>CM040426.1:95890388-96490388 GCA_022702705.1 Papilionanthe hookeriana x Papilionanthe teres
TCCAATTCTAAACTCACACATTAAAAAAAACTCGAAATAGAAAATGAAATGAAATCTAAATCAAATCTCCTCAGATCTTATGATATGGAATTCACCTCCTTCTCTTTTCCCCAGAGAGGGTTCAGGGATCTCCAGTCTTGGAGATATACTCGGTACTCCCGAGCGGAAATTTGTTTCTACTTTGTTTTAAGTGTGTCACTTAGACGTCTGTGTTGGTTTTGTTGATCTCTTCGGTCAACACTAAAACACGCTGTGTGCTTGGTTAGCACACCACACCTATTAGGGGTCCATTTGTTGACCTCATTTTTGATGAGGTCTTTTCTCTTCTCTCTCCTTAGTACTTAGGATCTAGCCTTAGGCTTTCCCTTTGACTATCTTAGAGGACTAGAAATGGAACCCATCACTTAGAAATTTAAACACCTCTTAACTCCCTGCAAACCCTATAATTTTGATTGTAAACCCCTAAGTCACTTGGAGGGTTAAGATCAAATGTGGAGGTTTAAAGGATGAGTTCCCTATGGGACTCTTTGGCCTTAGGACTACCCCAGGTGGCCCGGTCCGGTGAGGGTTGACCCGCACACATTACACTTTCACACACATTCTAAATCCTAAAACCATTCATACCTAGCTTGACTTCCCGACTCATGTAGGTAATTCATATGGATGGACCTCGACCCCTAGTGCCCTTGAGCTAAGAGGGTTAGGAACAACATAGATGAATGCCTCAAATGAGTCCTCTCATGGCTCTTATGGGCTTAATATAGCTTCATGGCTCAACCAAAGTGATTCCATTCTACTCAAACTTGATCAGTCTTTATTTTTCAAAAATTTCAATTTTTGACCCCCGGGGGCCCTACACCCACTAAGCCTACCAAATGCCATTGAAATTGCCTAAAATTTGCAAAATCACCTAAATTACCAAAAGTTCCTCAAAACTAATCCTAAACATTTCCCACCATTCAAATTGATCATCCTTAGCCAAATATACCAAAATTTTCAAAAATACCCCCCAATACTCTCCAAATACCTAAAATGCCCTTTTTAACAAAAAAAATCCATAAATTCGAAAAATTCCCAGAAAATTCCAAAAAATCCTAAATATTCCCAATTTCATTTTTTTCAACTACAGCATAAGCTAATGTTGTCAATTTAATCCACTTTTACCAAAACCCCCAATTTGACCTATTTTTAACCCAAGTGGACCCAATGTCAAACCAAATCAACCCAATTGACCTCAATTTTTATTCAATCCAATTCTAAACTCTAATTCAATATCCCCAATATCATTGTAGAGCAAATACAAGCCCAATTTGATGAACATTTGGATCCAATTCCAATTTGAAGATTAAAGCCCAATTTTGGCCCATGACCTAAACTTAGCCTAAACTAACCCAACTCAACTCCAGTTAGCCCCAAATCTTTTCCTGAACCTTCATAATATCCCCACAAACAAAACAATAACAAGATTTGCCCCAAATTTGAACCTAAAATCCACCCAAACCTAACCCAAACCAAAAATCCCCAATTTTGGCCTAAACCCCCCATTAACCCAAATGGGCCCAAATCCCAAAATCAAAGCCCAACCAAAGTTGAGAACTCTTTGTAACACTCCCATAAACATTTCTCAACATTAATTTTACATCAAATCTAACCTTAGCCCAAGTTAGCCCAATTTGACCCACTTTAGCCCCTTTACCAAAAAAAGCCCAAATTAAATCCAATTCAACCCTAAATGATACCAATTATTTTCTAAAAAGTTCATGATACATCCCTAAACTAAACCCAACATTTGTTTGGCCCAATCCTTAACAAAATTGGAATCCACCAATTTGTTTTCAAACCTAAAGGTCCACTTCCTTAAACCATTTTAAAAGCCCACTTCCACCAAATCCAAAAGCCCAAAAATTCATCTAAAGCCCCTATAACACTCTCCCTCATCATGCATTCAATTTAATATCATCCCCAAAGTTATAATTGATCATCAAATTATTCCAATCTTGGCCTCATGGCAATCTCCTTTAAAATCATCAAAAATGCCAATATCCTTCTTCATGCAAATGACTTGACTTTTCCAAGGCCAAATGAAGCCACAATGGAGTTATTCACAAGCCATATGAAGCCATGATAGCTTGGCCTTGTCATCAATCCATTTATGGCAAGAGAAGGGAGCCCTTTAATGATTCCCTTAAAGTTGATTAAACATTCCTATGCTTCCCTTAACCTATGCTTAAACTTAATTGTACTTGGATTGTGACTTGACCCCACTAATCAAGCTGACCCAAGTGACTTTCTCTTTAGCCCAAACTAGACTTGACCCCACTAATCAATCCATTTCAATTCAGCCACTTTACACATGACCAATCTCCATTGCTTGCACTAAATTCAAACCCTAACCTCACTGACCATGAAGGTGACCCTTGCCTGGCAGACCAGCCACCACAGTCACCTGAAAACACCATGGCCTAGAGCTTTATTTGGATTCAAAAATTCAAATTCACCTGGCCGAGCTGTCCCAACTCAATTGGACGCCATGACTGTTCTCCCTTGCATAGAGCAACTGATCCCAAGCCCTAACTCCCCCTGGGAGGCTCTCCAGCCATGCTTATTTAAACCGACCACCTTCTCGGCCAAACAAGGTGATGAACCAGAGCTTAACAAAAACTCTGCCAAAATTGCTCCAGGACCCTCTCTTAACTTAGAGCAGGTGATCCCTAGTGTTCCTCTGCCCTAAACCCCATTGATTGAGCTCAATTTTTGGAGCTCAATTCTCAGCCCAGAACATGACATCCCTGGAACCTCCACCAAAATCAAATTAAACTCACCCACACCTGCACAGGACCAAGAGAAGGAGTTCCCCAGTGGAAGGCCCCTCACCAGGTCAGCCATTCTCTCTATCGGCCAAGCTTTGAAATCGAGCTTCGTGGAAGTTGTACTTAGACAATTCGATAGGGCCAGAAGCTTCATCCCCAGGCTCCTCCAACTCCAGTGAACGTGCTGAGCACATTCAGTTGAAGCCTCACCTCCTGAACAAAAGTATGGACACTCCTCCTTCCCGAGAGCTTCCAACGATTCTCCATTTTGTTTGAATTGATTTCAATGCATGTAAACCGTATGAATGTGTTTGTCTCTTCAAGAAGAATCCATAGAGCATAAGAACACAAAAATCCATTGAGAAATGAGAGAGTTCTTAGGGGTTTAGTGTGGATGGTCACGGGTGCACACCGTCGTAGACAATGACCAGGCACCGTCTTATCGCACATGTATCAGTTGAACGACTCAAATTGCATCGAATCAGAGGAAGGAATGGGACCGCGAGACGCATTGTGGCTGACTCAGATGGCGGCGTCAAATAGGAACGTGCCTCGTGGTCTTTCGATCCACCATAGGTTGACACGGCGCTGAGTCGGATAAGTAGATAAATAGGATTTTTTCTATTTATTTAAATGCCTGAAACTTAGAAAATCTATATCTTTGTGTAGAAAAATCACAAAAATAAAATAAAAATACCCTCTTTCTCAGTGAACAGAGGAAATAATGTGAAAAAAGAATTGAGTTAATTTGATGAGTATTTTATTTTTAATTAATTATTTACTCATTTCAATATTTTAATTCTCCATTTAAATAGACAATTCACCATGGCATGGGACCATAGGGCTTTTGAAGCCTCTGATCTTGGGAACATTCCCTGAATTTGTCAAGGTCAGAGGCCATCTCTATGGAAAGTTATGTATTTTTTAAGTTTATGTCACTATTTTTGGTATTTTAATTCTATTAATTAGCATATTACTTAGAAAATTCTAGAAAAATTTGGGAAAGTTTCTTAGGACCAGAGGACCCTAGGATAATTATGTTTTGAGTTAATTCATTTAGAATAACCCTAATTGGCCTAATTACTCAAAAATGAACTTTAATTAATTAGGGTTAACCACACATCAAAAGAGCTTGAAAACAATTCTCCACTAATCTTTAGGATCAGAGGGACCTCACATAAAAATTTGAAGTCAATTAGAAATGATTTAACCCACTAAATGGATTAATTAAATTACATGTCTAAAATTAAACTTTAAAAAATCATAACTCAGAAACTATATTTAAAAAATTCACCAAATTAGTTTTGAGACTTCTCTGATATTAGAGGAGTCTAAAAAAATTAAAATTGGAATTTTCTAAAAATCTTAGTTTTTCACCATATTTTAATATTTTAAATAATTAAAAATAATAAAAATCACAAAGATATTAAAAATCATAAAAATGTCATATTTTGCCTCCTAATCACTTAGGAACAAATTAAATATTTTTCCCAAGTCTCTTGGTTAAGATTTTGAATTTTACATGCTTAAGACAATTTTTGAATTGAAAAATGAATTTTCCAACATTTTCACTAAATTAATTCTAACAAATCAAAGAAAAATAAAAAAATTATAAAATTTATTTCTTTGAACTCCTTGAGGTAAGAGAGATTTAAGAAAAATATAAAACTTAATTTTAAACCTTTATTTTATTTTATAATTAATTAACACTCTAAAACTCAAAATAATTAAAATAAATAAAATATAATTAAAAAAATCACAAAAATTGGTCCAAGTGGTCCCCTAGTCATTAGGAACATTCCATAATTTTTCTAAGGACAGAAACCTTACCTTGGTCATGTTGTTGAATTTTCATTGAAAACCCTTATTTTTCACAAAAATAATTATATAAATTAAATTAAATTCAGAAAAATCACATTTTTCCCTCTAATGTCTTAATTGACATATGAGTGAAGTTACATAAAAATTTTAAGTTCATTTGAGCTCAATTTAGTGAGTTATGAAATAAATAAGCCTAAAAAGGGCATAAAGGTAATTAAAGGATTTTAACCCTAATTAATATTCTAGGCTTAATCAGAGGGGAGGGTAAAATATCTGATCTTAACTTTTCTCATAGATGATTGAAACCTAGGGAATTAAGGGGTAAAAACCCATTAATTATCTTGAAAACATTTAAAGTAAATTTTAATTAATTAAATAATTTAAAATTTGGAAGATTAAATTAAAATTTGGATTATTAAGGATTGAGATATAACTTTAGAAGATATTAATTCTTTAATTTAAAGTCCCTAAATAAATCACTTCAATAAGATCTAATTCTTAACTAAACTTAAAATAATAATTATAATTAATAAATTAAAAAAAAATTAAAAGAAAATAACCCTTAATTAAATTAATATTTAAATTTTAAGTGATTTAACAATTAAATTAAATTAAATTAAATTAATTCAACATCACTTAATAACAAACTTAAAACAAATTTGAAATATTAAATAATATTAAAATAATTCATAATTAAACATATAAAACAAATTAAGCTAATCAAAACTTACCTAAAATATCATAATTAACCTAAATCAAACCAATCAAAAGTTAATCTAGAATATTGCAATTAAATTAAAATTAAATCATTAAAGTCTAAATTAAATGGTTTAAAATCCTCTTCCAATTCAAGTGGTTTAAAACACTTAAGAATAAACAACTTGAACACTACTCCAAACTTAAATTTATTAAAATTTTATAACTAAATTAAATCACCTTAAAACATTAATTCTAATTTTAAATCGTTGAAATTCTTAATAGATTGATTTGCCCCTAAAGAATTTTATCATTATAACTCTTAAATGGAGCATCAAGTGAGATATCACTTCATCCATAGGATAATCAAACATCCTAGTTCACTGAGCAAGAGTTAAAACTTAACTAAAAATTTCTGGATGATCAATTCATCTCTACAATAAAAGTTCATTTAGACTTGAAATAATTTCAGAAGTATTGACAAAATGTTTAGAACCCATTCTAAATACTTCCTCAATACAATGAGGTGTTTTAAGAAGAATAATTGAGCTTAATTGTTCTTTGATGAAGAAAATCATCCTTAACAAAATATAAAGAACCTAGACGCCATAGGAACTGACTAGCAGTAGGATTATGATCTTGGTAGACAACCACAACCTTTCCCTTAGCTTTACCAAGGTATTTGTAATAAACATTTAAATGCTCTTAACATGTGTTTTAAGTACCTTGGAAATGACGAGAAGACTTTCCAGATACATTTTTATTTTATTGCAAATTACTCACATGTATAGCGCTTTACCTTTCTTGCATGTTAAACAAGATTGCTGCATGAAAACTGAAACCTTTAGGGTAGTCACAAAACTGAAACCAAAACTAAATTAAAAATCGACACAAGATAAACTTCACCGTCACAACATTCAAAATATAAAACAACTCAAAATTTAATAACAAACAGAACAAAAAACCTACAATTGCAATTAAATTAAAACATCTCGTTGGATGATCGGGAATACCTTGGATGATGTAACCTACGTGTTGCTAACAGAATTTCCCATGGTCTAAATGAAAGTGTGGAACTCATTTAGTTGAGTTTAGCAAATTCATTTGGACTAAGTGAATCCGATAAACATAACGGTGCCGGAATGATGGAACCGTGGGATCTTAACCGGTGTTGTTATAATCAACATTAAGATTTATTTTAATTAAAATACTAAAGACATTTGTACTTTAAAATTTCTCTAAACCAAGACACTTTTCTCATACCCAGATTTTCACCTTCTACAACTAAACTCTGTAACAACAAGGAGCTTAGAGCATAGTGGGCAGCACGACCATCGTCGTCAGCAAAACTGGAATCTACATTTAAAAAAATATTCTTAGAATTAAATAACTAAGCCATAGGATTTCGAGTTAGTTTGCCTAGTGCAACATAAATCCTCAACTCTTCGTTAGGCATTTGCATAATCATATTATGTAAATTAAGCCCTAACCAGTCTCAGGATTCCGAGGTAGTTGTTTGGTACGACATAAACCCTCACATCTTCGAGGCTACTTGTGTGATTATATCATACAAATATATGTCCTAATTAATTAAAATTGGCGGGATTACAACATTAAATAAACTCTCAAATTGAAGCCAAACCATAGGATAGTTTGGGAAGTTGCCAAGATTCTTCCTGGATCCTCAGCTTCCCCTACTTCTCTTCCATTGGATTCTTAAAATTAACTGTTCCAAATTTGATCTATTCCTTATTGAAATTTCCAAAATCCAATTTGTTTGAAACCTTAAGCTTTGAAATTCTTGAGAGCAAAATCACTGATCATTATCGAGAGTTTTCTTAAATGATTCCCATCATTTAAGATGTAATTAGCTATAGGGACTTGCCCTTATAGGGAACTTTAAGAACCCATGTAATATAAAACCTGTTTAATTTTTTTATATTAAACAGGGGAACTTATTGGCTTATAAAACTGGTTCGCAGACCAAACGGATGTCACAAATCTTCTAGTTTATTTAATCGAGCCCCATCATCAAGCAGTGTGTCTATTCTTCGGGATATATACACGGTTTGTGGTGCGGTGCTCGTTTATATAAACATTTCGGGATGTGAGATCGGTTTGATTTCATATCTTAAAATTTTCAAACTTAAAGTTATTTTCAAAATCAAATGCTTCTTTCTAAAACTATATATGTTTAAATTAAACTTAAAATTTAAAATTCGCCGACAATTTCTGTTTGGCGACCCCTTTTCAAAATACAACACAACCTAAAAATATGCCGACACATATGTGATGCGATGTATTTTACTGTGAAATCTTATGTTGTGTAGATTATAGTTGGACTATTTCAATTATGCACATTTTGATGTTTATGGGTTGGATTGAGATTTTATGATGTAATATGTGATGTGTTTGTGGTAGTAAATGTTTTTGTGTTTATAGTGTTTAAATTTTTAGTAGTGTCTAATTTAATTTCTATAAATATTATAAAAATTTAAAGCACTATTAGAAACCATTATTTATATAGCATGTTTAAAATTTTCAAAATTTGCTACCATTTATTTTCTCGTATGTTGTGATTTGTGGTGTGTATTTGCTTTGAAAACCTCTATTATTGTAGAAGTCATTTGAAATTTTGAAACTTCTATTTTATGAAAAACTGAAAAATTTAATTTGATTTCTTTTTACTCATTGTTTTTAAACTGTTATACTTGCATATTTAGAATATTAAGATTCTTGCAAGCATGTTATTCTAGTTTTTAATTCTTACCCATGTATCATTTTTATACTTAAATGTTTTATCCTACTAAAAAATTAAAGTTTGGGGGTTCCTAAAAATAAATTCTCAAAAACTAAAATTTTATTTGTTCTCAAGAATAATTAAATAAAATTTGATTTTTGATTGAAAATAATTATGTATATAAAGTTATATTAGGGAAGCAAAATTTTGAATATATAAATGAGTAAGAGAATTTAGTAAAAATTTATAGTAATGATGAAAAATTTTAATTTAAAATTTTCTTAGTTAAGAAATGTTTAATGTAAAACTATCTTTAGTAAGAAGTATTGTATTTTTGGATAAATAGAAGATTCAACTTTTATTTTTCAAAGTTTAAATTTCTTTTATGAGAAATAATTTTTAAAAATATTTTTATGATTTTTAAGTGAAAGATATATATTAGACCTTTGTTGTAAATGAAAGGGTCGAACTCAAAGTCTTTAAAGGCCTATCCAGATACATTAATCCTTGCCTTATAAAAAAAAGAGAAAGAAGAGAAAAAAATAAAGAAAAAAAAAAGAGAAAAATAGTTTGCAAAAAGGAAGGAGAAGCTTGAGGATTTAAGGGCCTAATCAAAAATTGGTTCCATACCTAATGTTTAAAATATAAGTTTTGAGAAAATCTAAAGCTTAAGGATATAATATAGTAAGTAAAATTATTTCCAAATAAAAATTTTTAAGTGAGAAAGATAAAATGTTTGAATCCTATATTTTGAAAATTCTACAAGTATTTCTGAATTAGATAGGAACTTGTATTTTTAATTATCCTTTACTTAAGAACCTTCTAAACTTTAAGTTGGTCTCATTTACTAAATTCTTTTTTCTAAATTGGACTATTTTCATTTCTAGAACAAAATTTTGAAACCTTTCTAATAAAACTCATTTACATAATTTGCATGTTAAGATTTTCTAAAAGATTAAGTGTCAGTTAAGGACAAGTAACATTTTAGCTTTAGGGGATTTTGAGATACCTAAAATATATAGTATTTTTAAGCACATTTTTATACCTATTTTTGATGATATTGCACTTTAATGGAAGATATTTTTGTGTTTTTCTTGCAGGTATGATTAAATGAGTGATTATGATAAAATGAGCAAAAGAGGATCAAATTTGGAGCAAAAATTGAAAGATGTGCAATATTGGCCTCTCGCGCCTAAGCGTCATATGGCTGGCGCATAGGTGCCATAGTTGAAGTGACAAATTTATTTAAATTTGGAGCAAATTTGAAGGGGGTTTTTGAAGCATCCTTTGGTTTAAACTTCACTAACTTCCCATTAGTGCCAAAAATTCATTTAAAATTTGAACGGATGAATGCATTCTTGGTGGATACATTGAATCTGGACATATTTTGAAAAGACACCACGACACCTTTTGGAAAATTTTAAAAAGAAGACTTGAAGATCAGAAAAAAGGTTGTTGTTGGAGGGTGTGATTAGTGTAAAGAGTCAAGTTTATGTTAGAGAGTTATTGAGAGTACACCTTTCCACGTCCCCACTTTTATTATCAATTGTATTTAGTTTTTATTAAGAGTAAAGATTTGGAGTCAACAGAGTTGGGTGCCAACCTCTATTGTATCTTGTAAGGGGAAAGGAAAGTTTCAAAGGAGCTTCAAGAGTCTTTTGAAGAGGATTTTCAAATAAGTGTTTAACTTTTTTTTTACATTTGGTGTTTAAGAAAGAATTGTTGTGTTTTCACTATGATTTTTACTGTCAAATCAAGTTGTGATTGTATTTTCTCCATGAATTCTGAGTAGTTTTCTTTTTCTTTTTCCTTTTAAATGATGAAATAATTAAATTATGGAAGGAAGTTGTGTGAAGTATAGGATTTCAATGTTGGAAGGAGTTGTGATGATTCACTACCTTGCACTTCATTTACTTATTGATTTAGCCTATTAAGATGTTAAAATTTTTTGTGAAATTATTTAAGATCCATTGCAGTATTGTCTCAATCAATAACTGAAAAGAATCACATGAAATTATATGGATGAGAATTGTAGTCCATATGATTGGGAGCAAATAAATAGAAAGATGTGCTTATAATGGGGAGTAAAATTAGAGGACTTTAGAGTGACAGGCTAAAACCCCCTAATTTGGTTTGATGCGAAAAATTTTATTATGAGATTTTAGCCCCCAGGTTGAGGGAAAATCGAGGGAAATCTAGAGTGAGAGCTAGTATCTTCCTGCCCTACCCATCTACAAGATTTCAAATCATCAAATTAACCATTGTTCTTTATAGAACCAAGTAAGGATAAAGAATATAAATGCTTCTATTTGGCACAACACATTTTAGATACTTTGACAAAAAAATTCCATAATCATTATTGATACATTGAAAGAGGAACAATATATTTTATTCTCATTTGCTTTCATACTATTTTAAAGTTGTGTTAACTTTAGTTGTTTGCTTTACATTTTGTTCAGAAAATACCAAAAATAAATTTGAAAAACTTTATATCTTAAAACATACTTTACAAAATCATTTTAAAAAGTTAAAAGTTATTTTTCTTATTTCTTTAAATTTTTAGACATTTCCCTGTGGGTTTGATCTCTCAGGGCTGAATTAAAAATTCTTATATTAATTGGTAAACGATATGTATACTTGCATAGTATCCCATTTTATAAATAATTAAAGTATAATTTCTTATCTAAATCATGAGCATAAAAATTCGGATGACATCAAGTTTTTAGTGTCGTTGCAAAGAAAGAGATAATATAATGTAAAAATCTTAAGCATAAATATTCGGACGAGATCATTATGCTGCGTACTGCTGCTATAGTCATTTATGTTGTGAAAGAGTTTTGTGCAAATCTTCATGGAATCAACCAAGGATTCGTCTATGTGCGAGGCAGGTTTGTACCATTCACTCCTTCGAAGATTAATGATTAGCTTATGATTGAGAACGTGCCTATCTGCCATTATAAAAATTGTGATGCGATGAGAGACAACATGAATGAAATTTATCGCTATTTGACGAATGAAGGTGAAGATTGGGAGCTAAGAGACAACATATTTGTAAGTTTTCTACTGCATTTTTAAATATAGTGTCGAAGTATTCACATTACTTCATTTTTGCAAAGTTACTTCCAACTATGAAAATTAGCAAAGTGACAAAGAAAAGTGCAATTTTAAATTACTGTATTTGATCGATATTGGTACTATACTTGTGAAATCTGTATTGGGATTGATTGTTCATGGATCTAAATATGGGCTTGAATATCCTTCCACCATATTTCTTCTTTGTAGCTAGTCACATGTTCCATATGAAAGTTGGAAAAAAGTGCTTCTTCCCTGCAAGCCTATAGACCCAACTAATCTTTATGACTATCAGGCAATATGAGAGGAGAATGATATGAGCCTCTTTGCAGATCAACCATCTCAGAGTTCATGACCTATTCATCCTTACTTTCTTGAAAGTTCCCAAGTGATTTTGAAGAAGATCAAGAAGTTGGAGACAGAGGTACAAAATCCTATGAATGATATTAATAATATCCTTGATTTATTTGATCATTTGGTTGGAGGATGAAAAAACAATTTGATCACACTGGGCGAATTGAAGTATGTTTGATAAATCTGTTGAAAAGGAATGTTGTGATTGCTAAGGATTCAAACGATGAATTCCCGTATTTTCTCTTCTACAATATGTTTGTGCATCGTTAATCTATAGGAGATATCATAGGAAAAGATAGTACTGAGTCTGAAGATGAGTAATGACTCTGCTTTATATTTAGTATTTTTTATTTTTATTATGCTTTGATGTTCTTAGTGTTGTCTTGATTGACTTTGTAGAATGTGTTTGGACTTATTATGCTTGGATTTCGTGTTTGTGTTTAGTTTTCAGTGTTAGAGTATCATAGTGTGTTTGCGACGCTGAATTTCTATGGCTTGATGAACTCATATGGTGACTGCTTAAGTTTATATGATTGTAATGTGGATTTTATATATTAAAGTGATGTTTTGTGTTGTTTGTCTAAATTTGATGTTAGTTAGTTGCTTAATTGATGAAATAAATGCTCAAAGAGGCAAATTATGTGATTGCGTAATGTTGAAAAGATCAAATTTGCAAAACTTTTACAAACCCAAAAATTGAAGTGGCGCCATCGATGCCCAAATACATAGAGTTGGGCAATTAAGGTTAAACAGAAAAAGCCCGAAACACTTTAAATTCTTAATTTTTGCCATTGGAGCCACCTATTTCTAAATTTTCATCATCTTCTACCTCCAGCCAATGCATATTTGGAATCTAGGGCTTGCTAGATCAAGAATTTAAGCAATTTCAAGGATTAAAAAAGTGTAGATCTTGAATTCTCTTGGTAAGAGCTTCACCTTGAACTAATATTTTTTATTTTCACCATGGAAACTTCAATAATTATTTAGATCCGAATTTGGAGTTTTTGATGAAGTTTGAGATTTTTCATAGTGATTTAAGCTCATACTTAGAGTTGCTTTAGGAGTCTCCTGCATTGTGATTTTAAAATTTATTGGATTTTCTTACAAATTTTTAGACAATTTCACATGGCTCCTAAAATAAGTAGAGGCATGAGAAAGATGGATTTTGATAGATTTGTTAATGTGAAAGCATATTTTTTTTTCAATTCATCCTTGTATAACAAAAAATGTATTCAAGACCAGGCTTTTGAAAATCCAGGCGGATCTGTAGAGTAGTTAATTTTTGATTGGGATCTGTAGAGTAGTTAATTTCTGATCAAAATTGGGAGATCTTTTGTTATTTTACTGCTGATGCGATTATGGGTACTGCTAGAGAATTTTATGCAAATCTGCCTTGGACTGAAACTGAATATGTGCTTGTTCATGGAAAAATGGTAGAATTTACCCTTTAGCGTATTAATACTTTTTATCAGTTAAGGGGAACTTCATATTACAAATACAAAGACTTTGGTACTGCGAAAGCTGAAATGGATAAAGTTATTGCATTTCTTACTGATGGAAAAGGGAAATAGAAAGTAAAACAAAGACAAATGATTAATTTCCCTGCTTCTAAGTTAAATGTTGCATGTAAAGCTTGGCACTATTTCATCTCTGCTAGATTAATACCTTCTTATCATCATAACGAAGTCACTAGTGATAGAGCGATTCTTAATTATTGTATTCAGACTATAAAACAGATTGATATTGGATCTATTATCTTCAAGAATATTAAGACTATTGCTAGAGGAGAAACCACTGGTGGGTTAGGACATCCTGTCCCGATTCATTCATTATGTGCACTGTCTGGTGTATAATTTGATAGTACTGAGGAGTTAGTCCATCCCCTGAGGCCTATTACCATGATCATTATTCGTATTTATGAATCTCATGTAGTAGGGAGAGGAGAAAGTAGGAGTACTGATATTCCTACTACTAGCCAGGACATACCATCTACTTCTGAGGCACCTACTTTGTCTGATGTTATGGAGTAGTTGAGGATTCAGAGTGCCAATATTGATAAACTCCATAGCATAATGTATGGATTCAAGGCTTGAAGCGATGTTAATGAAGATTATATGAGGATCAGAGCTGAGTATGACATTGCTTACCATGATGCTCAGGTCAAATATATTAGGGGAGAAGGAGTGACATTTCCTACCTGCATCGGCTATGTTCCTTACCAACCCAATCATGCATACGAAGTTGAGGATGCTAGTGATGATGACTGGTAGTTTTATGATTTCTATTTTTATTGTCTCTTGTAGTACTATTATGTGTTCGTTAGTTATTTTTCCATGATGTGTGTAGTCTGATAAATGTATCTGTGTTAAAAAATGAAAATGTAATGAACTATGTGATTGTTTGTTTAGTGATTTGGATTGAGATTGTGATGTTATGTTGGATGTTTAATGTCTAAGTCTTTAATATTTCTTCACCCTGCAAATGTTTAATATTATATATATCACTGCTTCTAACAGTTTCATGCTTTCTAGCTTAATTTTTTGATTATTACCAGCATAGCTTCTGAAGATTTCAAAATCCCAGCACAAAAAGGTTAGCATTCTTTTACTCTCTATCTTTTTTAAATTTACATGTAATGAAAAACTTAAGTTTGGGGGAGGATAAAATATTAACTCTTATTTGTTCTCAATTAATATATATTAAAAAACTATTAGCGCGACTTTTAGTAGATGAACCTAACTTTAGATAAATAAATTTTTGATTTCATTTAAAAATTATGGTAGATTTGGATGAAAGTTTTTAGTGATAATGGTTAATTTTATAAGGTTAAGATATTTAGTATAAGAGGATTGGACTATAGTTGACTATTTAAAGTAAATAAAACTATATATTTGAAATGTTAAGAGACTTAAACAACTATGTGTGCAGAAAGGATTGTGACTTTATGATGAATTATAAAGCTCATATATATTTATAAAGTAAGTAGGTGTTTCAAGTTTCAACTTTAGAAAGAGGAGAGTGGAGTTCAAAACAATTAAAGGCTATCCAGATATAGTAATCCTCGCAAGAAAAGAGAAAGAAAAAGAAAGAACTGAAAAAAAATCCCAAAAGAGAAAAAGTGAAAAAGAGAAAAAGAGAAAAAAAGGAAAAGAAAAACAAAAGAAAATATATGTGAGGATGTACGGCTTATTTTCAAGTTTTGTGTTTTATTTTGAAAAGGGGTCGCCTAACAGAAGTTGTCGGCGAATTTTTAATTTAATTTAAATAAATAATTTGAAAAGTAGTATTTGATTTTAAAAATAATTTTTAGATTTGAAGATTTTAAGATATGAAATCAAACCGATCTCACATCCCAAATAGTTTATATAAACGAGCACCGTACCACAAACCGTGTATCTATCCCTAAGGATAGACACACTGCTTGATGGTGAGGCTCGATTAAATAAACTAGAAGATTTGTGACATCCGTTTGGTCTGCGAACCAATTTTATAAGCCGACAAATTCCCCTGCTTAATATGAAAGCATTAAACAGGGTTTATATTACCTGGGTTCTTTAAAATTCCCTATAAGGGCAAGCCCTTATAGTTAATTACATCTTAAGTGACGAGAATCACCTAAGAAAACTCTCGATAATAATCAATAATTCTGCTCTCAAGAATTTCAAAGTTTAAGTTTTCAAGGATTAAATTTTGGAATTTCGATAGGGAATGGATCAAATTTGGAACATTTTATTTTGAGAATTCAAAGGAAGAAAAGTAGGAGTAATTACAGATTCGAAGCGAACTTCGGTAATCTCCCGACTATCCTATTGTTTGGCTTGGATTTAGGAAAGTCCTAATGTTTATTTAAATGTTTTGATCTTGCCAATTTTAATTAATTAGGGCTTATATTTGTATGATAAAATCAAACAAATAGCCTCGAAGATGTGAGGGTTTATTGTCGTACCGGACGACTACCTCGGAATCCTAAGACCGGTTAGGGCTTAATTTGCAATGCAAGTGCCTAACGAAGAGTTGAGGATTTATGTTGCACTAGGCAAACTACCCCGAAGTCCTATGGCTTTGTTATTTAATTCTAGGAAAGTTTTGCTGATGTAGATTCAAGTTTTGCTGACGACGATGGCCGTGCCGCCCACCATGCTCCGAGCTCCTTGTTGTTAGCAGAGGTTTAGTTTTAGAAGTCATAAATCGGGGGATGAGAAAAGTGTTTTGGTTTAGAGAAGTCTTAATTTCCAAGTGTTTTTTTTGTGTTTTAATTAAAACAAATCTTAAAGTTGATTATAACGACACCGGTTAAGATCCCACGTTCCATCCTTCCGGCATCATTATTTTTATCGGATTCACTTAGTCCGAGATGAATTTGCTAAACTCAACTGAATGAGTTCCACACTTTCATTTAGACCGTGGGAAATCCCGTTAGCAACACGTAGGTTACACATCCGAGGTATTCCCGATCATCCAACAGGACGTTTTAATTTAATTGTAATTGTAGTTTTGTGTTCTGTTTGTGATTAAATTTTGAGTTGTTTTATATTTTGAAATGTTGTGGCGGTGAATTTTATCTTGCAATGACTTTTAACTTAGTTTTGGTTTCGGCTTTAGGGACAATCCTAAAGGTGTGGGTTTTCATGCAACAGCTTGTTTATCATGCAAGAAAAAGTAAGTGCAATGCGATTAAATAAATTGCAAGAAAGTAAATTGCAGGAAAGTAAATTGCAATAAAATAAAAGCGTACCCGGAGGGTCTTCCCGTCATCCTAAGCCGCACTTAAAACACAATTAGAATACTTAAACAAGTTCCTAGGTAAAGCTAAGGGAAGGGTTATGGTTTTCTACCAAATTCCTAATCCTATAGCTAGTCATTTCCTATGACGTCTAGGTCTTTGTATTTTGGTTTGAGGACGATTTTCTTCATCAAAGAACAATTAAGTCCAATTGTTCTTATAAATGTCCTATCATATTGAGGAAGTGCTTAAGAATAATCTTAAACATCTTTTCAATATTTCTAGGATTGTTTTAAGTCCAAATGGGTTTAATTATATAAATGAATTAATCGTCTGAGGATTCAAGTTTTGTTAACTCGCTTCGAGTGAACTAGGACATTTGAATATCCTATAAATGAAGTAACATTTCATTTAATGTTCTGTTTAGGAGTTATGATAACTAAGCTTTTGAGAGTAAATTGGTGTTCAAATGATTTGTGATTTAGTTTAATTTCCATTAATGGGTTTAAATTTGGAATAGTGTTCAAATTATTTTAGATTTATTTTGAATTCTTTATGTCTTTGGTGATGTTATATTTAATTCAACTTAATTTAATTTAATTTAATTTAATTGAGTTTTAATTTAATTTAATTCAATTTAACTCAATTTAGTTTGATTTGATGTTACATTAAATTAATTTGATTTGATTTAGTTTTAATTTAATTTGATTTAATTTAATTTAATTTAATTTAATTTTTAATTTGGTTTTATTTATTTAATTTAATTTAATTTAATTTATTCATTCAATTTAATTTGATTTGTTTATTTAATTTAATTTAATTTAATCTTTAATTTAATTCAACTTTTAATTTTAATTTAATTTAATTTAACTTAATCCAATTTAATTTACTTAATTTAATTTAATTTTTAATTTAATTTAATTTTTTAATTTTAATTGAAATTTTTAAAAGAGTTTAATAATTTAATTTTAGTTTAATGATTAAGTCTTTTAATGTTTTGAATTTGAGTTATCATTTTAATTAAGAATTAAATATTAATGAAATGATTAATTTAGGGAATTTTAAATTAAAGAACAAATCTCTTCCTAATAATATCCCTATTTTAATAATTCCAATTTTATTATTCTTCCATATTTAATCAATTATTTAATTAAAGTTTAATTATTTTAAATTGCTTAATGGATTTCTACCCTTTAATTATTTAAATTTCAATCATCCAAATCAAATTAGGATCAAAGATTTTACTTGTTAATTTTTATTAAACCTAAAGTTTTAATTAAGGATTAAGATTTTTAATTACCATTTTTACCCTTTAAGCTTAATAATTTCATAACTCACTAAATTGAACTCAAATGAACTTGAAATTTTCATGTGACTTCACTCATATGTCAATAAAGACATGAGAGGAGAAAATATAATTTTTCTGTATTTAATTTATTTATATAATTATTTTTGATAGAAAATAGAGATTTTCAAGGAAAATTTAATAACATGACCAAGGGAAAGTTTCTGTCCTTAAGAAAATTAGGGGACATTCCTAATGACCAGGAGGACCACTTGGACCAATTTTGATGATTTTTTGAATTATATTATTTTTATTATAATTATTTTAAATTTTGGAGTGTTAATTAATTTAAAAATAAAATAAATGTTGAAAAATGAATTTTATATTTTTCAAAAATCTCTCTAATATCAAGGAAATCAGAGAAGCAAATTTTACAATTTTATGATTTTTCTATGATTTATTATAATTATTTTAGTGAAAATGCTAGAAAATACATTTTTTTTTTAATTTTAAAATTACCCTAGAGCTTTAAAATTCAATATCTCACTAAATAGACCTAAGAAAAATATGGGGTTTGTTCCTAAGTGATTAAAATTTAAAATGTAAAATTTTGGTGAATTTTATTATTTTTGTGATTTTTATTATTTTTTAATTATTAAAAATATTAAAATAATATTAAAAATCAACTTTTTTAGAAAATTGAAATTTTAATTTTCTTAGATTCCCCTAATATCAGAGAGGCTCCAAAACCAATTTGGTGAATTTTTGAAAGGTATTTTGAAAGTTATGAATTTTTAAAGTTTAAAATGACTAAGTGGCTTAATCAACCTAATTAGTGGGGCTAACCAAGTCCAATTGACCTCAAATTTTTATGGTAGGTTCCTCTGATCCTAAAGGTCAATGGAGAATTGATTTGAAGTCAATTTAATGTATGATTAGCTCTAATTAATTATAGACCTATTTTGAGTGTTTAAGCCAATTAGGGTTGTTTTAAATGAACTAACTCAAAACCTATTTTTCCTAGGGTTCTCTGGTCATAAGGAACATCATCAAATTTTCCTAGAATTTATTTCACAAGCATGCTATTTATTGGAATTAAAATACTCAAAACGAGAACATGAATTTGAAAAATCAATAACTCTTCATAGGGATGGCCTCGACTTTGGAAAATTCGGGGAATGTTCCCAAATTCGGAGGCTTCAAAAGCCCTATGGTCTCATGCCATGGTGAATTGTATACATGCATGGAGAATTAAATGTATGCAGAGAGTAAATAAATTATAAAAAATAAAATACTTAATGAAATTAAATGATTTCTTTTCCACATTATCCTCCTCCGTTCACCGAGCAAGAGGGTATTTTTATTTTATTTTTCTGATTTTTCTACACAAAGTTATGAATTTTTGAAGTTTAGGGAATTAAATAAATCAGAAAAAATCCCTAATTTTCTATTTATCGACGCGGAGCCGCGTCAACCTCGGCAGCTCCGAAACGCCGCGTGGCGCGCTCCCATTCAATGCCGCCATCTGACTCAGCGCTCCCGGGGCCCGCTGTATCGTTCCGTCTTCTGATCCGATGCGATCCTGGCCGTCTGTCCGCGCGTGTATTAAATGGACGACATCCGTTCATCGTCCCCAAGTGTCCTCACCCGAGAGCCGTCCACACTAAATCCCTAATATCTCACTCGATACTCAATGGATTTTCATGTTCTTAAGCTCTATGGATTCATCTTGAAGAGACGAACACATCTATACGGTTATCATGCATTGAAATTAAAGCATTTGAAATGGAGAATCTCCAGAAGCTCGGGATGAAGAATTAGCTCATACCTTTGCTCGGAGAAGTGTGGCTTTGATCCGAGAGTTGTTGCACCTTCGATCGGATCCTAGCAAGCTCCGGATGAAGTCTCTCGGTCCAGTGAATTGTCTAGGTTGGATTTCGACCACGGCCGATCACAAAGCTTGGAGGTCGGAGCAACCGGGAAGCCCGGAGATGGGGCTTTTGCTGGTGGACACCTTCCCTCGGTCCGGTGAAGGTGTAGAACTAATCAATTTGGGGATTGGCTCACCGTGGAGAAGTGTCCCGGTTTTGGGTGGAATTTCGGTCGAGAAATTAGGTTTTGTCGATCGGGATTAGGGCAAATCGACACCGGGGATCAACTCGCTCTCAGGGTGGAGAAGGGTTTGAAACAATTTTGGCGGAGTTTCGGCAAGGTTTGTGCAACTCTCCTCTCATGGCCGTGAGGGGGCTCGGGTTTAAATAGAGGTGGCCGGAGAGCCTCCCGGGGATGGCCAAGGGTTGGGATCGCCGCTCCGGTCATGGGAAGAACGGCCATGGTGGCCATTGGGCATGGGGCAGCTCAGCAAGGTGGAATTCCAAAGTTTGGCTCCTCCCAAGGTCTCGGCCATGGTGTTTTCCGGCGATCCGAGCGGCTGGCCGGCGGCATGGGTCACCTTCGGTGGTCGTGGAGTCCGGGGCTTGAAGTTGGTGAAGTCGATCGGAGTTTGACATGTGTAAAGGCTTTGAATTAAAATGGAATGGAGATGGGGTCATTTTGGCTTCAATTTGGTCAACCCATTGGTTTGGGTTGGGTGCACCTCCCCATGGCCCGATTTTGGGCCGAGAGGATCGGTTGGGTCGACCAAGAGAGAATGGTGTGGTCTCTATCCATGATGAGGTGGCTAAACATGGTTTAGAGTGTGTCATGGATAAGGTTAAAAAAGCTTAATGAAAGATTAGGAAAGGAGCCCCTCCTTTTACCATTAATGGCATGGTCACATGCCAAACTTTCATGGCTCCATATGGCTTGTGAATGGCTCATCCTTGGCTCCATTTGGCTTGGGAAAAGCTTGGGTCAATTTCATAAAAAGGGATTTAAGAAAATTTTGATATTTTGATGGGAATTTGTATGGGGCTTGATTTGGAATTGTTTAATTGATGACTTTGAAACTTAGGGGCAATTTTGATTAAATGGATGATGAGGGGAAGTGCCATGTGGGCTTTAGATGAATTTGGGCTTTTGAATTTGAAGGAAGTGGGCTTTTTAGGAAAGTTTAAGGGGAATGGGCTTTTTGATTTTAGGATGGGCATTTGGGTGAAGATTTTGTGAAGGACCTTGTCAAATAAGTGTTATAATTGGTTTAGGGATGTTCTATGAAGGGCTTGGAGTCAATTTGGTGTGATTTGGGGTTGAATTGGTTTGAATTTGGATTTATTTGGTAAGTGGGCCTATGTAGGTCAAATTGGGCTAACTTGGGCCAATGTTGGGCTAGGGTTGAAATTGATGTAAAATTAATGTTGAGAAATATTTATGGGAGTGTTTCAAAGAGGTTTTGACTTTGGTTGGGCTTTGATTTTGGGGTTTGGGCTCATTTGGGTTAGGTTTGGGTTTAGGTCAAAAATGGGACTTTTAGCTTTGGGTTGAATTTGAGTGGGGTTTGGGTCTAAATTTTGGGCAAATCATGTTAGTGTTTTGTTTGTGGGAATGTTAAGGAAGATTTAGAAAAGATTTGGGGTTAATTGGAGTTGAATTGGGTGAATTTGGGTTAAGTTTGGGTCATGGGTCCAAATTGGGCTTTAAGGCCAAAAGTGAAATTGGATCCAAATGTCAATCAAATTGAACTTGGATTTGGTCTAGATTGGTATTGGGAATGTTGAATTGAAGTTTAGAACTGAATTGGACCAGAATTTGGGTCAATTGGGTAGGTTTGGTTTGACATTGGGTTCACTTAGGGTTAAAATGGGTCAAATTGGGGGTTTTGACAAAAGTAGGGTAAATTGACAAAATTGGCCCATGGTGTAGTTGGACAAAATGAAATTGGGAATATTTGGGATTTTATGGAATTTTCTGGGAATTTTCTGAATTTTTGGATTTTTTGGCCAAGAGGGGTATTTTGGGTATTTGGAGGGTATTGGGAGGTATGTTTGGAATTTTTGGTATTTTTGGGTATGGATGATAAATTTGGGTGATGTGGAAATGTTTGGGAATGATTTTGGAGGATTTTGGGTAATTTAGGAGATTTTGCAAATTTTGGGTAGTTTCAAGGGCATTTGGTAGGCTAAGCGGGTGTAGGGTCCCGGGGGTCAAAAATTGAAAATTTGGGAAATTGAAGATTGGGTGGATGTAAGTGGAATGAAATCATTTTGGTTGATCCATGAAGCCATATCAAGCCCATATGAGCCATGAAGGGACTCATTTGAGGCATTCACTATGTTGTTCCTAACCCTCTTAGCCAAGGGCTCAGGGGTTAAGGACCATCCATGTGAATCACCTACATGAGTCAGAGGTCAAGTTGGGTATGGGTATGTTTTTTAGGAAGTGTGTGAAAGTGTAGTGTATAGGTGTAGTGTGTAAGTGTAGTGTGTGTGTAAGTCGGCCCCTTCACTGCGACCGGGCCGCCTGTGAGCGGTCCTAAGGCCAAAGAGTCCTATAGGAACTCATCCTTTAAACTTCCACATTTGATTTCAACCCTCTAGGTGATTAGGGGTCTATAGTCAAGTTTGTGGAGTTTGAATGGAGTTTAGAAGTGGTTTGAGTTTCTAAAAGGTGGGTCCCAATTCTAGTCCACTAAGATAGTCAAAGGAAAAGCCTAAGGCTAGATCCTAAGCACTAAAAAGAAGAAGAGAAGACCTCATAAAAAATGAGGTCAACAAATGGACCCCAATAGGTGTGGTGAGTCGACGGAGCACACCGCGCGTATTGGTGTTGACCGAAGCGATCAACAAAACCAACACAAACGTCCAAGTGACAAACTTAGGACAAAGCAAAAGAATTTCCACTGGGGAGTATCGGGTATGTTCCCAAACTGGAGATACCTGAACTCTCGCTGGGGAAAAGAAAAGGAGGTGAATTCCGAATCACATGACTCGGGAGAATTTCGATTTAGATTTTATTTTGTTTCGGTTTAAGTTTGACGTGTGAACTTAGATTTTAGTTTGGAGTTTTAATTTAGATTGAAGTTTTGTCAAAATTAATTTGAGGGATTTGATTTGAAATGAAAATTGGAATTCTGAGGTTTTAGATGTAACATCTTAAACCTTGAAAGAAAATTGAATTGATCAAATTGAATCATTGCAATGAGGAGAGATCTCAGAGCAATGCGGTATTGGATGTAAAATCCTTAACCTCAAGAGTTTGATTTTGATGTATTTCATTGCTGTAGGGAAAGAATCCTAAAGCGATGCGAGTCTTCGGATGTAAAAATCCTCGACCCAAAAAGTTTGATTTTGATGTATTTCAGTGCGATAGGGAAAGAATCCTAAAGCGAGTGCGATCTTGGATGTAAAATCCTCGACCCAAAAGTTTGAATTTGATGTATTTCAGGTGCGATAGGAAAGAATCCTAAAGCAAGTGCGAGTCTTGGATGTAAAATCCTCGACCCAAAAATTTGAATTTGATGTATTTCGGATGCAATAGGAAAGAATCCTAAAGCGAGTGCGATCTTGGATGTAAAATCCTCGACCCAAAAGTTTGAATTTGATGTATTTCAGTGCAATAGGGAAAGAATCCTAAAGCAGTGCAGTCTTGGATGTAAAATCCTCGACCCAAAAATTTGAATTTGATGTATTTCAGTGCAATAGGGAAAGAATCCTAAAGCAGTGCGGTATTGGATGTAAAATCCTCGACCCAAAAGTTTGAATTTGATGTATTTCAGTGCGATAGGGAAAAATCCTAAGCAGAGTGCGGTCTTGGATGTAAAATCCTCGACCCAAAAGTTTGAATTTGATGTATTTCAAGTGCAATAGGGAAAGAATCCTAAAGCAAGTGCGATCTTGGATGTAAAATCCTCGACCCAAAAATTTGAATTTGATGTATTTCGATGCAATAGGGAAAGAATCCTAAGCAGTGCGGTACTTGGATGTAAAATCCTCGACCCAAAAATTTGAATTTGATGTATTTTAGTGCGATAGGGAAAGAATCCTAAAGCGATGCGAGTCTTGGATGTAAAATCCTCGACCCAAAAATTTGAATTTGATGTATTTCGAGTGCAATAGGGAAAGAATCCTAAAGCAAGTGCGATCTTGGATGTAAAATCCTCGACCCAAAAATTTGAATTTGAAATCCGATTTAGATTTGATTTGAAATTTGGAAGGATTGAATTTGAAATTTGATTGAGAATTTGATTTGAGATTTGGAAGAAATTGAATTTGAATTTGATTGAGATTTGAAATCCGGAAAGATTGAATTTGAAATTTGGAAGGATGAGTTTGAAATCGGTTGAAATTTTGATTTAAGATTTGATTTAAAATTTATGTTGATTTTGTTTATCTTTTAATGATTCAAATTTTATTTTATCGTTTATTTAATGTTCATGTGAATTTGGTGTTCGTCATTTTTAGATTTTTTTTTTTTTTAGAAAGTTTTCTTTTATTCTCTTTTTATTTCTTTTCTGTTATTTGTTCGAAGTTCATTTAACTTTAATGGCGTTTCCCAATCAATTTGCACAAAAGAGGTGAAGGCCAAAAATGTGACATGGTCACTTTCATTCCAATCATGTTGAAGATACATCGTACAACTTGATCTGGCATATATTTCATACAATCCATGTAGACTCAAGACGGACTATATATGATCTTCGTCGATCCATCAAAAGAAGCATCTGTCAAAAATCCATGTCTGAATAGTGGGGTACATGGTTAATAACATCACCTTCCAAGCCATCCTTGGCAAGGATGCCGGCTAGATGTACATTGGAGGTGTGATATCTCCCATGTAACTCACAGCTCGTAAGGCCGGAGGCTCTCTAGCTCTGGGTCTAGCTGGAAATGGTAAGGTGTCTTCCTGTCGTCCATTCTCCCGAAAGTAAGCGAGATCCGCTTCACCGGTACTCCCGGTATGCAATGCTTAGCGATATCCGCTCCGTTGCCCTTCGGTATCATGACGGAACCTACCGGTAAAAGTATCTTCATCGGCCCTCGGAAATCACCCGGGCCTGCTATCCGGAGGTCGAATCCGAACATGATGTTACACTCGTTCGGGAAAGAGACCGTGCGAAGTGTCCGACAAAGTCGTGGTGATCTATATGTGGGGGTATGCGGTCACCTCGTTTGTAGATGTTGATAATGCAACTATCGGGTATGCAATCCGCCGGCGATACCCTCCATGTTATCAATCTCTTTACCATTCTCTTGATGACTAATGGCATCGGATCCACTTGCCCATGACGGAGTATTCCCGGTGGGTTTCCCTTCCTGTCTTCAGCAAAGTTGTAGCAGCACCCACATTGTATTGTGATTCTTCCCTTCCCTGGCATCCATCTCCGGGGCTCTGAGTAGGTATTTTCCCTTAGGCAGCCTGCTCGGCCTATTCTTTTCAAATCCCTGATACAATCCATGATTTGCTGTTGTTCATACTCTGAGAATACGTCTGTATGTAGCTCGAGGCCCTCTAGTATGTTGATCCTTCTGCCTCTAATTCTCTCGAAGTATTCAAAGGTTTTCTTTTCAACATTTTGCATCCTCTCCAGCTCGTATTCCGGAATGATCTGCAGATGGCGAGGCCTGGTGACATATTGTGGGATATACGGTTCAATCCCTTCACATTCTCCTGCATACCTCGGCTCCTCAGGGATGATGCTGTCGGGACATCCCCGGGGTTGCTTCCGCAACAAGGTCATGCATCACGCGGTGGTTCTATCCGGTGGCGTGGTAGCCTTCTTTCTTCGATCTTCCGGAGATTTCCCTGGTCCTTTACGTTATCCTAGGAGCTGGCCTCCTTTCTTCAGGTTCCTGGTGAACCGGTGTCCTTGAAGTGTACGTACTGGCAGTAGTAACTGTCTCGTCGCGCTGGTCCGCAGCTAGTTTTGTTAACATCTTACGGATACGGCGATTCTTATTTCTTCGTTGCGTTGCTGTGAGAGTAGCTCTCCGCACTTCTTGAATCTCCGTGGGCGCGGCGCTGACAAGCCTGCCCTCTGCTGTAGCGACTACAGATTTTATTTTCTTGTCTTCTTCGGTATTTGCCTTTCTTTTCTTCTGCTTGGATTGGTAGCTTGGGCCACCCACTTTCATCACCTGTCTGCCGGGCGATTCTTCTCGGTCAACTGGGACCCAGTCACTTTCCTCGTACTATAGGCCTGCTGGTGCGAAATCCGAGTCAATCTCGATTATCGCTCCATCATTCACCCTTTTTTCATTGAGTGCAAGGCTTACGCCATTCTTAAAGTTCAGGACCAACCGCCCGTTCGACATTTCCCTGCGAAAATACAAGGAAAAGGATCAGGGGCTGTACTAAGAACAAGAACATTAAGAAAACATTTATTAAAGACATTTTTTTTATTACTCTTATATTTTAAAATTTAATAGGAATGAAGCGGGATAAGATAAGGAAAGAGATTTTGATTTGGAAAAGAAAACAAGGAAAACTTTATTTTCACGATTTTATTTATTTTAGCACATTTTATTAAATGGATGATGAGGGGAAGTGCCATGTGGGTTGGGAAAAGTTTGGTTTAGAGTGTGTCATGGATAAGGTTAAAAAAGCTTAATGAAAGATTAGAAAAGGAGCCCCTCCTTTTACCATTAATGGCATGGTCACATGCCAAACTTTCATGGCTCCATATGGCTTGTGAATGGCTCATCCTTGGCTCCATTTGGCTTGGGAAAAGCTTGGGTCAATTTCATAAAAAGGGATTTAAGAAAATTTTGATATTTTGTTGGGAATTTGTATGGGGCTTGATTTGGAATTGTTTAATTGATGACTTTGAAACTTAGGGGCAATTTTGATTAAATGGATGATGAGGGGAAGTGCCATGTGGGCTTTAGATGAATTTGGGCTTTTGAATTTGAAGGAAGTGGGCTTTTAGGAAAGTTTAAGGGGAATGGGCTTTTTGATTTTAGGATGGGCATTTGGGTGAAGATTTTGTGAAGGACCTTGTCAAATAAGTGTTATAATTGGTTTAGGGATGTTCTATGAAGGGCTTGGAGTCAATTTGGTGTGATTTGGGGTTGAATTGGTTTGAATTTGGATTTATTTGGTAAGTGGGCCTATGTAGGTCAAATTGGGCTAACTTGGGCCAATGTTGGGCTAGGGTTGAAATTGATGTAAAATTAATGTTGAGAAATATTTATGGGAGTGTTTCAAAGAGGTTTTGTCTTTGGTTGGGCTTTGATTTTGGGGTTTGGGCTCATTTGGGTTAGGTTTGGGTTTAGGTCAAAAATGGGCCTTTTAGCTTTGGGTTGAATTTGAGTGGGGTTTGGGTCTAAATTTTGGGCAAATCATGTTAGTGTTTTGTTTGTAGGAATGTTAAGGAAGATTTAGAAAAGATTTGGGGTTAATTGGAGTTGAATTGGGTGAATTTGGGTTAAGTTTGGGTCATGGGTCCAAATTGGGCTTTAAGGCCAAAAGTGAAATTGGATCCAAATGGCAATCAAATTGAACTTGGATTTGGTCTAGATTGGTATTGGGAATGTTGAATTGAAGTTTAGAACTGAATTGGACCAGAATTTGGGTCAATTGGGTAGGTTTGGTTTGACATTGGGTTCACTTAGGGTTAAAATGGGTCAAATTGGGGGTTTTGACAAAAGTAGGGTAAATTGACAAAATTGGCCCATAGTGTAGTTGGACAAAATGAAATTGGGAATATTTGGGATTTTATGGAATTTTCGGGGAATTTTTTGAATTTTTGGATTTTTTGGCCAAGAGGGGTATTTTGGGTATTTGGAGGGTATTGGGAGGTATGTTTGGAATTTTTGGTATTTTTGGGTATGGATGATCAATTTGGGTGATGTGGAAATGTTTGGGAATGATTTTGGAGGATTTTGGGTAATTTAGGAGATTTTGCAAATTTTGGGTAGTTTCAAGGGCATTTGGTAGGCTAAGCGGGTGTAGGGTCCCGGGGGTTAAAAATTGAAAATTTGGGAAATTGAAGATTGGGTGGATGTAAGTGGAATGAAATCATTTTGGTTGAGCCATGAAGCCATATCAAGCCCATATGAGCCATGAAGGGACTCATTTGAGGCATTCACTTTGTTGTTCCTAACCCTCTTAGCCAAGGGCTCAGGGGTTAAGGACCATCCATGTGAATCACCTACATGAGTCAGGAGGTCAAGTTGGGTATGGTTGTGTTTTTTAGGAAGTGTGTGAAAGTGTAGTGTATAGGTGTAGTGTGTAAGTGTAGTGTGTGTGTAAGTCATCCCCTTCACTGCGACTGTGCCACCTGTAGGGCGATCCTAAGGCCAAAGAGTCCTATAGGAACTCATCCTTTAAACTTCCACATTTGATTTCAACCCTCTAGGTGATTAGGGGTCTATAGTCAAGTTTGTGGAGTTTGAAGGGAGTTTAGAAGTGGTTTGAGTTTCTAAAAGGTGGGTCCCAATTCTAGTCCTCTAAGATAGTCAAAGGAAAAGCCTAAGGCTAGATCCTAAGCACTAAAAAGAAGAAGAGAAGACCTCATCAAAAATGAGGTCAAGTCAACAAATGGACCCCCAATAGGTGTGGTGAGGCGACGGAGCACACCGCGTGTATTCAGCGTTGACCGGGCGTCAGCAAAACCAACACAGACGTCCAAATGACAAACTTGGGACAGTGGAAAAGTTTCCGCTGGGGAGTAGCAAGTATATCTACGAAATCGGAGATTCTGCTGAACTCTCAACGGGAAAGGAAAAGGAGTGAATTCAAATCACATGATGCGGGAATTTCGATTTAGATAATGAGAGAGATGAACGAGCATTGCCCGATTTTCTGTTTAAAAAATAGATGGCAATCGATTTAAACATGGCCGCTCCACTATTTGGATCCTCGCAGAGGATCAGCCGCGTCTTCGACTTATTCAAGGACCCGCGATGCCTTTGGAAACTTTTGTTTAGATTAAGAATATAATAAATATAGATTATCCTTAATCTAATCAAAAATTTATATCTTGGCATAGAAAAATCACAAAACCTCAACTCGATGTGAGGAGGAGAAAATTATGAGATCAAATTAATAATTTTATTCTTCATATTTAATTTTTAAATAATTAAATTCTCTTTGGAGTATTTTAAGTATTAAAACAGATTGACAAGACAGAAAAATATGTAAATTTCAAGGATTTAGTTCTAGGTCATTAGGAACTTTTTTGATTTTTCCTAGACTAGTAAAATCTTCTAAGACACAGTTTCCAAATTTTCAAGACACATTGTAATTATTTTTAAAAATAATTATAAAAATGAAAATTAAGGAAAATAAAATTGGAACAATGGTTAGGAAATTTAAATTGACAGACAACAACCTTAAAATGATAATTCTTAAACCATTAAGCAATTTTAAATGACATTTTAAATGTAGGGTTAAAAATTATTAATTAAAAATTAATGTTTCAACACCCTAAAAATCCTCTCCTCAACTAACATAGCCCATTTAATAATGGACTAAGTCAAAATTGAGTCTAACCCTAAATAGATTCAAGAGAAGCCTTAATTAGGTCTAATACATCAAATAAGTCCTAATTAAAACCTTAATTAACTCATTAAACCTTAATTACATTAGGTATAATGCAAAATGAAACTTTAATTAAGTTTGGGGAGACATTAAACTTAATTAACTCATTAAACCTTAATTACATTAGGTTTAATCCAAAACCAGACTTAAATTATGTTTAAGGACATATTAAACTTAATTCATCTATTAAATCTTAATTACAATACGTTTAAGACAAATTAAATCTTAATTAGGTCTAACCCTTAATTAGACCTAATTAAATACCTTAAACCTTAATTACATTAGGTTTAAGATAAACTAAACACAAATTAGGTCTAACCCCTAATTAGACCTAATTAAACATCTTAAATCTTAATTACATTAGGACTAAGACAAATTAAACCCTAATTAGGTTTAACCCATATTAAACCTTATTAATAAACTTAAACTTTACATTAAGTTTAAGTAATTGTTAAACGCAAATTAGGTATAACCTAAACTAAACCTAATTAACCAACTTAAACCTTACTTACATTAGGTTTAAGTAAATCTTAAACCCTAATTAGGTCTAACCCATTAGACACTAATTAAAACATTAAACTTTAATTAATTAAGGTTTAATCAAACTTAAACCTTAATTAGGTCTAACCCATTAGACCTTATTAAAACATTAAAACTAATTAAACTTAAACATAAATAATTACTTTGAAGTCATTAGACCTAATTAAACTTAAACATAAATAATTCTAAAAGATTAATTAATCTTTAAGCCTTGCATAAGTTAGGCTAAAATAACCTCAAACCTTAATTAAGTCTAATACATTAAACTTAATTAAACTATTAACCTTAACTAAGGTTTAATCAAACTTAAATTCTAATTAGCTCTAACACATTAGACTTAATTAAACCATTAAACCTTAACAAACTATGGTTTAATCAAACCTAAACTCTAATTAAGTCTAACACATTAGACTTAATAAAACTATTAAACCTTAACCAACTAAGGTTTAATCAAACCTAAACCATAATTAGGTCTATCCCAATATACCTAATTAAAAGATTAAACTTTAATTAATTAAGGTTTAATCAAACCTAAACCATAATTAGGTCTAACCCATTAAACCTAATTAAATCATTAAAACTAATGAAGGTTTAATTAAATTTAAACACTAATTAGGTCTAACACATTAGACCAAGATAAACTTAAACATAATTAAGTCTAAAAGATTTAATTAATCTTTATGCCTTACTTAAATTAGGCTTAAATAACCTCAGACCCTAATTAAGTCTAATACATTAAACATAATTAAACTACTAAACCTTCCATATCTATACAAATAGAATAGTCTATTTATACAAAATGGTAAAGGGGCCCTCTATTCTATAGATTATAGATCATAGAGATATATCCAAATAGAAAACAAGATTTTCCCCTTACCAGACTTGATCTTGTTGCGCAGAGTAACAAACATGCACGAACCATTTCTCGAAGTATGTGTCCAGATAGTCCAAATTCTCGATAGTTCGCTCTAGGTCTTTCGGTTAAAAAACAACGTCGATGAAGACGTATAGGCACACTATTACGTGGTGAGGATTGCAATTTTCCATGAATTTTCCATTGTTCCCTCAACGAGGGAACTTTGCATATGTCTTTTTTAAGAATTGACGAATCCAAAAATATTTCTGCTCCAATTTTAAGGGTTATCCTATCGGGAGAATCGATGACTGCATCTTAAATGCACTGTTGAGAATTCTGAATTGGCTATTTACAAGGGTCGGATCTATGCCGAGGTATTGAGGGTGATTCTCAAATATTGTAGAGCGGAATGTGATACGATGAGATTGAATGCAATAGAAATAAAGACGGGGAACGAGTTACCTACTCCTAACGGTCAAAGCAAGCCCTTTCATTCAATTCTTCATTCTTTCATGAAGAATGAATCGAATCTCCCAAAGTAGGATTTGAACCTACGACCTGTCAGTTAATAGCCAACCGCTCTAACACTCGAGCTATCGAGGAACAACGGGAGATTCAACCTCATAAAGTTCAACTCTCGTTCTCAACCATGAACAATATGTGTCTGAAGCTTCCTTCGTAACTCCAGGAACTTATTCGTAGTGACTCCGTTCCATGCCTCATTTCTTAGGGAACCTCAATGTGGCTCTATTTCATTATATTCCATCTATATCCCAATTTCATTCATTTTATATCCCTTTTGTGTCATTGACATAAGAGATGTTATATCTGTTTCTATCTATATAGATATGAAAATTTAAGGAATCATCATATAACAATCGATAAATTGCAATAGAAAAATAACATTAAATTAATACTAATACACTAATATAATTATATTATACAACTATATTATACATATACATTATAGATTTTATCTTTATACATATACATTTATACATATTTATACATATACATTGCATATTATTTTCTCAAAATTAAAATAAAAAATAAATAAATAGAAAATACATATGTAATTATTACATTATGTAGAATTACATTATTTACATTATGCAATTATTCAAAGAATCTTTGTTTATCAAATAGAATCAATTTAGAATCTTTTTATTTTCTTATTTACTTTACACATTTTTTTTTCTATTTTTTGTTTTAATATTATTAGAATATTAACGATAAAAAAAGGAGTCACTTATTTTTTGAATGGTAGTTCCAAAAAACGTACTTCTATGTCAAAAAAGCATATTCGTAGAAATCTTTGGAAAAAAAAGGATCTTTAGAGGCAGTAAAAGTTTTTCTTTAGCTAAATCTATTTCCACCAGACAGTCAAAAAGTTTCTTTGTTCCACATAAAAAAGTCTTGGAAAAATCTTAATTGATATGTTTCAAAGAACTTCCAAAGTATTGTGTATTGTATTTTATTTCACTTTTCCTTATTATTTATTATTAATTAGAGCTAGGTAACAGAAAAATCAGAATCTTTCTGTCTACTTGATTCGAAGTACTTAGTATTGTGTATTTTATTTTTTTTATATCAATTGAAATTTAAATTTCTTGATATTGAATTCATGAGATTTTTTTTTATTTTATATGAATTGTGCTTTTAGAAATAGAAAAGCACAATTACGATAGACAAGGAAGAGTCTTAATATTTCATTCTACTTTATACTAAAGACATGGGTCTCAAAATTATCAGAAAAAAGATTATGAATTTTAAATTCTGACTGAAAATGAAACTTTTGAGTTCTGACTGTTCTGGATAAACAAAAGCTAGATTTCTAGTACGGATAAAATTGATTATTAAAAATGAACTTATGAAGATGAAGATACTAATTAAGTAGCGTTGATATTGAACATTTTCATATGAATATACGAATGTAAATGCATCTTTCTTCATTGTTTGCTAAACTTTATTGAATATAGACAATTCAACATGAATTTCCTATTATTATTTAAAGTAAGCCGCTGCCATGGTGAAATTGGTAGACACGCTGCTCTTAGGAAGCAGTGCTAGAGCATCACGGTTTGAGTCCGAGTGGCGGCATAAATATTAATTCATGTGAATACTAAAGATACAATAGATCTAATAGTGTAATAGATCTAATAGAATCTAAAGAATCTAAATTTTTCAATTTTTTAGATTCCATTTAAGCTCCAATTTCATTTTTTTTAAAAAAACTTTTCTTTATGATATTTGCGACCATAGAGCATATGTAACTCATATTTCCTTTTTGATCATCTCAATTGTGATTATAATTCATTTGATGAACTTATTAGTCTACAAAATCGAAGAATTACATAATTAGTTAGAAAAAGGAATGATATCTACTTTTTCCTCTATAACAGGGATTTTAGTTACTTGTTGGATTTCTTCGGGACATTTTCCTTTAAGTAATTTATAAGAATCATTAATTTTCCTTTCATGGAGTTTATCCATTATTCATATAATTCCATATATTAGGAATTATAAAAATGATTTAAACACAATAAGTGCACCAAGTGCCATTTTTACCCAAGGTTTCGCAACGTCGGGTCTTTCAACTGAAATGCATCAACCTGCAATATTAGTACCTGCTCTACAATCTCAATGGTTAATGATGCATGTTAGTATGATAAGACTATTCACCTCGAACGACTTCTAAGTGATAAAAGAAAGAAGAACTACTCTTCTTTTCTTTCTTTTTTTGATTACATTAATGAAAAGGGGCTGGAGAAATCTTGAACCCAATTCCTATAGTGATGGATATAAGCGCAATTGGGATTCCTGGGGAGTTATACATTTGTGTATTGATAAGAATATTCACTAACTAAGGTTTAATCAAACATAAACCCTAATTAAGTATAACACATTAGACTTAATTAAACTGTTAAACCTTAACCAAATAAGGTTTAATCAAACCTAAACCCTAATTAAGTCTAACACATTAGACTTAATTAAACCATTAGACCTTAACAAACAAAGGTTTAATCAAACCTAAACCCTAGTTAAGTCTAACAAATTAGACTTAATTAAACCATTAAACCTTAACCAACTAAGGTTTAATTAAACTTAAACCCTAATCAAGTCAAACACATTTGACTTAATTAAACCATTAAACCTTAAACAACTAAGGTTTAATCAAACCTAAGCCCTATTTAAGTCTGACACATTAGACTTAATTAAACCATTAAACCTTAACCAACTAAGCTTTAGTCAAACTTAAACCCTAATTATGTCTAATACATTAAACTTAATTGAACTATTAAACCTTAATCAATCAAGGTTTAATCAAACCTATGCTCTAATTAAGTCTAACACATTAGAGTTAATTAAACTATTAAACGTCAACCAACTAAGGTTTAATCAAACTTAAACCCTAATTAGGTCTAATACATTGGACTTAATTAAATTATTAAACCTTAACTAAATAAAGACCTAAATCTAACTTAAGTCTAACCTATATTGGTCTTAAGTCAAAACTAACTTAGGACATGAATTTATGTTAACCTAAACCTAACTTAAGTCCAACTCATGTTGGACTTAAGTCAAAACTAACTTAGGTTCAACATCACATGAATCTAGGTCAACCCAAACTTAAGTCCAACCTATATTGAACTTAAGTCAAATCTAATTTAGGATCAACATGACATGAATCTAAGTTAATCTAAAAGCTAACTTAAGTCCAACCCATATTGGACTTATGTCTAAACCAACTTAGGTTCAACATGACATGAAACTAAGTTAACCTAAACCTAACGTAAGTCCAACCTACATTAGACTTAATCAAAACTAACTTAGGTTCAACATGACATGAATCTAACTCAACCAAATCTTAAGTCCAACCCATATTGGACTTAATTCATCTCTAATTTAGGTTCAACATGACATGATTCTAAGTTAATATAAACCTAACTCAAGTCCAACCCATATTGGACTTAAGTCAAAACTAACTTTGGTTCAACATGACATGAATCTGAGTTAACCTAAACCTAACATAAGTCCAACCCATATTGGACTTAAGTCAAAACTAACTTAGGTTCAACTTGACATGAATCTTAGTCAACCCAAACTTAAGTCCAACCCATATTGGACTTAACACAAATCTAATTTAGGTTCAACATGACATGAATCTAAGTTAATCTATCCAATCCATATTGGACTTAAGTCAAAACTATCTTAGGTTCAACATGACATGAATCTAAGTCAACCCAAACCTAACTTAAGTTCAACCCAATTGAACTTAAGTCAAACTTAAGCTTAGAATGTAACCTGAAATAAACCTAAGTTAAATCCAAGTTAAACCCAAGATAAACCTAACTTCAGTTCAACACAAATTGAACTTAATTCAAACGTAAACCTTAGGTTTAACCTAACTTAAACCTAGGTCAAACTCAACATAAATTTTAGGTTCAACCCAAATTGAACCTAATCTGACATCAACATTAGGTTCGACTTATATTGAACCTAACTTAACCAAAATTCAAGTTGAGTTCAACCCAGATTGAACCCAAGTTAACCTAAACATTAGATTCAACCTAAAATGATTAAAGCAAGAATATTAGATTCTAATGACTTTGAATCTAATTAATAGACTTGTAATCAATTTAAGAATTTTAGATTCAAATAACATCGAATCTAAAATAATAAAATCCAACTTTTTGTTATATTTTAAGTCTAATTGACATTAAGCATAACATTTTCAAACGACATCGAATCTAAAATATTAAAATCTAAATTTTTTTTAGATTTTAAGTCTAATCAACATTAGACTTAACTTTTTTAAATTCAAATGACATTAAATCTAAAATATTAAAACCTAACTTTTTGTTAGAATTTAAGTCTAATCACCATTAAACTTAAAATGACATTGAAATATAACTTAAGGTTAATCTACATTTTCTTAAATTCAAATAGAACTCTTTTTCTTGTGGGTTTAGTCTTTGCATGTTATAGGATGTACTAACTCTATTTTCCAGGAAGATTAAGATGAAATGTTAACATTAAATTTGTTTTAGATTTTCTTTGCATGTTATAGGGTGTGCTAACTCTGTTTTGTAGAACAACATTCTGAAGATGGGAAAATGACAAAACAAAAGAAAATTGCAGTGACATCAAAATAATGATATTGCCAAAACAAAACAAAACAAAACAAATTACATTAAAATGACAAAACCAAGAGAGAAACAAAACCTAAAACTTTTAGGATAGTCACCAAACAAATAACAAATTACAAAACAATAAAATGATAGTAACGAAACAAAAATTAAAAATTCAAACAACAAAATAAAATAAAATAAAAAATATGTGACATAATAAATGACTTTGATAAAATCAAAATTTTAAGGGTACTATGACACATTACCCCTAGGATTGAACGTTGACGTCTCTTTTCTTGTTCTTGAAAGTTCTTGGAAAACAAGTGATTAAAATTAATCAGAAGTTTTCTTAGACAATCATAATTGTCTAAGATGTAATTAAATATAGGAGCTTGCTTCTATAGGAGATACAAGAATTCAGGATAGGTATCAGACATAGAAATCTCTGGTTATCAAAATTTTATATGTGATCGTCCTTATACAAAATTTCCAGAATAAGGAATTCTAGAATCTCCTTTTATAGGGATTATCATCAACATTTCTTATTCAACTCTTTTCTATTTTATTTGCCCTTACTTTCTTTAAACTTCTTATTACGTCTCTAGTGATGATGTAACTAATCACAACCTAGCTAACCCCGATTTTAATTCCCAAAATGACCCTTAATCATGATTATTCCCGACGAGAATGTTGAAGAAAATGAAAATGATATTGACAACACCAGCTACGACAGCACCGAAAGTGAGGAGCCATTCCTCGAATGCAATGAAACTCCACTTTCCATCAACATGGACTTTCAGATACTGAAGAGCCAGATACAGTAATAAAAGGATTTCTGTGTCCAAAAGAAGAAGAAATAATAGAAGTACATTTAAAAAGTGGCAAGATACTGCCGCCAAGGACAGTTCCAATGGATAAAGGAAAACAGGCGATTACTCAAGAAGAAGTATCTCCAGCAATGGAAGAAGTACAAGTTTGAAACAAAATTAAAAATTCAAATAAAGTATATTACAACGTGCTAGCTCATCGCAGGAAGTTGTAGGCATATTTTTAGGTTGTGTGTTTTATTTTGAAAAGGGGGTCGCCTAACAGAAGTTGTCGGCGAATTTTTAATTTAATTTAAATAAATAATTTTGAAAAGTAGTATTTGATTTTGAAAATAATTTTAAATTTGAAGGTTTTAAGATATGAGATTAAACCGATCTCACATCCCAAATAGTTTATATAAACGAGCACCGCACCACAAACCGTGTATCTATCCCTAAGGATAGACACAACGCTCGACGGATGGGGCTCGATTAAATAAACTAGAAGATTTGTGACATCCGTTTGGTCTGCGAACCAATTTTATAAGCCGACAAATTCCCCTTCTTAATATGAAAGCATTAAACAGGGTTTATATTACCTGGGTTCTTTAAAATTCCTTATAAGGGCAAGCCCCTATAGTTAATTACATCTTAAGTGATGGGAATCACCTAAGAAAACTCTCGATAATAATCAATAATTCGCTCTCGAAGGATTTTAAAGTTTAAGTTTTCGAGGGATTGAATTTTGGAATTTCAATAGGGAATGGATCAAATTTGGAACATTTTGTTTTGGGAATCCAAAGGAAGAAAAGTAGAAGAAATCACGGATTCGAAGCGAACTTCGGTAATTCCCGACTATCCTATTGTTTGTCTTGAGTTTAGGAAAGTCCTAATATTTATTTAAATGTTTTGACCTTGCCAATTTTAATTAATTAGGGCTTATATTTGTATGATAAAATCAAACAAATAGCCTCGAAGATGTGAGGGTTTATTGTCGTACCGGACGACTACCTCGGAATCCTAAGACCGGTTAGGGCTTAATTTGCAATGCAAGTGCCTAACGAAGAGTTAAGAATTTATGTTGCACTAGGCAAACTACCTCGAAGTCCTATGGCTTTGTTATTTAACTCTAGGAAAGTTTTGTTGAAGTAGACTCAGGTTTTGCTGATGACGATGGCCGTGCTGCCCACCATGCTCCGAGCTCCTTGTTGTTGCAGAGGTTCAATTTTAGAAGTCATAAATCAGGGGATGAGAAAAGTGTTTTGATTTAGTGAAAATCTTAATTTCCAAGTGTTTTCAATATTTTAATTAAAACAAATCTTAAAGTTGATTATAACGACACCGGTTAAGATCCCACGGTTCCATCCTTCCGGCATCTTTTTTTTTATCGGATTCACTTAGTCCAAATGAATTTGCTAAACTCAACTGAATGAGTTCCACACTTTCATTTAGACCGTGGGAAATCCCGTTAGCAACACGTAGGTTACATCATCCGAGGTATTCCCGATCATCCAACAGGACGTTTTAATTTAGTTGTAATTGTAGTTTTGTGTTCTGTTTGTGATTAAATTTTGAGTTGTTTTATATTTTGAAATGTTGTGGCGGTGAATTTTATCTTGCAATGACTTTTAATTTAGTTTTGGTTTCAGTTTTAGGGACTATCCTAAAGGTGTGGGTTTTCATGCAACATGTTGTTTATCATGCAAGAAAAGTAAGTGCGATGCGATTAATGAAATTGCAAGAAAGTAAATTGCAATAAAATAAAAGCATACCTGGAGGGTCTTCCCGTCATCCTAAGCTGCACTTAAACATAATTAGAATATTTAAGCAAGTTCCTAGGTAAAGCTAAGGGAAGGGTTATGGTTTTCTACCAAATTCCTAATCCTATAGCTAGTCATTTCCTATGACGTCTAGGTTCCTTGTGTTTTTGTTTGAAGACGATTTTCTTTATCAAAGAACAATTGGGTTCAATTGTTCTTATAAATATTCTATCATATTGAGGAAGTGCTTAAGAAGAATCTTAAACATATTTTCAATATTTCTAGGATTGTTTTAAGTCCAAATGAATTCAATTACACAAATGAATTAATCGTCTGAGGTTTAGTTAAGTTTTGTTATTATCTTACTCAGTGAACTAGGATATTTGAATGTCCTATAAGTGAAGTAACATTTCATTTCATATCCTGTTTAGGAGTTATGATAACTAAAGCTTTCGAGGGTAAATTGGTATTCAAATGATTTGTTATTTAGTTTAATTTCAATTAATTTGGAATAGTGTTCAAGTTATTTTAGATTTATTTTGAATTCTTTATGTCTTTGGTGATGTTATATTTAATTCAACTTAATTTAATTTAATTTAATTTAATCTTTAATTTAATTTAATTTAATTTAATTCAATTTAGTTTGATTTGATGTTACATTAAATTAAATTTATTTGATTTAATTTTAATTTAATTTGATTTAATTTAATTTAATTTAATTTAATTTAATTTTAATTCATTTAATTTAATTTTTAATTTGGTTTAACTTAATTTAATTTGGTTTTATTTATTTAATTTAATTTAATTTAATTCATTTAATTTACTTTAATTTGTTTATTTAATTTAATTTAATTTAATTTAATTTAATTTAATTTAATTTAATTCAACTTTTAATTTTAATTTAATTTAATTTAATTTAATCCAATTTAATTTACTTAATTTAATTTAATTTTTAATTTAATTTTATTTTTTAATTTTAATTGAAATTTTAAAAGAGTTTAATAATTTAATTTTAGTTTAATGATTAAGTATTTTAATGTTTTGAATTTGAGTTATCATTTTAATTAAGAATTGAATATTAATGAGGTAATTAATTTAGGGATTTTTAAATTAAAGAATAAATATCTTCCTAATAATATCCCTATTTTAATAATTCCAATTTTATTATTCCTCCAAATTTAATCAATTATTTAATTAAGGTTTAATTATTTTAAATTACTTAATGGGTTTCTACCCTTTGATTATTTAAATTTCAATCATCCAAATCAGATTAGGATCAAATGTTTTACTTATTAATTTTTTTATTAAACCTAAAGTTTTAATTAAGGGTTAAAATTTTAATTACCATTTTGCCCTTTAAGCTTAATAATTTCATAACTTACTAAATCGAACTCAAATGAACTTGAAATTTTTATATGACTTCACTCATATGTCAATAAAGACATGAGAGGAGAAAATGTGATTTTTCTGTATTTAATTTATTTATATAATTATTTTTGGTGGAAAATAGAGATTTCCAAGGAAAATTTAATAACATGACCAAGGGAAAGTTTCTGTCCTTAAGAAAATTAGGGGACATTCCTAATGACTAGAGGACCACTTGGACCAATTTTGGTGATTTTTTGAATTATATTATTTTTATTATAATTATTTTAAGTTTTGGAATGTTAATTAATTTAAAAAAAAAATAAATGTTGAAAAATGAATTTTATATTTTTCAAAAATCTATCTGATATAAAGGAAATTAGAGAATCAAATTTTACAATTTTCTGATTTTTCTATGATTTATTATAATTATTTTAGTGAAAATGCTAGAAAATACATTTTTTTTAATTTTAAAATTACCCTAGGGCTTTAAAATTTAATATCTCACTAAATATACCTAAGAAAAATATGGGGTTTGTTCCTAAGTGATTAAAATTCAAAATGTGACATTTTGGTGAATTTTATTATTTTTGTGATTTTTATTATTTTTTAATTATTAAAATATTAAAATAATATTAAAAATCAACTTTTTTAGAAAATTAAAATTTTAATTTTCTTAAATTCTCCTGATATCAGAGAGGCTCCAAAACCAATTTGGAGAATTTTAAAAAGTATTTTGAAAGTTATGAATTTTTAAAGTTTAAAATGACTAAATGGCTTAATCAACCCAATTAGTAGGGCTAACCAAGTCAAATTGACCTCAAATTTTTATGGTGGGTTCCTCTGCTCCTAAAGGTCAGTGGATAATTAATTTCAAGTCAATTTGATGTATGGTTAGCTCTAATTAATTAGAGATCCATTTTGGGTTGTTTTAAATGAACTAACTCAAAACCTATTTTTCCTAGGGTCCTCTGGTCATAAGGAACATCACCAAATTTTCCTAGAATTTATTTCACAACATGCTATTTATTGGAATTAAAATACTCAAAACAGTAACATGAATTTGAAAAATCAATAACTTCTCATTGGGATGGCCTCTGACTTTGGAAAATTCAGGGAATGTTCCTTAATTCAGAGGCTTCAAAAGCCCTATGGTCTCATGTCATGGTGAATTGTATACATGCATGGAGAATTAAAAATATGCAGAGAGTAAATAAATTATAAAAAATAAAATACTTGATAAAATTAAATAATTTCTTCTTTACATTATTCTCCTCTGTTCACTGAGCAAGAGGGTATTTTTATTTTATTTTTCTGATTTTTCTACACAAAGTTATGAATTTTTGAAGTTTAGGGAATTAAATAAATCAGAATAATCCCTAATTTTCTATTTATCCACGTGGCGCCGCGTCAACCTCGGCGGCTCCGAACGCACACGCGTCGCGCTCCCATTCGACGCCGCCATCCGAGTCGGCAGCCCGGGCCCCGCGGTTCTCGTACCGTCTCCCCGATCCGACGCGATCCTGGCCGTCCGTCCGTGCGTGTATTGAATGGACGGCATCCGTTCATCGTCCCCAAGTGTCCTCACCTGAGAGCCGTCCACACTAAATCCCTAATATCTCACTCGATACTCAATGGATTTTCATGTTCTTATGCTATATGGATTCGTCTTGAAGAGACGAACACATCTATACGGTGATCATGCATTGAAATTAAAGCATTTGAAATGGAGAATCTCCAGAAGCTCGGGTTGAAGAATTAGCTCATACCTTTGCTCAGAGAAGTGTTGCTTCGATCTGAGGGTTGTTGCACCTTCGATTGGATCCCAGCAAGCTCCAGATGAAGTCTCCTGGTCTGGTGAATTATCTAGGTAGGAATTCGACCAAGCCCGATCACAAAGCTTGGAGGCTGGAGCAACTGGGTGGCCTGGAGATGGGGCTTTGCTGGTGGACACCTTCCCTTGGTCTGGTGAAGGTGTAGAACCAATCAATTTGGGGATTGGCTCACTGTGGAGAAGTGTCCTGGTTTTGGGATTAGATTTGAAAAGATTGAAATTTGATTTGGAATTTGGAAAGATTGAATTTGAAATTTGATTGAGAATTTGATTTGTGATTTGATTTAACATTTATGTTGATTTCGTTTATCTTTTAATGATTCAAATTTTATTTTATCGTTTATTTAATGTTCATGTGAATTTGGTGTTCGTCATTTTTAGATTTTTAAAGAAAGTTTTCTTTTATCCCTTTTTTTATTTCTTTTATGTTCTTTGTTCGAAGTTCATTTAACTTTAATGGCGTTTCCCAATCAATTTGCACAAAAGAGGTGAAGGCCAAAAATGTGACATGGTCACTTTCATTCCAATCATATTGAAGATACATCATACAACTCGATCTGGAATACATTTCATACAATCCATGTAGACTCAAAACGGACTATGTATGATCTTTGGCGATCCATCAAAAGAAGCATCCGTCAAAAATCCATGTCCGAATAATGGGGTACATGGTTAATAACATCACCTTCCAAGCCATCCTTGGCAAGGATGCCGACTGGATGTACGTTGGAGGTGTGATATCTCCCATGTAACTCACGAGCTCGTAAGGCGGGAGGTTCTCTAGCTCGGGTCCGGCTGGAAATGGTAAGGTGTCTTGTTGTCGTCCATTCTCCCGAAAGTAACCGAGATCCGCTTCACCGGCACTCCCGGTATGCAATGCTTAGCGATATCCGCTCCGTTGCTCTTCGGTATCATGACGGAACCTACCGGTAAAGGTATCTTTACCGGCCCTCGGAACTCACCCGGGCCTCGCTATCCGGAGGTCGGATCCGAACATGATGTCACACTCGTTCGGGAAAGAGACGTGCGAAAGGTCCGATGAAGTCGTGGTGATCTATATGTGGGGGTATGCAGTCACCCCGTTTGTAGAAGTTGATAATGCAGCTATTGGGTATGCAATCTGCTGGCAGTACCCTCCATGTTATCAATCTTTTTACCATTCTCTTGATGACTAATGGCATCGGATCTACTTGCCCATGACGGAGTATCCCCGGTGGGTTTCCCTTCCTGTCTTCAGCAAAGTTGTAGCAGCATCCGCATTGTATTGTGATTCTTCCCTTCCCTGGCATCCATCTCCGGGGTTCCGAGTATGTGTTCTCCCTTAGGCGGCCTGCTCGGCCCATTCTTTTCAAATCCCGGATACAATCCACGATTTGCTGTTGTTCATACTCTGAGAATACGTCGGTATGTAGCTCGAGGCCCTCTAGTATATTGATTCTTCTACCTTTAATTCTCTCGAAGTATTCAAAGGTTTTCTTTTCAACATTCCGCATTCTCTCCAGCTCGTATTCCGGAATGATCCGCGGATGGCGAGGCCTTGTGACATATTGTGGGATATATGGTTCAATCCCTTCACGTTCTCCCGCATACCTCGGCTCCTCGGGGATGATGCTCGTCGGGACATCCCCGGGGTTGCTTCCGCAACAAGGTCATGCATTATTGGTGGTTCTATCCGGTGGCGTGGTAGCCTTCTTTCTTCGATCTTCCGGGGATTTCCCCGGTTCTTTCGTTATCCTAGGAGCTGGCCTCCTTTCTTCGAGTTCCCGGTGAACCGGTGTCCTCGAAGTGTACGTGTCGGCGAGTAGCAACGGTCCGTCGCGGCTGGTCCGCAGCTAGTTTTGTTAATATCTTACGGATACAGCGATTCTTATTTCTTCGTTGTGTGGCTGTGAGAGTAGCCCTTCGAACTTCATGAATCTCTGTGGGCGTGGCGCTGACAAGCCTGCCCTCTGCTGTAGCGACTACATATTTCATTTTCTTGTCTTCTTCAGTATTTGCCTTTCTTTTCTTGTTGTTGGATTGGTGGCTTGGGCCACCCACTTTTATCACTTTTTGCCCGGGCAGTTCTTCTCGGTCAACTGGGGCCCAGTCACTTTCCTCGTACTTGTAGGCTCGCCGGTGCGAAATCCTAGTCGATCTCGATTATCGCTCCATCTTTCACCCTCTTTTCATCGAGTGCAAGGCTTACGCCATTCTTAAAGTTCGGGACCAACCGCCCGTTCGACATTTCCCTGCGAAAAGACAAGGAAAAGGATCGAGGGTCGTACTAAGAACAAGAACATTAAGAAAATGTTTATTAAAGACATTTTTTTTATTTCTCTTATATTTTAAAATTTAACAGGAATGAAGCGAGATGAGATCAGGAAAGAGATTTTGATTTGGAAAAGAAAACAGGGAAAACTTTATTATCACGATCTTATTTATTTTAACACATTTTATTATTTTTGGGTTCGGACCCAATCATAAGTAATTACTTTGCCCGTGTTTCTTAGGGGTGAAGAATTCATTCCTTCGAAACATCAGGTAGCGTAATACTTTTTCAAGTATCGTCCATTGATCGGAAGCATATGTCGTTCTCCCTGGCAATTCACTAGCTGGTAGGAACCTCCCGAGTATACTCGCTTCAACCACAAATGGTCCTTCCCAAGTGGGTTCAAATTTTCCTCCTATCTTGCGGTGTGCAAGAATAGGTCTCTTGATAACGAGAACTAAGTCACCAACTTTGAAGGTTCTTGGGCGGACCAGTTTGTCATGGGATTGAACCATCTTAGCTTGGTATAGTTCTAAATTATGTTGCGCTGCAAGTCTTTTCCCTTCCAAGCTTTCTAATTCTTCGAGTCGTAATTTGGCGTTCTCTTCTGTCGTGATCTTGTTTGCAACTGCAATTCTGAGTGAAGGAAGCCGAACCTCTAAAGGTAACACTCGCCTCGGACCCATACACCGGAGCGTAAGGTGTAGCTTGAGTAGGAGTTCGAAGGTTGTCCGGTAGGTCCATAAGGCTTCTAACAATTTCTCGTGCCAATTTCTCTTATTATCGTCCAAGGTTTTCTTTAAGATTTGAACGAGAGTTTTATTAAAAGCCTCGGCGAGGCCGTTTGCTCTTGGGTAGTAAATTGTTGAGTATCGCCAGTCGATTCCGTGTCTCCTGACAAAATTGTTGATTTGCGTGCTTCTGAATGCTGACCCATTATCTGAGATAATTCTGCGCGGCACTCCAAAACGGTAGACAACTTGGTTCTTGAAAAACTGTAGCACATGGTGTGCTTTCACTTCTCTAAGTGGAACTGCCTCTGCCCACTTGGAAAAGTAATCTGTAGCCGCAAGAATGAAGCGATGTCCTTTTGAAGATGGTGGTTCTATCGGACCCACTATATCTGTGCCCCAACATTCAAATGGCCACGACGCGATTGTTGGATGTAGCACATTTGGAGGTTGGTGTAGAACCACTCCGTGCACTTGGCATTGATGACAGCTCTTGGCGATTTTCATGCAGTCGGTCATCATGGAGGGCCGTAGTATCCTAATCTTTTAATTTTCATTTTCATCTTCGGACCCGACCGGTGAGCGCCACGGAGTCCCGAATGCACCTCTTTAACGATTTCACGGGCCTCGGACCCGCTTAGGCACCTTAGCCACATTTGATCAAAAGACCTTCCGTACAATGTGTTGTTTATTAATGCGTAAGACGGAGTTCTTTTCTTGATCCGATGGGCTAACGACCTATCGTCCGGTAGCTTTCCTGTTTGCGGGTAGTCTATCAATGGTTGTCGCCAATCTTCGTGTTTTCCGTCATCCGTTGCAATTGATTCTTTTTCTTTTCTCGATTTGTGTATTGTGTCTATGTCAAGTCGTGATAGGACTCGACGTCCGTGAACCGACACTTCCACCGATTCATCTTGCAAACGAGCAAATTCTTTTGCGAGACGGGCTAAAGCATCTCGCTAATGCATTTTCTTTTCGGGAATTTTGTAGATTGTCACATTTGGAATCTGTTCCAACATACTGTTTGAGCATACTTGGAAGTATTGTTCGAGTCTTGGCTTTAAAATTTTGTACTCGTCCGTGATCTGTTGAATGATTAACTGCGAATCCCCGTAGATGTTGATGTCTGTTATCCCCATTTGAATAGTTAATTCCAGTCCCGTTATGAGGGCTTCGTATTATGCTTCGTTGTTTGTACACGGCTCTGTCAAATGGTAGGAGTATCTTAACATCCCCCGCTCCGGCGTTATAAAGATTAGCTCGATTCCTGCCTTACCGGGCACTATCACTTGCGATTCTTCATCTTTGTGCCTTGAAGATGCTCCGTCGAAATATAATTCCCAACGTCGATCATCAAGGTCTTCTAGGTTCATTATTTGTTCATCCGGCAAATCGTCATTGAGAGGAGATTCGGCCGCGAAGGGTGCGCTCGCGAGGAAGTCCGCTAAGACTTGTCCCTTTACGGCACGCGGAGGCACGAAAGTTATATCGAATTGCAATAATATCATTGACCATCCGGCAAGTCCGCCGGAAAGTGTTGGACGAGTCATCAAGTATTGCAATGGATTAAACTTCGAGATCGAGTTGACCTTATGAGAAAGCATGTAATGCCCGAGCTTTTGAGCGGCGAAGATCGGGGCCAAACAATGCTTTTCAATTGCGGGATACCTTACTTCCATCGGAAGTAAACGACGGCTTAAGTAGTAAAGAGCATTTTCTTTACCCTCATCATCGACCTAAGCTAACAGGGCTCCGAGAGAGTCGTCTAGAGCCGCGGTGTAAAGTATCGACGGTCTACACCGAGACTCGGGGCCGCTAAGACGAGGAGGTGTCATTAAATATTGTTTAATGTCCTCGAAGGCCTTCGGCATTTCTCTTCCCAAATAAATTTGGCGTCCTTTTTAACTAGTGCCGAGAAAGGCTGACACCTACATGACGGGTTTGAGATAAAGCGTCGAAGATATGCCGACTTCCCTTGAAAAGATCGTAGTTGTTTTAAGGTTTTGGGAGGCGGCATTTCTAAGATAGATTTAATTTTCTCAAGTTCGATTTCAATTCCACGATGTCGGACAACGAATCCTAAGAATTTCCGGAGGTGACGCCGAAGGCGCATTTTAAGGGATTCATCTTAAGGTTAAATTGTCTTAATCGTTCGAAAACAATTCTCAAATCATACAGGTGGTTTTCCTTTACTTTGCTTTTGATGACCACATCGTCCACGTAGCATTCGACTTGATTGTGTATGAGATCATCAAAAATTCTTGTCATTGCTCTACTGGTAGGTTGCTCCTGCGTTCTTCGGTCCGAATGGCATTATCGTGTAGCAAAATACTCCGATCGGTGTTCGAATGCTCGTAAGCTTTTCATCTTCCGGAGCCATTTTTATCCGGTTGTATCCCGAAGATCCATCCATGAATGAAAATATTTCATGTGTCGAAGCAATGTCGATCATTAATTCCGGGATCGGTAGAGGGAATTCATCCTTTGGACATGCCTTGTTTAAATCTCCGAAGTCCACACAGATTCCGATCCGACCATTCTTCTTTCTGACTGGCACCACATTGGCTAACCAAGTCGGTTATTGTTCTTCACGGACAAATTTAGCGTCTATTAGCATTTTAACTTCGGCTATGACTTGTTGTTCGATTTCTAGACGCATTCTTCTGGGACCTTGTCTGACTGGAACAGAAGTAGGATCCACTCCTAGCTTATGAACTGCGACCCCTGGAGCTAATCCTGGCATCTCGTCATAATTCCAAGCAAAATAGTCTTTAAATTCCATTAATAATTTGATTATTTCTTCGGAGTCTTCTTTGTTGAGTAAGGAGCTAACAAAGGTAGGTCTAGGCTCTTCGCTAGTACCTAAGTTAACTTTCATTAACTCATCTATTGTGGATTTAATTTCTTCTTCGAATTCTGGTGGAGCGTCTCCAATTTGTAAATCTTCGAGTTCGTCTGTAGTTTCCATGCAGTTTTCATTGGATTCGCAAGTGACAACCAAGCAAAATTCAGTATCGTCAACTGACCCTACTGTGCCGAATCCGAGACCATGCTTTGAATTGGGAGGACGACCAGAGTTATTCCATAATTTTTCAAAATGTTGAGATTGACCTTTTGTCCATTGTAGAAGTAAGAAACCACGTTGAATTAAATTTTGAACACAGGGAGAGTACCACTCAAAAGGCAATTCCATTAATTCTGATGAAGTGACATCTTCGAATTGTACATTATTTTCAGTTTTGGAGGAAGAAGCACCACGGTAGAATTTGATTGGCCTTGCACCGTCGTTACGTACCTCTTTGACCACCATACCCTCGATCTTATTAGAATGGATCGGGGTTAGGGTCATAGTATGTACATAGTGGTTAATCTTCTCGTACATCGATTTGTATTCTTCGTTCTTCTCATCTTCGAGAGAGATCTTGAATTGCGGCTTCTTCGACTTATTGTCGCTTGCTTCTTGTTTGATTTCTTTTTCTTCTTCGAACTATCTTCCCAATCAACATTGATGGCTGGTTTCCTCTATCCAATCGTCCTAACGTCTCTACCACGGCCTCGTCCCCGGCCTCGACCTCGGATGTGAGTTGTGGAGAAACCTTCACCATCTCGCCGGAAGGGAGTGGTGAGTGATCGTTGGACTAGAATTTCGGGTTCTTCGTTGTCCCGAACTTTCTTTGCTTCATTTGTTACGGTATCTCCGGAGAAGATTGTTTTCTTTGGCGGTGCATAATAAGTCGCATCTTCATGGATTCCAATCTCATGTACGGAGAATGGTTGTAAGTCGCCTTTGATGCACTCGTTCCCCTCCATCGTAGTATTTGATGCACCGATGCGGAGATGATGGTACCATCCTCGTTTTCATGTATTCATGGTCGGCCCAGTAGAGCGTTGAACGACGTTTCGAATCGATTATGTGAAATTTTGCGGTTGTCTTTGCTAAGTCACCGGTCTTCATCGATAGCGTTATTGACCCGAGGGCTCTTTCTCCTTTACGGTTGAATCCTCTTAATAACATTTTGTCTGCTTCGAGCTCACGAGCATCAATTTCCATGTATGCTAGCGTTCGAAGACTCATTATATTGATTGATGCTCCTGGATCCACCAATACTCTGGAGAGCGTAAACTTCCCAATTGTAACTGAAATGTACAACGGTCGATTGTGATCTGCTGTCCCAAGTAGTAGGTCATTGTCCGTGAAGGTAACGCCTCGTTGTTCCTTTAACGAGCAAACCTCATCTAAGGAATCTCCGGCCATTTGAGCTAAGCAAATTTCGGATCAAGTAAGGCCTTGATCGAGCTTCTCTCATCTCCTTTGATAAGATGAGAGCATCGTAAATGCTCAGTTTGGCCGGTAGTTTCCTAAGATGGGCTAACACGTTGTAGTCCACTTTGTTCTCATGCGTCTCGGCTTCTTCTCGAATGGGTATTTGTTCTGCTGGGGTTGGATCTTCTTGAACAACCACCTGCTTTCCTTTGTCTTTTGGACCCACTCTTGGAGGTAGAACTTTTCCACTTCTCAAGTTGACTTCTGTAATTTCTTCTGAATCTAGTGTTGAACTTGTCGGTGTCTCCTCCCGAATCGAATGACAGGCTCTTCCGGATTATCTTCAGAATCTGAAGGCTCTAACTCTATCGTAACTGGAGCTCCTCGAAACTCACAGATAGATCCGTTGCTTGTTGAACTCTCGTAGCCTCCTTGATGGCTACCTTCTTCATTATTTTGCTCGTTGAGATCGTGTATGATTTGAGAATTGTTGTTGGTATCCAAGTCGAAGTCCGGATTGTCGCTAGTTACGTAATCGTTAGAAACAGTCAAAACGTAGCCAACGCCATCACCCTTATCATTATATGATCCCACCGAAGTGAGCAGATAATCATACAAAATCGGAGGTTCGAGGGATTTCTCCCCGAATCGGAAACAACTATCCTAGGATAAGCAGCCCCTAGTCTAGCCTTAGGAGTCTCGGTCCTCTCTTCTTCGTCAATTTTCTTCTTCTCTTCAATCGCCTCCTGTTGAGGTGGTTCTTCTATCGCAAGTGATATTACCGGCTTAACAGGTCTCGAACTCTAAATTGAAGCTCGCACCGAGGCGGTTCGGATGCCGTCTAAAATCTTCTTCGAAGACCTCGTCGAGGCGGTAGTCCATCCATCGTCGGTTGCATAGGGATCTATCGGAATGACGGGATCGGTTGAGATAACATTGACGGAACCTCCTTTACGGGGTTCCTTCATGTACTCCTTCGGGATTGTTATATTCCCTTTCCGAAGGTTGTCATTGAGCCAACTTTTAAAGGTAATGCAATCTTCTATCTTGTGCCCAAGCATCCGGTGGTAGGGGCAAAAGTTGGGATCACCTTTCTTGTTGACTTCCTCTAGTCTTTTAGGTTCTGGCAGTTGGAAATCTGGAGTCTTCATTAGGCTACGGAACATTTTCGGTACTGCTTCATTTTTGAACGGATATTCTCTCGCTCGAAGCTCCCTTAATGTACGTTGCGGACGAGGCGGTTGTTCATACTGCGGAGACGACTGATAGCTGGACCGGGGTTGCTGGTAATTCTGTTGTGGTTGATGCGGCCGTTCTGTTGGTATTTGCATCGGTTGCTTGCCTTTATCAACTGTTGCAATGATCCCGGATTTCTTTTCGAAGGTCTTCACCGGCTTCTGCTTGTCCATCTTGTCGGCAAAACTCAATTGCTTCGCCTCTTCTTGCAAGCTTCCGGCCTTGCTTAACAACTTCTCGAAAGTCTTAATAGTGAATCCTTTGAGGAGAAGTGCTATCGGGCCGTGAATGCTTTTAAGCAAGATGCCGATCGCATGTTGTTCTTGCAGTTGTGGTTCACACTTCATGCTTAAGTTTCTCCATCGAAGTATGTAATCCACCAAAGTTTCATTCGGCCTTTGTTTCTCTACCACTAAATCACCTATAGTGATGTGGTCGCCGAGCTCCGGCGAATCGCTTGATGAAGAGGCTCTCTAGCTCTGAGAATGTCTTCACTGAACCATTGGGTAATTCTGCATACCAGTCGAAAGCGATTCCTGACAGACTGCCGACGAACTGTCGGAAGAGTAATGCATCGCTCCCGCCGGCATTGCAACAACTAGGCACGAAAGTGTGCAACATGCCTGTCGGGGTTCCCGGTTCCGTCGAAGGTCTTGAACAGAGGTGGTACGAAGCCTTTCGGGTATTGGACAACGTCGAATTCTTCTGGGTAAGGTCTACCCATCCGAATGGATGTCCCGTTCTTCGATTGTGCTAAGGCTTCTCGCACCTGCTGTTCTACCAAGTTCTTGATATCCTTTTCAGGGATCATACTTTGTGTTGTATCCTTTTTCAGCTGATCATCCCCATTGACGGATGTAATCTCCTTTCTTCCGTCTACAATGTAAATGACCTCTGGGGGTGTCTCTCTTTGTGGTTGTACTTGACTCTGGAGAGTGGCCAGAGCTACGGCCATCTCTTCCATCCTTTTCGCCATTTGAGCGATCGTGTCGTCTTTTTCCTGAAACTGCCTTCTCATCGGTTCCGGCTCCTCTCTTTCTGCGGGCCGCAGGAGCACCTTGCGAAGCTGATGAAGCTCGTGTCTCAACAATATTGATTTCTGCATATTCGTCGTCCATGAACTCCGATGAATCGATCTCATCTCCAAACTTTTCTTCTCTTTCTTTTGCCAACCGTCGGATATCGGTTCTCAACTTTTCCATGGCATCTTCTAGTGGGGCTTTCTGTGTGTCTTTGCGGTTGTCATGCGATAGTTGTCGGGTCCCTTTTTCACGAGTCCCCTTTATCGCAGTAGCACTTTCTTCAGACTCCAGCCTCCTGGCGAGACTTTCTTTCTCGGGCTGCTGTTTCAATCTCAACTACCCAGTAGTGGGACGCCATACCATCCTTCTAGCAACAGAAGGTCTAGGACCAGATGGTGCAGTCGGCCAAATGCCGGAAGGTGGTATCCTCCCTAATCCGTAATCCCGAGACTACGACGGGCGGGCTAGCCTTCATTCTCTTGCTTGGCTTTTCGTCATGATGGCGGGCTCTACTCGGGGCTCAAGACGGGATTTGACCGGCACCCGCTCTATCCTTCGTAGAATCTCCGATACGGGGCGCGTTTTCCTTCCTTGCTAACTTTTCTACCAAAGTTTGCGGTCGAGCAAACGGCGTAGTTCTAGTTCTTTTCTTGCGGCTATCGTTGTAGTATGCGGGCCGAGGTAACGTGGCAGACAATCTTGCGAACATTCTCCTCATCCTCCGCGGCGGAGAGGGGATGGAACTCGCTTCCTCCCGGAAGTGGTATGTAGTCAGCGGCGGTGTATATTACGGTAGCGGTGTATATTCGGGTAGCGGTGTATATTCCGGCAGCTTACGGAATTTCCTCCGGCAAAGCAATCTCGGCGGCTACGGCTTCTCCGGCGATCCTTCTACTTCGTTTCTTCTTTGGGTCCTTGTCGGTGACGGAATCTTTGAAGCCGGACCCGATTTCGAAAACGTAAGGTCTTACGAGAAGATCCGTACCCTCCACGGTAAAAGGTTTACCATAGTTCCGGATTTCTTTCCCTTTGATTTGGCGGAAGTCGGGGTAGGTGCGAAACAACTAGACCGGTGGGGGTAGTGAGAACGGTCCTCCTGCGGACGGCGAGTACTCCTCCTAGTCGGGATCCTTTGCGGGGAGGAAACTCTTGGGTCGACCTAAGGTTGAACTCGCGCGGCGGTTCCTCGGCTTCGGACACCTTGTTCGTCGGTGCAAAGAGGGAGACGTCGGTGACTTTGACATTCGTGTTTTCAAATCCTTGTCCGAATCGGATGATCCCATTGTCGGGCAGACTCATCCTTATAGACGGCGAAGTCCAGATCCGTTGGTGAAGGAGAAAATCAGCTTCGGGGCTTCCATTTCTGCAAGGTAGATTCTGGTTGTCAGTCCTAAGTTATGCTTCTTTTCTTTAGGACGAAAAGAAAGGAATTGAAAAGAGTCCAAACTCATTCTTGTTCATGTATTTATAAGAGGGAATCATTTGTTAAAAAGTCACTTATTAGAGGGTTTGTTTATTTAGAACGGAATGTTCAAAGGTGTAAAGAATGTAAGGAATCCGATTCAGAGTTGGAAAGGAAAAGAAAGTCTTAAGCAAGACTTCTCGACTCGAAGGATCATTCCTAAACTAACACCTATTGGGGTCCACCCCACCTCGGGAATGAGGTAAAAGGATCTCGGAACCTCTCTCGTTTAAGGGTGTCTAAACAAGTGGCTCCTAAATCCGAGAGAATGTTGGCTATACTTATTCAAGATAGAAATGAACATAGTATTCCAACGGAAAGAAGGGTAGTTTGACCCATTAAGGACATGGATATACTACCGATTTTTGAAAGCAGAATTATCTGATTATAATGGAGAGAGGAATTTTCCCCAGCGGAGTCGCCATAAATCTGTCGGCATATTTTTAGGTTGTGTGTTTTATTTTGAAAGGGGGTCGCTCTAACGAAGCTTGTCGGCGAATTTTTAATTTAATTAAAATAAATAATTTGAAAAGTAGTATTTGATTTTGAAAATAATTTTAAATTTGAAGGTTTTAAGATATGAGATTAAACCGATCTCACATCCCAAATAGTTTATATAAACGAGCACCGCACCACAAACCGTGTATCTATTCCTAAGGATAGACACACTGCTCGACGGTGGGGCTCGATTAAATAAACTAGAAAATTTGTGACATCCATTTGGTCTGCAAACCAATTTTATAAGCCGACAAAATTCCCCTGCTTAATATGAAAACATTAAACAGGGTTTATATTACCTGGGTTCTTTAAAATTCCCTATAAGGGCAAGCCCCTATAGTTAATTACATCTTAAGTGATGGAAATCACCTAAGAAAACTCTCAATAATAATCAATAATTCTGCTCTCAAGGAATTCAAAGTTTAAGTTTTTCAAGGGATTGAATTTTGGAATTTCAATAGGGAATGGATCAAGTTTGGAACATTTTGTTTTGGGAATCCAAAGGAAGAAAAGTAGGAGAAATCACAGATTCGAAGCGAACTTCGGTAATTTCCCGACTATCCTATTGTTTGGCTTGGATTTAAGGAAGTCCTAATATTTATTTAAATGTTTTGATCCTGCCAATTTTAATTAATTAGGGCTTATATTTATATGATAGGATCATACAAATAGACTCGAAGATGTGAGGGTTTATGTCGTATCGAACGACTACCTCGGAATCCTAAAACCGGTTAGGGCTTAATTTACATGACCTGATCATGCAAATGCCTAACAAAGATTGAGGGTTTATGTTGCACTAGGCAAACTACCTCGAAGTCCTATGGCTTTGTTGTTTAATTCTAGGAAAGTTTTGTCGATGTGGATTCAAGTTTTCTTGACGACGATGGCCGTCGTCGCCCACCATGCTCCGAGCTCCTTGTTGTTGCAGAGGTTTAGTTTTAGAAGTCATAAATCAGGGGATGAGAAAAGTGTTTTGGTTTAGAAAAAAATCTTAATTTCCAGGTGTTTTCAATATTTTAATTAAAACAAATCTTAAAGTTGATTATAACGACACCGGTTAAGATCCCACGGTTCCATCCTTCCGGCATCATTATTTTTATCGATTCACTTAGTCCGGATGAATTTGCTAAACTCAACTGAATGAGTTCCACACTTTCATTTAGACCGTGGAAATCCCGTTAGCAACACGTAGGTTACATCATCCGAGGTATTCCCGATAATCCAACAAGACGTTTTAATTTAGTTGTAATTGTAGTTTTGTGTTCTCGTTTGTGATTAAATTTTGAGTTGTTTTATATTTTGAAATGTTGTGGCGGTGAATTTTATCTTGCAATGACTTTTAACTTAGTTTTGGTTTCAGTTTTAGGGTCTATCCTAAAGGTGTGAGTTTTCATGCAACAGCTTTTTATCATGCAAGAAAAGTAAGTGCAATGCGGTTAAATAAATTGCAAGAAGGTAAATTGCAAGAAAGTAGATTGCAATAAAATAAAAGCGTACTCAGAGGGTCTTCCCGTCATCCCAAGCTGCACTTAAAACACAATTAGAATATTTAAGCAAGTTCCTGAGTAAAGCTAAGGTAAGGGTTATGGTTTTCTACCAAATTCCTAATCCTATAGCTAGTCATTTCCTATGACGTCTAGGTCTTTGTGTTTTGGTTTGAGGACGATTTTCTTCATCAAAGAATAATTAAGTTCAATTGTTCTTATAAATGTCCTATCATATCGAGGAAGTGCGTAAGACAAATCTTAAACATCTTTTCAATATTTTTCTAGGATTGTTTTAAGTCCAAATGAATTTAATTATACAAATGAATTAATCGTCCGGGAATTTAAGTTTTGTTAACTTGCTCAGTGAACTAGGACATTTGAATATCCTATGAGTGAAGTAACATTTCATTTAATGTTCTATTTAGGAGTTATGATGACTAAAGCATTTGAGGGTAAATTGGTGTTCAGATGGTTTGTGATTTAGTTTAATCTCAATTAATGAGTTTAACTTTGGAATAGTGCTCAAGTTGCTTTATATTTAATTTCTTTCTGTTTTAGGTGATGTTATATTTAATTCAATTTAATTTAATTTAATTGAGTTTTAATTTAATTTAATTCAATTTAATTCAATTTAATTTGATTTGATGTTACATTAAATTAATTTGATTTGATTTAGTTTTAATTTAATTTGATTTAATTTAATTTAATTTAATTTAATTTAATTTAATTTAATTTAATTATTTAATTTAATTTAATTTGATTTAGTTTAATTAATTTAATTTAATTTGATTTAATTTAATTTAATTTAATTTAATTATTTAATTTTAATTTTAATTTAATTTAATTCATTTAATTTAATTTAATTTGTTTGTTTAATTCAATTTAATTTAATCTTTAATTTAATTTAATTTTTAATCTTAATTTAATTTAATTTAATATGATTTAATTTATTTAATTTAATTTAATTTTAATTTAATTTTATTTTTAATTTTAATTGAAATTTTTAAAAGAGTTTAATAATTTAATTTTAGTTTAATGATTAAGTCTTTTAATATTTTGAATTTGAGTTATCATTTTAATTAAGAATTGAATATTAATGAGATAATTAATTTAGGGATTTTTAAATTAAAGAATAAATCTATTCCTAATAATATCCCTATTTTAATAATTCCAATTTTATTATTCTTCCAAATTTAATCAATTATTTAATTAAGGTTTAATCATTTTAAATTGTTTAATGGGTTTCTACCCTTTAATTATTTAAATTTCAATCATCCAAATCAGATTAGGATCAAATATTTTACTTGCTAATTTTTTATTAAACCTAAAGTTTTAATTAAGGATTAAGATTTTTAATTACCATTTTACCCTTTAAGCTTAATAATTTCATAACTCACTAAATTGAACTCAAATGAACTTGAAATTTTTATGTAACTTCACTCATATGTCAATAAAGACATGAGAGGAGAAAATGTGATTTTTCTGTATTTAATTTATTTATATAATTATTTTTGGTAGAAAATAGAGATTTTCAAGGAAAATTTAATAACATGACCAAGGGAAAGTTTCTATCCTTAAGAAAATTAGGGGACATTTCTAATGACCAGAGGACCACTTGGACCAATTTTGGTGATTTTTTGAATTATATTATTTTTATTATAATTATTTTAAGTTTTGGAGTGCAAATTAATTTAAAAATAAAATAAATGTTGAAAAATGAATTTTATATTTTTCAAAAATCTCTCTGATATCAAGGAAATCAGAGAATCAAATTTTGTAATTTTCTGATTTTTCTATGATTTATTATAATTATTTTAGTGAAAATGCTAGAAAATACATTTTTTTAATTTTAAAATTACCTTAAAGCTTTAAAATTTAATATCTCACTAAATAGACCTAAGAAAAATGTGGGGTTTGTTCCTAAGTGATTAAAATTCAAAATGTGACATTTTGGTGAATTTTATTTTTTTTGTGATTTTTATTATTTTTTAATTATTAAAAATATTATAATATTATTAAAAATCAACTTTTTTAGAAAATTGAAATTTTAATTTTCTTAGGTTTCCCTGATATCAGAGAGGCTCCAAAACCAATTTGGTGAATTTTTGAATGGTATTTTAAAAGTTATGAATTTTTAAACTTTAAAATGACTAAGTGGCTTAATCAACCCAATTAGTGGGGCTAACCAAGTCCAATTGACCTCAAACTTTTATGGTGGATTCCTCTGATCCTAAAGGTCAGTGGAGAATTGATTTCAAGTCAATTTGATGCATGGTTAACTCTAATTAATTAGAGAACTATTTTGGGTGTTTAAGCCAATTAGGGTTGTTTTAAATGAACTAACTCAAAACCTATTTTTCCTAGGGCCCTCTGGTCATAAGAAACATCCTCAAATTTTCCTAGAATTTAATTCATAATATGCTATTTATTGGAATTAAAATACTCAAAACAGTAACATGAACTTGAAAAATCAATAACTCTTCATAGGGATGGCCTCGACTTTGGAAAATTCGGGGAATGTTCCCAAATTCGGAGGCTTCAAAAGCCCTATGGTATCATGCCATGGTGAATTGTATACATGCATGGAGAATTAAAAGTATGCAAAGAGTAAATAAATTATAAAAAATAAAATACTTGATGAAATTAAATGATTTCTTTTTCACATTATTCTCCTCTGTTCACTGAGCAAGAGGGTATTTTTATTTTATTTTTCTGATTTTTCTACACAGAGTTATGAATTTTTGAAGTTTAGGGAATTAAATAAATCAAAAATACCCTAATTTTCTATTTATCCATGTGGCGCCAACTCATCCTCGGCATCTCCGAAACGCCGCGTGTCGCGCCCCCATTCGACGCCGCCATCTGACTCAGCGCTCCAGGCCCCGCGGTTCTCATACCGTCTCCTGGTTCGACGCCATCTGAGCCGTCTGTCCGCGCGTGTATTGAATGGACGACATCCGTTCATCGTCCCCGAGCGTCCTCACCCAAGAGCCGTCCACACTAAATCCCTAAGATCTCACTCGATACTCAATGGATTTTCATATTCTTATGCTCTATGGATTCGTCTTGAAGAGACGAACACATCTATACGGTGATCATGCATTGAAATTAAAGCATTTGAAATAGAGAATTTCCAGAAGCTCGGGATGAAGAATTAGCTCATACCTTTGCTCAGAGAAGTGTGGCTTCGATCTGAGAGTTGTTGCACCTTCGATTGGATCCCAGCAAGCTCCGGATGAAGTCTCCTGGTCCGGTGAATTGTCTCAGATGTGATTTCGACCAAGCCCGATCACAAAGCTTGGAGGCCTGGAGCAACCGGGTAGCTCGGAGATGGGGCTTTTGTTGGTGGACACCTTCCTCGGTCCGGTGAAGGTGTAGGACCAATCAATTTGGGAATTGGCTCACTGTGGAGAAGTGTCCTGGTTTTGGGTGGAATTTTAACTGCGAAATCGAGCTCGCGGAGAAGAAATGGCAGGGGGATCTCACTGGGGATCAAGTGCTCTAAGGGTAGAGAAGGGTTTGGAACAATTTTGGCGGAGTTTCGGCAAGGTTTGTGCAACTCTCCTCCATGGCCGTGAGGGTGAGGGGTTTAAATAGGAGAGGTCGGAGAGCCTTCCGGGGGAGTTGAGGCATGGGATCAGCCTGCTGCGAGTGAGGAGAAGAACGACCATAGTGACCATTTGGCATGGGTCGGCTCAGCAAGTGGGAATTCCAAACTTTAGCTCCTCCCAAGGTCTCGGCCATGGTGTTTTCCGGCGATCCGGGCGGTCGGCCGTGCAGGCATGGGTCACCCTCGGGTCCAGGTGGGTCGGGGACGGAGGTTTGTGCAATCAATTGGCAATTGCCATGTGTAAAGGCTTTGAATTAAAATGGAATGGGGAGGGGGTCATTTTGGCCTTAATTTGGTCAACCCATTGGTTTGGGTTGGGTGCACCTCCCCATGGCTCCGATTTTGGGCTGAGAGGATCGAGTTGGGTCGCCAAGGGAGAGTGGTGTGGTCTCTATCCATGATGAGGTGGCTAAACATGGTTTAGTGTGTGACATGCTTAAGGTAAAAAATGCTTAATGAAAGATTAGGAAAGGGGCCCCTCCTTTTTCCATTAATGGCATGGTCACATGTCAAGCCTTCCATGGTTTCATGTGGCTTGTCCATGGCTTGCATGGCTTGTCTTTGGCTTGGGGAAAGTTGAGTCAATTTCATGGAAATAGGTTTTAAGAATTTTGGATATTTTGGCGAAAATTTGCATGAAGCTTGATTTGGAATGGTTTAATTGATGATTTTGAAACTTAGGGGTGATTTTGATTAAATGGATGATGAGGGGAAGTGCCATGTGGGCTTTGGATGGATTTGGGCTTTTGAATGTGGTGAAGTGGGCTTTTAGGAAAGTTTAAGGGGAATGGGCTTTTTGATTTTAGGATGGGCATTTGGGTAAAGATTTTGTGAAGAACTTTGTCAAATAAATGTCATAATTGGTTTAGGGATGTTCTATGAAGGGCTTGGAGTCAATTTGGTGTGATTTGGAGTTGAATTGGTTTGAATTTGGGTTTATTTGGTAAGTGGGCCTATGTAGGTCCAAGTGGGCCAAGTTGGGCTAATGTTGGGCTAGAGTTGAAATTGATGTAAAATCAATGTTGAGAAATGCTTATGGGAGTGTTTCAAAGAGGTTTTGACTTTGGTTGGGCTTTGATTTTGGGGTTTGGGCTCATTTGGGTTAGGTTTGGGTTTAGGTCAAAATTGAGCCTTTTAGCTTTGGGTTGAGTTTGAGTGGGGTTTGGGTCTAAATTTTGGGCAAATCATGTTAGTGTTTTGTTTATGGGAATGTTAAGGAAGATTTATAAAAGATTTGGGGTTAATTGGAATTGAATTGGGTGAGTTTGGGTTAGGTTTGGGTCATGGGTCCAAATTGGGCTTTAAGGCCAAAAGTGAGATTGGATCCAAATGTCAATCAAATTGGACTTGGATTTGGTCTAGATTGGTATTGGGGATATTGAATTGAAGCTTAGAATTGAATTGGACCAAAATTGGGGTCAATTGGGTAGGTTTGGTTTGACATTGGGTTCACTTTGGGTTAAAATGGGTCAAATTGGGGGTTTTGACAAAAGTAGAGTAAATTGACAAAATTGGCCCATAGTGTAGTTGGACAAAATGAAATTAGGAATATTTGGGATTTTCTGGAATTTTATGGGAATTTTCTGAATTTTTTGGCCAAGAGGGGTATTTTTGGTATTTGCAGGGTATTGGGAGGTTTTCTTGGAATTTTTGGTATTTTTGGGTATGGATGATCAATTTAAGTGATGTGGAAATGTTTGGGAATGATTTTGGTGAATTTTGGGTAATTTGGAAATTTTTGAGAATTTTGGGTAGTTTCAAGGGTTTTTTTGGTAGGTTTAGTAGGTGTAGGGCCCCGGGGGTCAAAAATTGAAAATTTGGAAAATTGAAGATTGGGTGGATGTAAGTGGAAAGAAGTCATTTTGGTTGAGCCATGAAGCCATGTCAATCCCATATGAGTCATGAAGGGACTCATTTGAGGCATTCACTATGTTGTTCCTAACCCTCTTGCCCAAGGGCTTAGGGGTTAAGGACCATCCTCGTGAATCACCCACATGAGTCGGGAGGTCAAGTTAGGTATGGGTGTGTGAAAGTGTAGTGTATAGGTGTAGTGTATAAGTGTAGTGTGTGTGTAAGTCAGCCCCTTCACTGCACCGGGCCACCTGAGGCGGTCCTAAGGCCAAAGAGTCCTGTAGGAACTCACCATTTAAACTTCCATATTTGATTTCAACCCTCCAGGTGATTAGGGGTCTATAGTCAAGTTTGTAGAGTTTGCAGGGGATTTAAGAAGTGGTTTGAATTTCTAAAAGGTGGGTCCCAATTCTAGTCCTCTAAGATAGTCAAAGGAAAAGCCTAAGGCTAGATCCTAAGTACTAAAGAGAAGAAGAGAAGACCTCATCAAAAATGAGGTCAACAATGTGTAAAGGAGTTGAATTGAAATGGAATGGGGGATGAGCTCATTTTGGGTCCAAATGGGTCAACCCACCTTTTGGGCTTGGTTCACCTCCCCATGGCTGATTTGGGCTGAGGGAAGATCGGATGGATCAGCTAGAAAGGGTGGAGAAGTCACCATCCATGAATATTTTGATTAAACATGGATTAAGGTGAATCATTAAAAGGGTTAAAACCTTTTTAAGGGGGCTTAAAAGAGGCTCCTCCTTTTGCCATTAGTGGCTTGATCACATGTCAAGCCTTCCATGGCTTCATGTGGCTTGTCCATGGCTTGCATGGCTCACCTTTGGCTTGGGAAAAGTGGAGTCAATTTCATGGAAATGGATTTAAGAAAAATTTTGGTATTTAGGGGTGATTTGGCATGAGGCTTGATTTGGAATTATTTGATGATGAATTTGGGACTTAGGTAATGGCTTTAATTAAGTGGATGGCAAATGGAGATGTCATGTGGGCTTTAGGGTGGATTTTGGGCTTTTTTTGAAATGGTTTTAGATGGGCTTTTAAGATGGTTTAGGAAAGTGGGCTTTTGAATTTTAAAATGGATTTTGGGATGAAATTTTGTAAAGAGATTGGGCCAAATAATTGTTGGGTTTAGCTCATGGATGTATCATGAGTGACTTGAAGCAAATTGGGGGTGATTTGGGTTTGAATTGGGTTGAATTTGGGCTCTTTAGGTGAATGGGCCAATATAGGTCAAAGTGGGCTAACTTGGGCCAATGTTGGGCTAGGGTTGAAATTGATGTAAAATTAATGTTGAGAAATGTTTATGGGAGTGTTTCAAAGAGGTTTTGACTTTGGTTGGGCTTTGATTTTGGGGTTTGGGCTCATTTGGGTTAGGTTTGGGTTTAGGTCAAAATTGGGCCTTTTAGCTTTGGGTTGAATTTGAGTGGGGTTTGGGTCTACATTTTGGGCAAATCATGTTAGTGTTATGCTTGTGGGGATGCTAAGGAAGATTTAGAAAAGATTTGGGGTTAATTGGAGTTGAATTGGGTGAGTTTGGGTTAGGTTTGGGTCATGGGTCCAAATTGAGCTTTAATGCCAAAAGTGAAATTGGATTCAAATGTCAATCAAATTGGACTTGGATTTGGTCTAGATTGGTGTTGGGAATGTTGAATTGAAGTTTAGAATTGAATTGGACCAGAATTTGGGTCAATTGGGTAGGTTTGGTTTGACATTGGGTTCACTTAGTGTTAAGATGGGTCAAATTGGGGGTTTTGACAAAAGTAGGGTAAATTGACAAAATTGGCCCATGGTGTAGTTGAACAAAATAAAATTAGGAATATTTGGGATTTTCTGGAATTTTCTGGGAATTTTCTGAATTTTTGGAGCTTTGGGTCAAGAGGGGTATTTTGGGTATTTGGAGGGTATTGGGAGGTTTTCTTGGAATTTTTGATATTTTTGGGTATGTATGATCAATTTGAGTGATGTGGAAATGTTTGGGATTGATTTTGTGGAATCTTGGGTGATTTGGAAATTTTTGAGAAATTTGGGTAGTTTCAAGGGTTTTGGGTAGGCTAAGCGGGTGTAGGGTCCCGGGGGTCAAATATTGAAAATTTGGAAAATTGAAGATCGGGTAAATTTGAGTGGAATGAAATCATTTTGGTTGAGCCATGAAGCCACATCAAGCCCACATGAGCCATGAAGGGACCCATTTGAGGCATCCACTATGTTGTTCCTAACCCTCTTGCCAAGGGTTTAGGGGTTAAGGACCATCCATGTGAATCACCTACATGAGTCGGAGGTCAAGTTAGGTATGGGTGTGGTTTTAGGAGGTGTGTGAAAGTGTAGTGTATAAGTGTAGTGTGTGTGTAAGTCAGCCCTCACTGCACCGAGGCCACCCGGTAAGCGGTCCTAAGGCCAAAGAGTCCTATAGGAACTCATCCTTTAAACTTCCACATTTGATTTCAACCCTCTAGGTGATTAGGGGCCTACAATCAAGTTTGTGGAGTTTGCAGGGAGTTAAGAAGTGGTTTGAAATTCTAGATGGTGGATCCCAATTCTAGTCCTCTAAGATAGTCAAAGGAAAAGCCTAAGGCTAGATCCTAAGTACTAAAAAGAAGAAGAGAAGACCTCATCAAAAATGAGGTCAACGAAGTTGCCAGCCAAACTAAGCATTTACGACGCTCTGATCCTATCAAAGAAGTTGAGAGAAAAAATTTGATTAAGGCTCTACTTGATCCAGATATTTTCTTAGCACAGCTGGCTAGCACATTCTTAGATGGAGTTTGTACTTCGAAATAAAAGTCTGGCATAACCTTCATCGATGAAGAATTACTACTCAGTACAATCGATCACAACCGTCTGCTCTACATTTTCATCATCATTGGCAGGTTCGTACTTTCTAGAGTGTTAGTAGATCTTAGAGCATCGCTTAGCATAATGAGTCTACGAACACTAGCCTACCTGGACATTGACGCTCGAGAAATTTCTATGGATAAATGATGCTAAGAGGATTTAACCAGAAAGGAGAAAGAACCCTCGGATCTATAACGCTACAAATGACAGTTAGAAATCTAGTAACAACTGCAAAATTCCACGTCATCGATGCAGAAACATGACAACAACTTTATATATGCTAAAAAATGTAAGACTTTATGAATTCAGATTTATATATTTATAATGATTTAGAAAAGTCACACATGCAACGCAAGTACACGTATCATATCAAGTAATACAAGGCTCTAATGGAGTCCTCGTTATCGATCCCACAGGGAGAGAAAATGTTCTTCAAAACAAATAATATAGCACTAAAATCCAATACCAATTGTAACAATTGCTTAAGTGTACTACAACTAGTTAATTCAAAGTACGGTAATAATAAAGCTACTACAATTATTTCTACTTACTAAACTCTTTAACTAACACACACTAACTTACGTGATTTATAAGATACTTCTATGTGGAAAGTGTCTTCCTTCCTGCATAAAGATTATGATGTGTGGATGATGAAGAATGGTAAATTTTTGTATTGTGCCTAATAGGAGCATATTTGCTTCTTTACCCTTAAAAGAGTACCTCCTCTTCCAAGAATGTAAAGAACAGTGCCATATCTTAAGTTTAGTCACTAAATCTAAGGCTAGGCTGGGAGGATACCGACTCTCACTACGGAGCTCCCACTCACCCTTCACCCGAAGGCTAACCATAGGATTTAGTTACCAATCTTAAGACCAAATTGGTGATCCCATTTTGTTACCATGAAACCTCCAATTTGAAGTCCATCAAAACTCATTTCCATATTTATTTGAACTAAATCCCCATGAACTACGCAATTCATTCACGGACATTAAATGGGTTCTTCATTCTTGTTGTAGAACATTCAATTCTTTTAGAATTAATGTTCCTCAACATATTTTAACAATTCAATTGGCCGGATTGAAAAGTAAATTAAGTTCCAAATGAAAGAAACATCACAACTTTTATAACACTTTAAGGGCACATCAATTCCACATCATCACTACTTTATGCAAGAAGAAAGGCAAAGGAAACTACTTACAAATCATGGAGAAGATATAAGAACACATGAATTTTATATATAAAAGAAGAGTCATACAAACCACAATAGTAAATACAACTTATCTCCTCTTCCCCAAGAAAATTCCTTCCAATTTCCCTTAATTCCTTTTCTATTCCGTACAACACTTGATTATCTCCTTGGAATAACGATGAAGAAGCAATCTCTCACTTTACTCCCTCTTCTCCCCTCCTTAGAGAAGAATCTCTCTTAAAATCACAAACCCTAAATCTCACTCACACTTTCCTTACCCTCTCTACAGCAATCCTCCTCCTCTTTTTCGTCTTGAACACTTAATTTAATGTTAGGAACGAATTCCCCAAGAATTTTTTCAAGCACCCCTTCAAAAATCCACCAAAACACTTCAATTTGAAATGAACCGACATAGGGCGCTGGCGGCGCCCGATAGTGGCGCCGGTGGTGCCCTATCCTGCCAATAATTGCTGACGTCACTGGAAGAGGGCGCCGGTGGCGTCTGAAGCTGTTTTCCTCCAAGTTGCTCCATTTTGCTCCAAATTTGTTCCTTTTTGCATCTTTTCGCTCCAATCACCTATAATAATCATACCTGCAACAAATCATGAAAAATACCTTCCTTTAAAGTGAAATATCACCAAAAATAGGTAAAAAAAATATAGCTAAAAAAGTATATATTTTTGTTGCATCAAAATCCCCCAAACTTAAACTATTTGTTGTCCTCAAGTAATCCTTTTACTACATAAAATATAACTCTCGGTAATGTACTTATCAACTGAAGACACTGAAATTTTCATTCAAAATAATATATTGGTTAGATTTTCTGAAAAAGTTTAGAAACTCAGGCCAACATTATAGGTATAAAAATATTCAGTAATCAAGTCTAAGAGTTCTAGTCTTCTATTTATTTCAAGATAAACCATAATTTGTCACATTAAGAGTGCCTTAAAAGAATATGTGAAAAAGGAGTTCATGTAAACTTTACTAAAATGTAGGCTAGCACTTTAAATATAAATTCAGAAATGAAATCAAGTTTTACCTTTAGGGTGATTCAAGTGAAGCCAATTTTTGATTAGGCATCTCCTCAAGCTTCTCCCCAGAAACATTTTTCTTTCTTTTTTTCTTTTGGGATTGTTTTTTCAATCTTTCTTTTCTTTTATTTTCTTTTATTGAGGATTACTATATTTGGATAGCCTTTAATGATTTTGAATTTCACTCTCCTCTTTCTAAAGTTCAAACTTGAAACACCACCTTACTTTATAGTTAGGTAAAAGCTTTATTATTTTTCATAAAGTCACAATCTCTTCATAATAGACAATACTTTAAGTCCCTTAACATTTCAAATTACAGTTTTCTTTACTTTAAACAGTTAACTATAATCAAATCCTTTCATACCAAATATCTTATTTCTATAAAATCAACTTTTATTACCAAAAATTTTCATCTTATCCTTCCATAATATTCAACTGAAATGAAAAGTTTTAGTTATCTTACAATGAAGCTCAATTGCCTAAAGTTATGCTAATAATTTTTGAAAATATAGAAATTGAGAATAAATAAAAGTTTAGCATTTCTCTACCCTCCCCCAAACTTAAATTTTTCAATAAATTTGAAATAGTTTAGAGTAAAAGAAAACTAACCTTTCTGTGCTGAGATTCTGAAATCTTCATAATCTATCTGGTATTAATCAAAATTTTATAGCTAGCAAGCATGAAACAATTAGTAGCAGTGATATAACAATTTAAAATATTTGCATGGGTAAAGAGAAATTAACATTAAACATCCAAACATCCAACAAAACACAACAACATGAAGCAAACTATCACACTACTAACAGTACAACTAACAGTTCAACATGAAAAGTAAATAACACTACATCACATAGTACAACACAGGGTTACACATCACATGAAAAGTAAATATCCACTACATCACATCAATACATCACAACAGACTAAGAACAACAGAAATAAAACAAACAAACTATCTATCAGTCTTCATCACCAGGATCAACAGTAAGATCATCAGGTTCAGGCCTGTACGGTGTATAACTAGGGCAAGAAGGAAATGTCACCCCAGTATCTCCTCTCATAAATCTGGCCTAAGCATCATAATAAGCAATATCTAACTCAACTCTTCTCTGCAAATAGTTTTCATTCACATCACTCCTGGCCTCGAATACATCCATCCTACTATGCATCCTATCAATACTATCACTTTGCAATCACAACTACTTCATGACATTAGATAGTGTCAGGGGCTCAGAAGTAGATAGAACATCATAGCTTGTGGTAGGAATATCAGTACTCCTAGTCTCCTCTTTTGCACCCACATGAGCCTCATAAGTTCGAATAATGGTCTTCGTAATTGGTCTCAAAGGTATCGCCACTTCCTCAGAAATACTATACTCAAATCCAGATTGAACACAAAGGGCGTGAATTAGGGCAGGATGTCTTAATCCACCAGTGGTTTCTCCTTTAGCAATAGAGTGAATGCTTCTGAAAACAATAACTCCACTATTGATATTCTTCATGTTCTGGATGCAATAATTCAAAATAGCTCGACCCCTAGTAACTTCGCTGTGATGATAAGAAGGTAACAGTCTCGCAGAAATGAAATAATGCCACGCTTTAGAAGCAACATTTAAAGTAGAAGTAAGGAAGTTAATCATCTGTTTTTGATTCATCTTCCACTCCCCTCTTCCATCGGTCAGATACGTGATTACACTCATCAAATTCCCCTCACTATTTTCAAAATTCTCAAATTCAAAAACAAAAGATTCTCGAATTTGATAAAATGTGTTGATACGTTGTGGGGTGCACTCAACCAGTTTCTCTTGGACTAACACATATTCTGTCTCAGACCAGAGCACATTAGCATAAAATTCTTGGACTACTCCCAAAACACCATTAGCAGAAAAGTAACAGAAACTCTCCCAATTTCGCTCAGAAATCAACTGTTCCACAGATCCACTAGGATTCTCAAACGCTCGATCCTAAATACACTTCTTGTTTTTCAACTGAGAGTTGAAATGAAACTACGCCTTAACATTAACAAGTCTTTCATCGTCCCAATCAAATTTTTGCTTCCCTTTACTCATTCTAGGAGCCCTGTGAATTTCTAAAAATTGCAAAAATTTACCAATAAATTCTAAAATCCACAATGTACTAACTCCAAGCATTAATCCAAACAAGTAAGAACAAATTTTACCATAGGAAACTGCACTTTTTCTTAACAATCTCCCAGAAATATCATCCAAACAATGTGAGAGTTTCACATGGTGAAAATCCAAAAATTTTAGCTTAAAGTAAAACTCTTAGCAAGAGAAGTGCAGATCTGGCCTCAGAAATCCTTGAAATTCTCTCTACTCCGAAATCCAACGAACCCTAAAGCTTTAAAATTGCCAACATAGAGGTAAGAGACTAAAGAAATGGCAAAAAAATGGGGCCCAGTCAATTTTCACGAATTTTTAACGGTCCCGGGCTATTTTCAGTATTTGGGTGCCGGCGGCGCTCTATTCAAAATAATAGCCAAACTCTTTGGGTTTGGGTGCCGGAGGCGCTAGTCCATAATTCCATTAGGTTCAAAATTTTCTTTTACAAATTCAATCGTTTCAACCTACGCGGACCTATTAACACATTAACAAGCATCTATTTCATCTCACAAACACTAAACAATATCACTTTACAAAAAAAACACATCACATCACTTTCATATATAAAATCCACGATACAACGATTACACACATATGTTCATCAAATAAAAGCAACACTCCTTAGATCCTTAGTACTCCAGGTACACTATGATAAGCAAACACGAAGTCCTAAGTGCACACAAGAAGTTAAATCATAGTCCAAGTACACCTTACTAAAGCAAAGCAAACCAAAGAAAACAACATAATCATCAAAGCAAACACTTAAACATAACAAAGCAACATACATAATCCACTAATAACTCCTCATCAGTCTCAGAACTATCATCCTCTCTAATATCTCCGATTGATTGATGATGATCGAACATATTGTAGAATGGACGATATGGGAATTCATCAAATGAATCTTCAGTCACCACAACATACTTCTTCAACATATAAATCATACCCAACTCAATTTGACCAGAATGATCAAATTGCTCTTTCATCCTCCAATCAATATGGTCAAATAAATCAGAAATATTATTAATATCATTCAGAAAATTCTGTGCCTCATTTTCTAACTTCTTTATCTTCTTCAAAATCACCCTCGAACTTTCAGAATAGTAAGGCTGAATAGGTTGTGAACTCTCAGTGGGCTGATCAACAAGCAAATCCATATCTCCTTCATCACCTACTGTTCAGTAGTCATAAAGATCATTTGGATCAATAGGTCTCCAGGGCAGAAGAACTTTTTCCCAACTCTCTTATGGTACTTGCAATTGACGACATAACAGAAATGTGGTGGACGGGTGTCCAAGCCCATATTTAGATCCATGCAAAATCAATCCCAAAACAGATTTCGTAATGATTGATCCAATATCCTCTGGCCTTCCAGTTTGTATACAGAAATTCAGAATATCACTTTCCTTCGTTAGCTTACTTATCTTCATTGTAGGAATTAATTTTGTCGAAATAAAATAATTCCACTATTTTTATACCGGATTTAAGGATGAAAAAGAGAAACTGATATATCCATTATCCCTTACTTCCCATTCTTCATTCTAATCCGTTAAATATTGATAGATTTCATTCATATCATTGCTAGTCGCATTAAAATTTGCATAATGACAAATAAGTACATTTTCAATCATGAAGAGATCATTAATCCTTGTAGGAGTGAATGGTACATACCTAACTCACACAAAAACACACCCTTGGTTGATCCCATGCTGATTTGCATAAAATTCTTTCACGACCGGAATAATCACTGCGGCGGTAGTGTAACATAACACTTCCCAACTCCTTTGCTTTACTATCTCTTCAACTCGTGTAGCTGGACTCTCCAAACCTTGATTTAGAAAGCCTCTTTACTTGATAATCCTTCTTTTCATCATCACTTTATGGAATAGACGCTGCGCCTCAAAACTAACGAACTTCCATCGGTTGTAAATGCGAGATCTAGGGAGTTTAATGGAGTAGGAATCCATGGGATGCTAATAGGGAAAAGAAGTTTTCGTTTTTCTGGTGGTTATGGGTTTAAAATGGAGTTTTGGGATGCTTTATGGAAGAAGATCCCGCTCAAAACCACCAAAAACCGTATTTTAAAAATTAAAAACCGGCAACCAGAATTTGGGCACCGGCGACACTCAATAGGGCATCGATGGCGCTCGAACTAGAAATTGGGCTATTTTTAAAAGAATAGGGCTCCGGTGGCGCCAGTGTTAAAAATTTTCACCGAACTTCGTTTGGCTCAAAATACTTCGTTTTCGTAATACGATCCAATATATTTTAAATTTTTAACTTATTTAGGGGTAATTAGGATTCTTAAATATCAAACTAAAAGCACAAACAACAACAAAACAAGCAAAAACAACACACAAGTACACATGGGTTGCCACCCATAAAGCACTTGGTTTAACGTCGTCAGCCCGACAAACCATTCAGTTAACTGGGATGACTCAGCAATAAAACCTCTTTGAAATCTAGTAAAAACCCTCCAAAGTAAGGTTTTAAACGATGCTCATTAACCTTGAAAATAATTCCAGTTTTAGGATCCTTGATATCAACAGCTCCGAAAGAATGAACTTTCACTACAGTGAAAGGTCCCATCCATCTGGACTTAAGTTTTCCAGGAAATAATTTTAATCTCGTATTATATAACAAAACTCTTTGTCCAAGTTCAAATCGTTTTTTCAATATCTTCTGATCATGCCACAATTTCATTCTCTCTTTATAAATTCTATCATTATGATATGATTCATTCCTAATTTCTTCCAACTCGTTCAATTGCATAAATCTTTTTTCTCCCGCATTTTTCAAGTTAAAATTCAACTTCTTAATCACCCAATATGCTTTATGCTCCAATTCAACTGGCGAATGACAAGTTTTGCCAAATACTAGTCTATAAGGAGACATTCCAATAGGGGTCTTAAAAGCAGTCCTATAAGCCCATAATGCGGTATCTAATCTAGCAGACCAATCTAATTTATGAATATCCACTGTTTTCTCCAAAATTCTTTTAATTTCCCTATTCGATACTTCCGCTAAACCACTAGTCTAGGGATGATAAGCAGTAGAGATCCTATGAATAATGTTATATTTTTCAATTAATCTCTTAATTTGATTGTTTCTAAATTGAGATCCACCATCAGTTATAATTACTATCGGCATTCCATATCTTGTAAATATATTTTACTTTAAAAATTTAGAAATACTCAGAGCATCACATTTTGGTAAAGCTAGAACTTCAATCCATTTCGAAACTAATCAACAACGACCAATATATATAAATTTCTAAATGAAGGTTTAATTGGTCCCATAAAATCTAGTCCCCACACATCAAAAATTTCAACTTCCAAATTATAATTCAGAGGCATTTCATTTCTTCTAGAAATATTACCTACTCTTTGACATCGATCAAAAAATTTGACATATTTATAAACATCACGAAAAATAGTTAGCCAATAAAATCCAGATTGTAAAATCTTATAAGTTGTTTTATCAACACCAAAATGACCTCCAAATTCAGAATCATGATATCTCTGAATGATTGGTTTAATTTCTTCATGTGGCACACATCTTCTAATAATCAGATCCTTACACTGTTTACATAAATAGGGATCATCCCATAAATAAAATTTAGCATCATATTTAATTTTTTTTGTTGTTGCCCTGTTAAATCCGATGGTATAATATCACTCAAAATATAATTCACAATATCAGCATACAAAGGTAAATTCTTTTCCATAAGAATATATAATTGTTCATTAGGAAAAGTTTCTGTAACTTCCTTTTCAAATATAAATAAATTATCATATTCTATTCTTAACAAATCAACAATTTGATTATTAGATCCTTTCCTATCAACTATCTCAAAATCAAATTCTTACAAAAGGAGTATCCATCTAATCAATCTAGGTTTAGCATCCTTCTTTTGCATTAAATACTTAATAGCTGAATGATCAGTATGCACTATACTTTTAATCCCAATTAAATAAGGTCTAAACTTATCAAAAGCAAATACAATAGCTAATAACTCTCTTTCAGTAGTGGTATAATTAATTTTAGCATCATTAAGAGTTTTACTAGCATAGTAAATGACATTGAAAGATTTATCATACCTTTGCCCCAACGCAACTCCAATAGCATAATCACTAGCATCACACATCAATTCAAAGGGTTTCTCCCAATCAGGTGAAACAATTATAGGAGCATTGATTAATTTTTCTTTAAGTAAACTAAAAGCACACAAACATTCATCATTAAAATCAAACTTCCTAACATTTTCTAGAAGTTGGCACAAAGGTTTAGTAATTTTAGAAAAATCTTTAATATAACACCAGTAAAATCCAGCATGTCCTAAGAAACTCCGCACCTCTCTCACAGTAGTAGGTGGTGGTAATCTCTCTATCACTCGAATTTTAGCAGGATTGATTTCCATACCATATTCAGAAATTTTATGCCTAAGCACTACTTCTACTGCAACCATAAATTGACATTTTTCCCAGTTCAGAACTAAATTTGATTTCTCACAAAGTTTTAAAACTTTTGTCAAGTTATCCAAACAAATATCAAATGAAGTTCCAAACACAGAAAAATCATCCATGAAAACTTTTATTCCATTATCTATCATACTATTAAAGATAGACATCATACATCTTTGAAAAGTTGCAGGTGCGTTACACAGTCCAAAAGGCATTCTTCAAAAAGTAAATGTTCCATAGGGGCTAGTAAACGTTGTCTTTTCTTGATCCTCAGGAGCAATAGGTATTTGATGATAACCAGTATATTTTTCCAAAAAGCAATAGTACTTGTGTCTAGCGAGTCTATCCAACATTTGATCGAGAAAAGGAAGAGGAAAGTGATCTTTTCGGGTGGCAACATTCAGTTTTCTATAATCAATACAAATTTGCCATCCATTCACTTGTCTAGTAGGTAAAATTTCATTCCTTTCATCCACTTCCACAGTCACTCCACCTTTCTTCGGTACAAAATGGATTGGACTTACCCAAGTACTATCCAAAATAGGATAAATAATTCCAGCATCAAGCCATTTTAAAATTTCCTTCTTAACTACTTTCATTATAGGATTTAATCTCCTTTGCGGATCAATTTTAGGTTTATGTTCTTCATTTAATAAAATTATATGCATATAGATCGAAGGATTGATTCCTTTGATATCTGCCAAAGTCCATCCAAAAGCCTTTTTGTATCTTTTTAAGATTTCCAATAAATTTTGTTCTTGATATTCAGTTAACTTCGAAGAAACAATAATTGGTAGGGTAGATGATTCTCCTAAGAACATATACTTTAATTTCTTAGGGAGAATTTTCATCTCAAGTTTAGAAGGTTTAACAATAGATGAAATTAAACTTTTTTCTCAACCTTCCATGGTATCTAACACTTCAAATTTCTCTTGAATATATTCCAACTCCTTATTCATCTCATTATCTGAATCTTTTTCATTTCTAGTTTCATCTTCAATTATATTTTCGCATTCCACTTTCTTTTCAAACATCTCTTTAAAATAATCATTTCTCAAATATACGCAGACTTCCATCCTAAAACATTCATTATCTTTTGTAACTGAGGGATACTTCATAGACTTCAAAATATTAAAGGTCACCTCTTGATCATTAACTCTTATAGTTAATTCCCCTTTTTGAACATCAATTACATATCTTCTGGTAGCCAGGAATGGTCTTCCTAAAATAATTGGAATATCTTTATCTTCCTCCATATCAAGCACAATAAAATCCATAGGAAAGATAAATTTATCCACTTTCACTAACACATCTTCTACCACTCCCTTAGGATAAGTAATAAAACGATCAGCTAATTGAAGAGTTACAGATGTAGGAGAAATTTCTCTAATTCCTAATCTTTTGAAAGTTGATAAAGGCATAAGGTTAATACTAGCTCCCATATCACATAAGGCTCTTCCAGAAAGCTTTTCACCTATAGCACACGAGATAGTGAAACTACCAGGATCTTTAAGTTTTTCAAGAAGCTTTTTCTGATTTACTGCACTGCACTCTCCGCTAAGTGCAACAGTCTCATGATCGACGAACTTTCTCTTCTTTTTAAGAATATCCTTCATAAATTTTGCATAATCAGACATCTGTTCTAATGCTTCAACAAAAGGTATATTTATTGCTAACTTCTTAAAGATTTCCAAAAATTTTCCAAATCTGTTATCCCTATTCTTCTGCTTCAATCTTTGAGAAAATGGAGGAGGTGGTTTCTCAAGAGTAATGTTCATTGATTCAAGAGGATATTCCAGGTCTGGATAAATCTTATTTGAACCTGTTTCAATATTCACCTTCTCCTTCTCTTCTTCAACTTCTTTCTGCACTCTAGTTTCTAATTATTTTCCACTCCTTAATTGAATAGCCTTAAGTTGCTCCTTGTTTTGATCTTTTTGGATTGATCTCAACATTACTAAGAAGCGTTCCAGAAGGTCTATTATTAAGCGCAGTAAAAATATGTCCCAATTTATTTTCAATATTTTTTATCGCAACACCTTGAACTTATAATTGGTTACCCATATTCAAAATCATTTCATCTGTAGACAACTTCTTATCCTTAAACTGGGGGTTATTATTAAATTCAGGTGGCTAAGATGGTCTAAAGTTAGTATTCCCTTGGTTGTTTGAGTTTCCAACTGGGTTCATTGAATTGTGCCCCCATTATGGGTTCACATTAGCATTATTATTATTCCAATTGAAATTTGGGTGATTCTTCCAACCAGAGTTATAATAATTCGAATAAGTGTTATTAGGTCTATTAATTGCATTCAAAGTTTTGTAAGGTGTTTGAGATTCAGTTATCTGTCCAAATAAATTTTCCTCTAACACTGGGGGTGGTTGAGAATAATTAATTCCATATTGATCCATTTTCTTAGAAAGTGCTGCTATTTGAGAAACTATCATAGTCCTCATATCAGAATCATGAACACTAGCTACTATCTTAGGGTTTACCCTTTCAGAGAGCCATTGAAAATTATTAGTAGCCATCTCTTCAATCAATGAATATGCTTCATCGAAAGGTTTTGACATTAACGATCCACCAGCAGCAGCATCAATAATTAAGCTCAACGATCCCACTAATCCATTATAAAAAGTTTAAATTATTAACTAATCTGGCAAAGCATGATGTGGACACTTTCTAAGAATATCTTTAAACCTCTCCCATGCTTCATATTTTGACTCTCCTTCAAACTGACCAAAATATGTAATAGCATTTCTTAATTTAGCAGTTTTTTATGGAGGGAAATATTTTGATAGAAACTTTTTAGAAAGTCCTCCCCAAGTTCAAATAGATCCAGGTGCTAACGAGTTTATCCACGCCTTAGCATTATCCCTTAAGGAAAAAGGAAAAATTCTAAGTCTCACAGCATCACTCAACACTCCGTCATACTTAAAAGTAGCACACAGTTCTAAAAAACTAGCGAGATGTAAATTTGGGTCTTCATTAGGTGTTCCTCCAAATTGATTATTTTGTACTATTTGGATAATAACATGTTTAAGTTCAAATGAATTAGCAGCAACATCAGGATTTTGAATAGTTATATGAATTTCATCTGTTGTTGGGTTAGCATAATCTCTTAAGGGTCTTGGAAAATTTCCAACATTAAGATTCTGATTCTCTTGATTATTCGCCATTTCACAGTTATTTTCAATTTGTTTTTGTTGTTTTCTAATTTTTATAATAGTACGCTCTTAACTCTGAATCGTAAGGTTTCAAACCTACAGATCCACTACTACGCATATAAAATCACAATAAAAAGTAAATAAGCACACAAATATACTACAAAGTAAAGGTTTTCAGTTACTACAATATCTATAAATAAGAACCGTTTATCTATCTCCCCGGCAAAGGTGCTAAAAACTTGACGGTGACTTTATATATGCTTTAAAATGTAAGACTTTATGAATTTAGATTTATATATTTATAATGATTTAGTAAAGTCACATATGCAACGCAAGTATACGTATTGTATCAAGTAATACAGAGCTCTAATGGAGTTTTGGTTATCGATCCCATAGGGAGGGAAAACATTCCTCAAATCAGATAATATACCACTAAAATCCAATACCAATTGTAACAATTGCTCAAGTGTATTACAACTAGTTAATGCAAAGTACGGTAATAATAAAGCTACTACAATTATTTCCACTTACTAAACTCTTTAACTAACACACACTAACTTATGTGATTTATAAGATACTTCTATGTGGAAAGCGTCTTCCTTCTTGCATAAAGATTATGATGTGTGGATAATGAAGAATGGTAAATTTTTGTATTGTGCCAAATAGGAGCATATTTGCTTCTTTACCCTTAAAAGAGTACCTCCTCTTCCAAGCATGTAAAGAACATTGCCATATCTTAAGTTTAGTCACTAAATCTAAGGCTAGGCTGGGAGGGTACCGACTCTCACTACGTAGCTCCCACTCACCCTTCACCCGAAGGCTAACCATAGGCTTTAGTTACCAATCTTAAGACCAAATTGGGGATCCCATTCTGTCACCATGAAACCTCCAATTTGAAGTCCATCAAAACTCATTTCCCTATTTATTATCACTTAATCCTCATGAACTATGCAATTCATTCATGGACATTTAATGGGTTCTTCATTCATGTTGTAGAACATTCAATTCTTTTGGAATTAATGTTCCTCAACATATTTTAACAATTCAATTGGCCATAATGAAAAGTAAATTAAGTTCCAAATGAAAGAAACATCACAACTTTTATAACACTTTAAGGGCACATCAATTCCACATCACAATATCATCACTACTTTATGCAGGAAGAAAGGCAAAGGAAACTACTCACAAATCATGGAGAAGATATAAGAACACATCGATTTTATATATAAAAGAAGAGTCATACAAACCACAATAGTAAATACAACTTATCTCCTTCTCTTCCCCAAGAAAATTCCTTCCAAGTTCCCTTGATTTCTTTTCTATTCCTTACAACACTTGATTATCTCCTTGGAACAAAGATGAAGAAGCAATCTCTCACTTTACTCCCTCTTCTCCCCTCCTTAGAGAAGAATCTCTCTTAAAATCACAAACCCTAACTCTCACTCACACTTTCATTACCCTCTCTACAACAATCCTCCTCCTCTTTTTCATCTTGATCACTTAATTTAATGTTAGGAACGAATTCCCCAAGAGTTTCTTCAAGCACCCCTTCAAAAATCTGCCAAAACACTTCAATTTGAAATGAACCGACATAGGGCACTGGCGGCGCCCGATAGTGGCGCAGGTGGCGCCCTATCCTGCCATTAATTGCTGAAGTCTCTAGAAGAGGGCGTCGGCGGCGCCAGAAGCTGTTTTCCTCCAAATTGCTCCATTTTGCTCCAAATTCTTTCCTTTTTGCATCTTTTCTCTCCAATCACCTATAATCATCATACCTGCAACAAATAATGAAAAATACCTTCCTAAAGTGCAATATCACCAAATATAGGTAAAAACATATAGCTAAAAGAGTATATATTTTTGGTGCATCAATACATCGTTCAATACCCTTCTTGGTCGGCCATGGCTTCACGAGTACAACAACATGGTCCCGTCGTTTCTTCACCAATGCATAAAGCACTACACAGACAGACAAGAACATTGCATTAAGGGAGACTTACAACCTTTCTCAATACCTGAAGTATACATTCACAAAGATGCCGCCTATTATGCACCCTTGAAGAAAACAATACTTTTTTGAGAAATTGTGACAAGTAAAGTAGATGATTCAGAAGAACTTCAAAAACGAGACCATACAACTCCAGTTTAACGATCTCTCGCCACTCCTTCACAATGAGTTGGTGGAGGTTCTTTTAGCCCATGCACCAGAGGTCGAAGCCGAGGATGTGGTTGAGGAAGAACTCACCAAGTTGTTGAACGAATGAAGGTGATGATTAGTATTGAAGTAGAAGGTAGCTCCGAAGAAGATGATGAGACAATGATGATAAGTCAGAAGAAGCCTCATTTCGAGATTTCTATGGATGACATAGAAAGGGATGAATATGAATCAATGTATGGTCGAATTAATCATTATGTTCAAGCTATGACTCTAACTCCAATCCATCCTCAAAAGATCGAGAGCATGGAATTCAAGGAAGTACATAATGATTGGTTTTAAAACAATAATGTTTTATAAAGCTTCTTTTTCTACTTCTGAACTTTTTGTGATTCTCGAAGAAAATAACCCTAATGAATTAATGGAATTACCTTTTGGTTACTTTTTGCTTTATGTACAAAAGTTAATTCAACAAGGATATGTGCCAAAGCAAATGCCAAAAGATAAGTTACAATCATTCAAAAAATTTTGGAATATAAAAGGAAAGAAACTCAACTCAAAAGAAGGTCTTAGGTTCAATACGATCAGACATGTTGATGACTCACGATTTACATGGTTGTTACTAGTCAGCCAATGGAAAATTGCCTAGACTTCAAGATGAATACGAAAACCAACCGATAGAAGAGGCTCCACCAGAGTTAGAAGAAGAAAGCAAGTCAACTGTCGACGAATTAAAAGAAATCAATCTGGGGACTGAGGAACATCCTCTACCCACTTTCATAAGTCGTTGCTCAAAGAAGAAGAGGTTAGAGACTTGGTCAGGTTACTGTCAGAATTCAAAGATTGCTTCACCTGGAGCTATGAAAAAATGCCTGGACTATCTCCAAAGGTTTTAGTTCACCTACTAGGAGTGGATCAAAGTATAACGCCAGTAAAACAAGCTCCTAGAAGAATACGCCTGTAAATTAAACAGCAAGTTATACCAGAAATAAAGAAATTAATAGACACTACTTTGTTCGAGAAGAATAATATCTGACTTGGCTAGACAAAGTCGTGGCAGTAAAGAAGAAAAATGGACAAATCCAAGTATGTGTCGACTTCAGAGATTTGAATAAGGCATGTCCAAAGGATGACTTCCCGTTACCGATAATGGAAATGATGGTGGACATTGCGTCGTCACACGAAATTTTCTCCTTCATGGATAGATCGTTAGGATACAATCAAATCAAGATGGCTCCAGAAGATACAATGCTTACAACATTCAGAATTTCAATCAGGATTTATTGCTACACCGTGATGCCATTTTGTTTGAAGAATGCAAGAGCAACTTACCAAAGAGCAATGACGAAGATCTCCGATGACCTCATTCACAACCAAGTTGAGTGCTACATGGATGATTTGGTCATCAAGAGCAAAGTAAAGAAACACCATTTGTATGATCTGAGGATCATATTTGAACGATTACGGCAATACGATCTAAAGATGAATCCCTTAAAGTGCACTTTCAGCGTTACCTCTAGGAAATTTCTATGATTTGTTGTCCGTCATCTTGGAATCGAAATCGACCCAGAAAAGGTTAAAGCGATATTAGAAATGCATCCTCCAAGAACCTTGAAATAATTACTATCTTTTTAAAGAAAATTGGCGTATCTGAGACGTTTTATATCCAATCTATCAGAAAGGTCTCTACCCTTTTCGAACCTACTTCAAAAGGAAGAAACATTTTTTGGGGAGAGTCGTGTGAACGAGCTTCCGAAGATATTAAACCATATCCGACGACACCTCCTATTTTGGTAGCCCCTATTCTGGGTAGACCTTTGATACTTTATACGATGGCCTTAGATGAGTCTCTCAGGGAACTACTTACCCATGTTAATGATGAAGGTAAAGAAAACATGTTATACTACCTAAGTCGACGTCTAATACCCACAGAAGTAAAGTATCCTTCTATTGAGAAACATTTTCTACCTTTATTTTTGCCACTCAAAAGCTAAAACATTACATGTTGTCTCATAAAGTCAACCTGATCTCGAAAGTTAATCCATTGCAATATTTGATGACCTGACCAATATTTTTCTGACGTTTAGCAAGGTGGTCAATGATATTATTGCAATTTAATATAACTTTTGTGTCCCTTCGCGCTATCAAAGGGTAGATTGTCGCCGATTTTCTCGCTCCGCACCCAATGCCAGCTTGGTCACCACTCAATGACGAACTACTAGATGAGCAAATACTATTAATAGAACAGTCCTGTGCCAGACATTTGAAAATGTACATCGACGGAGCGTCATCAGCCTGAAGAGATAAAGGACAACATACAGTGATACCCGACAGAGAAAGAATTGGTTTAATCTTCGTGACTCTGACCAGGCGAAGCTGAGGTTCTCCTATCACTTGTCAAAGTCATGCACCAACAATAAAGCAGTATAAAAAGCTCTAATCACCGGTTTGGAATTAGCAATACTAATGAAAATTATAGATATTGCCATTTATGGTGACTCACAACTCGTCATTCAACAAGTGGCAGGGCAGTATAAAATTCTGAAACCAAGGTTAGAGGAGTACCACAGGTACACAATGAAGCTACTCGAGCAAATTTTTGAGTGTGATATTCTATAGAATTGCTCAAGCAAACAACACCCATGTGAATGCTTTAGCTAAACATGCTAAAGATTTGGCTTGTCCACCTGAAGATTCTGTCAATATTACAACACAGGGATGTCAGCTTTTACAGTAGATCGACCTCAACAGTCTACACAAGATTGGAAAAGAAGAGATAGCAGCCACTGTTGGAGATGATACAGAAGATTGGCATCATCCATTGATAGAATATTTGCAAACTGGAAGGTTAAAAGAAGATGAGTCAGCAGCGCATCAAATTCAGAAGAGAGTTCTCTCATATGCCTTAATTGACAGTGTTCTGTACAAAAGAACCTTTAATCTGATGTCGCTCAGATGCCTCAGCAAAGCAGAAGCATGTCGGCATATTTTTAGGTTGAGTGTTGTATTTTTGAAAAGGGGACACCTACAGAAATTGTCGGTGAATTTTTAATTTAATTTAAATAAATAATTTGAAAAGTAGTATTTGATTTTGAAAATAATTTTTAAATTTGAAAATTTTAAGATATGAAATCAAACCGATCTCACATCCTGAATAGTTTATATAAATGAGCACTGCATCACAAACCGTGTATCTATCCCGAAGAATTGACACACTGCTTGACGATGGGGCTCGATTAAATAAACTAGAAGATTTGTGACGTCCGTTTGGTCTGCGAACCAATTTTATAAGCTGACAAGTTCCCCCGCTTAATATAAAGGAATTAAGCGTGGTTTATATTACCCGGATTCTTAAAGTTCCCTATAAGGGCAAGCCCCTATAGTTAATTACATCTTAAATGACGGGAATCATTTAAGAAAACTCTCGATAATGATCATTGGTTTTGCTCTCAAGAATTTCAAAGTTTAAGGTTTTCAAAGGATTTGAGTTTTGGAAATTTCAATAGGGAATGGATCAAAATTGGAACAGTTATTTTCATGAATCCAAAGTAAGAGAAGTAGGAGAAGTTAAGGATCCAAGAACAAATCTTAAAATCCAAGTGTTTTTTAAATATTTTAATTAAAACAAATCTTAAAGTTGATTAAATAGAACCGATTAAGATCCCACGGTTACGTCATCCCGGCACCGTTATTTTCATCGAATTCGCTTAGTCCAGTATGAATTTGCTAAACTCAATCGAATGAGTTCCACACTTTCATTTAGACTCGCGGGAAATCCCGTTAGCAACACGTGGGTTACATCATCCGAGGTATTCCCGATCATTCAACGAGAAGTTTTAATTTAGTTGTGATTGTAGTTTTGTTGTTCCGTTTGTGATTAAATTTTGAGTTATTTTATATTTTAGAATGTTGTGGCGGTGAATTTTATCTTGCAATGACTTTTAATTTAGTTTCGGCTTCAGTTCAGTGGACTACCCTAAAGGTTTTGGTTTTCATGCAACAAGCTTTATTTAACATGCAAGAAAAGTAAAGTACAATGCATGTAAGTAAATCGCAATAAAGTAAATTGTAATAAAATAAAAGCATACCCGGAGGGTCTTCCCGTCATCCCAAGCTACACTTAAAACACATGTTAAGGCATTTAAATATTTCAACAGATACCTAGTAAAGCTAAGGGAAGGGTTTTGGTTATCTACCAAATTCCTAATCCTATAACTAGTCATCTCCTATGACGTCTAGGTTCTTAGTTTGATTTAAGGATGATTTTCTTCATCAAAGAACAATTAAATTCAATTGTTCTTCTAAAACATCATGTCATATTGAGGAAGTGCTTAGGATGAGTCCTAAACATCTTTTCAATATTTCTGGGATTGTTTTGAGTCCAAGTAAATTTTGTTGCACAGGTGAATTAATCATCCAGGTGTTTAGTTAAACTTTGTTTCTTGATCAGTGAACTTAGGTATTTGATTATCTGATGAATGAAGTGACATCTCACTTAATACTCTATTTAAGAGTTATAATAATTAAAGCCTTTAAGTGCAAGTGTCGGTTTATCGAGAATTTTAATCATAATTAATTAAAAGTTTCGAGTTAATGGTTTAAAGTGTTTTAATTTAATTATGAGGTTTTAATTTTAAGTTTGGAATAGTTGTTAAAATTATTTTAGATTTAATTCTTAATGATTTCATTTAGGTTTGTTGTTAAATGATTTTAATTTAATTTAATTCAATTTGATTTAAATTTTAATTTCATTTAATTTAATTTTAATTTAACTTTAATTTTTAATTTAATTTTTAATTTTTAATTTAATTTTAATTTAATTTTAATTTAATTTTAATTTAATTTAATTTTAGTTTAATTTTAATTTTAAGTTAATTTTAATTTTAATTTAATTTTAATTTAATTTTTATTTAATTTAAATTTAAATTAATTTTATTTAATTTAAATTTTAGTTTAATATTAATTTTAATTTTAATTGTTAATTTGGTTTATTATTATAATTCTTAATTAGGAACTAAATATTGTTAAAGTGATTTCTTTAGGGATTTTAACATTAAAGAATAAATATCCTATTAATAATATCCCTCTTTTAATAATCAAAATTTAAATATATTCTTTCAAAAATCTAAATCATTTAATTAATTAAAGTTTCATTTTAATATTTTCAAAGTGTTTAATGGGTTTCTACCCCTTTAATTTCCCTAAGTTTCAATCATCCAAGAGAAAATTAAAATCAAATATTTTACCCCCCTCCATTTTGATTAAACCTAAAGTTTTAATTAAGGGTTAAAATTTTTAATTACCTTTATGCCCTTTTAAGCTTATTTATTTCATAACTCACTAAATTGAGCTCAAACGAATTTGAAATTTTTGTGTCACCTCACTCACATGTCAGTTAAGACATTAGTAGAGAAAATGTGATTTTTCTGAATTTAATTTATTTATATAATTATTTTTAGTAGAAAATAGGGGTTTTCGAAGAAAATTCAACAACACGACCAAGGAAGTGTTTCTGTCCTTAAGAAAACTATGGGATGTTTCTAATGACCAAAGGACCACTTGAACCAATTTTTGTGATTTTTTGAATTATATTTTATTTATTATAATTATTTTGATTTTTAGAGTATTAATTAATTATAAAATAAAATTAAAGTTGAAAAATGGATTTTATATTTTTCTTAAATCTCTCTAACCTCAAGGAGTTCGCAGGAAAAAAATTTTTTATTTTCTGTTTTTTTTTTATTTATTAGAATTATTTTAGTGAAAAAGATTAAAAAACTTATTTTTTAATATTAAAAATTACATTAAGCTTTTAAAATTCAATATCTTACCCTAGGGACTTAAGAAAAATATTTGGTTTGTTCCTAAGTGATTAGGAGTCAAAATGTGACATTTTTATGATTTTTAATATTTTTGTGATTTTTATATTTTTTTAATTAGTAAAATATTAAACTATTGTGAAAAATCAACTTTTTTAGAAATTTCAATTTTCATTTTCCTGAACTCCCCTGATATCATACAAGCTCCAAAATCAATTTTGTGAATTTTTGAAAAGTATTTTGGAGTTATGAATTTTTAAAGTTCCATTTTACTTATGAGGCTTAATTAACCCATTTGGTGGGGCTAATCAAGTCCAATTGATTTCAAAATTTTATGTAAGGTTCCTCTGACCCTAAAGAGTAATGGAGAATTGTTTTCAAATCAATTTGATGTATGGTTAATCCTAATTAAATTAAATTCAATTTTAGGAGTTTAGGCCAATTAAGGTTATTATGTATGAATTAACTCAAAATATATTTTTCATAGGGTCCTCTGGTCCTAAGGAACATCACCAAATTTTCCTAGAATTTATTTTACAACTTGCTAATTATTCGAATTAAAATACCTAAAACCATGACATGAACTTGAAAATTTAATAACTTTTCACAGAGATGGCCTCTAACCTTGAAAAATTTAGGGAATGTTCCTATGATCAGAGGCTTCAAAAGCCCTACGGTCTCATGCCATGGTGAATTGTCTATGAAAATGAAGAATCAAAATACTGAAAATAGTAAATAAATTATTAAAAATAAAATACTCATCCAATTAACTTAATTTCTTTTCCACATTATTCAACTCTGTTCATTGAGCAAGAGGGTATTTTTATTTTATTTTTGTGATTTTTCTATGAAAAGATATGAATTTTTGAAGTTCTGGTATTTAAATAATTCAAAAAATACCCTAATTTACTATTTATCCGACTCGGCGCCGCGTCAACCTATGGCGGATCGAAAGCCCACGCGTCGCGCTCCCATTCGACGTTGCCACTTGAGTCAACAGCCACGCGTCCCGCGGTTCATGCACCATTGTGTCGTCCGATTTGATCTCGACCTTCCGCTCGATACACGCGCGATCCAACAGGTCCTTGTCATCGTCTACAACTAGTGTGCACCCGTGACTGTCCACACTAAAACCAAAAGATCTCTCTTGATTCTCGATGGATTTTCGTATTCTTATGCTCTATGGATTTGTCTTGAAGAGACGAACACATTAACAAGGTTTATAGGCAATGAAATTAATCCAAACAAAATGGAGAATTGCTGGAAGCTCGGGAAGAAGAGTGAGTTCATACCTTTGCTCAGAGAAGTGAAGCTTCGATCTGAGAGTTGTGTCACCTTCTATTGAGTCTAGGCAAGCTCCAAATGAAGTCTCTGGCTCTGGGGAATTGTCCAAGTATGAAATTGACCAAGGTAAATCACAGAGCTTAGAGGGTGGAAGCAATGGCTGGCCTTGTGAGGGGGCTTTTGTTGTTGAACTTCTCCTCTTGGTCTGGTGAAGGTGTAGAACCAATCAATTTGGAGATTGGCTCACTATGGTGAAGTGTCCTGTTTTTTGGATGGATTTTCAACTCAGAAATTGAGCTTTGTTAATGGGGATTAGGGCAAAGGAACACTGGGGATCAACTGCTCTGGGTTAGGAGAAGGTCCTGGAGCAATTTTGGCAGAGTTTCCTTAAGGTTTGGTTCTTCTCCTTCTTTGGCCGAGAGGTGAGTGGATTTAAATACAGGTGGCTAGAGGGCCTCCCAGGGGGATTAAATAGCTTGGATCCACTGCTCAGGGCAAGGGAAGAACAGCTAAAATGGCCATTGAGAATGGGACAGCTCAGCTAATTCAAATTGAACTTTTTATTCAAATTAAGCCTCTCGGCCTGGTGGTTTCCGGCAGCTGTGGTGGCTAGCCGGCCAGGGTCAGTTCACCATCCTGATCAAGAGGGTCAGAGCTTGAATTTGGTGAATTCAATTGGAGTTGGCCAAGTGTAAAGGGGCTGAATTGAAATGGAATGGGGAGAGGCTCATTTTGGTTACAATTTGGTCAACCCATGGTTTTAGGCTTGGGCTTAGGTCAATTTAAGGGATTTTGGTTTTGGGTTAGGTTTGGATGGAGTTTAGGTTCAAATTTTGGGCAAATAAAGTTATTTTTTTGTTTATGGGGATGTTAGGAAGGCTTTAGAAAAAATTTTGGGCCAATTGGAGTTTAATTAGATTGGTTTGAGCTCGGTTTAGTTCATGGGCCAAAATTGGGCCTTAGGCTTCAAATTGAAATTGGGCTCACATGTCAATCAAATTGGACTTGGATTTGGTCTAAATTGATATTAGGGATGTTGATTTGAAGTTTAGAATTGAATCGGACCAAAATCGAGGTCAATCGGGGTGGTTTGGTTTGACATCGGGTTCACTTGGGTTTAAAATAGGTCAAATTGGGGGTTTTAGTAAAGTGGGGTAAATTGGAAAAATTGGCCCATGGTGTAGTTGAACAAAATGAAATTGGGAATATTTGGGATTTTCTGGAACTTTTTGGAAATTTTCTGAATTTTTGGATTTTTGGGCTAAGAAGGGCATTTTGGGTATTTGGAAGGTATTGGGGGGTACTTTTGGAATTTTTGGTATTTTTTGTCTATGGATGATCAATTTCTATGGGGAAAATGTTTGGGATTGATTTTGAGGAATTTTGCGTAACTTAGGTGATTTTGAAAATTTTGGGTTATTCCAAGGGCTTTTGGTAGGTTTAAAAGGTGCAAGGCCCCGGGGGTCAAAAATTGAAATTTTGGAAAAATGAAGATTGATCAAATTTGAGTAAAATGGAATCACTTTGGTTGAGCCATGAAGCCATATCAAGCCCATAAGAGCCGTGAGAGGACTCATTTGAGGCATTCACTATGTTGTTCCCAACCCTCTTAGTCAGGGGCTTAGGGGTTAAGGACCATCCATGTGAATTACCTACATGAGTCAGGAAGTCAAGTTAGGCATGAATAGTTTTAGGATTTGGAATGTGTGTGAAAGTGTAATGTGTGCAGGTCAATCCTCACCAGACCAGGCCATCCAGGGTATTCCTAAAGCCAAAGAGTCATATAGCGTACTCATCCTTAAAACCTCCACATTTGATTTCAACCCTCTAGGTGATTAGGGGTCTACAATCAAGCTTGTGGGGTTTGTAGGGAGTCAAGAGGTGTTTGAACTTCTAAAGGCTAAGTTCCACTTCTAGTCCTCTAAGATTAGTCAAATGAAAAGCCTATGGCTAGATCCTAAGTACTAAAGAGAGAAGCAAAAGTCCTCATAAAAAATGAGGTTAATAAATGGACCCCCAATAGGTGTGGTGTGCTAACCAAGTACACCGTGTGTATTGGCATTGACCGAAGAGATCAACAAAACCAACACATATGTCCAAGTGACAAACTTAGGACGAAGAAGAAGAATTTCCTCTGGGAAGTATCAGGTATATTTCCAAGACTGGAGATTCCTGAACTCTCGCTGGGGAATGGAAAAGGAGGTGAACTCCAAATCACAAGATCTGGGGAATTCGATTTAGATTTCATTTTACTTTTAAAGTTCAAGTTTCAATGTGTGAGTTTAGATTTTGATTTGAAGTTTTATTTAAAAATCAATTTAAGGAAATTTTGAATTTGAAATTTGGATTTGAAATGAGAATTGAAACCTAGATTTCAACCTCGGGATTGCGCAGAGAACTGGAATTTAGGTACCAGCCTCGGAGTGAGAATCGGTGTTTATGTATCGACTGAAAAAAGGATGAGAATCAGAATTTAGGTACTGATCTCGAGAGAGTGAGATTTGAAATTTAAGTATCAAATATGAAAGAGAATCGAAATTCCGGTATCGATTTCGGATGAGAGTCGGAATTTAGGTACCGACCTCGAAGGAAGAGAACTGGAATTTAGGTACCAATCTCGAAAATTTAGAATCGAAATTTAGGTATCAATTCGAAGGATAATCGAAATTTAGGTATCGATCTAGAATGAGAGTCAAAAATTAGGTATCGACCTCGAAGGAAGAGAACTAGAATTTAGGTACCAGTCTCGAAAATTTAGAATTGAAATTTAGGTATCAATTCGAGAGAGAATCGAAATTTAGGTATCGATCTCGAATGAGAGTCGGAATTTAGGTACCGACCTCGAAGGAAGAGAACTGAAATTTAGGTACCAGTCTCAAAAATTTAGAATTGAAATTTAGGTATCAATTCGAAAGAGAATCGAAATTTAGGTATCGATCTCGAATGAGAGTCGGAATTTAGGTACCGACCTCGAAAGGAGAGAACTGGAATTTAGGTACCAGTCTCAGAAATTTAGAATTGAAATTTAGGAATCAATTCGAAAGAGAATCAAAATTTAGGTATTGATCTCGAATGAGAGTCGAAATTTAGGTACCGACCTCGAAGGAAGAGAATTGGAATTTAGGTACCAGTCTCGGAAATTTAGAATTGAAATTTAGGCATCAATTCGAAAGAGAATCGAAATTTAGGTATTGATCTTGAATGAGAGTCGGAATTTAGGTACTGACCTCGAAAGGATAGAACTGGATATTAGGTACCAGTCTCAGAAATTTAGAATTGAAATTTAGGTATCAATTAGAAAGAGAATCGAAATTTAGGTATCGATCTCGAATGAGAGTCAGAATTTAGGTACCAACCTCGAAGGAAGAGAACTGGATTTTAGGTACCAGTCTCAGAAATTTAGAATTAAAATTTAGGTAGCAATTCGAAAGAGAATCGAAATTTGGGTATTGATCTCGAATGAGAGTCAGAATTTAGGTACCGACCTTGAAATGAGAACTGGAATTTTGGTACTAGTCTCGGAAATTAGAATTGAAATTTAAATATCAATTCAAAAAAGAATCAAAATTTAGGTATCGATCTCGAATGAGAGTCGAAATTTAAGTACTGACCTCGAAGGAAGAGAACTGGAATTTAGGTACCAGTCTCGAAAATTAGAATTGAAATTTAGGTATCAATTCAAAAGAGAATCGAAATTTAGGTATCAATCTCAAAGGAGAGTCAGAATTTAAGTACTGACCTCGAAATGAGAACTGGAATTTATGTACCAGTCTCGAAGATTAGAATTGAAATTTAGGTATCAATTCGAAAGAGAATCGAAATTTATGTATCGATCTCGAAAAGATGGGAATCAGAATTTAGGTACTGATCCCAGAATGAGAACTGGAATTTAGGTACCAGTCTCGAGAGTTTAACGAGAAATGGAAACCGGTTCCAATCTCAAAGGTTTATCTGTATGAAGAGGGACCCAGTTCCATGCCATCAGAACCAAATCGAACAAAGTTCATGGCTCCGTGTCAATAGAACTTATTGATCCTCTAAAACACAGAGGAAAGAGAACCGAAAGGAGCTGGTAAGTGTACCAAGCTGAAGAGACTTGACTTAACAATAAGTCAAGGAAAATATTCAAATTTCAAAAGAGTTTCAAACAGATTTAAATTGAGGAAAGAACTGAAAGGTTCGAATCAGAGGATTCAGATCGGAATTCAATTTGAGATTTAGATTCATTTTGTTTGTCCTTTAACGTTCCCATTTTTTTTATTTTTGTTGTTTATTTAGTGTTCATGTGAATTTGAAGTTCACTTTAATATTCAGATTTTTAGGAAAAAATTCTCATTTATTTTCTTTTTCTTTTCTGTTGTTCGTTCAAAGTTCATTTAACTCTAATGGCGTTTCCCAGTCAATTTGCACAAAAAGAGGTGAAGGCAAAATATGAAGTAGTCATTTTCATTCCAACTTGCTGAAAGTACATCATGCAACTTAATCTAGTCATGATGACATTTTCCTTAGAAATTTTATGTCTCATACAATCCATTTAAATCCAAAATGGATTATGTAAGATTCTTGTTGATCCATCCAAAAGCGTCTGTCAAAAATCCATGTCTGAATAGTAAGAAACATGGGTAATAACATCACCTTCCAACCTATCGTTGGTAGGAATGCCGCAAGGATGTGCATTGTAGGTGTGCTATTTCCCATGTAACTCATAGCTCGTAGGGCCGGAGACTCTCCAATTCTGATATGGCTGAAAGTGATAAGGCATTTTTCTGTCGTCCATTCTTCTAAAAGTAACTGAGATCCGCTCCACAGGCACTCCTGGAATGCAATGCTTCGCAACGTCTGCTCCGTTTCCTTTTAACACCAGGATGGAACCTACCGATAGTGGTATCTCCACCGGCCCTCGGAACTCACAGGGGCCTGCAATCCGGAGGTCAGATCCAAACATGATGTTGCACTGTTTGAGAAATGACACCGTGCAGAGGGTCTAACAAAGTCATGATGGTCTATATGCGGAGGTATGTAGTCACCTTCCTTGTAGATGTTCATAATGCAGCTGTTGGGTATGCAATCTGCAGGCAGTACCCTCCATGTTATCATCCTTTTCACTATTCTCCTAATGACTCTTGGCATTAGATCCACCTCACTACGATGGAGTATCCCTGGTGGATTTCCTTTTCTGTCAATGGCAAAATTGTAGCAACATCCGCATTGGATTGTAACTCTTCCCTTTCCTGGCATCCATCTTCGGGGTTCTGACTATGTCTTTTCTCTCAGGCGGCCAGCTCGACCCATTTTCTGTAATTCAAGGATGCAATCTACAATTTACTGTTGCTCATAATCTGAGAAAACATCTGTATGTAGCTCGAGGCCTTCCAAGATGTTGACCCTCTTGTTTCCAATTCTTTCAAAGTATTCAAAGATTTTCTTCTCAACTAATTACATTTTCTCCAGCTAGTATTCCGGGATTATTTGAAGTCCTCGGTGTCTAGTAACATACTGCGGAATGTATGGCTCAACCCCAACACGTTCTTCTGCATGTCTCGGCTCCTCGAGGATAGTCTCCGTAGGGACATCCTCCGGGGTTTCTTTCGCAACAAGACTCTTCGGATCCGGTACATATGCTCGGCGTCGAGGTACCGGCTCTATTTCTGCTTTTCTTGGTATTTCTTTTATCTGTTCCGACCTTCTTGGAATTGACTTTCTTCTTTCTGGTTCTTGACGAACTGGTCTTCTTGGAGCATTTGCACTAACAGTATCCACTGTATGTTCATATTGATCTTCTTCTAACTTGGTCAACATTTTCCGAATGTGACGATTCTTATTTCTTCGCTGGGTAGCAGTGAGAGTAGCTCTCCTTACCCCTTGAATTTCTGTGGGCGCGGCTCTGACAAGCCTACCCTCTATTGTGACAACCACGGACTTAACTTTCTTATCTTATCCGGTTGCATGCGCGGCGTTTGCTTTTCTTTTCTTTTTGCTGGATTGGTGGCTCGGGCCACCCATTTTCATCACTGTCTAGCTGTGAAGTTCTTCTCGATCAACTGGGATCCAATCATTTTCTTCGTATTGTAAGCCGACTGGTGTGATGTCTGAATCAATCTCTATCACTGCTCCATCCCTCACCCTCTTTTCATCAATTGCTACACTCACGCCATTTCTAAAGTTTAGAACCAACAGCCCGTTCGACATTTTCTTGCGAGAAAATAAGGAAAGGATCAGGGGTTGTACTAAGAACAAGAACAATAAGAAAAACAGTTAAAATTTCTTATTCACTTCTTTTAAATTTAAAGGAAGTAGGAAGAGATGAGAAAATATCAGGAATGAATAGATTAAAAAAGGAAAGATTGACATTTTATTATTACGATTTCCCATGTTTTCTTTTTAACATTTCTGTTGATGAGATTTTTTTATCATCCATTTTATTTTGTTTTGGGTTCGGACCCAGTCACAAAGTGATTACTTTACCAATGTTTCTAGGGATAAGATTCTATTTTAGAGGCCACCCTTCGAAACATCAGGTTGCGTAATACTTCTTTAAATACCGTCCATTGATTGGAAGCATGGGTCGTTCTCCACGGCAATTCACCAGTTGGTAGGAACCTCCTGAGTAGACTGTCTCGACCACGAACGGCCCTTCCCATGTTGGTTCAAATTTAACTCCTATCTTGCGGTGTGCAAGAATAGGTCTTCTGAGAATAAGAACTAAGTCACCGACTTTAAATGTCCTGGGACGGATCAGTTTATCATGGGCCTGGATCATCTTGGCTTGATACAGTTCCAAATTCTGCTATGCGGAAAGTCTTTTCAATTCCAAGCTTTCCAATTCTTTCAGTCGTATTCTGGCATTTTCTTCTGTAGTGATCTTTTCTCCAACTGTAATTCGGAGTGACGAAAGCTAAACATCCAAGGGCAATACGGCCTCAGACCATACACTAAAGCGTAAGGCATAGACTAAGTAGGATTCCTAAAAGTCGTCTTGTAGGCCCATAAGGCTTCTAACAACTTCTCGTGCCAATTTCTCTTGTTGTCGTCCAAAGTTTTCTTTAAAATTTGAACGAGAGTTTTATTAAATGCCTCGGCCAAGCCGTTTACTCTTGGGTAGTAGATCGTTGAGTATCGCCAATCGATCCCGTGTCTTTTGACAAAATTGTTGATCTTTGTACTTTTGAATGCAGACCCATTATCTGAAATGCTCCTGCGCGGTACCCCAAAATGATAGACAACTTGGTTCTTGAAAAACTCGAGCACGTGGTGTACCTTCACTTCTCTGAGTGGTATAGCTTCTGCCCATTTAGAAAAGTAGTCTGTAGCTGCAAGAATGAAGCGATGTCCTCTTGAAGAATGTGGTTATATCGGACCCACTATATATGTGCCCCAACACTCAAATGGCCACGACGCGATTGTCAGATGTAGCACATTTGGAGGTTGGTGTAGAACCACTCCGTGCACTTGGCACTTGTGACAACTTTTGGAAATTTTCATACAGTCGGTCATCATTGAGGGCCAGTAGTACCCTAGTCTTTTAATCTTTATTTTCATTTTCGGACCCGACTGATGAGCGCCACAAAGTCCTGAATGTACTTCTCTAACGATTTCACGAGCCTCAGACCCGCACAGGCATCTTAGCCACATCTGATCAAAAGACCTTCTGTATAATGTATTATTTATTAATGCGTAAGACAGAGTTCTATTCTTGATTTGATGGGCTAATGACTTATCGTCTGGTAAGTTTCCTGTTTGCAAGTAGTCTGTTAGTGGCTGCCGCTAATCTTCTGTATTTTTTGTCACTGTTGCAATTATTTCTTTTGCTTTTCTTGTTGATTTGTGTATTGTATCCATGTCGAGCTGTGATAGGACCTGTCGTCCTTGAACTGACACTTCAACTGACTCATCCTCCAAGCAGGCAAATTCCATTGTAAGGCGGGCTAACGCATCGGCGACAACATTTTCTTTTCTGGGAATCTTGTAGATTGTTACGTTTGGAATTTGTTCCAACAATTTCATGGCGTACTGAAAGTACTGCTTGAGTCTTGGCTTTAAAATTCTGTACTGTCTGGTGACCTGTTGAATGATCAACTGAGAATCGCCGTAGATGTTGATGTCTGTTATTCCCATCTGAATGGTTAATTCCAATCCGATTATAAGGGCTTCGTATTCTGCCTCGTTGTTTGTACACAGTTCTGTTAAGTGGTAGGAGTATCTTAACATTCCCAGCTTTGGCGTTATAAAGATTAGTCTGATCCCTGCCTTACCGGGCAGTATCGTTTGCAATTCTTTATTCTTCTGTGCTGAGGACGCTCTGTCGAAGTACAGTTCCCAACGTCGATCATCGGGGTCTTCTAGGCTCATCGTTGAGAGGCGAATCTATCGGTAAAGGGTTTGCTGCAAGGAAGTCTACTAGGACTTGTCCCTTTACGGCGCGAAGAGGAACGAAAGTTATGTCAAATTGCAATAGTATCATCGATCACCTGGCAAGTCTGCCAGAAAGCTTTGGTCGGGTCATCAAGTATTGCAACGGATTAACTCTCAAAATAAGGTTGACTTTATGAGAAAGCATGTAATGCCTTAACATCTGTGCGGCGAAGATCAGGGCCAAATAGTGTTTTTCAATAGGAGGATACTTTACTTCCATCGGAATTAGATGATGGCTTAAGTAGTAGAGAGCATTTTATTTTTCCTCATCATTGACCTGAGCTGGCAGGGCTCCAAGGGAGTCATCTAAAGCCGCGGTATAAAGTATCAACGGTCTACCTGAGACTGGGCTGCTAAGATAGGAGGTGTCATTAAATATTGCTTAACGTCCTTGAAAGCCCGCTGGCATTTCTCATCCCAAACGAATTTGGCGTCCTTTATAACTAATGCCGAGAAGGGCTGACACCTACCTGAAAAGTTTGAGATAAAGCGTCGAAGATATGTCAACTTCCTTTGAAAGGATCGTAGTTGTTTCAAAGTTCTGGGAGGAGGCATTTCTAAAATAGCTTTAATCTTTTCTGGATCGATTTCAATCCCGCGATGTTGGATAACAAATCCTAAGAATTTCCCGGAGGTGACGCTGAAGGCGCATTTAAATTGTGTTAGTCGCTCTAAAATAATTCTCAAATCATACAAGTGACCTTCTTTTAGTTTGCTTTTGATGACCACATCATCCACGTAGCACTCGACTTGGTTGTGAATGAGATCATCAATAATCTTCGTCATCGCTCTTTGGTATGTTGCTCCTGCGTTCTTTAGTCCGAATGGCATTACTGTGTAGCAATACACTCTGATTGGCGTTCTGAATGTCGTGAGCTTTTTGTCTTCTGCTGCCATCTTTATCTGGTTGTATCCTGATGATCCATCCATGAAAGAGAAGATTTCATGCATCGAAGCAATGTCGATCATCAGTTCTAGGATTGGTAGTGGAAATTCATCCTTTGGACATGCTTTATTCAAATCTCTGAAATCTACGCAGATTCTAATATGAATATTCTTTTTTCTGACTAGTACCATGTTGGCTAACCAAGTTGGGTATTCTTCTTCACGGACAAATTTAGCGTCTATTAGCTTCTTAACTTTGGCTATTACTTGTTGCTCAATTTCTAGACGCATTCTTCAGGGGGCTTGTCTGACTGGAAAAGCAGTGGGATCTACTCCTAGCTTGTGAACTGCGACTTCTGGAGCTAATCCTGGAATTTCATCGTAGCTGCAAGTAAAACAGTCCTTGAATTCCATTAATAGCTTGATTATGTCTTCGTAGTCTTCTTTATCGAGTAAGGAGCTAACAAAGGTAGGCTCAGGCTCTTCGCTAGTACCTAAGTTAACTTCCATTAACTCGTCTATTGTAGATTTGATTTCTTCTTCAAATTCTGGTGCAGCGTCTCCAATTTACAGATCTTCAAGATCTTCTGAGGCATCCAAGCAGTCTTCATTAGGTTCGCATGTGACAACCAAGTAAAATCCCGTATCGTCAACTGATCCTAATGTGCCGAATCCTAGCCATGTTTTGAATTGGGAGGCCGACCGACATTATTCCATAATTTTTCAAAGTGTTGTGATTGGCCTTTTGTCCATTGTTAAGGTAAGACACCACGTTGAATTAAATTTTGAACACAGGGAGAGTACCACTCAAAAGGTAATTCCATTAATTCAGATGAAGTAACATCTTCAAATTGTACATCTTTTTCAGTATTGGAAGAAGAAGCACCACGGTAAAACTTGATTGGTTTAGTAAAACCACCATGCACTTTCTTGACCACCATACCCTCGATCTTATTTGAATGGATCGGGGTCAGGGTCATAGTATGCACATAATGGTTAATCTTCTCGTACATTGATCTGTATTCTTCATTCCCTTCATCTTTGAGAGAGATCTTAAACTGGGGTTTCTTTTGACTTATTGTCGCTACTTCTTTCTCAATTTCTTCTTCTTCTTCGGAACTGTTCTCCCAATCAACATCGATGACCGGTTTCTTCTGTCCAACTGTTCCAACATTTCTCCCACGTCCTCGTCCCCGGCCTCGACCTCGGGTGCGAGTTCTGGAGAAATCTTCACCATCTCTCTGTAAGGGAGTGGTGAGTAACTGTTGGACTAGAACTTTAGGTTCTTCATCGTCTCGAATTTCTTTTGCTTCATTTGGTGTGGTATTTCTGGAAATGATTGTTTTCTTCGGGGGCACGTAGTAGGCCGCATCTTCATGAATTCCAATTTCGTGCACGGAGAACAGTTGCAAATCGCCTTTGATGCACTGTTCCCCTCCTTCGTAATACTTTATGCACTGGTGCAGAGACGACGGTACCATCCGATTTTCATGGATCCACGGCCAACCTAGTAGAGCGTTGAACGATGTCTCAGAATCAATTATGTGGAATTTTGCGGTTGTCTTTGCTAAATCACCGGTCTTCATTAGTAATGTTATTGATCCAGGAGCTCTTTCTCCTTTTTGATTGAAGCCTCTTAATAGCATCTTGTTTGCTTCAAGCTCGCGAACATAAATTTCCAAATATGCTAGCGTCCAAAGATTCATTATGTTGATTGATGCTCCCGGATCAACCAACACTCTGGAGAGCGTAAACTTTCCAATAGTGACTGAAATGTATAACAGTCGGTTGTGATCTGTTGTTCCCAGTAATAGATCATTGTCCGTGAAGGTAACACCTCACTGTTCTCTTAACGAGCAAACCTCATCGAAGGAACTACCGGCCATTTGAGTTAAACAAATCTCTGGATCAAGTAAAGCCTCGATCAGAGCCTCCCTCATCTCCTTTGACAGGATTAGAGCGTCGTATATGCTTAGTTTGGCTGGTAATTTCCTAATATGGGCTAGCACGTTGTAGTAATTTTTATTACCATGTTCTCGGTTTCTTCCCGAATGGGCAGTTCCTCTGTTGTGGTTGGCTCTTCTTGAACAACCACCTGCTTTCCTTTATCCTTTGGACCAATTCTCGAGGGAAGAACTTTTCCACTTCTTAAATTTACTTAAGTTATCTTTTCTGAATTTACCGGTGTCTCCTCTTGACCCGGAACAACTGGCTCTTCTGAAGTTGCTTCGGTGTCTGATGGTTCTAATTCTATCGTGATCAGAGCCCCTCAGAATTCACAAATGGACTCGTTGCTTGTCGAGCTTTCGTAGCCTCCTTTGTGAACATCTTCTTCGTTGTGGTCGTCGAGGTTGTGTATGATTTGAAAATCGTTATTTGTATTAGAATCGAGATCCAGATTAAGCTGGTTGTTGCTAGTTACGTAATCATTAAAAACAGTCAAAACGTAGCCAACGCCATAACCCTTATCATTATAAGATCCCGCCGGAGCGAGCAGATAATCATACAGAGTCAGGAGTTTGAGGGATTTCTCTCCCGAATCGGAAATAACCATCCTAGGATAAGCAGCCCCTAGTCTACCCTTCGGAGCCTCGGTCTTCTTTTCTTCCATGATCTTCTCCTCCTTCTGGGGCGGTTCTTCAATCGCAAGTGATAGTGCCGGCTTGACAGGTTTCAAACTTTGAGTTGAAGCGTGTACCGAAGCGGTTTGGATGTGATCCAAAATTTTCTTTGATGACTTTGTCCAGACGATACTCCATCCATCATCGATCATGTACGGGTTTATCGGAACAATGGGATCTGTTGAAATAACGTTGACGGAACCTCCTTTCTGGGATTCCTTCATGTATTTCTTTGGGATCGTTATGTTCCCTTTCCGGAGATTGTCATCAAGCCAACTCTTGAAAGTGATGCAATCCTCTATCTTGTGTCCGAGCATCTGGTGGTAAGGGCAATAGTTCGGATGATCTTTCTTATTGACTTCCTCCGGCTTTTTGGGCTCTGGCAACTGAAAATTTGGTGTCTTCATTAAGCTGCAGAACATCTTCGCTACTGCTTCAGTTTTGAATAGATATTCTTTATTTAGAAGTTCTCTTAAGGTACGCGATGAACGAGGCCATTGTTCATAATGCTGAGGCGACTGATAGCTCGAACGAGATTGCTAATAGCCTTGCTAAGGTTGCTGATAGCCCTACTGAGGTTCCTAATAGCCTAGCTGAGGTTGCTGATAAGTCCGTTGTGGTGGTTGATAACTAGGCTGTGGCCGCTCTGACTGTATCTGAACCGGCTGCTTGCCTTATCTACTGCTGCGACGATTCCAGATTTCTCTTCGAATGTTTTCACAGTTTTCTACTTATCGTTCTTGTCCACAAAACTTAGCTGTTTTGCCTCTTCTTGCAAGCTCCCGACCTTGCTAAGAAACTTCTCGAAAGACTTGATTGTAAATCCTTTAAGGAGAAGTGCTATTGGGCCACAGATACTTTTAAGTAGGATGCCGACTGCATGTTGTTCTTGAAGCTGTGGTTCAAACTTCATGCTTAAGTTTCTCCATCGAAGTATGTAATCCACTAAAGTCTCGTTCGGCTTTTGTTGCTCCACCACTAGATCACCGATAGTGATGTGGTGTTGAGCCCCGTGAAATCTTTTAACGAAGAGATTCTCTGGTTCTGAAAAAGTCTTTACTGAACCATTCAGCAATTCTGTGTACCAGTCGAAGATAATCCCTGATAAACTGCTGACGAACTGTCGGAAGAGTAAAGTGTCACTCCCACTGGCATTGCAGTAACTAGCACAAAAATGTGCAATATTTTGCCGGGGGTTTCCTGTTCCATCAAAAGTCTTAAACAGAGGTGGTACAAAGCCTTTCGGGTATTGGACTGCATCGAACTCTTCAGGGTAAAGTCTACCCGTTTGAATAGATGCTCCACTCTTAGATTGTGCTAGGGCCTCTCACACCTGCTGTTCTACCATGCTCTTAATGTCAATTTCTCGAATCATGCTTTGTGCAGGATCATTCTTTGGTTGTTCGTCTCCGTTGACGGATGTGATCTCTTTTCCACCATCTGCAATATGGATAATTTCTAGGGGTGTCTCTTTCTGAGGTTGTACCTGACTCTGGAGAGTGGCTAAGGCAGCAACCATCTCTTCCATCCTCTTTCCCATTTGGGAAATTGTGTCATCTCTCTCCTAAATCTGTGCTCTCATCACTTCCTGTTCATCTCTTTCCACGGCTGTCAGAGCACCTTGCGAAGCTGACGATGCTCGTGTCTTAACCATGTTGATCTCGGCATACTCCTCATCCATGAACTCTGATGAGTCAACTTCATCTCCTAATTCTTCTTCTCTTTCTTTTGCTAACCGTAGGATGTCGGTCCTTAAATTGTCCATGGCATCCTCTAGTGGCCTTTTCCGCACGGTCTCGCAGTCATCTCATGACCGTTGTTGAACTTCCTTCCCGGGAGTCCCCTTTATTGCAGTAGCACTTTCTTCTGATTCAAGTCTCTTGACAAGACTTTCTTCTTAGGACATTATTTTGGTCTTAACTCGCCAGTAGTAGGTCGCCATACCATCCTTCTTGCAGCCGGAAGCCTAGGACCGAATGATTTGTCGGCTATATGCTGGAAGGTGGTATCCTCCCTAATTTGTAGACCCGATACAACAACGGGTGAATTGGCTTTTATTTTCTTCTTTGGTTCCTCTATAACAGCAACAGGCTCTATTCGCGGTCTGAGGCGGGATTTAGCTGGCACCCGTCCTATCCTTCTTAAAATTTCTGACACAGGGCATCTTTCTTTCTTTGCCAATCTTTCTATCACATCTTGCAGCCGAGTCAACGGCATTGTTTTATCCCTTTTCCTTTTGTAATTGATGTAGTACACAGGTCGGGGTAATGCAGCGGTGATCCTACAGACATTCTCTTCATCTAATGCAGCAGAGAGAGGGTAAAACCTGCTCCCTTCCAACAGAGGTATATACTCAGGCAGTTCTTCTCTTTCCTTAGGAATTTCTTCTAGAAAAGCAACTTCAGAAGCTTTGGCTTTCTCAATTATGGAAATCTTTCTGCTTCTATTTCTCCTTTGAGTCCAAGTTAGGGGTGCAACTCTTGAACTGGACCAAATCTCAAAAACAGCTGGTATTGTGGTAAAATCTGTACCCTCCACAGTGACAGGCTCATCACAGACTTGGATTTCCTTCCCCTTCAGTTTGGCAGAAGTCGGGGTAGGTGCAGAGATGACTAAACTGGTGGGGGTAGAGACAACAGTCCTCCTACGAACAGTAGTACTCTTTTCTGCTGGAATCCTTTGCATGGGAGGAAATTCTTGAGTCGATTTCAGATTGAACTCAATCATGGGCTTTTCAGCTTCTGACACTCTGTCCATTAGTGTGAAGAGAGTGACATCAGTGAACTTGACATCTGTGTTGCCGAATCCTTGTCCAAAATGGATGATCCCATTCTCGGGCAGCTCATCCTTGTAAAAGGCAAAGTCCATTCCATTGGTGAAGGAGAAGATTAACTTTGGGGCAGTCATTTTCTGCAGGGCAGATTCCGAATGTCAGTCCCGAATTATGCTTCTTTCCGTCGTAAAGTTTAGGACGAAAAAGAGAGAGTCCGAACACATTTCTGTTTATCTTAGTGTATTTGTGATTTTTAAAAGAGATTGCTTATTAGGAGGTTCGTTTGTTAGAAACAAAATGATTTAAGGAAAAAGGTTATAGGAAAGGTAAAGGGCCCGATTTAGAATTGGAAAGGAAGAGAAAGTCTTATGCAAGACTTCTCGACTCAAAGGACCGCTCCTAAACTAACACCTATTGGGGGTCCACCCCACCTCAGAAAAGAGGTAAAAGAATCTCGAAACCTCTCCGTTTAGGGGTGTCTAAACAGTGGCTCCTAAATCCGAGAGGAGTTGGTTATACTCGTTCAAGACAGAAATGGACGTGGTATTCCAACGGAAGAATTGTAGTTTGCTCCACTAGGGACATGGATACACTACCGATTTATGAAAGCAAAATCATCTGATCAAAATGGAGAGAGGAACTAGTCCCCAGCAGAGTCGCCAGAATTTGTCAGCATATTTTTAGGTTGAGTGTTGTATTTTTGAAAAGGGGTCGCCTACAGAAATTGTCGACGAATTTTTAATTTAATTTAAATAAACAATTTAAAAAGTAGTATTTGATTTTGAAAATAATTTTTAAATTTAAAAATTTTATGATATGAAATCAAACAGATCTCACATCTCGAATAGTTTATATAAACGAGCACCGCATCACAAACCGTGTATCTATCCAGAAGAATAGACACACTGCTTGACGATGGGGCTCAATTAAATAAACTAGAAGATTTGTGACATCCGTTTGATCTGCGAACCAATTTTATAAGTCGACAAGTTCCCCTACTTAATATAAAGGAATTAAGCAGGGTTTATATTACCTGGGTTCTTAAAGTTCCCTATAAGGGAAAGCCCCTATAGTTAACTACATCTTAAATGACGAGAATCATTTAAGAAAACTCTCGATAATGATCAGTGGTTTTGCTCTCAAGAAATTCAATGTTTAAGGTTTTCAAAGGATTTGTGTTTTGGAAATTTCAATAAGGAATGGATCAAATTTGGAACAGTTATTTTCATGAATCCAAAGGAAGAGAAGTAGGAGAAGTTGAGGATCCAAGAAGAATCTTGGCAACTTCCCAAACTATCCTATTGTTTGGCTTCAATTTAGGAATTTATTTAATATTGCAATCCTGCCAATTTTAATTTATTAGGACTTCTATTTGTATAACACAGTCATGCAAATAGCCTCAAAGATGTGAGGGCTTATGTCGTATCAAACGACTACCTCGGAGTCCTAAGACCGGTTAGGGCTTAATTTACATGACATGATCATGCAAATTCCTAATGAAGAAAGTTTTGCTGAAGTAGACTCAGGTTTTGCTGATGACGATGGCCGAGCTGCCCACCATGCTCTGTGCTCCTTGTTATTGCAGAGGTTTAGTTTTAGAAGTCAGAAATCAGGAGACGAGAGAAGTGTTTTGGTTTAGAGAAAATCTTAAAATCCAAGTGTTTTTTTAATATTTTAATTAAAACAAATCTTAAAGTTGATTAAACAGAACTGTTTAAGATCCCACGGTTCCTTCATCCCGGCACCGTTATTTTCATCGAATTCACTTAGTCCAGATGAATTTGCTAAACTCAACTGAATGAGTTCCACACTTTCAATTAGACCGAGGGAAATCCCGTTAGCAACACGTGGGTTACCTCATCCGAGGTATTCCCGATCATTCAATGAGACGTTTTTAATTTAGTTGTGATTGTAGTTTTGTTGTTCTGTTTGTGATTAAATTTTGAGTTATTTTATATTTTGGAATGTTGTGGCGGTGAATTTTATCTTGCAATGACTTTTAATTTAGTTTCAGTTTCAGTTCAGAGACTACCCTAAAGGTTTTGATTTTCATGCAACAGTTTTATTTAACATGCAAGAAAAGTAAAGTACAGTGCATGTAAGTAAATTGCAATAAAATAAAAGCGTACCTGGAGGATCTTCCCGTCATCCCAAGCTGCACTTAAAACACATGTTAAGGCATTTAAATATTTCAACAGATACCTAGGTAAAGCTAAGGGAAGGGTTTTGGTTGTCTACGAAATTCCTATTCCGATAACTAGTCATCTTCTATGACGTCTAGGTTCTCGGTTTGATTTAAGGATGGTTTTCTTCATCAAAGAACAATTAAATTTGGTTGTTCCTCTAAATCATCCCATCATATTGAGGAAGTTCTTAGGACGAGTCCTAAACATCTTTTCAATATTTCTGGGATTGTTTTGAGTCCAAGTAAATTTAGTTGCACAGGTGAATTAATCATCCAGGAGTTTAGTTAAACTTTGTTTCTTGCTCAGTGAACTTAGGTATTTGATTACCTGATGAATGAAGTGACATCTCACTTAATACTTTATTTAAGAGTTATAATAATTAAAGCCTTTAAGGGCAAGTTGGTTTATCGAGAATCTTAATCATAATTAATTAAAAGTTTGAGTTAATGGTTTAAAGTGTTTTAATATAATTATGAGGTTTTAATTTTAAGTTTGGAATAGTGTTCAAATCATTTTAGATTTAATTCTTAATGATTTCATTTAGGTTTGTTGTTAAATGATTTTAATTTAATTTAATTCAATTTGATTTAAATTTAAATTTAATTTAATTTTAATTTTAATTAAATTTTAATTTAATTTTAATTTAATTTTATTTAATTTTATTTAATTTAAATTAAATTTAATTTAATTTTAATTTAATTTAATTTAATTTAATTTTAGTTTTAATTTTGATTTTAATTTTAAATTTAATTTAACTTTAATTTTTAATTTAATTTTAATTTTTTAATTTAATTTTAATTTAATTTTAATTTAATTTTAATTTAATTTTAATTTTAATTTAATTTTAGTTTAATTTTAATTTTAATTTAATTTTAGTTTAATTTTTAATTTTAATTTTAATTTCATTTTAATTTAATTTTATTTAATTTAAATTTTAGTTTAGTTTTAATTTTAATTTTAATTGTTAATTTGGTTTATTATTTTAATTCTTAATTAGGAACTAAATATTGTTAAACTGATTTATTTAGGGATTTTTAAATTAAAGAATAAATATCCTCTTAATAATATCCCTATTTTAATAATCCAAATTTAAATATATTCTTTCAAAATTCTAAATCATTTAATTAATTAAAGTTTCATTTTAATATTTTCAAAGTGTTTAATGGGTTTCTACCCCTTTAATTTACCTAAGTTTCAATCATCCAAGAGAAAATTAAAATCAAATATTTTACCCCGCTCCATTTTGATTAAACCTAAAGTTTTAATTAAGGGTTAAAATTTTTAATTACCTTTATGCCTTTTTAAGCTTATTTATTTCATAACTCACTATATTGAGCTCAAATGAATTTGAAATTTTTATCTCACCTCACTCACATGTTAGTTAAGACATTAGAGGAGAAAATGCGATTTTTCTGAATTTAAATTATTTATATAATTATTTTTAGTAGAAAATAGGGTTTTCAAAGAAAATTCAACAACATGACCAAGGAAAGGTTTCTGTCCTTAAGAAAATTATGGGATGTTTCTAATGACTAGAGGACCACTTGGACCAATTTTGGTAATTTTTTTAAATATATTTTATTTATTATAATTATTTTGCGTTTTAGAGTATTAATTAATTATAAAATAAAATTAAAGTTGGAAAATGGATTTTATATTTTTATTAAATCTCTTTGACCTCAAGGACTTTATAGGAAAATAAATTATAATTTTCTGATTTTTCTTTGATTTATTAGAATTATTTTAGTGAAAAAGGATAAAAAAACTTATTTTTTAATATTAAAAATTACATTAAGCTTTTAAAATTCAATATCTTACCCTAGGGACTTAAGGAAAAATATTTGGTTTGTTCCTAAGTGATTAAGAGTCAAAATGTGACATTTTTATGATTTTTAATATTTTTGTGATTTTTATATTTTTTTAATTATTAAAATAATAAACTATTGTGAAAAATTAACTTTTTTAGAAAATTCCAACTTTAATTTTCCTGAACTCCCCTGATATCAGAGAAGCTCCTAAATTATGTTTGTGAATTTTTTAAGAGTATTTTTGCAGTTATGAATTTTTAAAGTTTCATTTTGCTTATGAGACTTAATCAACCCATTTTGTGGGGCTAATCAAGTCCAATTGATTTCAAAATTTTATGTAAGGTTCCTCTGACCTTAAAGAGTAATGGAGAATTTTTTTCAAGTTAATTTGATGTGTGGTTAACCCTAATTAAATCAAATTCAATTTTAGGGGTTTAGGCAAATTAAGGTTATTATGTACGAATTAACTCAAAATATTTTTTTCATAGGGTCCTTTGGTCCTAAAGAACATCACCAAAGTTTCCTAGAATTTATTTTACAACATACTAATTATTGGAATTAAAATACCTAAAACATTGATATAAACTTGAAAATTCAATAACTTTTCACAGAGATGGTCTCTGACCTTGAAAATTCAGGGAATGTTCTCAAGATCAGAGGCTTAAAAATCCCTATGGTCTCATGCCATTGTGAATTGTCTATGCAAATGAAAAATCAAAATACTGAAAACGGTAAATAAATTATTAAAAATAAAATACTCATCTAATTAACTTAATTTCTTTTCCACATTATTCTCATCTGTTCATTAAGCAAGAGGGTATTTTTATTTTATTTTTGTGATTTTTCTATGCAAAGATATGAATTTTTGATGTTCTGGTATTTAAATAATTCAAAAAATACCCTAATTTCCTACTTATCCGACTTGACGTCGCGTCAACCTATGACGGATCGAAAGCCCACGTGTTGCGCTCCCATTCGACGCCTCCACTTGAGTCAGCAGCCACGCATCCCGCGGTTCATGCACCATTGCACCGTCCGACTTGATCTCGACCGTCCGCTCGATACACGCGCGATCCAACGGTTCCTGGTCATCGTCTACGACTGGTGTGCACCCGTGACCGTCCACACTAAAACCCTAAGATCTCACTTGATTCTCAATGGATTTTTGAGTTCTTATGCTCTATGGATTCGTCTTGAAGAGAAGAACACATCCATATGGTTTATAGGCTATGAAATTAATTCAAACAAAATAGAGAATTGCTGGAAGCTCGGGAGGAAGAGTGAGTTCATACCTTTGCTTAGAGAAGTGAAGCTTCAATCTGAGAGTTGTGTCACCTTCGATTGAGTCCAGACAAGCTCCAGATGAAGTCTCTGGCTCTGGCAATTGTCCAAGTATGAAAGTGACCAAGGCCGATCACAAAGCTTGGAGGCTGGAAGCAATGGCTGGCCTGGAAAGGGGGCTCTTGCTGGGGAACTTCTCCTCTTGGTCTGGTGAAGGTGTAGGACCAATCAATTTGGAGATTGGCTCATTGTGGTGAAGTGTCATGTTTTTTGGGTGGATTTTTAACTCAGAAATTGAGCTCTGTTAATGGGGATTAGGGCAAAGGAACACTGGGGATCAACTGCTCTGGGTTAGGAGAAGGTCCTGGAGCAATTTTGGCAGAGTTTCGCTAAGGTTTGGTTCTTCTCCTTCTTTGGTCGAGAGGTGAGTGGGTTTAAATAAAGGTGGCTGGAGGGCCTCCCTGGGGGGTTTAATGGCTTGGATCCATTGCTTAGGGCAAGGGAAGAACTGCCAAAATGGCCATTGGGCATGGGACAGCTCAGCTAATTCAAATTGAATTTTTGATTCAAATTAAGCCTCTCGACCTGGTGGTTTCCGGTGGTTGTGGTGGCTGGCCGGCCAGGGTCAGGTCACCATCCTGATCAAGAGGGTCGGGGCATGAATTTGGTGAAGTCAATTGGAGTTGGCCAAGTGTAAAGGGGATCAATTGAAATGGAATGGGGAGAGGCTCATTTTGGGTTCAATTTGGTCAACCCATGGTTTTAGGCTCGGGCTTAGGTCAATTTAAAGGATTTTGGTTTTGGGTTAGGTTTGGGTGAAGTTTAGGTTCAAATTTTGGGAAAATAAAGTTAGTGTTTTGTTTATGGGGATGTTAGGAAGGCTTTAGAAAAGATTTTGGGCCAATTGGAGTTGAATTGAATTGGTTTGAGCTAGGTTTAGGTCATGGGCCAAAATTGGGCCTTAGGCTTCAAATTGAAATTGGGCTCAAATTTCAATCAAATTGGACTTGGATTTGGGCTAAATTGATATTGAGGATTTTAATTTGATGTTTAGAATTGAATTGGACCAAAATTGACGTCAATTGGGGTGGTTTGGTTTGACATTGGGTTCACTTGGGTTTAAAATGGGTCAAATTGGGGGTTTTGGTACAAGTGGTGTAAATTGGCACAATTGGCCCATGGTGTAGTTGAACAAAATGAAATTGGTAATATTTGGGATTTTTTGGATTTTTTTGGGAATTATCTGAATTTTTGGATTTTTGGGCTAAGAAGGGCATTTTGGGTATTTGGAGGGTATTGGGGGGGTACTTTTGGAATTTTTGGTATTTTTTGGCTGTGGATGATCAATTTGAGTGGGGGAAATGTTTAGGATTGATTTTGAGAAATTTTGGATAATTTAGGTGATTTTGTAAATTTTGGGTAGTTCCAAGGGCTTTTGGTAGTTTTAGTAGGTGTAGAGCCCCGGGGGTCAAAAATTGAAATTTTGGAAAAATGAAGATTGATCAAATTTGAGTAAAATGGAATCACTTTGGTTAAGCCATGAAGCCATATCAAGCCCTTAAGCGCCATGAGAGGACTCATTTGAGGGATTCACTATGTTGTTCCCAACCCTCTTAGCCAGAGGCTTAGGGGTTAAGGACCATCCATGTGAATTACCTACATGAGTCAGGAAGTCAAGTTAGGCATGAATAGTTTTAGGTTTTGGAATGTGTGTGAAAGTGTAATGTGTGTAGGTCAACCCTCACCAGACCAGGCCATCCAGGGTATTCCTATGGCCAAAGAGTCCTATAGGGAACTCATCTTTTAAACCTCCACATTTGATTTCAACCGTCTAGGTGATTAGGGATCTACAATCAAGCTTGTGGGGTTTGCAGGGAGTCAAGTGGTGTTTGAACTTCTAAAGGGTGGGTTCCACTTCTAGTCCTCTAAGATTAGTCAAAGGAAAAGCCTATGGCTAGATCCTAAGTACTAAAGAGAGAAGCAAAAGACCTCATCAAAAATGAGGTAAACAAAGCATAGAAAATCACAATGAAGTACATGTCGGATTGTCTGGAGCTCACCAGTCGGGTCTAAAGATGAAGATGAAAATCTAAAGACTCGAATACTACTGGCCGGGAATAATGACAGACTGCATGGACATAGCAAAGAAATGTCATCAATGTGAAGTGCACGAAGTGTAATTACACCAAACTTCTATGTTCTACACCCCATAATTGCCTCGTAGCCATTCGAGTGTTGGGGAACGGATATAGTGGGTCCAATAGAACCTTCACCTTTGAAAGGACATAGATTCATACTCGCAACTACAGACTACTTGTCCGAGTGGGCAGTGGCAGTTTCGCTATCGGAAGTCATAGCGCAACAAGTTCTATAGTCTTCAAGAATCATATTGTCTACCACTTCGGTGTACCGCGAAGGATCATCTTCGATAATGAGTCTGCTTTCAAAAGCACAAAAATCAACAAATTTGTCAGAAGACACAGGATAGATTGGAGTTACTGTGCAATCTACTACCCCGAAGCAAATGGATTGGCAGAAGCATTCAACAAGATGCTCGTTCAAATTCTAAAGAAGACGCTCGATGACAACAAAAGAGGATGGCACGAGAAATTTCTGGAAGCTTTGTGGGCTTACAGAATGACACTTAGAATGCCTACGCAGTCTACACCGTATGTACTTGTGTACAGGTCTGAGGCAGTCCTTCCTCTATAAGTTTAGCTACCATCGCTTCGGATCGCCGTCGCCAATCAAATTACAAAAGAAGAGAATGTCAAACTTTAACTTGTAAAATTAGAAAGCCTCAAAAGAAAAAGATTGCTTGCGCAGCAAAATTTGGAACTCTACCAAGCAAAGATGATTCAAGCCCACGATAAGTTAGTCCACCCGAGGTCGTTCAATATTGGTGACCTCGTGCATGTTCTTAGAAGGCATATTCTTGCACACAGTAAGATAGGTGAAAAATTTTAACCGACCTGGGAAGGACTATTCATGGTGGAAAAGATTTACTCTCGAGGGTCGTACTAGTTGGTGTACTCTCAACGAGATAGACCCATGTTGCCAATAAATGGATGATATCTCAAGAAGTACTACGCGACATGAGGAATCTGAAAAAGATTTTCATTCTGATGTAGAATAGGGTCAACATCTATGACTGGGTCCAAATCTTGTAATAAAATAAAGTTAAATGAAATAAAGTAAATTTTCTCAAAAAAGAAAAAATTAAAATCTTATAAATACTAAAATATAATTCCTAAATACTAAATCTTATAAAATTATATTAAATGAGATAATGAAAGTAAAACAATTATAAAACTTATTAAAAATAAAAGATAATAAGTTTGTCATTGTTCTTGTTCATGCACAACACCACCCACTGACATTTCCGTCTGGTTACTTGTGTAGGAAGTGTCAGGTTGCGAGTTGGTGTTTGCTTCCAAATACGGCTTGGACTTCGCATCTTGAAAAAGAAATACACAAAAGAGAACTACATACATGAAGTCAATAAAGAAGATTGGTCGTAAAGAGACCAGACATACATTAGGATATTGAGGTATTGGAGAGTTCGTTTACTCACACCTCTTTGCCACAAGACACGGTCAGGTTCCATCTATGATCACTACTCTAGAGGGTGTTGATGCTTTAGCTGAAAGAGTCTCAGATGCTCCGTTGCTACGCACGAAAAGAAGAAATGCTAATCGCCAAAAGCGTCACCTCTTAGACAGGATGGAGAGGAGACAAGCTAGGGAGCTAACCGTCAGGCTATCATCCATTCTAGAAGATTCTTATGAGCCTGAAATGAAAGAAACTAACGACAGCGCATCGGACACCCATACTGAGCCAGAAACTACAAGGATCCCGCGCTGACATTAAATCCAATTGAAGAAATCCTTACTGGGTGTTCGACTTGTAATTCGGGTTTACCCAGACTACCTTCGATGGATGACAGGAGCATTTTTAGTGCCTAGAATGTCACATTTTATAGCTAAAGGTGTATGGAATATTTAAGGCATATGCAACTGCCTTAATGTTACTCAGGAGTAGGGAATATCCTGATGTAGAGCCATACGTACCATAGTTCATCCTACCGCCACCACTACCACGAGGAATTCCAGACTACGTGATGGTGAAAATTCAAAGAATAAAAAAAAGAAGAATTTCAACACTATGATGAAATACAAGGGAAATTTGTCAATAGCTTGGAAGGACTCAAGTTATACACCAATGTATTCTTAAAGAGAGGTGAAGAAGGAATTTCGTACTGCATTGACACTCTTCAGACTTTGGCCAGAGCAGGTCGCTTGAGGGCGAGAACATATACAGCGCCAAAATTGAAAGGAGGAAAGGGTAGAGTCATCATTCAATGTGGTTGCTGCTACAACTTTGCTAAAGATCGAAAGGCAATCCCCCAGGGATCTTACAACATGATGAGGTTGATCCGATGACACCACAAATCAAGAAGATGATAAAAAGGATGATCGAGTGACAGGTGTTTCCTGCAGAATGTATTCCTAACAGCTGTATCATAAATATTTATGACGACAGTGACTATATCTTGCCTCATATTGACCACCATGACTTTGTGAGACCCTTTTGCACGGTCTCTTTTATAAGTGAAAGCAATATCTTGTTTGGACGAGAAATCCAGATTGTCAGACCGGGAGAATTCTGAGGTTCTGTTGAAATTCTCCTACCAGTCGGATCAGTACTGGTATTCAAAGGAAATGGACAAGATCTTACAAAACACTACATCCCAGGAGTTATAATAAAAAGGGTGTCATTCACCTTTAGAAGAATGGATGAAGATAATGTGTCCTTTTACTACGAGCAGGATCTAGAATTGGAGAACCTTCATCCTTTGCCACTGTGACGGCAGTACCTCCGGGTGTTCGCAAGGGGACTTTTGTTCTAGAGCGTAAACTTGGCAGGTTGGCTCATCCCCACAGCAGTCTTAGTCAACAGAAATCTGCTACCCCTTACAAAGGGTCACCTCAATTGTTGTCACAACTTTTACAGCACTCAGATGATATGATATGTCAGTGTTGTTTAGTTTTGTACACATGATCGAATTTTGAATGCTTGTCAGAATATGATCAATTGTACTACTTTCAGCAAAATTAATGAAGGTTTCTATTTTTAGAACTGTTTTTTTTTTCAGTGCAACAGTCGAAACCTGTAGAACCATATGTTAGATCCAAATGAAAAGGATGAAAGAATGATGCAGAAGAAAAGGATAAAATGATAATAAAAATAAAATCAAAATGAACTCGAAATTTAAATGAAATTAAATTAAATAAAACAAAAGGAAATAAAACAAAAAAAATTAAATGAAAAATAATGAATTGAAGAAAAACAAATGATAATATACTCTCCCTCTTAAGATTCTGAGTCTTTGCACTCATCTTTGAATCCTTCGCTTTTGCGGGAACTCCGTGAAATTTGACACTTTTCACACAGCTCCACTTCTCACAAATTCGAAATATCATGAAATTCTACAAATTTTGCAATGTCTACCAGTCTCGTCCAAATTGCACTAACTTTGCTCTCTCTGAAAGTCAATACCAAGTTTTAACAAATTCTCCTCAAATGAAATTCTGGGATCAGTACTTGAGTTCCGAGTCCCTCCTGTTACCCCTTGGACCGGATGTGAGTCCTTGAGCTTTCCTCCCCATGGTTCCTCTAAATTCCCTAATTTTTCATTTCCTATCCGAGAAATTTTTCCTCCTTCCATGAAATTCCGAGAACGGAACTTAGTCGTTTGATTCCCAAAAAATTTCCCGAATTTTCCACATCCTATTCGAGAAATTTTTCACCTTCCATGAAATTCTGAGAACGGAGCTTAGTCGTCCGATTCCCGTGAAAATTCCCTAATTTTCTATTTCCTATCAAAGAAATTTTCCACCTTCCATGAAATTCCAGGAACGGAACTTAGTCTTCGGATTCCTACAAAAATCCCTATATTTTCTACATCATATTAGAGAAATTTTCTGCCTTCCATGAAATTTCGGGAACGGAACCTAGTCGTCCGATTCCCCAAAAAATCCTTATATTTTCCACATCCTATCCAAGAAATTTTCCAACTTTCATGGAATTCCAAGAAAGGAAATTAGTCGTCTGATTCCCCAAAAAATCTCTATATTTCTATTTCTTTTCCTAGAAATTTTTCCGCCTTCTATTAAATTCTAAAAGCAGAGCTCAGTCATCCGACTTCCTCAAAATTCCCTATATTTTCATTTCCCTTCCGAGAAATTTTCTGCCTTCCATGAAATTCTAGGAGCGGAGCTCAGTCGTCCGACTTCCTCCAAAAAAACCTTATATTTCCATCTCCCTTCCGAGAAATTTTCCACATCCACGAAATCCCGAGGTCGGTATCGAAATTCTGATTCTCATTTCTGAGGCTGGTATCTAAATTCCAGTTTTTATCCTTTGGGATCAGTACCTAAATTCTGACTCCTACCTTCCGAGAATGGTACTGAAATTCCGATTTCCCCACTGCACTCACTTCTAACTCAAAATTTCCCACAAAACTAAAATCTTCAAATTCAAAATTCCACAAATTCTGAAATTTATGTAAATTCGATAAAACTTAAAATAAAAAAATAAAGCTCATAATTAAATTAAAATTCAACTCAAAATTAAAATTGAAATCAAATCCAAATTCTAAATCCAAATTCCAACTTTAAATAGATTCGAATCGGACTTCTTCAGAGTTTGGAGGCTAGAAATCCATAGCTTCTCTCATGAAGGTATTCCATTTCCCTTCCACAGCGAGAGTTCCCGGGACTTGAAGGTTTCATCCAAATAATGCCTAGTAGAAACTTCCTCACTAAATTCTATGTTTGTCTTGAGTTTTGGCTCTGATCGTTGTGTTGGTTTTGTTGATATTGTCGGTCAACACGAATACGTGTAGTGTGCTTGCCGAGCACACCACACCTATTATGGGTTCATTTGTTGACCCTACTTTTGGTTGAGGTCTAGTCTATCTTTAGAAAAACCTAGAGTCTAGCCATAGGACTCACCTGGTGACTTTCTTAGAAGACTAGTCATGGAACCCTTTCCAAAAGAAATTCAATTTTTTTTCACTTCACAGAGAGTTTTCATATGCTTAAGGCTTAACCTCCAGGTTTTGGGAGGAAGAGACGAAGCATAAGGAAGCCCAAGAGAAGTCTTTTATAAGAGGTTAGACCTTAGGATTTACACTACAGATCTAGGTTTAGAACTTACACTACACTTACACTACACTTACACTACACACTCACAAACCCTAAACAAGGCACATCACCTTTTATCCCCTAACTCTTTGGAAACTCATGCTAGTGGTTTTCCCAATCCATTAGCCTCAGGCTAGGGTTTGGCTAGTACCAACATATAAATGACCAAATGAGGGTGACCCTTGGTCCATAGTTCAACCTAAACAATGCCATATTAAACACTTCCAACCAATCCTAATTTTTCCCAAACATTCCAAATTTCTAACCCCTTTGCCCCAAAATACCCTAAATATCATAAATACCAAAAATACCCCCAAAACCCTAAAATCCCCAAAGTTTCAAAAATCACCCAAATTACCCATTTTTCTTCAAAAATCATTCCAACATACTCCATACCACTCAAATTAATCAAAATTACGCAAAATTGCCAAATTTTCCAAAAAATCCCAAAAATCACCAAAATGCCTCTATTAGCCAAAAATTCTAAAAATTCCAAAAATTCCCATAAATTCTGAAAACCTCTCAAATATTCCCAATTTCATTACTCATAACTACCACAAGACTCAATTTGACAAATTTAGCCCAATTTAACCAAAAGCCCAAATTTGACCCATTTAACCCAAGAAGTGTCTAAATCGAACCCAATTGACCTCAATCTTGCCCAATCCCAAACCAAAATTTAACATCCCCAATACCAATCTAAAGAAAATCTAAGCTTAAATAGATCGACATTTTAGTCTAATTTCAATCCAAACCCAAAATCCCTGATTTTGCTTAAGTGACCCAATGTCCTCAAATTGACCCTATGTCAACCAATTCCCCCAAAGTTCAATCCTAAACACTTCATAACACTCCTATGAACCACATGCAATATTAAATTAACCCCAATTTGGATCTTAGCCCCATTCAAATCCATTTGAACCAAGCTTACCTAATTTTAACTCAAATTGAACACATGACCAAATCTCACCAAATTCATGCCCCTAAACCTCAAATCTCCTCCCCATTAATGTTGGAAACACTTCATGAAATTCAACTAAACCATTTGGAACCTTCAATTGGGCCTAAACCCCAGTCTAGCCGAACCTAAACCCAAGCTTAGCCAACTTGCCCCAAATTGACCAAAACACCAAACCAAGCTAAATTGACCTACCAAATCAATTCAAAACCACTCCAAAGCTCTTCTAAACACTTCATGACAATCATACACACCATATTGAACAATAATTTGGGTCTAACCCAAGCACAAACCAAGATAGCCCAACTTGCACCCAAATGACTTAAATTGAACCTATAGCCCAATCTGACCAAATCATCCTAAATGTGACCAACCTAGGTTCACCATAGCCACCAAGTGACCCCTAGGAATAACCCTAGACCCACCTAGCCCACTCAACTTAGGCTATGGAACAAAGGTCCCTCAAATTAGGTGATTTCCTACTTTAAATGGATAAATCAAGAGATATTTGCAATAATCCGTTCACCATTTAAACTCATGACACTTTATGGCCTGCCCACGTGAGCACCTGACCAACTCTCCTGGCTTGGCCGACCGGCCTAGTGGCCAGAAAAATGCTAAAACTAAGAGCCACCCCCACTTCAATTGAACCCAAACTCACCTCCCAAACTGTCCAACTCTGATTGGCCATTGGAGTTGATCTGCCCTCCACCTAAGCAGCTGAATACACCCAAAGCCATGCCCTGAGCTCAGCCAATTGATCGTGGCTATAAAAACCACCCCTCAGAAAAAATCGAAATGCTAGAAATTTCCTAACAAAACTCAGCAAAAATTTCACCAGAGCCTCTCCAGACCTCCCAAAGATCATTCCAGCCACTTGCCCCCTCTGATTCCCACTTTCGGAGCTCAATTTCAGAGCTCAAACTTTGTCGGATACTATGACATATTTCACCAGAGCTCCATGGTGCAACTTTATATATTATACAAGAATTTTTGAAGTCAGATTTATATATTTTTAGAATGATTTAATAAAGTCACAAATTCAATGCAAGTATATGTATCGTATCAAGTAATACAGGGCTCTAATGGAGTCCTAGTTATCGATCCCACAGGGAGGTGAACTTTCTTTAAATTAGATAATATAACACTAAATTCCAATACCAATTGTGATAATTACTCAAGTGTACTACAACTAGTTAATGCAAAGTATGGTAATAATAAAGCTACTACAATTACTTCTACTTACTGAACTATTTTAACTTACACACTCTAGCTTATGTGATTTGTAAGATACTTCTATATGAAAAGTGTCTTCCTTCTTGCATAAGGATTATGATGTGTGGATGATGAAGAATGTTAATCTCTTGTCTTGTGCCAAATAGGAGAATTTTTGCTTCTTTACCCTTAAAAGAGTACCCCCTCTTCCAAACAAGTAAAGAACATTGCCATATCTTAAGTTTAGTCACTAAATCTAAGGCTAGGCTGGGAGGATACCGACTCTCACTGCGGAGCTCCCACTCACCCTTCACCCGAAGGCTAACCATAGGCTTTAGTTACCAATCTTAAGACCAAATTTGGGATCCCATTCTGTCACCATGAAACCTCCAACTTGAAGTCCATCAAAACTCATTTCCCTATTTATTTGTATTTAATCCCCATGAACTACGCAATTCATTCATGGACATTAAATGGGTTCTTCATTCTTCTTGTAGAACATTCAATTCTTTTTGGAATTAATATTCCTCAACATGTTTTAACAATTCAATTGGCCAGATTGAAAAGTAAATTAAGTTCCAAATGAAAGAAACATCACAACTTCTATACACTTAAAGGGTACATCAATTCCACATCACCACATCATCACTACTTTATGCACGAAGAAAGGCAAGGGAAACTACTCACAAATCATGGAGAAGATATAAGAACACATGGATATTATATAAGAAAGAAGAGTCATACAAAACACAATAGTAAATACAACTTATCTCTTTCTCTTCCCCAAGCAAATTCCTTCAAAGTTCCCTTGATTCCTCTTCCCATTCCTTGCAACACTTGATTATCTCCTTGGAACAAAGATGAAGAAGCAATCACTCACTTTAATCCGTCTTCTCCCCTCCTTAGAGAAGAATCTCTCTTAAAATCACAAACCCTAACTCTCTCTCACACTTTCCTTACACTCTCTACAGCAATCCTCCTCTTCCTTTTCGTCTTGACCACTTAGTTTTATGTTAGGAACGAATTCCCCAATAGTTTCTTCAAGCATCTCTTCAAAAATCTGCCAAAACTCTTCAATTAGAAATGAACCGACATAGGGCGCCGGTGGCACCCGATAGTGGTGCCGGCGGCGCCCTATCGTGACAATAATTCTGGAGGTTCCGGAAAAGGGCGCCAGTGGCTGTTTTCCTCCAAATTGCTCCATTTTTCTTCAAATTCGTTCCTTTTTGCATCTTTTCGCTCCAATCACCTATATTCATCATACCTGCAACAAATCATGAAAAATACCTTCCTTTAAAGTGCAATATCACAAAAAATAGTTAAAAACATATAGCTAAAAGAGTATATATTTTTGGTGCATCAAAATCCCCCAAACTTAAACTATTAGTTGTCCTCAAGTAATCATTTTACTACATAAAATATAACTTTAGGCAATGTACTTTACTATTGTAAGAGACTAAAATTTTTCATCCAAAAGAATATAGTGGTTAGATTTTTCAGAAAAAGTTTAGCAACTCAGTTCAGCATTACATGTATAAAAATATTCAGTAATCAATTCTAAGAGTTCTAGTCTTCTATTTATTTCAAGATGAACCATAATTTGTTATATTAAGAGTGCTTTAAAGACTATGTGAAAAAGGAGTTCATGCAAACTTCATTAGAATGTAGGCTAGTACTTTAAACATAAATTCAGAAATAAAATCAAGCTCTCCCTTTAAGGTGATTCAAGTGAAGCCAATTTTTGATTAGGCATCTCCTCCAGCTTCTCCTCATAAAATTTTTTTTATTTTTTTTTCTTTTTGGGGATTGTTTTTCAATCCTTCATTTCTTTTCCCTTTTTCTCTTCTCTTTTTTTTTTTCTTCTGAGGATTACTATATCTGGATAACCTTTAATGATTTTGAAATTCACTCTGCTCTTTCTAAAGTTCAAACTTAAGTCACCTCCTCACTTTATAGTTAAGTACAAGCTTTAATATTCATCACAAAGTCTGAATCTCTTCTTAACACACAATACTTCAAATCCCATAACATTTCAAAAATACAGTTTTCTTTACTTTAAATAGTTGACTATAATCAAATCATTTCATACCAAATATCATACTTCTATAAAATTAACCTTTATCACTAAAAATTTTCATCTTATCCTTCCTTAATATTCAATTCAAATTATAAGTTTTAGTTATCTTATAATGAGGTTCAACTGCCAGAAGTTATGCTAATAATTTTTGAAAATATAATAATTGAGAACAAATAAAAGTTTAGCATTTCTCTACCCTCCCCCAAACTTAAATTTTTCACTAAATTTGAAATAGTTGAGAGTAAAAGAAAACTAACCTTTCTGTGTTGGGATCTTTGAAATCTTCAACATCTATCTGGTATTAATCAAAATTCACAACTAGCAGGCATGAAACAATTAGTAGCAGTGATATAACAATTTTAAATATTTGCATGGGTAAAGAGAAATTAACATTAAAGATCTAACATATAACAAAAGACTATAACATGCAAAAAACTATCACACTACTAAGAGTACAACCAACAATTTTAATATCATGGTACAACACAACAGTTCAACATAAAAAGTAAATAACACTTCATCATCACCAGTACAACACAGGGCTACATATCTCATGAAAAATAGATATCCACTACATCACATCAGTACAACACAACAAACTAAAAACAACACAAAAGTACAACATAGAAATATAAAACTACCACACATCATCTTCAGCATCGTCAGCAGGGTCAGAAGGTCCAGGCCTGTAGGGTGTATAACTAGGACAAGTAGGAAATGTCACATCGGACTCCCCGCTCATAAATCTGTCATGTGCATCACAATAAGCAATATCAAACTCAACTCTTCTTTGTAAATAGTTTTCATTGACATCACTCCTGGCCTCGAATACATCCATCCTACTATGCATCCTATCAAAACTATCACTTTGCAATCGCAACTGCTTCATGACATCAGATAGTGACGAGGGCTCAGAAGTAGATGGAACATCATGGCTTGTGGTAGGAATATCAGTACTCCTAGTCTCCTGTCTTGCACCCACATGAGCCTCATAAGTACGAATAATGGTCTTCGTAATTGGCCTCAAAGGTATCACCACTTCCTCAGAACTACTATACTCAACTCTAGACTGAACACAAAGGGCATGAATTAGGACAGGATGCCCTAATCCACCAGTAGTTTCTCCTTTGGCAATAGAGTGAATGCTCTTAAAAATAATAGCTCCAATACTGATTTTCTTCATATTCTGGATGTAATAATTCAAAATAGCTCGATCCCTAGAAACTTCGCTGTGATGATAAGAAGGTAACAGTCTCGCGAAAATGAAATAATGCCACGCTTTAGAAGCAACATTTAAAGTAGAAGCAGGGAAGTTAATCATCTTTCTCTGATTCATCTTCCACTACCCTCTTCCATTGGTCAGATACGTGAATACACTCATCAAATTCCCCTCACTAGTATCAAAATTCTCAAATTCACAAACAAAAGGTTCCTGAATTTGATAAAATGCGTTGATACGTGGTGGGGTGAATTCAATCAGTTTCCCTCGGACTAGCACATATTCCGTCTTAAACCAGATCACATTAGCATAAAATTCTCGGACTACTTCCAAAACAGCATTAGCAGAAAAGTAACAGAAATGCTCCCAATTCCGCTCAGAAATTAACTGTTTCACAGATCAACCAGGATTCTCAAACGCTCGATCTTGAACACACTTCTTATTTTGCAACTGAGAGTTGAAGAAAAACTGAGCCTTAATATTAACAAATCTTTCATCGTCCAAATCAAATTTTCGCTTCCCCTTACTCATTCTAGGAGCCATGTGAATTTCTAAAAATTGCAAAAATTTACCAATAAATCCCAAATCCACAATGTACTAACTTCAAGCATTAATCTAAACAAGTAAGAACAAATTCCACCATATGAAACCTCACTTTTTCTAAAAAAATCTCTCAAAAATATCATCCAAATAATGTGCGAGTTTCACATGGTGAAAATCCAAAAATTTTAACTTAAAGTAAAGTTCTTACCAAGAGAAGTGTAGATCCGGCCTTAGAAATCCTTGAAATCCTCTCTCTTCCGAGATTTAATAGTCCCTAAAGCTTCAAAATCACGAACATGGAAGTGGGAGACAAAAGAAATGGCGGAAATATGGGTCCCAGGAAATTTTCGCGAATTTTTAAGGGTCCCGGGCTATTTTCGGTATTTGGGCGCCAGCGGCGTCCGATATGGCGCCGGTGGCGCTCTATTCAAATTAATAGCCAGGCTCTCTGTATTTGGGAGCCGGCGGCGTCCAATCTGGCGCCAGTGGCTCCAGTCCAAAATTCTATTGTGTTCAAAAATTTTCGTCGCAAATTTGATCGTTTCAACCTCCGCGGTCCTATTTAACACATCAGTAAGCATCCATTTCATCTCACAAGCATTAAACAACATCAATTTCATATATAAAATCCATGACACAACAATTACACACATATGTTCATAAAATAAAAGCAACACTCCTTATATCCTTAGTGTTGCAAGTACACTACGATAAGCAAACACTAAGTCCTAAGTACACACAAGAAATCAAAGCATAGTCCAAGCATAATCTACTAAAGCAAAGAAAAGCAAATAACATAATAATCAAAGCAAACACTTAAACATAACAAAACATCATACAAAATCCACTAATTTCTCCTCATCAGTCTCAGAAGTCTCATCCTCTCTAATGTCTCCCATTGATTGACGATGAACTAACAGACTGTAGAGTGGACGATATGGGAATTCATCAGATGAATCTTCAGTCACCACATCATTCTTCTTCAACAGATTAATCAAACCCAACTCAATCTGAGCAGTATGATCAAATTGCTCTTTCATCCTCCAATCAATGTGATAAAATAAATCAGAAATATTGGTAATAGCATTCAGAACATTTTGTACCTCATTTTCCAACTTCTTTATCTTCTTCATTATCACCCTCAAACTTTCAGAATAGTAAGGCTGAATAGGTTGTTAACTCTCAGTGGGCTGATCAGCAAGCAAATCCATATCTCCTTCATCTCCTACTATTTTGTAGTCATAAAGATCATTTGGGTCAATAGGTCTCCAGGGTAGAAGAACTTTTTCCCAACTTTCATATGGTACCTGTGATATCTACATAACAGAAATATGGTGGACAGGTGTCTAACATAAATATGGTGGACAGGTGTCCAAGCCCATATTTAGATCCATCCACAATCAATCCCAATACATATTTAGTAATGATTGATCCAATATCCACTGACCTTCCAGTTTGTATACAAAAATTCAGAATAACACTTTCCTTCGTTACCTTATTTATCTTCATAATAGGAATTAATTTTGCTGAAATAAAGTAATACCACTGCTTTGATACCGGATTCAAGGATGAAGATGAGAAACTGATATATACATTATCCCTTACTTCCCATTCTTCATTCTCATCCGTCAAATAATGATAGATTTCATTAGTATCATTGCTCGTTGCATTAAAATTTGCATAATGACAAATAGGTACATTCTCAATCATGAAGAGATCTTTAATCCTCGCAGGAGTGAATGGTGCATACCTACCTCGCACAAAAACACATCCTTGGATGATCCCATGAAGATTTAAATAAAATTCTTTCACGACCGGAACAACCACTGCAGCGGTAGTGTAGCATAACACTTCCCAATGCCTTTGCTTCACTATCTCTTCAACTCTTGTAGTCGGACTCTCCAAACCTCGATTCACAAAGCCTCTTTCCTTGATAATCCTTCTTTTCATCACCACTTTATGGAATAGACACAGCGCCTCAAAACAAGAAAATTCTGTCGATTGTAAATGCGTGATCCAGGGAGTTCAATGGAGTAGGAATCCATGGGATGCGAATTGGGAAAGGAAGTTTTCGTTCTCTGGTGGTTATGGGTTCAAAATGAAGTTTTGGGGTGTTTTAAGGAAGAAGAACCCTCTCAAAACAGCCAAAAACCGCATTTTAAAACTTAAAAGCCGTCACACAGAATTTGGGCGTCGGCGGTGCTCGATAGGGTGCCGGTGATGCTCAAACTAGAAATTCGGCTGATTTAAAAGAATGGGGCGATGGCGGTGCTAGAGGTAAAAATTTTCACCGAACTTCGTTTGGTTTGAAATACTTCATTTTCACAATACGATCCAATATATTTTTAATTTTTAACTTATTTAGGGGTAATTAGAATTCTTAAATAACAAACTAAAAGCACAAACAACAATAAGCAAGCAAACACAACACACAAGTACACATGTGTTGCCTCCCAAAAAGTGCTTGGTTTAATGTTGTCAGCCCGACAAACCATTCAGTTAACCAGGATGACTCAGCAATAAATCCTCTTTGAAATATGGTAAACACCCTCCAAAGTAAGGTTTTAAATGATGCCCATTAACCTTGAAAATATTTCCAGTCTTAGGATCCTCGATATCGACAACTCCGAAAGAATTAACTTTCACTACAGTGAAAGGTCCCATCCATCTGGACTTAAGTTTTTCAGGAAATAATTTCAATCTTGTATTATATAATAAAACTTTTTGTCCCAGTTCAAATCATTTTTTCAATATATTCTGATCATGCCACAATTTCATTTTCTCTTTATAAATTCTATCATTATGAAATAATTCATTTCTGATTTCTTCCAACTAATTTAATTGCATAAATCTTTTTTCTCCCGCATTTTTCAAATTAAAATTCAACTCCTTAGTCGCCCAATATGCTTTATGCTCCAATTCAACTGACAAATGGTAAGTTTTACCAAATACTAATCTATAAGGAGACATTCCAATAGGGGTCTTAAAAGCAGTCTTATAAGCCCATAATGTGGTATCTAATCTAGCAGACCAATCTAATTTATGAATATCCACTGTTTTCTCCAAAATTCTTTTAATTTCCCGATTCGATACTTTCACTAAACCATTAGTTTGGGGATGATAAGCAGTAGAGATCTTATGAATAATGTTATATTTTTCATTTAATCTCTTAATTTGATTATTTATGAAATGGGATCCACCATCAGTTAAAATCACTCTCGGCATTCCATATCTTGAAAATATATTTTTCTATAAAAATTTAGAAACACTCCGAGCATCACATCTTGGTAAAGAAATAGCTTCAATCCATTTCGAAACATAATCAATAGCGACCAATATATATAAATTTCCAAATGAAGGTGTAATTGGTCCCATAAAATCTAATCCCCATACATCAAAGATTTCAACTTCCAAATTATAATTCAGAGGCATTTCAATTCTCCTAGAAATATTACCTACTCTTTGACATCGATCAAAAATTTAATATATTTATAAACATCACGAAAAAGAGTTGGCCAATAAAATCCAAATTGTAAAATCTTATAAACCGTTTTATCAACACCAAAATGACCTCCAAATTAAGAATCATGACATCTCTGAATGATTGGATTAATTTCTTCATGTGCCACGCATCTTCTAATAATCAGATACTTACACTGTTTATATAAATAGGGCTCATCCAAAAAATAAAATTTAGCATCATATTTAAATTTTTTTTGTTGTTGCCTTGTTAAATCCAATGGTATAATATCACTCACAATATAATTCACAATATCAGCATACCAAGGAAAATTCTTTTCCATAAGAATATACAATTGTTCATCAGGAAACATTTCTGTAACTTCCTTTTCAAATTCAGATAATTTATCATGTTCTATTCTTGACAAATGATCAGCAATTTGATTATCAGATTCTTTCCTATCTACTACCTCAAAATCAACTTCTTGCAAAAGGAGTATCCATCTAATCAATCTAGGTTTAGCATCCTTCTTTTGCATTAAATACTTGATAGCTGAATGATCTGTATGCACTATACTTTTAGTCCCAATTAAATAAGATCTAAACTTATTAAAAGCAAACACTATAGCTAATAACTCCCTTGCAGTAGTGGTATAATTAATTTGAGTATCATTAAGAATTTTACTAGCATAGTAAATGACATTAAAAGATTTATAATACCTTTGCCCCAACACAACTCCAATAACATAATTACTAGAATCACACATCAATTCAAAGGGTTTATCCCAATCAGGTGAAACAATTAAAGAAACAGTGATTAATTTCTCTTTAAGTAATTTAAAAGCACACAAACATTCATCATTAAAATCAAACTTCCTATCATTTTCTAGAAGTTGGCACAAAGGTTTAGTAATTTTAGAAAAATCTTTAATATAACTTCTGTAAAATCCAGCATGTCCTAAGAAACTTCACACCTCTCTCACAGTAGTGGGTGATGGTAATCTCTCAATCACTCGAATTTTAGCAAGTTCGACCTCCATAACAAATTGAGAAATTTTATGCCCAAGCAGTATTCCTCCTGCAACCATAAATTGATATTTTTCCCAATTCAGAACTAAATTTGTTTCCTCACAGAGTTTCAAAACTTTTGTCAAGTTTTCCAAACAAATATCAAATGAAGTTCCAAACACAGAAAAATCATCCATGAAAACTTCTATTCCATTATCTATCATACTACTAAAGATAGACATCATACATCTTTGAAAAGTTGCAGGTGCATTACACAATCCAAAAGAAATTCTTTGAAAAGCAAATGTTCCATAAGGGCTAGTAAATGTTGTCTTTTCTTGATCCTCAGGAGCAGTAGGTATTTGATGATAACCAGTATATCCATCCAAAAAGTAATAGTGCTTGTGTCCAACAAGTTTATCCAACATATGATTGACAAAAGGAAGAGGAAAGTGATCTTTTCGTGTGACAGCATTTAGTTTTCTATAATCAACACAAATTTGCCATCCATTAACTTGTCTAGTGAGCAAAATTTCATTTCTTTCATCCACTTCCAAAGTCACTCCGCCTTTCTTCGGTACACAATGAATTGGACTTACCCAAGCACTATCCGAAATAGAATAAATAATTCCAGCATCAAGCCATTTTAAAATTTCCTTCTTAACTACTTCTTTTATTATAGGATTTAATTTCCTTTGCGGATCAATTTTAGGTTTATGTTCTTCATTTAATAAAATTATATGCATACAGATCGAAGGACTGACTCCTTTGATATCTGCCAAAGTCCATCCAAAAGCCTTTTTGTATCTTTTTAAGATTTCCAATAATTTTTGTTCTTTTATTTAGTTAACTCTGAAGATAAAATAACTTGTAGGGTAGATGATTCTCCTAAAATTAAACTTTCATCTCCACCTTCCATGGTATCTAAAACTTCAAATTCCTCCTGAATATAATCCAACTCCATATTCTTCTCATTATCTGAATCCATTTCAATTCCAGTTTCATCTTCAATTATATTTTCATACTCCACATTCTTTCAAACATCTTTTTCAAATAATCTTTTCTTAAATATTTGCTGACTTCCATCCTAAAACATTCATCATCTTTTGCAACTGAGGGATACTTCATGGATTTCAAAATATTAAAGGTCACCTCTTGATCATTAAATCTCATAGTTAATTCCCCTTTTTGAACATCAATTACAGATCTTCCAGTAGCTAGGAATGGTCTTCCTAAAATAATTGGAATATCTTTATCTTCCTCCATATCAAGCATAATAAAATCCACAAGAAAGATAAATTTATCCATTTTTACTAACATATCTTCTACCACTCCCTTAGGATAAGTAATAGAACGATCTGCTAATTGAAGAGTTATAGATGTAGGATAAATTTCTCCAATTCCCAATCTTTTGAAAGTTGATAAAGGCATAAGGTTAATACTAGCTCCCATATCACATAAGGCTCTTCCAAAAAACTTTCACCTATAGCACACCGGATAGTGAAACTACCAGGATCTTTAAGTTTTTCACGAAGCTTTTTCTGAATTATTGCACTACACTCTCCGCTAAGTGCAACCATCTCATGATCCCTGAAATTTAAGAATATCCTTCATAAATTTTGCATAATCAGGCATCTGTTCTATTGCTTCAACAAAAGGTATATTTATTGTTAACTTCTTATGGATTTCCAAAAATTTTGCAAATCTGTTATCCCTATTTTTCTGCTTCAATCTTTGAGGAAATGGAGGAGGTGGTTTCTCAACAGTAATTTTCATTGGCTCAAGAGGATATTCCAAGTTTGGATAAATCTTATTTGAACCATTTTCAATATTCACCTTCTCCTTCTCTTCTTCAACTTCTTTCTGCACTCTAGTTTCTAATTCTTTTCCACTCCTTAATTAAATAGCCTTAATTTGTTCATTTTTTTTATCTTTTGGATTGATCTCCACATTACTAGGAAGCGTTCCAGAAGGTCTATTATTAAGCACAGAGAAAATATGTCCCAATTGATATTTAATATTTTTTTATCGCAATACCTTGACTTTGTAATTGATTAACCATATTCAAAATCATTTCTTCTGTAGACAACTTCTTATCCTTAAACTGTGGGTTATTATTTAATCCAAGAGGATAAGATGGTCTAAAGTTAGTATTTCCTTGGTTTTTTGAATTTCCAACTGGGTTCATAGAATTGTGCCCCCATTGTGGGTTCACATTAGCATTATTATTATTCCTAATGAAATTTGGGTGATTCTTCCAACCAGAGTTATAATAATCCGAATAAGAGTTATTAGGTCTATTAATCACGTTCAAAGTCCCATAAGGTGTTTGAGATTCAATTATCTTCCCAAATGAATTTTCCTCTAACACTGGGGGTGGTTGAGAATAATTCATTCCATATTGATCCATTTTCTTAGAAAGTGCTGCTATTTGTGAAACAATCATAGTCATCATATCAGAATCATGAACACTAGCCACTCTCTTAGGATTTACCCGTTCAGAGGGCCATTGAAAATTATTAGTAGTCATCTCTTCAATCAACGAATATGCTTCATCGAAAGGTTTTGACATTAACGATCAACCAACAGCAGCATCAATAATTGATCTAAATGATCCCACTAATCCGTTATAAAAAGTTTGAATTATTAACCAATCTGGCAAAGCATGGTGTGGACACTTCCTAAGAAGATCTTTAAACCTCTCCCAAGCATCATATATTGACTCTCCTTCAAACTGACCAAAAGAAGTGACATCATTTCTTAATTTCACAGTTTTTGATGGAGGGAAATATTTTGATAGAATCTTTTGAGAAAGTTCTCCCCAAGTTCGAATAGATCCAGTTGCTAACGAGTTTAAACACGCCTTAGCTTCATCCCTTAAGGAATAAGGAAAAAGTCTAAGTCTCACAGCATCACTCAACACTCCATCATATTTAAAAGTAACACTTAGTTCTAAAAAACTAGCGAGATGTAAATTTAGGTATTCATTAGGTGTTCCTCTGAATTAATTATTTTATACCATTTGGATAATAACAGGTTTAAGTTCAAATGAATTAGCAGCAACATCGGGATTTTGAATAGTTATATGAATTTCAACTGTTGTTGGGTTAGCATAATCTCTTAAAGGTCTTGGCAAATTTCGAACATTAATATTCTGATTCTCTTGATTATTCGCCATTTCGCAGTAATTTTCAATTTTTTTTATTGTTTTTTAATTTTTCTAATAGTACGCTCTAACTCTGAATCGTAAGGTTTCAAACCTACAGATCCACTACTACACATATAAAATCACACTAAAAAGTAAATAAACACACAAATATACTACAAAGTAAAGGTTTTTAGTTACTAAAATATCTATAAATAAGTAACGTTTATCTACTTCCCCGGGAAAGGAGCCAAAAACCTGGTGCGACTTTATATATTATGCAAGAATTTATGAAGTCAGATTTTTTATATTTTTATAATGATTTAGTAAAGTCACAAATTCAATGCAAGTATACGTATCGTATCAAGTAATACAGGGCTCTAATGGAGTCCTGATTATCGATCCCATAGGGAGGTGAACGTTCTTTAAATCAGATAATATAGCACTAAATTCCAATACCAATTATAATAATTGATCAAGTGTACTACAACTAGTTAATGCAAAGTACTATAATAATAAAGCTACTACAATTACTTCTACTTACTGAACTAATTTAACTAACACACTCTAGCTTATGTGATTTATAAGATACTTATATATGAAAAGTGTCTTCCTTCCTGCATAAAGATTATGATGTGCGGATGATGAAGAATGTTAATCTTTTGTATTGAGCCAAATAGGAGCATTTTTGCTTCTTTACCCTTAAAAGAGTACCCCCTCTTCCAAAAAAGTAAAGAACATTGCCATATCTTAAGTTTAGTCACTAAATCTAAGGCTAGGCTAGGAGGATACCGACTCTCACTACGGAGCTCCCACTCACCCTTCACCCAAAGGCTAACCATAGGTTTTAGTTACCAATCTTAAGACCAAATTGGGGATCCTATTCTTTCACTATGAAACCTCCAACTTGTACTCCATAGAAACTCATTTCCCTATTTATTTGCACTTAATCCCTATGAACTACGCAATTCATTCATGGATATTAAATGGGTTCTTCATTCTTGTTGTAGAACATTTAATTCTTTTTGGAATTAATATTCCTCAACATGTTTTAACAATTCAATTGACCGAATTGAAAAGTAAATTAAGTTCCAAATGAAAGAAACATCACAACTTCTATACACTTTAAGGGCACATCAATTCAACATCACCACATCATCACTACATTATGCAAGAAGAAAGGCAAGGGAAACTACTCACAAATCATGGAGAAGATATAAGAACACATGGATTTTATATAAGAAAGAAGAGTCCTACAATCCACAATAGTAAATACAAGTTATCTCTTTCTCTTCTCCAAGCAAATTCCTTCAAAGTTCCCTTGATTCCTCTTCCTATTCCTTGCAACACTTGATTCTCCTTGGAAAAAAGATGAAGAAGCAATCTCTCACTTTACTCCCTCTTCTCCCCTCCTTAGAGAAGAATCTCTCTTAAAATTGCAAACCCTAACTCTCTCTCACACTTTCCTTACACTCTCTACAGCAATCCTCCTCTTCCTTTTCATCTTGACCACTTAATTTTATGTTAGGAACGAATTCCCAAAGAGTTTCTTCAAGCACCTCTTCAAAAATCCACCAAAACTCTTCAATTTCAAAATGAACTGACATAGGGCGCCGGTGGCGCTCTATCTTGCCAATAATTCTAGAGGCTCGAGAATAGGACGCCGGCGGCGTCAGTGGCTGTTTTCCTCTAAATTGCTCCATTTTGCTCCAAATTCATTTCTTTTTGCATCTTTTCGCTCCAATCACCTATATTCATCATACCTGCAACAAATCATGAAAAATACCTTCCTTTAAAGTGCAATATCACCAAAAATAGGTAAAAACATATAGCTAAAATAGTATATATTATTGGTGCATCACTCCACAATGCACCAAAGTTCAATTAACTACACCCACACCTTCACAGCAGTGAAAGACGAAGATCCCCCATCAAAGCCTCGTCACAGAAGGCCTCTGCACCAGACCTTGATGAACAGCTAAAATCGGGCGTGGTCGAACTTGGGTCTAGACATTTCAGCACAGTGCAAGGCTCCATCTGGAGGTTCTTTGGGACCAAATGAAGCTACCACAAACATCTGATTGAGGCCCCCGTCTCAGATAAAGTTATTGAACTCACTCTACCTCCCGAGCTTTTCATCATCCCCCAAATGTATAAACTGTATTTCATCTAGGTCAAATGAACCTCTAGGAACAAACCCCATGCGATTTAGTGGAGTGTAGCTCAAGATCATAGGATTTTAGTGTGGACGACTCACGGGTTACACCAGTTGAGGATGATCAAGGAGTGTTGTCAGATTGAGCGTGTAATGCTTAGATAATCAGAATGGAGTCGGACGGAGATCAGATACATAAATTACGATCGTGTGGACATCCAATTAGATTGTGGTGTCGAATAGAAGTGCACCACATGGTCCTTCGGTGCTGCGGAGGATCCCATCAGTGCCGCCTGCTTAAGTAGAGAAATAGGGGATTTTTGAATTAATTAAATTACCAGAACTTTAAAAATCCATAACTTGGTGCAGAAAAATCATAAAAATAAAAGAAAAATACCCTCTTACTCAGTGAACAGAGGAAAATAATGTGAAATTAGTTTAAAATTTATTTGATTAATATTTTATTTTTAATAAATTAAATACAGATTTGAATCTCTTAATTCTCCATTAAGGTATACATTGCACAATGGCTTGAGCTTTGGTGGTCTTGTTCTATCTATTATAAGGGACCTTCCCTGATTATTCCAAGGTCAGGGGATCTCTCTGTGAGGAGATCGCTATTTTTCAAGTTATTATGCTTATTTTGGTATAAAAATTATAGTAATTAAAATAATGATAAAAAAATGCAAAGTAAATTTTGGTAGGTTCCTTATGACCACTAGACACTAGGAAAAATACAAACTTGATTTAAGTCACTAAGAAAAACTCTAATTGTAATTAAGACTTAAATATCAAATAAAACTAAATTAGTTATATGTATACAAAAATGACTTAAAAATAATTCTCCACTGTACTTTAAAGGTCAGAGAACTCTCAATAAAAATTTCATGGTATTTGGAGTTCATTTAGTCACCTAAATGTATTTTCTAAGTGAAATAATAATTTTGAACATTAAACTAATTTTAATAATTAAAATATAACTAAAAAAATTATAAAATTGGTTTTGGGAGTTCCATGTAATCAGATGATTTTTCTAGAAATAAAATTTGGATTTTAATAAAACTTTCATTTTTAATCATATTTTATATAGTTAAATAATTAAATAATGATAAAAATCACAAAAAATATTAAAAATCACCAAATTGTCACATTTTTTTTTCGGGAACCATCCACATAATTTTTCTAAGCTTCAAAGTCAAAATATCAATTTTTAATGGCTTAAATTAATTTTAAAAGGTTAAAAATGAATTTTTTAATTTTTCACAAAAATAATTCTAATAATTAAAATAAAAATTAGAAAAATGTATAATTTATTTCTCTAGGTTCCCTAGCCCCAGAGGGACTTAGGAAAAATATAAAATTAAAATTTTCAACCATTAAAATATTTTATAATTAATTAAAACTCCAGAAATTAAAATATTTCTAGTAATTAATTTAAAATCAAAAAATCATGAAATTTGGTTCAAGTGATCCTTTGATCTGGGTTTACCTCCAATAAAAATGTTAAAGTGAGATGTTTTTATTTTGAACAAGTTATTGAATTTTCATTGAAACCCCCTATTTTTGCATTAAAATAAATCTATAAATTAAATTAAATTTTGAAAAATCACATTTTCTCCTCTAATGTTTTAATTAACCCATATGTGGGGTCACATAAAAGTTTTAAAGTCATTTGAGCTAAATTTAATGAATTATGAAGTGATAAAGGTCCTCAGGGGTTAAATTATAATTTTGGAAAATTTAGCCTTAATCAATATTTAAGCATAATCAAAATTGGAAAAGGGCAATAAATGACCTTAATTATTATGTTGGATGATTGAAATGTCAAGGGATAAAATGGTAGAAATCCATTGCACTTTTGTCACATCAAAATTAAATATTAAAATTTGATTAATTATCATAATTTGGAAGAAAATCAAATTAAAAAGAGCCTTAAAAGTACGGTTTGCTTTTGGATGTTAACATTCCACTATTTTAATACCCCTTCACTTGGTGTTTAAATGATAATTTAATATTTTGATAAGAATCACAATCATGAAGGTCATTTAATTTCTTTTTCTAAAGACATAAAAAAAACCCCACTAAAATCTTAAGGGCTTAGTAGTGAGATAGGCTTAATTAAAGAAATTAACTGTTAAAAATTAAAAAAGAAAACATAATTAATCCTAAACTACCTTTTGAGACATTACAAGCCCATCAAAATTTGGTAGGTCTCCTCATAAGTTAATTTTGCCTCTAAAGGCCCACTCACATAATTTTTAAGTAATTTATCAAATGTTAACTACCCCGCCTTTCGGGATGACTAAAAAGTTGGCTCACGGAGCATAAGGGTGTGAAATAGATAAATCATTTAATAAATATGATATGTCCAAAGGACCTCAAGAAAGTTCAAAAGTATTGTGAAATATCTGGGTCTCTCCTGGATCTTTCTTACAATTCTTCTCGACACCTTGTAAGACTACTGTACATATTATATCTATTGAATGAAAAATATCTCATAAATGAATAGAATTCATCGAGTTGTCACATAGAGTTTGGTAGGCCTGTGACAAACATATCCACATGCTTTACTTTTCTATAAAATATAAATGTTTATTGCAAGAATACTAAAGTTTCAGGTGGAGATGACAGGAAGACCCACCAGGTATGTTTTCATTTTATTGCAATTTACTTACCTGCACTTTCCTTCCTTGCAAATTTGGATACTAAACCACAATACCACCCTACATGAAAACGGAAACCTTTTAGGATAGCCATAAAACCAAAACCAAAATCAAATTTTAAAAATAAAAAATAAGATAAAATTCACCGCCACAACATTCAAAATATAAAATAACTCAAAATTTAATCACAAACAAAACAATAATTACAATTACAACTAAACTAAAATGTCTCTTTGGATGATTGAGAATTCCTCGGAGGAGGTAACCTACGTGTTGCTAATGGGGTTTCACACGGTCTCAATGAAAGTATGGAACTCATTAAGTTGAGTTTAATAAATTCATTTGGACTAAGTGAATCCGATGAAAATAGCGATGCCGGCATGATGGACCTGTGGGATCTTAACCGGTGTTGTTATAATTAACTTTAATGTTCCCCTAATAAAATATTAAGACACATCTATTTCAAATATTTCCAAAATTTGTGACATTTCTTTTCTCTTTCAATGGCCACTTCTTTAAACCAAACCTAATATGACGAGGAGTTTAGAGCATGCATAGTGGGCAGCACGGCCATCTTCAACAGCGCAATTCCTTAGAAATTAAAACAACAAGCCATAGGAGTTCGAGGTAGCCTGCCTAGTGCAGCATAAATGCTCTCCTTTTATGTACACCCTCTTACAACGATATTGTGCAACATAAGCCCTAACTCATCTTAGGATTCCGAGGTTGTCATCGAGTATGACATAAATCCTCCCATCTTTCAGGCCATTCACATGATCATTATTAAGTGAATGTAAGTCCTAAATAATAAAATTGACAGAATAAAACACCAAATAAATATCCTAAATCAAAGCCAAATCATAGGATAGTTTAGGAAGACATCAAGAATTTCCTTGAATCTATGTTCTTCCCCTAGCCTTCTCTCTTTTGACTTCTGATAAAATGAAATGTTCTAAAACTTGAGCCATTCACCTATTGAATTTCCAATTATCACATTTTCTTGGAAAAACTTACCTTTGAAAGTCATGAATATAAATATTTCCCGATCCATATCAAGAGTTTCCTTGGGTAACTTCGGTTATTTAGGATGTAATTAACTATAAGGGCTTGCCTTTATAAGAAACTTAAAGATCCCAAATTAATAGAAACCCTATCTAATTCCTTTATATTAGATAGGGGAAATTGTCAGTCAACAATGGTTCGTAGACCAAATGGATGTCATGAATTCTTTAGTTTATTTGATCAAGCCTCAGGCCTGTTAACCTCATTTTTTATTAGGTCTTTTGCTTCTCTCTTTAGTACTTAGGATCTATCCTTAGGCTTTTCCTTTGACTAATCTTAGAGGACTAGAAATGGAACCCACCCTTTAGAAATTCAAACACTTCTTAACTCCCCGCAAACCCCACAAGCTTGATTGCAGACCCCTAATCACCTAGAGGGTTGAAATCAAATGTGGAGGTTTAAAGGATGAGTTCCCTATAGAACTTTTTGGCCTTAGGAATACCCTGGGTGGACTGGTCTGGTGAGGGTTGAATTGCACATACACTACACTCTCACACACATTCCAAGTCCTAAAACCACAATCTCACCCAACTTGACTTCATGACTCATGTAGGTAATTCACATGGATGGTCCTTATCCCCTAAGCCCCTGGCTAAGAGGGTTAGGAACAACATCGTGAATGCCTCAAATGAGTCCTCTCATGGCTCATATGGGATTAATATGGCTTCATGGCTCAACCAAAGTAATTCCATTTTACTCAAATTTGATCAATCTTCATTTTTCCAAAATTTCAATTTTTGACCCCCTGGACCCTACACCTACTGAACCTACCAAAAGCCCTTGAAACTACCTAAAATTTACAAAATCACCTAAATTACCAAAAATTTATCAAAATCAATCCTAAAAATTTCCCCCCACTCAAATTGATCATCCATAGCCAAAAAATACCAAAAATTCCAAAAGTACCCCCCCAATACCCTCCAAAAATCCAAAATGCCCTTCTTAGCCCAAAAATCCAAAAATTCAGAAAATTCCCAAAAAATTCCAGAAAATCCCAAATATTTTTAATTTAATTTTGTTATACTACACTATGGGCCAATTATGCCAATTTACCCCACTTGTACCAAAACCCCCAATTTGACCCATTTTAAACCCAAGTGAACCCAATCTCAAACCAAACCACCCCAATTGACCTCAATTTTGGTCAAATTCAATTCTAAACTGCAATTCAACATCCCCAATATCAATTTAGACCAAATCCAAGTCCAATTTGATTGATATTTGAGCCCAATTTAAATTTGAAGCCTAAGGCCCAATTTTGGCCCATGACCTAAACCTAGCTCAAACCCATCCAATTCAACTCCAATTGTCCCCAAATCTTTTCTAAAACCTTCCGAACACCCCCATAAACAAAACACCAACTTGATTTGCCAAAAATTTGAACCTAAACTCAACCCAAACCTAACCCAAAAACCAAAATACCTTAAATTGACCTACGCCCAAACATAACCCAAATGGGCCCAAATCCCAAAATTAGAGCCCAACCAAAGTTGAAAACTCTTTTTGACACTCCCATGAACATTTCTCAACATTAATTTTACATCAAATCCAACTTTAACCCAACCTTAACCCAAGTTAGCCCAATTTGGTCCACTTTGGCCCCTTTAACTAAAAAGCCCAAATTCAACCCAATTCTACTCCAAATCTCACCAAATTGATTCCAAACCATTCATGAAACATCCCTAAACCAATTGAAACATTTATTTGACATGGTCCTTCACAAAATTTTCACCCAAAAGCCCATCCTAAAATCCAAAAGTCCACTTCCCTAAATCACTTTAAAAGCTCATCTAAAACCATTTCAAAGAGCCCAAAATCTCTCCTAAAGCCCCTATGACATTTTCATTTGCCATCCATTTAATCAAAGTCATTCCATAAGTTCCAATCCCATCATCAAATGATTCCAAATCAAGCCTCATGCCAAATCACCCCTAAATTCCAAAAATCCTAAAATCCCTTTCTCATGCAAGTAAGCTAAGCCATTCCCAAGCCATGAGCAAGCTTTGAAGCCATGCACAAGCCACATGAAGCCATGGGAATCACTTTACACATCATCATACCATTAATTTCAAAAGGAGGAGCCTCTTTTAAACCCCCTTGAAAAGGTTTTAACCATTTTAATGCTTCACCTTAATCTATGATTAATCCAAATATTCATGGATGGTGACTTCACTACCCTTTCCTAGCTCACTCATCTGACCTCCCTCTGCCCAAATCAGTCCCTTGGTGGGTGCACCAAACCCAAATACATTAGTTGACCAAAATCAAGCCAAAATGATCCTTAACCCATGCCATTTTAATCAAACCTCCTTACACATGGCAATAGCCAATTGCTTGCACCAAACCCCAGCCCTAACCTCACTGGTCAAGATGGTGACCAATGCCTGGCCGGCCAGCCACCACAGCCGCCGGAAAACGCCATGGCTAAAAGCTCCATGTGAGCCAAACTTTCCAATTCTCCCTTGCTGACTTTTCTCAACCCAAATGGACAGCATAGCTGTTCTTCTCCTCCCCTGAGCAGCTGATCCCAGCCTCTAATGGCCACTGGGAAGCCCTCCGGCCATGCCTATTTAAACACACCACCTCTCGGCCAAATAAGTAGTTGAACAAGACCTTAAGGAAACTCTGCCAAAATTGCTCCAAGACCTTCTCCTAACCCAGAGCAGTTGATCCCCAGTGTTCCTTTGCCCTAATCCCCAGTAACAGAGCTCAATTTCTGAGTTGAAAATCCACCCAAAAAACAGGACACTCCACCAAAGTGGGCCAATCTCCAAATTGATTGGTCCTACACCTCCACCAGACTAAGAGGAGAAGTTCCCCAGCAAAAGCCCCTTCACCAGGCCAGCCATTTCTTCCAGCCTCCAAGCTTTGTGATCGGCCTTGGTCACTTTCATACTTGGACAATTGCCAGAGCCAGAGAGTTCATCTGGAGCTTGCCTGGACTCAATCGAAAGTGACACAACTCTCCGATCGAAGCTTTACTTCTCTGAGCAAAGGTATGAACTCACTCTTCCTCCTGAGCTTCCAGTGATTCTCTATTTTGTTTAAGTTAATTTCATAGCCAATAAACCATATGGATGTGTTCGTCTCTTTAAGATGAATCCATAGAGCATAAGAACACGAAAATCCATTAAGAATCGAGTGAGATCTTAGGGTTTTAGTGTGGACGGTCATGGGTGCACACCAGTCGTAGACGATGACCGGGAGTCGTTGGATCGCGCGTGTATCGAGCAGACGGTTCAGATTGAGTCGGACCAGGGAATGTTACATGAACCGCGGGCACCCGGAGCGCTGAGTCGAATGGCGGCATCGAATGGGAATGCGCCGCGTGGGCTTTCGGAGCTGACGATGTTGCGCTGGCACCGCGTGGATAAGTAGATAAATAGGGTATTTTTGAATTATTTAAATGCCCAGAACTTCAAAAATCCATAGAAATCAAATTAATTGGATGAGTATTTTATTTTAAATAATTTATTTACTATTTTTGGTATTTTGATTTTTCATTTTCATAGATAATTCACCATGACATGAGACCATAGCGCTTTTGAAGCCTCTAATCTTGGGAACATTCCCTGAATTTTACAAGGTCAGAGGCCATCTCTGTGAAAAGTTATTGAATTTTCAAGTTCATGTCACTATTTTAGGTATTTTAATTCCAATAATTAGCATGTTGTAAAATAAATTCTAGGAAAATTTGGTGATGTTCCTTAGGACCAGAGGACCCTATGAAAAATATATTTTGAGTTAATTCATTCATAATAACCTTAATTGGCCTAAACCCCTAAAATTGAATTTGAATTAATTAGGGATAACCATACACCAAATTAACTTGAAAATAATTCTCCACTAATTTTTAGGATCAGAGAGACCTCACATAAAAATTTGAAATCAATTGGACTTGATTAACCCTATCAAATGGATTAATTAAGCCTCATAACCAAAATGGAACTTTAAAAATTCATAACTCCAAAAATACCTTTCAAAAATTCACAGAAATGGTTTTGGGGCTTCTCCGATATCGGGGAGTTTAGGAAAATTAAATTCAAATTTTCTAAAAAAAGTTGATTTTTCATAATATTTTAATATTTTAACAATTAAAAAATAATAAAAATCATAAAAATATTACAAATCATAAAAATATCACATTTTGATTCCTAATCACTTAGGAACAAACCAAATATTTTTCCTAAATCCTTAGGGAGAGATATTAAATTTTAAAATCTTAATGTAATTTTTAATATTAAAAAATGAGTTTTTAACCTTTTTCACTAAAATAATTCCAATAAATCAAAGAGAAATCAAAAAATTACAAAATTTATTTTTCTAAACTCCTTGAGGTCAGAGAGATTTAACAAAAATATAAAATCTATTTTTCAACTTTAATTTTCTTTTATAATTAATTAATACTCTAAAATTCAAAATAATTATAATTAATAAAATTTAATTCAAAAAATCACCAAAAATGGTCCAAGTGGTCCTCTGGTCATTAGAAACATCCCATAATTTTCTTAAGGAAAGATACCTTTCCTTGGTCATGTTGTTGAATTTTCTTTGAAAACCCCTATTTTCGACTAAAAATAATTATATAAATAAATTAAATTCAGAAAAATCACATTTTCTCCTCTAATGTCTTCATTGACATATGAGTGAGGTGACATAAAAATTTCAAATTCATTTGAGCTCAATTTAGTGAGTTATGAAATAAATAAGCTTAAAAGGGCAAAAAGATAATTAAAAATTTTAACCCTTAATTAAAACTTTAGGTTTAATCAAAATGGGGGGGAGGGGGGGCTAAAATATTTGATTTTAACTTTCTCTTGGATGATTGAAACTTAGGAAAATTAAGGGGAAGAAACCCATTGAACATTTTGAAAATATCAAAAAAATGAAACATTAATTAATTAAATAATTTAAATTTTGGAAAGAATATATTTAAATTTGGATCATAAAAATAGGGATATTATTAAGAGGATATTTATTCTTTAATTTAAAAATCCCTAAATAAGTCACTTTAACAATACTTAATTCCTAATTAAAAATTAAAATAATAATTCAAATTGATGATTAAAATTAACAATTAAAACTAAAATTAAAACTAAAATTAAATTAAATTAAAACTTAAATTAAATTAAATTAAAATTAAATTAAAATTAAATTAAATTTAATTAAATTAAAATTAAATTAAATTAAAATTAAATTAAATTAAAATTAAAATAAATTAAAATTAAATTAAATTAAAATTAAATTAAATTAAAATTAAATTGAATTTAAAATTAAATAAATTTAAAGCAAATTAAAAATTAAAAAGTAAATTAAAATTAAATTAAAATTTAAAAATTAATTAAATTGAAGTTAAATTAAATTAAAATTAAAATAAAATCAAATTGAATTAAAATCATTTAACAACAAACCTAAATGAAATCATTAAGAATTAAATCTAAAATAATTTGAACACTATTCCAAACTTAAAATTATTAATTAAAACAACATTATTAAATTAAAACACTTTAAACCATGAATTCAAAATTTTAATTAAGAATGATTAAAATTCTCGATAAACCCACTTGCCCTTAAAGGCTTTAATTATTATAACTCTTAAATAGAGTATTAAGTGAGATATCACTTCATTCATCAAGTAATCAAATACCCAAGTTCACTAAGCAAGAGACAAAGTTTAACTAAACTCCTGGATGATTAATTCACCTGTACAACTAAATTCACTTGGGCTCAAAACAATCCCAGAAATATTGAAAAGATGTTTAGGACTTGTGCTAAGCACTTCCTCAATATGACGGGATGTTTTAGAAGAATAACTAAATTTAATTGTTCTTTGATGAAGAAAATCATCCTTAAACAAAACACAAGAACCTAGACGTCATAAGAGATGACTACTTATAGGATTAGGAATTTGGTAGACAACCAAAACCCTTCCCTTCGCTTTACCTAGGTACTTGTTGAAATATTTAAATGCTTTAACATGTATTTTAAGTGCAGCTTGGGATGACGGGAAGACCCTCCAAGTATGCTTTTATTTTATTGCAATTTACTTTATTGCAATTTACTTACATGCATTGTACTTTACTTTTCTTGCATGTTAAACAAGACTGTTGCATGAAAACCAAACCTTTAGGGTAGTCCCTGAACTGAAACTGAAATTAAATTAAAAATCATTGCAAGATAAAATTCACCGCCACAACATTCCAAAATATAAAACAACTCAAAATTTAATCACAAACAGAACATCAAAACTACAATTGCAACTAAATTAAAATGTCTCGTTGAATGATCGGGAATACCTCGGATGATGTAACCCACGTGTTGCTAACGGGATTTCCTACGGTCTAAATGAAAGTGTGGAACTCATTCAGTTGAGTTTACAAATTCATCTGGACTAAGTGAATTCAATGAAAATAACGGTGCCGGGATGACGGAACCGTGGGATCTTAATCGGTTCTGTTTAATTAACTTTAAGATTTGTTTTAATTAAAATATTAAAAAACACTTAGATTTTAAGATTTTCTCTAAACCAAAACACTTCCCTCATCTCCTGATTTATGACTTCTAAAACTAAACCTCTGCAACAACAAGTAGCTTGGAGCACGGTGGGCAGGACAGCCATCTTAGTCAGCAAAACAACTCTACATCAGCAAAACTTTCCTTGGAATTAAATAACCAAGCCATAGGATTTCGAGGTAGTTTGCCTCCTCAACCCTTTTGTTAGGCATTTGCATAATCATGTTATGTAAATTAAGCCCTAACCGGTCTTAGGACACTGAGGTAGTCGTTTGGTACGACATAAACCCTCACATCTTCGAGGCTATTTGTGTGATTATGTCATACAAATATAGGACCTAAATAAGTAAAATTGGCAAGATTGAAAAATTAAGTGAATTCCCAAATTGAAGCCAAACCATAGGATAGTTTGGGAAGTTGCTAAGATTCTTCTTGGATCCTCAGCTCCTCCTACTTTTCTTCCTTTGGACTCCTGAAATAAACTGTTCCAAATTTCATTCATCCCCTTTTGAAATTTCCAAAATCCAATCCTTTGAAAACCTTAAGCTTTGAAATTCTTGAGAGCAAAACCACTGATCATTATCGAGAGTTTTCTTAAGAGATTCCCTTCACTTAGGATGCAATTAACTAAAGGGGCTTGCCCTTATAGAGAACTTTAAGAACCCAGGTAATATAAACCCTGATTAATTCCTTTATATTAAGCAGGGGTACTTGTCAGCTTATAAAAGTGGTTCACAGACCAAACGGATGTCACAAATCTTCTAGTTTACTTAATCGAGCCCCATCGTCAAGCAGTGTGTCTATTCTTCGGGATAGATACATGGTTTATGATGCGGTGCTCGTTTATATAAACTATTTGGGGTGTGAGATCTGTTTGATATTTCATATCTTAAAATTTTCAAACTCAAAATTATTTTAAAATCAAATACTATTTTCTAAATTATATATATATATATATTTAAATTAAATTTAAAATCTAAAAAATTCGCCGACAACATCTGTAGGCGACCCCTTTGCAAAACACATAACCTAAAAATATGCCGACAAATTCTGGCGACTCTGCTGGGGACTAGTTCCTCTCTCCATTTATGATTAGATGGTTTTGCTTTCATAAATCGGTAGTGAGTCTATATCCCTAGTGGACCAAAAGTACCATTCTTCCGTTGGAAAACACCATTCATTTCTGTCTTGAACGAGTATAGCCAGCTCCTCTCGGATTTAGGAGCCACTGTTTAGACACCCCTAAACAGAGAGGTTCTGAGATCCTTTTACCTCTTTTCTGAGGTGGGGTGGATCCTCAATAGGTGTTAGTTTAGGAGCGAGTCCTTCGAGTTGAGAAGTCTTGCATAAGACTTTCTCTTCCTTTCCAATTCTAAATCAGGCCCTTTACCTTTTTTATAACCCTTTTTTCCTTTTATCGTTTTGTTTCTAACAAATGAACCTATTGACAAAATATCTCTTTTAAAAATCACAAGTACACTAAGATAAACGAAAATGTGTTCGGACTCTTTCTTTTTCATCCTAAACTTTATGATGAAAAGAAGCATAATTCGAGACTGACATTTGGGATCTACCCTGCAGAAAATGACTGCCCCAAAGCTAATCTTCCCCTTCACCAATGGAATGGACTTCGCCGTTTACAAGGATGAGCTGCCCGACAATGGAATCATCTGTTTCGGACAAGGATTCAGCAACACAGACATCAAGTTTGCTGATGTCACTCTTTTCACATTAATGGACAAAGTGTCAGAAACTGAAGAGCCCGTGATTGAGTTCAATCTGAAATCGACTCAAGAATTCCCTCCCCTGCAAAGGGTTCCAGCTGAGAAGAGTACTACTGTTCATAGGAGGACTGTTGTCTCTACCCCCACCGGTCTAGTCATCTCCGCACCTACCCCGACTTCTGCCAAACTGAAGGGGAAGGAAATCCAAGTTTGTGATAAACTTGTCACCGTGGAGGGCACAGATTTTGCTACAGTACCATTTATTTTTGAGATTGGGTCCAGTTCAAGATTTGCACCCCTAACTCGTACTCAAAGGAGAAATATAAGCAGAAAGATCGCCAAGAAAGTCAGAGCTACTGAAGTTGCTTTTCTAGAAGAAATTCCCGAGGAAAGAGAAGAACTGCCTGAGTATATACCTCTGTTGGAAGGGAGCAGGTTTCACCCTCTCTCTGTCGCATTAGATGAAGAGAATGTCAGTAGGATCGCCACTGCATTACCCCGACTTGCGTACTACAACAATTACAAAAGGAAAAGGGATAAGACTACGCCATTGACTCAGCTGCAAGCTGTGATAGAAAGATTGGCAAAGAAAGAAAGATGCCTTGTATCAAAAATCTTAAGAAGGATAGGATGGGTGCCAGCTAAATCCCGCCTCGGACCTCGAATAGAGCCTGTTGCTGCCACAGAGAAACCAAAGAAGAAGATAAAAGCCAGTCTGCCCGTTGTTGTATCGGGTCTACAAATTAGGGAGGATAACACCTTCCAGCATATAGCTGACAGACCATCTGGTCCTAGGCTTCCGGCTGCAAGAAGGATGGTATGGCGACCTACTACTTGCGAGTTGAGACCAAAACAATGCCCTGAGAAGAAAAGTCTTATCAGGAGACTTGAATCAGAAGAAAGTGCTACTGCAATGAAGGGGACTTCCAGGAAGGAAGTTCGACAACCGTCACGAGAAAACTGCGAGACCGTGCGAAAAGGGCCACTAGAGGATGCCATGGACAAGTTAAGGACCGACGTCCGACGGTTAGCAAAAGAAAGAGAAGAAGAATTAGGAGATGAAGTTGACTCATCTGAGTTCATGGATGAGGAGTAATGCGAGATCAACATGGTTGAGACACAAGCATCGTCAACTTAATAAAGTGCTCCGGCAGCTGCGAAAAGAGATGAACCAGAGGTGTTAAGAGCACAGATTCGGGAGAGGGATGACACAATTTCCCAAATGGCAAAGAGGATGGAAGAGATGGCTGCTACCTTAGCCACTCTCCAGAGTCAGGTACAACCTCAAAAAGAAACACCCCGTAAATTATCCATATTGCAGATGGGGGAAAAGAAATCACATCCGTCAACGGAGATGAACAACGAAAGAAAGATCCTGCACAAAGCATGATTCCAGAAAAGGATATTAAGAGCATGGTAGAACAGCAGGTGTGAGAGGCCCTTGCACAATCCAAGAGCGGAGCATCTATTCAGATGGGTAGACCTTACCCCGAAGAGTTTGATGCAGTCCAGTACCCGAAAGGCTTCGTACCACCTCTGTTTAAGACTTTTGATGGAACAGGGAACCCCCTGCAACATTTTGCACATTTTCGTGCTAGTTGCTACAATGCCGGTGGGAGTGATGCTTTACTCTTCCGACAGTTCGTCAACAGCTTATCAGGGATTGCCTTCGACTGGTATGCAGAATTGCCGAAAGGTTCAGTAAAGACCTTTTTAGAACTAGAAAATCTCATTGTTAAACGATTTTCCGGAGCTCAACACCACATCACTATCGGCTATCTAGTGGTAGAGCAACAAAAGCCGAACTAGACTTTAGTGGATTACATACTTCGATGGAGAAACTTAAGCATGAAGTGTGAACCACAGCCTCAAGAACAACATGCAGTCTGCATCATACTTTAAAGTATCCATGGCCCGATAGCACTTCTCCTTAAAGGATTTACAATCAAGACTTTCGAGAAGTTGCTTAGCAAGGTCGGGAGCTTGCAAGAAGAGGCAAAGCAGTTAAGTTTCATAGACAAGACTGATAAGCAGAAGCCTGTGAAAACATTTGAAAAGAAATGCGGAATCTTCGCGGCAGTAGATAAGGGCAAGCAGCCGGTTTAGATACAGTCAGAGTGGCCACAGCCTAGTTATCAACCACCACAACGGACTTATCAGCAACCTCAGCAGGGCTATCAACAACCTCAACAAGGCTATCAGCAACCTCGTCCAAGCTATCAGTCGTCGCAGCATTATGAACAACCGATTCGTTCATCGCGTACCTTAAGAGAACTTCTAAATAAAGAATATCCATTCAAAACTGAAGCAGTAGCGAAGATGTTCAACAGCTTAAAGAAGACACCGAATTTTCAGCTCCCCGAGCCTAAGAAGCCGGGGGAAGTCAATAAGAAAGATCATCTGAACTATTGCCCTTACCACCAGATGCTCGGACACAAGATAGTGGATTGCATCACTTTCTAGAGTTAGCTTGATGACAATCTCCGGAAAGGGAACATAACGATCCCAAAGGAATACATTAAGGAACCCCAGAAAGGAGGTTCCGTCAATGTTATTTCAACTGATCCTATTGCTCCGATAGACCCTTACGCGACTGATGATGGATGGAGTACCGTCTGGACAAAGTCTTCAAAGAAAATTTTCGATCACATCCAGACCGCTTCGGTACACGCTTCAACTAAAAGTTTGAAACCTGTTGTGCCGGCACTCTCACTTACGATTGAAGAACCGCCCCAGAAGGAGGAGAAGATCATGGAAAAAAAGAAGATCGAGGCTCCGAAGAGTAGACTAGGGGCTGCTTATCCTAGGATGGTTGTTTCCGATTCGGGGGAGAAATCCCTCGAACTCCTGACTCTGTATGATTATCTGCTCGCTCCGGCGGGACCTTATAATGATAAGGGTTATGGCGTTGGCTACGTTCTGACTTTTTCTAACGATTACGTAACTAGCGACAACCGGCTTAATTCGGATCTCGATTCCAATACAAATAATGATTCTCAAATCATACATAACCTCGATGACCACGACGAAGAAGATGTTCTCAAAGGAGGCTACGAAAGCTCGACAAGCAACGAGTCTATTTATGAATTCTGAGGGGCTCCGATCACAATAGAATTAGAACCATCAGACACCGAAGCAACTTCAGAAGAGTCGGTTGTTCCAATTCAAGTGGATACACCGGCAGATTCAACACTAAATTCAGAAGAAATAACTGAAGTAAATTTAAGAAGTGGAAAAGTTCTACCCCCGAGAATGGGTCCAAAGGATAAAGGGAAGCATGTGGTTGCTCAGGAAGAGCCAACCCCAACAGAGGAACTGCCCATTCGGGAAGAAACTGAAGAACATGGTAATAATGTAGACTACAACGTGCTAGCCCATCTTAGGAAGCTACCAGCCAAACTAAGCATATACGACGCTCTGATCCTGTCAAAGGAGATGAGAGAGGCTCTGATCAAGGCTTTACTTGATCTAGAGATTTGTTTAGCCCAAATGGCTGGTAATTCCTTCGATGAGGTTTGCTCGTTAAGAGAACAACGAGGTGTTACCCTCACGGACAATGATCTATTACTAGGAACAACAGATCACAACTGACCGTTATACATTTCAGTTACTATTGGAAAGTTTACGCTCTCCAGAGTGTTAGTTGATCCGGGAGCATCAATCAACATAATGAATCTTCGGACGCTAGCATATTTGGAAATTGATGCTCGTGAGCTTGAAGCAGACAAGATGCTATTAAGAGGCTTCAATCAAAAAGGAGAAAGAGCTCTTGGATCGATAACACTACTAATCAAGACCGGTGATTTAGCAAAGACAACCGCAAAATTCCACATAATTGATTTTGAGACATCGTTCAACGCTCTATTGGGTCGGCCATGGATCCCTGAAAACTGGATGGTACCGTCGTCTCTGCACCAGTGCATAATGTATTACGAAGGAGGGGAACAGTGTATCAAAGGTGACTTGCAACCATTCTCCGTACATGAGATTGGATTTCATGAAGATGCGGCCTACTACGCGCCCCCGGAGAAAACAATCTTTTCCAGAAATACCAAACCAAATGAAGCAAAAGAGATTCGAGACGATGAAGAATCTGAAGTTCTAGTCCAACAATTACTCACCACTCCCTTACGGCGAGATGGTGAAGATTTCTCCAGAACTCGCACCCGAGGTCGAGGCCGGGGACGAGGACGTGGAAGAAATGTTGGAACAGTTGGACAGAAAAAACTAGTCATCGATGTCGATTGGGAGAACAATTCTGAAGAAGAAGAAGAAATTAAGAAACAAGCAGTAACAATAAATCAAAAGAAACCACAGTTCAAGATCTCTCTCAAAGATGAAAAGAATGAATAATACAAATCAATGTACAAAAATATTAACCATTATGTACATACTATGACCCTGACCCCGATCCATTCTAATAAGATCGAGGGTATGGTGGTCAAGGAAGTACATGGTGGTGGTACTAAACCAATCAAGTTTTACCGTGGTGCTTCTTCTTCCAACACTGAAAAAGATGTACAATTTGAAGATGTTACTTCATCTGAATTAATGGAATTACCTTTTGAGTGGTACTCTCCCTGTGTTCAAAATTTAATTCAACATAGTTTCTTACCTCGACAATGACAAGAGGCCGATCACAACACTTTGAAAAATTATGGAATAATGCCGGTCAGCCTCCCAATTCAAAACATGGTCTCGGATTCGGCACAGTAGGATCAGTTGATGATACGGGATTTTGTTTGGTTGTCGCTTGCGAGCCTAATGAAGACTGCTTGGAAGCTTCAGATGATCTCGAAGATCTACCAATCAGTGATGCTCCGCCAGAATTTGAAGAAGAAATCAAATCTACAATAGACGAGTTTACGAATGTTAACTTAGGTACTAACGAAGAACCTAGGCCTACCATTGTTAGCTCCTTACTCAACAAAGAAGACTCCGAAAACATAATCAAGCTATTAATGGAATTCAAGGACTGTTTTGCTTGGAGTTACGATGAAATGCCAGGATTAGCTCCAGAGGTCGCAGTTCATAAATTAGGAGTGGATCCTACTTCCGTTCCAGTCAGACAAGCCCCCAGAAGAATGCGTCTAGAAATTTAGCAACAAGTAATAGCCAAAGTTAAGAAGCTAATAGACGCTAAATTTGTCCATGAAGAACAATACCCAACTTGGTTAGCCAATGTGGTACCAGCCAGAAAGAAGAATGGAAAAATCAGAATCTGCGTAGATTTCAGAGATTTAAATAAAGCATGTCCAAAGGATGAATTTCCACTACTAAACCCGGAAATGATGATCGACATTGCTTCAACACATGAAATCTTCTCTTTCATGGATGGATCATCAGGATACAACCAGATAAAGATGGCACCAGAAGATGAAAAGCTCACGGCATTCAGAATGCCGATCGGAGTGTATTGCTACACAGTAATGCCATTCGGACTAAAGAACGCAGGAGCAACATACCAAAGAGCGATGATGAAGATTTTTGATGATCTCATTCACAACCAAGTCGAGTGCTACGTGGATGATGTGGTCATCAAAAGTAAACTGAAAGAAGATCACCTGTATGATTTGAGAATTGTTTTCGAGCAACTAAGACAATTTAATCTTAAGATGAATCCCTTAAAATGTGCCTTCGGTATTACCTCCGGGAAATTCTTAGGATTTGTTGTCCGACATTGCGGGATTGAAATTGATCCGGAAATGATTAAAGCTATTTTAGAAATGCCTCCTCCCAAAACTTTGAAACAACTACAATCCTTTCAAGGAAAGTTGGCATATCTTTGACGCTTTATCTCGAACTTGTCAGGTAAGTGTCAGCCCTTCTTGGCATTAGTTAAAAAGGACGCCAAATTCGTTTGGGATGAGAAATTCCAGCGGGCTTTCAAGGATGTTAAGCAATATTTAATGACACCTCCTGTCTTAGCAGCCCCAGTCTCAGGTAGACCATTGATACTTTATACCGCGGCTCTAGACGACTCCCTTGGAGCCCTGCTAGCCCAGGACAATGATGAGGGAAAAGAAAATGCTCTCTACTACTTAAGTCGGCGTCTAATCCCGGTGGAAGTAAATTATCCTCCCATTGAGAAACATTGTTTAGCCCTGATCTTCGCCACCCAAAAGCTCAGGCATTTCATGCTTTCTCATAAAGTCGACCTTATTTCGAGAGTTAATCCGTTACAATACTTGATGACCCGACCGACGCTTTCTGGCAGACTTTCCAGGTGCTCAATGATACTATTGCAATTTGACATAACTTTCGTTCCTCTTCGCACCGTAAAGGGACAAGTCCTAGCTGACTTCCTTGCAGCACACCCTTTACCGGCAGATTCGTCTCTCAACGACTATTTGTTTGACGAGCAGATAATGAGCCTAGAAGACCCCAATGATCGACGTTGGGAACTGTATTTTGACAGAGCGTCCTTAGCACATAAGAACAAAGAATTGCAAACGATAGTGCCCGGTAATGCAGGAATCAGACTAATCTTTATAACACCAGAGTGGGGGATGTGAAAATACTCCTACCACTTAACAGAACCGTGTACAATCAACGAGGCAGAATACAAAGCCCTTATAACCGGATTAGAATTAACCATTCAGATGGGAATAACAGACATCAACATCTATGGAGATTCTCAGTTGATCATTCAACAGGTCGCCGGACAATACAGAATTTTAAAGCCAAGACTTGAGCAGTACTTTCAGTACACCATGAAATTGTTGGAACAAATTCCAAATGTAACAATCTACAAGATTCCCAGAAAAGAAAATGCTCTCGCCGATGCGTTAGCCTGCCTTGCAAAGGAATTTGCCTGCTTGCAGGATGAGTCAGTTGAAGTGTCAGTTCGAGGACGACAGGTCCTATCACGGGTCGACATGGATACAATACACAAATCAACAGGAAAAGCAGAAGAAAGAATTGTAGCAGTGACAGAAAATACAGAAGATTGGCGGCAGCCACTAATAGACTACTTACAAAGAGGAAACTTACCAGACGATAAGTCATTAGCCCATCAAATCAAGAAAAGAACTCTGTCTTACGCATTAATAAACAGTACATTATATAGAAGGTCTTTTGATCAGATGTGGATAAGATGGCTGAGCGGGTCCGAGGCCCGTGAAATCGTTAAAGAAGTACATTCAGGACTTTGTGGCGCTCATCAGTCGGGTCTGAAAATGAAAATAAAAATTAAAAGACTAGGGTACTACTGGCCCTCAATGATGACCGACTGTATGAAAGTTGCCAAAAGTTGTCACCAGTACCAAGTGCACGGAGTGGTTCTACACCAACCTCCAAATGCACTACATCCGACGATCGCGTCGTGGCCATTTAAGTGTTGGGGCATAGTTATTGTGGGTCCGATAGAACCATCTTCTTCAAGAGGACATCGCTTTAATCTAGCAGCTACAGACTACTTTTCTAAATTGGCAGAAGCTATACCACTCAGAGAAGTGAAGGCACACAACGTGTTACAGTTTTTCAAGAACCAAGTCGTGTACCGTTTTGGGGTATCGCGCAGAATCATTTCAGATAATGGGTTTGCATTCAAAAGTACAAAGATTAACAATTTTGTCAGAAGACACGGGATCGATTGGCTATACTCAACGATCTACTACCCAAGAGCAAACGGCTTGGCTGAGGCTTTTAATAAAACTCTCGTTCAAATTCTAAAGAAAACTTTGGACGACAATAAGAGAAATTGGCACGAGAAGTTGTTAGAAGCCTTATGGGCCTACAGGACGACTTTTAGGGCTCCTACTCAGTCTACGCCTTACACTTTAGTGTACGGGTCTGAGGCCGTCTTGCCCCTGGAAGTTCAGCTTCCGTCACTCCGAATTGTAGTTGCAGAAAAGATCACTACAGAAGAGAATGCCAAACTAATACTGGATGAATTGGAAAGCTTGGAAGAAAAAAAACTTTCCGCACAACAGAATTTGGAACTGTATCAAGCCAAGATGATCCAGGCCCATAATAAACTGGTCCGTCCCAGGACATTCAAAGTCGGTGACTTAGTTCTTGTTCTCAGAAGACCTATTCTTGCACATCGCAAGATAGGTGGTAAATTTGAACTAACCTGGGAGGGACCATTTGTGGTCGAGACAGTCTACTCTAGAGGTTCCTACCAACTGGTGAATTGCCGTGGAGAACAACCTATGCTTCCAATCAATGGACGGTATTTAAAGAAGTATTAGAATCTTATCCCTAGAAACACGGGTGAAGTAATCACTTCGTGACAAGGTCCAAACCCAAAACAAAATAAAATGGATGATAAAAAAAAATCTCTCATCAACGAAAATGTTAAAAAGAAAACATGGGAAATCATAATAATGTCTTTTTTTCCTCTTAAATCCATTCATTCCTGATATTTCTTCATCCCTTCCTACTTCCTTTAAATTTAAAAGAAGTGAATAAAAATTTTTAAGTGTTTTTCTTATTGTTCTTGTTTTTAGTACAGTCCCTGATCCTTTTCTTGTTTTTTGCAGGGAAATGTTGAACGGGCAGTTGGTTCTAAACTTTACAAATGACGTGAGTCTAGCACTCGATGAAAAGAGGGTGAGGGATGGAGCAGTGATAAAGATTGACTCAGACTTCACACCAGCTGGCTTACAATACAATGAAAATGATTGGATCCCAGTTGATCGAGAAGAACTTCACAGCCAGACAGTGATGAAAATGGGTGGCCCGAGCCACCAATCCAACAACAAGAAAAGAAAAACAAACGCCACGCATGCAACCGGAGAAGATTAGAAAATTAAATTTGTTGTTGCCACAGCAGAGGGTAGGCTTATTAGCGCCACACCCGCAGAAGTTCAAGGAGTAAGGAGAGCTACTCTCACTGCTACCCAGCGAAGAAATAAGAATCGTCGCATTAGCAAAATGCTATCCATGTTATTAGAAGATCAATATGAACAGACAGTGGATACTGTTAATACAAATGCTCCAAGGAGACCAGTTAGTCAGGAACCAGAAAGAAGAAAGTCGATTCCAAGAAGTTTGGAAAAGATAAAAGAAATACCAAGAAAAGCAAAAATAGTTTCGGTACCTCGACGCCGAGCATACGTACCGGATTCGAAGGGTCTTGTTGCCAAAGCAGCCCCAGAGGATGTCCCTACGGAGACTATCCCCGAGGAGCCGAGATATGCAGAAGAACGTGCTGGGGTTGAGCCATACATTCCGCAGTATGATACTAGACACCGAGGACTTCAGATAATCCTGGAATACGAGCTGGAGAAAATTCAATTAGTTTAGAAGAAAACCTTTCAATACTTTGAAAGAATTGGAAACAAGAGGGTCAACATCTTGGAAGGCCTCGAACTGCATACAGATGTTTTCTCAGATTATGAGCAACAACAAATTGTAGATTGCATCCTAGAATTGCAGAAAATGGGTCGAGCTGGCCGCCTGAGAGAAAAGACATGTTCAGAACCCCGAAGATAGATGCCAGGGAGGGGAAGAGTTACAATCCAATGCGGATGTTGTTACAACTTTGCCATAGATAGAAAAGGTAATCCACCTGGGATGCTCCGTCGCAGTGAGGTGGATCCGATGCTAAGAGTCATTAAGAGAATGGTGAAAAGGATGAAAACATGGAGGTAGTGCGCTCGCGGATGCATACCCACATGCTGCATTATCAACATCTACAAGGAAGGCGACTGCATACCTCGGCATATAGATCATCATGACTTTGTTAGACCCTTCTGCACAGTGTCATTCCTCAGCCAGTGCAACATCATGTTCGGATCTGACATCCAGATTGCAGGGCCCTGTAAGTTCCGAGGGCCGGTGGAGATACCACTACTGGTAGGTTCCGTCCTGGAGTTAAAAGGAAACGAAGCAGACGTTGCGAAGCATTGCATTCTAGGAGTGCCTGTGGAGTGGATCTCAGTTACTTTTAAAAGAATGGACGACAGAAAAATGCCTTACCACTTTCAATCAGATCCAGAATTGGAGAGTCTCCGGCCCTACGAGCTATGAGTTACACGGGAAATAGCACACCTCTGATGCACATCCATGCGGCATTCCTGCCAAGGGTGGCTAGGAAGGTGATGTTATTACCCATGTTTCTTACTATTCAGACATGGATTATTGATAGACGCTTTTGGATGGATCAACAAGAATCTTACACAATCCGTTTTGGATTTACATGGATTGTATGTGACATAAAATTTCTGAGGAAAATGTCATCATGACTAGATCAAGTTGTATGATGTACTTTCAGCAAATTGGAATGAAAATGACTACGTCATATTTTGCCTTCACCTCTTTTGTGCAAATTGACTCGGAAACGCCATTAGAGTTAAATGAACTTTGAACGAAGAATAGAAAAGAAAAAGAAAATAAATGAGAATTTTTCCTAAAAATCTGAATATTAAAATGAACTCAAAATTCACATGAACATTAAATAAACAAAAAAATAATAATAAAAAAATAGGATCGTTAAAGGACAAACAAAACGAATCTAAATCTCAAATTGAATTCCGATCTGAATCCTCTCATTCGAACCTTTCAGTTCTTCTCTCAATCGAAATTTGTTTGAAACTCTTTTGAAATTTGAATAGTCTCTTCGACTTGTCGTTAAGTCGAGTCTTCTTAGCTTGGTACACTTACCAGCTCCTTTCAGTTCTCTTACTTCTGTGTCTTAGAGGATCGACTAGTTCTATTGACACGAAGCCAGGAACTTTGTTTGATTTGGTTCTGAAGTCATGGGATTGGGTCCCTTTTCATACAGATAAATCTTCGAGATTGGAACCAGTTTCCATTTCTCATCAAAATTTCCAAAACTGGTACCTAAATTCCAGTTCTCTTCCTTCGAGGTCGGTACCTATATTCCGACTCTCATTCGAGATCGATACCTAAATTTCGATTCTCTTTCGAATTGATACCTAAATTTCAATTCTAAATTTTCAAGACTGGTACCTAAATTCCCGTTCTCTTCCTTCGAGGTCAGTACCTAAATTTTGGCTCTCATTCGAGATAGATACCTAAATTTCGATTCTCTTTCGAATTGATACCTAAATTTCAATTCTAAATTTCTGAGACTGGTACCTAAATTCCAGTTCTCTTCCTTCGAGGTCGGTACCTAAATTCCGACTCTCATTCGAGATCGATACCTAAATTTCGATTCTCTTTCGAATTGATACCTAAATTTCAATTCTAAATTTCCAAAACTGGTACCTAAATTCCAGTTCTCTTCCTTCGAGGTCGGTACCTAAATTCTGACTCTCATTCGAGATCGATACTTAAATTTCAATTCTCTTTCAAATTGATACCTAAATTTCAATTCTAAATTTTCGAGACTGGTACCTAAATTCCAGTTCTCTTCCTTCGAGGTCGGTACCTAAATTCTGACTCTCATTCGTGATCGATACCTAAATTTCGATTCTCTTTCGAATTGATACCTAAATTTCAATTCTAAATTTCTGAGACTGGTACCTAAATTCCAGTTCTCTTCCTTCGAGGTCGGTACCTAAATTCTGACTCATTTGAGATCGATACCTAAATTTCGATTCTCTTTTGAATTGATACCTAAATTTCAATTCTAAATTTCTGAGACTGGTACCTAAATTCCAGTTCTCTTCCTTCGAGGTCGGAACCTAAATTCTGACTCTCATCCGAGATCAATACCTAAATTTCGATTCTCTTTCAGGTTTGATACTTAAATTCCAAATCTCACTCTTTCGAGATCAGTACCTAAATTCTGATTCTCATCCTTTTTCCATCTATACTTAAACTCTGATTCTCACTCCGAGGCTGGTACCTAAATTCCAGTTCTCTTCGCAATCCCAAGGTTGAAACCTAGGTTTCAATCCTCATTTCAAATCCAAATTTCAAATTCAAAATTTCCTTAAATCGATTTCAAATTAAACTTCAATCGAAATCCAAACTCACACACTGAAACTTGAAATTTAAAAGTAAAATGAAATTTAAATCGAATTCCCCAGATCTTGTGATCTGGAGTTCACCTCCTTTTCCATTCCCCAGTGAGAGTTCAGGAATCTCCGATCTTGGAAAAATACCAGATACTCCCCAGCGGAAATTCTTCTACTCTCTTCTAAGAGTGTCACTTAGACATCTGTGTTGGTTTTGTTGATCTCTTTGGTCAACAAAATACACGCGGTGTGCTCCGTCAGCACACCACACCTATTGGGGGTCCATTTGTTGACCTCATTTTTGATGAGGTCTTTTGCTTCTCTCTTTAGTACTTAGGATCTAGCCTTAGGCTTTTCCTTTGACTAATCTTAGAGGACTAGATGTGGAACCCACCCTTTAGAAATTCAAACACTTCTTAACTCCCTGCGAACCCCACAAGCTTGATTGTAGACCCCTAATCACCTAGAGGGTTGAAATCAAATGTGGAGGTTTAAAGGATGAGTTCCCTATAGGACATTTTGGCCTTAGGAATACCCCAGGTGGCTCGAGTGCCAGTGAGGGTTGACTTGCACATACACTACACTCTCACACACATTCCAAGTCCTAAAACCACAATCTCACCCAACTTGACTTCTTGACTCATGTAGGTAATTCGCATGGATGGTCCTTAACCCCTAAGCCCCTAGCTAAGAGGGTTAGGAACAATATAGTGAATGCCTCAAATGAGTCCTCTCATGACTCATATGGGCTTAATATGGCTTCATGGCTCAACCAAAGTGATTCCATTTTACTCAAATTTGATCAATCTTCATTTTTCCAAAATTTCAATTTTTGACCCCCTGGACCCTACACCTACTGAACCTACCAAAAGCCCTTGAAACTACCCAAAATCTACAAAATCACCTAAATTACCCAAAATTCCTCAAAATCAATCCTAAACATTTCCCCCGACTCAAATTGATCATCCATAGCCAAAAAATACCAAAAATTCCAAAAGTACCCCCCAATACCCTCCAAATACCCAAAATGCCCTTCTTAGCCCAAAAATCCAAAAATTCAGAAAATTCCTAAAAAATTCCAGAAAATCCCAATTATTCCCAATTTCATTTTTTTTAACTAGACCATGAGCTATTTTTTCTAATTTACCCCACTTTTACCAAAACCCCCAATTTGACCCATTTTAAACACGAGTGAACCCAATGTCAAACCAAACCACTTCAATTGACCTCAATTTTGGTCCAATTCAATTCTAAACTTCAATTCAACATCCCCAATATCAATTTAGACCAAATCCAAGTCCAATTTGATTGACATTTGAGCCCAATTTCAATTTGAAGCCTGAGGCCCATGACCTAAACCTAGCTCAAACCCATCTAATTCAACTCCAAATGGCCCCAAATCTTTTCTAAAACCTTCTTAACACCCCCATAAAAAAAACAATAACTTGATTTGCCAAAAATTTGAACCTAAACTCCACCCAAACCTAACCCAAAAACCAAAATTCCCTAAATATACCTAGGCCCAAACCTAACCCAAATGGGCCCAAATCCCAAAATTAAAGCCGAACCAAAGTTGAAAACTCTTTTTGACACTCCCATGAACATTTCTCAACACTAATTTTACATCAAATCCAACTTTAGCCCAACCTTAACCCAAGTTAGCCCAATTTGGCCCACTTTGGCCCCTTTAACTAAAAAGCCCAAATTCAACCCAATTCTACTCCAAATCACACCAAATTGATTCCAAACCATTCATGAAACATCCCTAAACCAATTGCAACATTTATTTAACATGTTCCTTCACAAAATTTTCACCCAAAAGCCCATCCTAAAATCCAAAAGCCCAGTTCCCTAAATCACTTTAAAAGCCCATCTAAAACCATTTCAAAGAGCCCAAAATCTATCCTGAAGCCCATATGACATTTTCATTTGCCATCCATTTAATCAATGTCATTCCCTAAGTTCCAATCTCATCATCAAATGATTCCAAATCAAGCCTCATGCCAAATCACCCCTAAATGCCAAAAATCCCAAAATCCCTTTCTCATGCAAGTAAGCTAAGCCACTCCCAAGCCATGAGCAAGATTTGAAGTCATGCACAAGCCACATGAAGCCATGAGAATCACTTTACACATCATCATACCATTAATTGCAAAAGGAGGAGCGTCTTTTAAACCCCCTTAAAAAGTTTTTAACCCTTTTAATGCTTCACCTTAATCCATGATTAATCCAAATATTCATGGATGGCGACTTCACTTACCCTTTCCTAGCTGACTCATCCGACCTCCCTCAGCCAAATCAGTCCCTTGGTGGGTGCACCAAACCCAAATACATGAGTTGACCAAAATCAACCCAAAATGACCCTTACCCCATGCCATTTTAATCAAACCTCCTTACACATGGAACTAGCCAATTGCTTGCACCAAACCCCAGCCCTGACCTCTCTAGTCAAGATGGTAACCAATGCCTGGCCGGCCAGACACTACAGTAGCCTGAAAACACCATGGCTGAAAGTTCCTTGTGAGCCAAACTTTCCAATTCTCCCTTGCTGACTTGTCTCAACCCAAATGGACAACATAGCTGTTCTTCTCTTCCCCTGTGCAGCTGGTCCCAGCCTCCAATTCCCCTGGGAAGCCGTCCAGCCATGCCTATTTAAACACCAACACCTCTCGGCCAAATAAGGAGTTGAACCAGACCTTAAGGAAACTCTACCAAAATTACTCCAGGACCTTCTCCTAACCCAGAGCAGTTGATCCCCAGTGTTCCTTTACCCTAATCCCCAATAACAGAGCTCAATTTCTGAGTTGAAAATCCACCCAAAAAATAGGACACTCCACCACAATGGGCTAATCTCCAAATTGATTGGTCCTACACCTTCACTAGACCAAGAGGAGAAGTTCCCCAACAAAAGCCCCCTCACCAGGCCAGCCATTGCTTCCAGCCTCTAAGCTTTGTGATCGGCCTTGGTCACTTTCATACCTAGACAATTCCCCAGAGCTAGGGACTTCATGCTGGAGCTTTCACTGGACTCGATCGAAGGTGACAAAACTCTCGAATCGAAGCTTCACTTCTCTGAGCAAAGGTATGAACTCACTCTTCCTCTCGAGCTTCCAGCGATTCTCCATTTTGTTTAAGTTAATTTCATAGCCTATAAAGTGTATGGATGTGTTTGTCTCTTCAAGACGAATCCATAGAGCATAAGAACACGAAAATCCATTGAGAATCGAGTGAGATCTTAGGGTTTTAGTGTGGACGGTCACAGGTGCACACCAGTCGTAGACGATGACCGGGAGCCGTTGGATCGCACGTATATCGAGAGGATGGTTCAGATTGAGCTGGACCAGGGAATGTTACATGGACCGCGGGCCCCCAGAACTCTGAGTCGGATGGCAGCATTGAATGTGAATGCGCCATGTGGGCTTTCGGAGCTACCGATGTTGCGCTGGCGCCGCGTGGATAAGTAGATAAATAAGGTATTTTTGAATTATTTAAATGCCCAGAACTTCAAAAATCCATATCTTTGCATAGAAAAATCAAAAGAATAAAATAAAAATACCCTCTTGCTCAGTGAACAGAGAAGAGTATTGTGGAAAAGAAATCAAATTAATTGGATGAGTATTTTATTTTTAATAATTTATTCACTGTTTTCAGTATTTTGATTCTTCATTTGAATAGATAATTCACCATACATGAGACCATAGGGCTTTTGATGCCTCTGATCTTGGGAACATTCCCTGAATTTTTTAAGGTCAGAGGCCATCTCTGTGAAAAGTTATTGAATTTTCAAGTTCATTTCATTATTTTAGGTTTTTTAATTCCAATAATTAGCATGTTGTAAAATAAATTCTAGGAAAATTTAGTGATGTTCCTTAGGACTAGAGAACCATACGAAAAATATATTTTGAGTTAATTCATTAATAATAACCTTAATTGGCCTAAACCCCTAAAATTCAATTTAAATTAATTAGGGATAACCATACACCAAATTAACTTGAAAAAAATTCTCCACTGATTTTTAGGATAAGAGAGACCTCACATAAAAATTTGAAATCAATTGGACTTGATTAACCCTATCAAATGGATTAATTAAGCCTCATAAGCAAAATGGAACTTTAAAAATTCATAACTCCAAAAATACTTTTCAAAAATTCACAAAAATGGTTATGAGGCTTCTCTCATATTAGGGGAGTTTAGGAAAATTAACATTGAAATTTTCTAAAAAAAGTTGATTTTTCATAATATTTTAATATTTTAATAATTAAAAAATAATAAAAATCATAAAAATATTAAAAATAATAAAAAATATCACATTTTGATTCCTAATCACTTAGGAACAAACCAAATATTTTTCCTAAGTCCCTAGGGTGATATATTAAATTTTAAAGGCTTAATGTAATTTTTAATATTAAAAAAGGAGTTTTTAACCTTTTTCACTAAAATAATTCCAATAAATCAAAGAAAAATGAGAAAATTATAAAATTTATTTCTCTGAACTCCTTGAGGTTAGAGAGATTTATGAAAAATATCAAATCTATTTTTCAACTTTAATTTTATTTTATAATTAATTAATACTCTAAAACTCAAAATAATTATAATAAATAAAATATAATTCAAAAAATCACCAAAATTGGTTCAATTGGTCCTCTGATCATTAGGAACATCCCATAATTTTCTTAAGGATAGAAACCTTTCCTTTGTCATGTTGTTGAATTTTCTTTGAAACCCCCTATTTTCTACTAAAATTAATTATATAAATAAATTAAATTTAGAAAAATCACATTTTCTCCTCTAATGTCTTGATTGACATATGAGTGAGGTGACATAAAAATTTCAAATTCATTTGAGCTCAATTTAGTGAGTTATGAAATAAATAAGCTTAAAAGGGCATAAAGATAATTAAAAATTTTAACCCTTAATTAAAACTTTAGGTTTAATTAAAATTGGGGGGGGTTTAAAATATTTGCTTTTAACTTTCTCTTAGATGATTGAAACTTAGGAAAATTAAGGGGTAGAAACCCATTGAACATTTTGAAAATATCAAAAAAATGAAACTTTAATTAATTAAATAATTTAAATTTTGGAAAGAATATATTTAAATTTGGATCATTAAAATAGAGATATTATTAAGAGGATATTTATTCTTTAATTTAAAAATCCCTAAATAAGTCACTTTAACAATACTTAATTCCTAATTAAAAATTAAAATAATAATTCAAATTGATGATTAAAATTAACAATTAAAACTAAAATTAAATTAAATTAAAACTTAAATTAAATTAAATTAAAATTAAATTAAATTAAATTAAATTAAAATTAAATTAAAATTAAATTAAATTAAAATTAAATTGAATTAAAATTAAATAAATTTAAATCAAATTAAAATTAAAATTAATTTAAAATTAAATTAAAATTAAAAAAATAAATTAAATTAAAGTTAAATTAAATTAAAATTAAATTAAAATTAAATTAAAATCAAATTGAATTAAAATCATTTAACAACAAACCTAAATGAAATCATTAAGAATTAAATCTAAAATAATTTGAACACTATTCCAAACTTAAAATTATTATTTAAAACCTCATTATTAAATTAAAACACTTTAAACCATTAATTCAAACTTTTAATTAAGAATGATTAAAATTCTCGATAAACCGACTTGCCCTTAAAGGTTTTAATTATTATAACTCTTAAATAGAGTATTAAGTGAGATATCACTTCATTCATCAAGTAATCAAATACCCAAGTTCACTGAGCAAGAGACAAAGTTTAACTAAACTCCTCGATGGTTAATTCACCTGTACAACTAAATTCACTTGGGCTCAAAACAATCCCAGAAATATTGAAAAGATGTTTAGGGCTTGTCCTAAGCACTTCCTCAATATGACAGGATGTTTTAGAAGAATAACTAAATTTAATTGTTCTTTGATGAAGAAAATCATCCCTAAACAAAACACAAGAACCTTGTCGTCATAGGAGATGACTAGTTATAGGATTAGGAATTTGGTAGACAACCAAAACCCTTCCCTTAGCTTTACCTAGGTACTTGTTGAAATATTTAAATGCTTTAACATGTGTTTTAAGTGCAGCTTGGGATGACGGAAAGACCCTCCTGGTATGCTTTTATTTTATTACAATTTACTTTATTGTAATTTACTTACATGCATTGTATTTTACTTTTCTTGCATGTTAAACAAGACTGTTGCATGAAAACCAAAACCTTTAGGGTAGTCCCTGAACTGAAACTAAATTAAAAATCATTGCAAGATAAAATTCACCGCCACAACATTCCAAAATATAAAACATCTCAAAATTTAATCACAAACAGAACAACAAAACTACAATTGCAACTAAATTAAAACGTCTTGTTGAATGATCGGGAATACCTCGGATGATGTAACCCACGTGTTGCTAACGAGATTTCCCACGGTCTAAATGAAAGTGTGGAAATCATTCAATTGAGTTTAGCAAATTCATCTGGACTAAGTGAATTCGATGAAAATAACAATGCCGGGACGACGGAACCGTGGGATCTTAATCGGTTCTGTTTAAACAACTTTAAGATTTGTTCTAATTAAAACATTAAAAACACTTGGGTTTTAAGATTTTCTCTAAACCAAAACACTTCTCTCATCTCCTGATTTATGACTTATAAAACCAAACCAAACATATTGGGTGCCCATTTGTTGACCTCACTTTTGTGAGGATCATTTCAAAATCAGCTAAAGACGGGAAATATACCAATATTGACTTCTTAAATCTCACTGATAGACACTAAACCCTTATGACTAGGGTAAAACTCTAATAAATCATTTTTAACCTAAATTTTAATAACATTATTAAATGATCAAGTCAGCAATGACAAACCCTGATTTGATTAGCAGAAGACCCAATAGGTCAACCTTTGACCCAAAAGTCAACGTTGGTCAAATTGGTCAATCCCTGACCCAATGACCAACCCTATTGACCCAACAAGTCTGGCCCAAAAATTCAACTTTAGTTAAATTGGTAAATCCCTGACCTAATGACCACCCTAATGATACAATAGGTCACCTTTGACCTAAATGTCAATTTTAGTCAAACTGGTTAATTTTTGACCCAATGACCACCACATTGACCTAACTAGTGAACATTTGACCTAAAAAGTTAGCTTTGGTCAAAATGATCAAACTTTGACCCAATGACCACCCCATTGATCCAACTAGTCAACCTTTAACATCAAAAGTCAACTTTAGTCAAACTGGTCAATTTTGACCTAATGACTACAACTTTGGTCAAATCTTGACCTAACCAGTCAACCCATGACTTGAGAATCATCACATTGACATCATAAGTTAAACCTTGACCTAAATAGACCAAATTGGTTAAATTGGCCAACCTAAGATCTAAAAGATTACCACATTGACATCATTGGTCAATATTGAACTACTCAACTCAACATTGGTCAAGAAGACCAATACAAAATCCAAAAGTCACCACATTGACTCTTGGATTGAGCTAAACCTTAAAATTGGTCAACATGACAAAATGAAACCCTAAATGACAAAATCTTTGGATCAAATGACCAACCAAACTATGACAAGGTTAAGAAAATAAAAATTGGTCACCTTTGGACCAAATTGGGTCAACCATGGTCAACTTTAGTCAACATTAATTAAATTTGGTCAAAATGCCTAATTCTAAAATTATTTTGATTAATTCATTTGCTAATAATATAATTTCCAATATTTTTATTAATGACATAATTAAAAAAAAATGGAAATACAATTAAAAGGCCATAAAATGATATTGGATATATGACACCATTTATGTCATAATTAATAGTTTTTAATTTCTCAAGCTCATTAATGACACCATGATGACGTTACATGGGTTACACACAACCCATGAGACCCATTAAAAATAAATCAAACCATTATGTGAATCATGACATATCACCTTAACTATGGTTAAAAGACATAATTACACTTTAATCAAAAAGGGAAATGAGGTGTCATCCTTTCCCAAACTCAAACCATGTATTATTTTTTTGCATGAGATGAGGTGGCTGGCCACTTTAAGTATGCCATGGACAAGCCAGTAAGGATGAAGCACCACTTAATCTCACCTCTATACCATGGCTAGCACACAATATGCTTCATCATGACAAAATTATAAAAATGGGAAAAATGGACGAATTACATGACATCTTCTCATCAAAACTCATATGACATGGAACATAGATGATGGCTTGCCTTTATTGAGTCACCGTGCACCTCCCTCTCAACTAATAGAGAGAAAACTTGACTTGAGTTATCCAATTATCATGGTTAAATCCAACAATAAAAATGGATGAATAGGAGGCACATGTGTCATCTATTCTTCACAACTATTGAATGATCAATATGGACTTATGTGATGGAGGCTGATCCACAACATTTAAACCAATCTATACAACTCTCTAGCCAACCAATGAAAGCAAGACAAACCATGGGTGGAAATCCATATAGGTTAAGCTTGGGAAATCAAATTTCCCTTATCCACAGCCTAAATTCTATCCTAAAACCATCATGAGGAAGTTAATAACTCCCCAAAATCAACTTTGGCCAAACCAAGCTCTTTCATGGCTATAAATAGAGCTCAAATCTGAGAAGGCTAAGAGAGAGACCAAAATTGGGAGATGCCTCTACACTACCTAATTCCCTTAGCCCTAAACAAAAAAAAATGTTCCCTAGGACCTAGGCAATTGATCCCTAATGAAATCAGGCCATGAAATCCAACAAATCTCTTCAATTTAGCTAACCTGAAAGGACCAAAACAGGACACTTTGTGGGTGTGAAACCAAACACTTCAAATCTTCAAATTGACCTACCTAAATCCATTTAGGGACTAAACGAGGAGGATCCGAATGGAATTGGCCATCCCCATAGTCTCTAAGATATCAATAGACCACATACACCTAAACCGGGCCCCTTTTGATCAAAGTCATACAAAGACGCAATTTGAACTTAAATTTAGTAGAGGGAAAGCCTTCTCAAGAACAATTGAAGCTTCCAATCCATCAAATCCGAAGCAATACTCACTGAGGCCAAGGTACAGATTTTCAACTTTAATGGAGTTCGAGTTTCGCACTTTGTGAAACAAACCAATCCAAAATACAAACATCGCTATATGGATGGGTTCGTCATCTCAAAACTATCCTATAGAAACAAATTTCACTCTATTTCATAAAGAATCAAGAGAGATCTTGTTCCTAGATCATGGACAGTCTGTGGGATCAGAGAAGATGAGGGAGATGAACGAGCATTGTATGATTTTCTATTTAAAAATGGATGACTCTGATTTAAACATGGCCGCTCTACTGTTTGGATCCTTGCAGGTGATCAGTCGCGTCATCAACTTATCTGAGGACACGCGGCGCCCCTAGAAATTTTTGTTTAGATTAAGAATTTAATAAATACAAATTATTTTTAATCTAATCAAAAATTTATATCTTGACATAGAAAAATCACAAAAATATGAAAAAAATACTCTTGAACAGAGGGTGAGGAGGATAAAATTATGAGATCAAAATCATAATTTTATTCTTCATATTTAATTTTTAAATAGTTAAATACTCTCTAGAGTATTTTAATTACTAAAAATTATTGACAAGTCAGAAAAATATGAATATTTCAATGATTTATTTCTAGGTCTTTAGGGACTTTCTCTGATTTTTCGTAGGATAGAAAAAATCCTCCAAGACACAATTTCCTAATTTTCAAGATACTTAGTAATTATTTTTAACAATAATTATAAAAACAAAATTTAAGGAAAATAAAATTGGAAGAATGGTTAGGAAATTTTAATTGAGGAGAACAACCTTAAAATGACATTTCTTAAACCATTAAACAATTTTAAATGACATTTTAAAATTAGGGTTAAAATTTATTAATTAAAAATAAATATTTCAACACCCTAAAATTTCTCTCCTAACCCAACTTAGCCCATTCACGATGATCTAAGTCAAAATTGAGTCTAACCCTAAATACATTAAAGACAAGCCTTAATTAGGTCTAAGACATCAAATTAGACTGAATTAAGACATTAATTAACTCATTAAACCTTAATTACATTAGTTTTTATACAAAATCAATCTTTAATTAAGTTAAGGGCACATTAAACATAATTAACTCATTAAACCTTAATTACATTAGGTTTAATCCAAATTCAGACTTAAATAAAGTTTATAGACATATTAAACTTAACTAATATATTAAACCTTAATTACATTAGGTTTAAGACAAATCAAATCTTAACTAGGTCTGACCCTTAATTAGACCTAATTAAATAACTTAAACCTTAATTACATTAGCTTTAACATAAACTAAACCCTAATTAGGTCTAACCCCTAATTAGACCTAATTAAACACTTTAAACCTTAATTATATTAGGTTTAAGAAAAATTAAACCCCAAATAGGTTTAACCCATAATAAACCTAATTAATAAGCTTAAACCTTACTTACATTAGTTTTAGATAATTCTTAAACCCTAAATATGTTTAACCTAAATTAAACCTAATTAATCAACTTAAACATTACTTACAATAGATTTAAGTTACTCTTAAACCGTATTTAGGTCTAACCCATTAGACCTAATTAAATCATTAAACTTTATATAATGAAGGTTTAATCAAACTTAAACCTTAATTAGGTCTAACCCATTACACCTAATTAAATCTTTAAAACTAACTAAGGATAATCAAATTTAAACCCTACTTAGGTCTAACTCATTAGACCTAATTAAACTTAAACATAACTAAGTCTAAAAGATTTAATTAATCTTTAAACCTTACTCAAATTAGGCTTAATAACCTACAATATTTATTAAGTCTAATACATTAAACTTAATTAACCTATTAAACCTTAAACAACTAAGTTTTAATCAAACTTAAATCCAAATTAAATTTAACACATTAGACTTAATTAAACCATTAGTCCTTAACAAGGTTTAATCAAACCTAAACTCTAATAAATGTGAATTTTTGTTCAAAAGTTGACCTATTAGGTCAATGGGTGGGTCGTTGGGTCAAGGACTGACCATTTTGACCAATGTTGAATTTTTGGTCAGAGATTGACTTATTTGGTCAATAATTGGTCATTACGTCAAAAATTGATAATTTTGACCAAAATTAAATCTTTGGTAAAAAGTTGAACCATTGGATCAACGTGGTGGTCATTGGATAAGAAATTGACCATTTTGACCAAAGTTGACTTTTTGGTCAAAAGTTGACCTATTTGGTCAATGAGTTGGTAATTGGGTCAAGAATTGACCATTTATACCGAAGATGACTTTTTGGTTAAAAAATGACCATTTTGACCAATGTTGACTTTTTGGTCAAAAGTTGACCTATTGGATTAATGGGTGTTCATTTGGTCAAAAATTGACTGTTTTTAACAAAATTGACTTTTTGGTCAAAAGTTGGCCTATTGGGTAAATGGGTTTATCATTGGGTCAAGGATTTACCATTTTGACCAAAGTTAACTTTTTGGTCAGAGATTGACTTTTTAGGTCAATAATTGGTGATTAGGTTAAAAATTGACTATTTTGACCTAAATTGAATTTTTGGTCAAAAGTTAACCTATTGGGTTAACGGGGTGGTCATTGGATTCGAAATTGACCATTTTGACCAAGATGTATTTGGTCAATGAGTTGGTAATTGTGTTAAGAATTGATCATTTTGACCCAAGATAACTTCTTAATCAAAAGTCGACCTATTGGGTCAACGGATTGGACAATGGGTAAAAAATTGACCATTTTGATGAAAGTTGACTTTTTGGTCAAAAGTTGACTTGTTGGGTCAATGGGTGGTCATTAAGTCAATAATTAACTATTTTGACCAAAACTGACTTTTTGGTTGGAAGTTGATCTATTGGATCAGTGGGTTTGTCATTGGGTCACGGATTGACCATTTTGACCAAAGTTGACTTTTTGGTCAGAGCATGACTTATCGGTCAATAATTAGTCATTAATTCAAACATTGACTATTTTGACCAAAAATAACTATTTGGTCAAAAGTTGACATATTAGACCAATGGGTTGGTGTTTGGGTCAACGATTGATCATTCAAACCAAAGTTGACTTTTTGGTCAAAAGTTGAGCTATTAGGTCAATGGGTTGGTCATTGGGTCAAGGATTGACCATTTTGACCAAAGTTGACTTTTTGGTCAGAGATTGGCTTGGTGCGTCAATAATTGGTCATTAGGTCAAAAATATCTATTTTGACCAAAATTGACTTTATGGTCAAAAGTTGACCTATTAGGTCAATGGGTTGGTCATTCGGTCAAGGATTGAGCTTTTTTACCAAAGTTTAGTTTTTGGTTAAAAGTTGACCTATTGGGTCAATGGGTAGGTCATTGTGTCAAGGATTGACCATTTTGACCAAAGTTGACTTTTTGGTCAGAGATTGAGTTAATGGGTCAATAACTGGTCATTAATTCAAAAATTAACTTTTTTAGTCATAAGGAAAAAAATTGATTATTTTCACCAAAATTAATTTTTTTTCAAAAGTTGACCCATTGGGTCAACGGGTTGGTCATTGGGTCAGAAATTGACCATTTTGACTAAAGTTGACTTTTTCGTCAAAAATTGACCTATTTGGTCAATGAGTTGGTAATTGGGTCAAGAATTGACCATTTTGACCGAAGATGACTTTTTGGTCAAAAGTGTATTTATTGGGTCATTGGGTTAAAAATTGACTATTTTGACCAAAGTTGACGTTTTTATCAAAAATTGACATATTGGGTCAATGAGTTTGTCATTTGGTCAAGGATTGACCATTTTGACCAAAGTTGACTTTTTGGTCAGAGATTGACTTATTGAGTCAATAATTGGTCATTAGGTCAAAAATTGATTGTTTTGACTAAAATTCAATTTTTTGTCAAAAGTTAACCCTTGGGTTAACGGGGTGGTCTATTGACCATTTTAACCAAAGTTGACTTTTTGGTCAAATGTTGACCTATTTAGTCAAAGAGTTGGTAATTGGGTCAAGAATTGAGCATTTTGACGAAAGAGGATTTTTTTTGGTCAAAAGTTGACCTATTGGATCAATCGTTGGTCATTAGGTTAAAAATTAACCATTTTGACTAAAGTTGACTTTTTGGTCAAAAGTTGGTCTATTGGGTAATGGGTGGTGATTAGGTCAAAAATTGACTATTTTGACCAAAATTGACTTTTTGGTCAAAAGTTGACCTATTTGGTCAATGGGTTTATCATTGGAACAAGGATTGACCATTTTGACTAAAGTTGACTTTTTGGTTAGAGATTGACTTATTTGGATAATAAATTGTCATTAATTCAAAAATTGATTATTTTGACCAAAATTCACTTTATGGTCAAAAGTTGGCCTATTAGGCCAATGGGTTGGTCATTGGGACAAGGATTGAACATTTTGAGCAAAATTAACTTTTTGGTTAAAAGTTGACCTATTAGGTCAATTGGTTGGTCAATGGGTCAAGGATTGACCATTATGACCAAAGTTGACTTTTTGGTCAGAGATTGGCTTACTGGTCAATAATTGATCATTAGATCAAAAATTAACTATTTTGACTCAAATTGACATTTTGCTCAAAAGTTGACCTACTGGGTCAATGTGTTGGTTATTGGTTGAAGGATTGAACATTTTGACCAAATTTGTCATTTTGGTTAAAAGTTAACCTATTTAGGTCAACGAGGTTGTCATTAGGTCAAAAGTTGACAATTTTTACCAAAATTAACTTTTTGGTCAAAAGTTGACCTATTGGGTCAATGTGTTGGTAATTGGGTCAAGGATTAACCAATTTGGGCAAAGTTGACTTTTTAGTCAAAAAGTTGACAAATTGGATCAATGGGTTGCTCATTGGATCAAGGATTGACCATTTTCACCAAAGTTGATATTTACGTCATTGTGTCACAAATTGAGGATTTTGACCAAATTTTACTCTTTGGTCCAAAGTTAACCTTTTGGGTCAATAAGGTGGTTTTTAGGTCAAAAATTGACAATTTTGACCAAAATTGACTTTTTGGTCATAGTTGTCCTTTTGGGTTAATGAGTTGGTTATTGGGTCAAGGATTGACCATTTTTACCAAAGTTAACTTTTTGGTCAAAAGTTGACCTATTGGGTCAATGGGTTAGTCATTGGGTTAAGGATTGACAATTTTGGCCAAAGTTGACTTTTTGGTCAAAAGTTGACCTATTGGGTCAATAATTGGTCATTAAGTAAAAAATTTTCTATTTTCACCAACATTGACTTTTGGTCAAAAGTCGATCTACTGGGCTAGTGGGTTGGTCATTGGGTCAAATATTTACCATTTTGACTAAAGTTGACTTTTTGGTCAAAAGTTGACCTATTGGGTAAGGATTGATCATTATGACGAAAGTTGACTTTTTGGTCAGAGATTATCTTCTTTGGGTCAATAATTATTCATTAGGTCAAAAATTGACTATTTTGACCCAAATTGACTTTTTTTTCAAAAGTTGACTTAGTGGGTTAATGCATTCGTCATTAGGTGAAGAATTGATCATTTTGACCAAAGTTGACTTTTTGGTCAAAAGTTGACTTATTGGGTCAATGGGTTGGTCATTGGGTAAAAAATTGGTGACTTTTTGGTCAAAAGTTGACATATTTGGTCAATGGGTGGTCATTAGGTCAAAATTTGATTATTTTGACTGAAGTTGACTTTTTGGTAAATAGTTGCCCTATTGTGTTAATGGGTTGGTCATTGGGTCAAGGTTTGACTATTTTGACCAAAGTTGACATTTTTGCCAAAAGTTGACCTATTGGGTCAACGTGTTGGTCATTGGGTCAGAAATTGACAATTTTGACCAAAGTTTAAAAGTTAATCTTTTGGGTCAATGGGTTTGTCATTGAGTCAAAGATCAACCATTTTGACCAAACTTGACTTTTTGGTCAGAGATTGGCTTACTAGGTCAATAATTGGTTATTAGGTCAAAAATTGACTATTTTGACTAAAATTGACTTTTTCTGTCAAAAGTTAACCTATTGAGTCAATGGGTTGGTCATTAGGTCAAGGATTGATCATTTTGAGCAAAGTTGACTTTTTAGTCGAAAGTTGACTGTTGCGTCGATGGGTTTGTCATTAGGTCAAGGATTTACCATTTTGACCAAAGTTGATTTTTGGGTCAGTGGTTGACTTCTTGGGTCAATAATTCGTCATTGGTTCAAAAATTGATTATTTTGACCAAAATCAAATTTTTTGTCAAAAGTTGACCCATTAGGTCAACGGAGTGGTGATTGGGTCATAAATTGACCATTTTGACTGAAGATGACTTTTTGGTTAAAAGTTGTTCTATTGAGTCAATGGGTCATTGGGTAAAAAATTGACCATTTTGACCAAAGTTGACTTTTTTGTCAAAAGTCGACCTATTGGGTCAATGGGTGGTCATTTGGTCAAAAATTAACTATTTTGACAAAAATTAACATCTTTGTCAAAAGTTGACCTCTTGGGCAACGGCGTTGTCGTTGGGTCAAGGATTAACCATTTTAACCAAAGTTGACTTTTTGGTCAGAGATTGACTTATTGGGTCAATAATTGATCTTTAGGTAAAAAAATGTCTATTTTGACTAAAAATGATTTTTTTTTTCAAAAGTTAACCCATCGAGTGAACGGGGTGGTCATTGGGTCAGAAATTGACCATTTTGACCAAAGTTGACTTTTTGGTTAAAAGTTGACCTATTAGGCCAAAGGGTTGGTCATTGGGTCAAGGATTGACCAAAGTTTACTTTTTGTTCAAAAGTTGACCTATTGTGTTAATGGGTTGGTCATTGGGTCAAGGATTGATCATTTTGACCAAATTTGACTTTTTGGTCATTGATTGACTTATTGGGTATTGTTCATTAGGTCAAAAATTGATTATTTTGACCAAAATTAATTTTTTGGTCAAAAGTTGACCCATTGGGTCAAATGGGTGGTTATTAGGTCAGTATTTGACCATTTTTACTAAAGTTGTCTTTTTGGACAAAAGTTGACCTATTTGGTCAATGTGTTGGTAATTGGCTCAAGAATTGACCATTCTGACCGGAGATGACTTTTTCGTCAAAAGTTGATCTATTGGGTCAATGACTTGGTCATTGGGTAAAAAATTGACCATTTTGACCAAAGTTGACTTTTTGGACAATAGTTGACCTATTTTGCCAATGGGTGGTCATTAGGTCAAAAATTGATTATTTTGACCAAAATTGACTTTTTGATCAAAAGTTGACCTATTGGGTCAAAGGGTTTGTCATTTGGTCAATGATTGACCATTTTGACCAAAGTTGACTTTTTAGTCAGAGATTGACTTATTTGGTTAATAATTTGTCATTACGTAAAAAATTGACTATTTTGACCCAAAAGAATTTTTAGTCGAAAGTTAACCTAATGGAGTTAACGGGGTGGTCATTAGGTGCAGAAATTGACCATTTTGACCAAAGTTGACTTTTTGGTCAAAAGTTGACATATTTGGTCTATGAGTTGGTAGTTGGGTCAAGAATTGATCATTTTGACCAAAGATGACTTTTTAGTCAAAAGTTGACTTATTGGGTTAATGAGTTAGTCAATGGGTCAAAAATTGTCCATTTTGACCAACGTTGACTTTTAGGTCAAAAGTTGACCTATTGGGTCAATGGCTTAGTCATTGGGTCAAGGATTGACCATTTTGACCAAAGTTGACTTTTTGGTCAGAGATTTGCTCTTGGGGCAATGATTGGACATTAGGTCAAAAATTGACTATTGTGGTCAAAATTAACTTTTTGGCCAAAAGTTGACTTATTGGCTCAATGGGTTAGTCATTGGTTCAAGGTTTGACCATTTTGACCAAAGTTAACTTTTGGTCAAAAGTTGACCATTTGGGTCAATGGGTTGGTCATTGGGTCAAGGATTAACCATTTTGACCAAGTTGACTTTTTAGTCAAAGATTGACTTATTGGGTTAATAATTGGATATTGGTTCAAAAATTGATTATTTTGACCAAAATCATATTTTTGGTCAAAAATTGATCCATTGGGTCAACGAGGTGGTCGCTGGGTCAGAAATTGACCATTCTGTCCAAAGTAGTCTTTTCGTCAAAAGTTGACTTATTTGGTGAATGAGTTGGTAATGGGGTCAAGAATTAACCATTTTGACCGAAGATGACCTTTTGTTCAAAATCATATCCATCGGGTCAATGGATTGGTCATTGGGTAAAAAAATGACCATATTGACCAATGTTGACTTTTTGGTCAAAAGTTGACCTATTGGGTTAATGGGTGGTCTTTATGTCAAAAGTTGACTAATTTGACCAAAATTGACATTTTGGACAAAAGTTAATCTATTGGGTCAATGGGTTTGTCATTGGGTCAAGGATTGACCATTTCGACCAAAGTTGAATTTTTGATCAAAGATTGACTTATTGGGTCAATAATTGATCATTAGGTCAAAAATTGACTATTTTGACCAAAATTGAATTTTTGGTCAAATGTTAACCTGATCAGGTGAATCGGAAGGTCATTGGGTCGAGAATTGACCATTTTAATTCGAAGTTGAATTTTGGTCGAAAAGTTAACTATTAATGGTCGATGAGTTAATAATTGGGTCGAGATTTGAGGTTTTGAACAAAGATGACTTTTTTAGTCAAAAGTTGACCTATTGGGTCAATGGGTTGGTCTTTTGGTAAAAATTGACTATTTTGACCAAAATTGACTTTTTGGTCAAAAGTTGACCTATTAGGTCAATTGGTATTTCACTGGGTCAAGGATTCACCATTTTGACCAAAGTTGACTTTTTGGTTAGAGATTGACTTATTGGGTCGAATAATTGGTTATTAATTCAAGAATTGACTATTTTGATCAAAATTGACTTTTTGTCGAAAGTTGACCTATTAAGGCAGATGGGTTGGTCATCGAGTCGAGGATTAATCATTTGACCAAAGTTGATTTTTTGGTCAAAATTGACCTATTCGGTCGATGGGTTGGTCTTTGGGTCGAGATTGATCATTTTGACCAAAGTTGACTTTTTAGTCGTAGATTGGCTTACTTTGTCGATAATTGGTCATAAAGTCGAAAATTGATTATTTTGATCAAAATCGACTTTTTGGTGAAAAGTTGACCTATTGTGTCGATGGATTGGTCAATGGGTCGAGGATTAATCATTTGACGAAAGTCGTCTTTTGGTCGAAAGTTTAACTGTTTAGATCAATGAGGCGGTCCATAGGTAAAAATGGACAATTTTGAGTAAAATTGACTTTTTGGTCAAAAGTCGACCAATTGGGTCAATGGGTTGGTCATTGGGTGAACGATTAACCATTTTGGCTAAAGTTGACTTTTTAGTCAAAAGTTGACAAATTGCGTCAATGGGTTGGCCATTGGATCAATGATTGACCATTTTCACTAAAGTTGACATTTTGGTCATTGTGTAGGAAATTGACCATTTTGACCAAAGTTGACTTTTTGTTCAAAAGTTGACATATTGGGTTAATGAGTTGATTATTGGATCAAGGATTGTCCATTATGACCAAAGTTGACTTTTTTTGTCAAATATTGACTTATTGGGTCAATAACTGGTCATTAGGTCAAAAATTGACTATTTTGACCCAATTTTACTTTTTGTTCAAAAGTTAACTTAGACTCTGTTAGCACATTGCTAGACTTCTCGGCTTTTAATTTGCCATTTGTCTTGTCAGCTTCTTATGCGGAAGAAATGCATGCGGAAGTTGATTGTCTATTTGGTGCATGTACTGACAACATTCATAGAGCAGTATTTCGAGAAAAATGACCATCATGCCCCTGTTTTGTAAAACTTTTTAATATATAACTGTTATAAAAATCTCAAAATGCAAGAGTTCAAGCACTTAGCCTATCCTAAAAAAAACCAACGAAGTGCCTATATTGAAGTAAAGCTCATATGAAATTCTAAAAAGAAAAAGTCTTTGACTTGGCTTCACTATACATTTTATCTGCACAAGGCAACAACATTTCTTTTTAACTGGAACAAAACGATCTGCATTAATTTAAATTGAAGGCGATTGAAAAATAAAATAAAAACAAAAATAAACCATAACAAACAACAGATTACAAATCTCCTTACCATATATACTTCACAAGCAAAAATTCTTCTGTAACAACTTCTTGAAACTTCAAAGAGTCCCGAAAGTACTAAAATTTTTTGCTTGAAATAATTACACATATGCAACACATATTTATGTATTTACATATGTAACAGGTAAACTTTTATTTTTGGGTAAATTTGCATTAGAATTCTTGGATGTCTTACGAAAGATTACTACCATAATATGATAACCACATTAGATAGGCATTAACATAAAAACATCAAGAGCTAAAATGCAAGCTCTACCTAGAATTTCTCACAATCTTTTTACTAAAAGCATAGGACGAAGGTCCCTTACTCTTGAAGTTGGCTCAAATGTATGGATTATCATTAGCCTCTGTTTGAATTTGTGTATGAGGTAAGAAGGGATTAATGTCACTATAATAATGAGATTTTGTGAGAAGAAAAGGCCCTAATAAATCAAATAAAAGGCATGTATAATTAAATAATGAAGTAGCTTCTAAAGAATCAGATAGTAATATATATCAAGAACAATTCATATCAATCAAATAAAATTAAAAAACATGGAAAAAATCTTAAATCATTAAAAGAAGAGGTTTCATAAAGATTATAAAGTATATCAGCACTCGATTGTATTCGAAAAACATAACTAATGCACCAGTAATTATAGCTTATTCAACTAATCACTATAAATAGTTTGGGATAAATATAAATAGTTAAATTAAAAAATATAACTAATGTATATCGGCACTCATTATAGCTTATTCAACAAAATCATTCTAGAGATCAATATAAATAGTTTGGGATAAAATAGAGTAATCATATGAAGTTCCAAATTATAAAACTAATTACTAATTTTAGTTGTGAATGATTGGTTTGGAAGGAAAAAAAATGTAATACATGTTCCAAAATAATAAAACGTTATTCATAAAGGATAGATTATGTATAAACTAGGTATAACATTATACAATCAAATATAATGTGACAAATGCACTTGTGGCTGCTGGAGAAGAGAAAAAGGCATTGGTATAAAAAATTTTGCAGGTTGAACGCAAGTTACACGAAGCAAATTTTATGAAATAGAGATTACGGACCGAATTAGAAGAATTAAATCGAGGAAAACTCTATCCATGCGAGAAAGATAGAGGATGCTGAGAAGAGACAAATGATTTTAAGTTTGAGAGGGATGGTCGATATCGATAATGCACAATTGAAGATTAAGGTAAATAAGTTGATAATGACACTCGGACACAACAAATATTCGCTTGAATCATTTAAGGAAATGAGAACTCATTCTTTCTTTTAACGATGAGAAGACAAAGTTCAAATAAAAATTTCGGTTTCCACCGGCAAATCTATTGCTGGTAGAGAGCTAACAATGAAAAATTAAAAAGAGATAAAACACTGTTAAGAGGCGAGAGACCGAAGGACGAGGACTTCTTTTCGACTTGGAAAATAAGGGAAGAAGAACGGCCGAGCCGGAAGATGACCAACAAACGAACGCGAGAGGAGGGGCGAAAGGAGCGAGCTTTTCGTGAACAACTCGAATGAAAGACCTTCGATCTCGAGGGGCAACGCGGGGAAAATAGGAATGGCGAAATGCGAGCAACGGGGTCGATCATGAGGCCCACTTTATGTGAAATCTTCTCATGCAGTAGCGTTGAAGTTCCTACTGCACCCCGAATGATGGACATCGGCTGGTGGGGTGCTGTGAATCTCTGCCTTTGTGCCCACGACGAAGCCTTATTAGGTCGATACGTTCATCATTCGGTCAACAAATTACCATTTTGAGTAAAGTTGACTTTGTGGTCAAAAGTTGACCTATTTGTTTAATAGGTTGGCCATTAGGTAAAAAATTGACCATTTTGACCAAAGTTAACTTTTTGGTCAAAGTTAACCTATTTGGTCAATGGGGGTCATTAGGTCAAAATTTGACTATTATGACCAAAATTGACTTTTTGGTCAAAAGTTGACCTATTAGGTTAATAGGTTGGTTAATGGGATAATGTTTGACCATTTTGACCGAAGTTGACTTTTTGGTTTAAAGGCGACTGTTAGATTGATGGGTTAGTCATTGGGTCAGAAATTGACCATTTTGACGAAAGTTGACTTTTTGGTAAAAAGTTGACCTATTGAGTTAATGGGGTGGTCATTAGGTCAAAAATTGACATTATTGACCAAAATTAACTTTTTTGTCAAAAGTTGACTTATTGTGTCAATGGGTTGATCATTGTGTCAAGGATTGACTATTTTGACTAAAGTTCACTTTTTGGTCAAAAGTTGACCTATAGGGTCAATGGGACGGTCATTGGGTCAAGGATTGACCATTTTTACCAAAGTTAACTTTTTTGTAAGAGATTGACTTATTGGGTAAATAATTGGTCATTAGGTTAAAATTGTTGTTTTAGCAGCGCTTTTGGTGAAAGTTGACTGTTGGGTCGATGGGTGGGTCATTGGGTTAAGAATTGACCATTTTGATGAAAGTTGACTTTTTGGTTAAAATTTGAATTAATGGGTCAATGGGTTGGTCATTGGGTCAGAAATTGATCATTTTAACCAAATTTAACATTTTGGTCAAAAGTTGACCTATTAGGTCAATTGGGTGGTCATTAGGTAAAAAACTGATTATTTTGACCAAAATTTCTTTTTGGTCAAAAGTTGACATATTGGGTCATTGGGACATGGACTGACCATTTTGTCCAAAGTTGACTTTTTTATCGAAAGTTGAAATTTATTGGTGAATGGGTTGGTCGTTGGGTCGAGAGTTGACCATTTTGACCTAAGTTGATTTTTTTTTGTTAGAGATTGACTTATTTGGTCGATAATTTGTCATTAGGTCGACAATTGATTATTTTGCCCAATTAGAATTTTTGGTCGAAGTTGACTTGATGTCAGTCGATGGTGTGGTCCTTAGGTCGTAAATTGACCATTTTGGCCAAAGTTGACTTTTTGGTCGAAAAGTTGAGTTAGTGAATTAGGTCGAGAGTGACCATTTCGACCAAAGATGACTTTTTAGTCAACGAGGTGGTCATTGGCTCGTAAATTGACCATTTTGACCCAGAAGTTGACTTTTTGGTCGAATGTTAAATCTATTCGAGTAAATGAGTTGGTAATCGGGTCGAGAATTGGCCTGACCAAACATTTTGACCGAAAGATAACTTTTTAGTCGAAATTTTATACGTAGGTCGATGGGTTGGTCATTAGAGTCGAAAATTGATGATTTTGACTAAAGTTGACTTTTTGTTCAAAAGTTGACCTATTGGGTTAATGGGACGTCATTAGGTTAAAAAGTTGACAATTTTGACAAAATTTGACTTTTTGGTCAAAACTTGACTTATTGGGTAAATGGGTTTGTCATTGGGTCAAGAATTGACCATTTCGACCAAAGTTGACTTTTTAGTCAGAGATTGACTTATTGAGTTAATAATTGGTCATTAGGTCAAAAATTAACTATTTTGACCAAAATTGAATTTTTAATTGAAGTTAACCCGATGAGGTTAACGAGGACGATCATTGGGTGAGAAATTGTTATTTTGATCCCGAAGTTGACTTTACGGTCAAGAAGATTGACATATTTGGTCAATGAGTAGGTAATTGGGTAAAGAATTGATCATTTTGACCAAAGATGACTTTCGAGTCAAAAGTTGACTTATTGGGTCATCGGGTTGGTCATTGGGTCAAAAATTGACCATTTTGACCAAAGTTGACTTTGGTCAAAAGTTGACCTAATGGGTCAGCGAGTGGTCATTAGGTCAAAAATTGACTATTGTGACCCAAAATTGACTTTTTTGTCGAAAAGTTGATCTATTAGAGCCGATGGGTTTGTCATTGGAGTCGAAGGATCGACCGTTTTGACCAAAGTTGACTTTTTGGTCGGAGTTTGGCTTGGTCATAAATTGGTCATTAGGTTAAAAATTGATAATTTTGACCAAGACTTACTTTTTGGTTCAAAAGTTGGTCTATTGGGTCGATGGTTTGTCATTTGGTCAAGGATTAACCATTTTTGGCCCCGAAGTTGACTTTTTTAGTCGAAATTTGACAGGTTGGGATTCGAATGGGATGTGGATCATTGGATCAAGGATTGACCATTTTCACCAATGTGCGACATTTAGGTCTTTGTGTCGAGAAATTGATCATTTGACCAGAATTTGAATTTTGGTTAAAAGTTGATCTTTTGGGTCAATGAGGTGGTCATTAGGTAAAAAATTGACAATTTTAACCAAAATTGGCTTTTGGTCGAAAGTTGTCCTTTTGGGTCGATGAGTTAGTCATTGGGTGAAGGATTGATCATTTTGAACAAAGTTGACATTTGGTCAAAAGTTGACTATTGGGTCAATGGGTTGGTCATTGGGTCGAGGATTGTTCATTTTGACTAGAGTTGACTTTTAGGTCGGAGATTGGCTTACTAGGTCGATAATTGGTCATTAGGTCGAAAATTAACAATTTTGACTAAAATTGACTTTTTGGTCGAAAGTTAACCTATTGGGTAAATGAGTGTTCATTAAGTCGAAGAATTAGCTATTTTGACCAAGATTGACATTTTTAGTCGAAAGTTGACTATTGGGTTCACGGGTTTGTCATTGGGTTAAGGATTGATCATTTTGACCAAAGTTGACTTTTCGGTCGAAGGATTAACTGTAATTGGGTTAATAATTGGTCTTTAGACGTGACGAAAATTGACTTTTGGTCGAAAGTTGACTTATTGGGTTAATGGGTTACTGTCATTGAGTCGAGATTGACCATTTTGACCAAAGATAACTTTGTAGTCGGAGATTGACATATTAGGACAATAGTTTGTCATTAATTCGAAAATCGGCTTATTTTGACCAAAATGTATTTTTTATCGAAAGGCCGACTGTGCATGATGGGTTGGTCATTGGGTAAAAGATTTGATTATTTTGGCCAAAGTTGACTTTTTGGTCGAAAGTTGACCTATTGGGTCGATGGGTTGGATCGTGGAGTCGAGGATTGACCATTTTGACCAAAGCTGACTTTTGAGAGATTGGCTTACTATGGTCGATAGATTTGTCATTAGGTCAAAAAATTTCTGTCCCGACAAGAATTGACTTTTTGGTGAAAAGTTAGCACTGTTAGATTCGATGGGTTGGTCGATTGCGTCGGAAGTTGACCATTTTGACCCAGAATTTGTCTTTGGGAAAAACTTGAGAAACCTAGTAATTGAGTCGACGAGCGCGGTCGGTAGGTGATAAATTGACAATTTTGACCAAAATTGACTTTTTAGTCAAAAGTTGACCTATTGGGTCAATGTGTTGGTCATTGGGTCAACGATTAGCGATTTTGGCCAAAGTTGACTTTTATGTGAAAAGTTGACAAATTGGGTCAATGGGCTGGTCATTGGATCATGGATTGACCATTTTCACCAAAGTTGGCTTTTAGGTCATCGTGTCAGACAGTAGTGATTTGCCCGGAAGTCTGACTTTTTGAGTCGAGAGTTGACCTTTTGGGTCGATGAGGTAGTCATTAGGTCGAAATTGATAATTTTGACAAAAATTTGCTTTTTGGTCGAAAGTTTTCCTTTTGGGTCGATGAGTTGGCCGATTGGGTCGAGGATTGACGCCATTTTGACCAAAGTTGGCTTTTTTGGTCAAAAGTTGACTTGTTGGGTCGATGGGTTGGTCCTTGGGTCGAGAGTTCGACCTATTTTGACCAAAGTTGACTTTTTGGTCGAAGTTTAGCTTGTTGGGTCGATCAATTGGTCATTAAGTCGAAAAATTTACTAGTTTGACCTAAATTGGCTTTTTGAGAAATTGAAAAGTTCGATACTGTTGGAGTGAGTGGGTTGGCCGTTGGAGTCGAGGGATGGAGCCTTTTGACGAGGACTGACATATTTGGTCGAAAGTTGACACAATCAGATCGATGGGTTTTGTCATTGGGTCGGATGATGACCATTTTGACCAAAGTTAACTTTTTGGTTGGAGAGATTGACTTGATTGGGTCGACAGATTTGTCATTAAGTCTGAAAATTGACTTATTTCGACCCAAATTGACTTTGTTGAAAAGTTGACTCATTGGAATGTGATGCGATTGTTCATTGGAGTAAAGAAGTTGACATTTTGACCGAAGTTGACTTTTTGCTCGACGTTGACGTATTGGGTGAGTCGGTTGGTCATCGGGTCGAAAATTGTCACATTTTGACCAAAGTTAACATTTAGTCGGTGGTAGTGATATTTTAAAATTTGGTATTTTTACTAAAATTAACTTTTTGGTCGAAAGTTGACTGTTAGTCAATCAGGTTTTAGTCATTAGGTCGAGTTTGTGATTTATTGGTGACTTTTGGTGGATGACTATAGGGTCGAGTTGGTCATTGGTGAAATTGACCATTTTGACCCAAAGTTGACTTTTTGGTCAAAGATGACCTATTGGTTCGATGGGTTTGTCATTAGGTCAGATGAAGCCATTTTGACTAAAGTTGATTTTGTCGGGTGTGCTAAGATTGATAAATGAGTCATTGGAATTAGTGACTATTTTGACCGAATTGACTTTGGTGAAAGTTGACTGTTAGATTGATGGGTTGGTCATTGGTCGAGGATAGACCGTTTTATTGAAAGTGACTTTTGCTCCAAAGTTCGCATATTTGGTCGGAGTGAGTTGGTAATTGGTGAATTGACCATTTTATTGAATGCTTTTAGATTGAAAGTTGATCTTTTAATTCAAACTTGACCATTTATTGATTGACTTTTTGGTGGATTGACTTTGTTAGATTCATTGGATGGCCATGTAAAAAATTATTGTTAGACCAAACTTGACTTTTGGTCGAAAGTTGACCTGATAGGTCGATGGATTTGTCGTTGAATTCGAAGGTTTGACCATTTTGACCAAAGTTATTTCGGTGAGTTTGACTTGTTAAGGGTTAATAATTGGTCATTAGATTGGTCGTAATTTTAGTAAAAATGATCAATGGGAGTCATCATCGGGTTGAAATTGACCATTTTTGAGAAGTTATTTTGATGAATGTTTTTATTAGATTGATAGGTTTGTCTTTGGGTCGAAGATTAACCATTTTGACTTATGTTAGCTTTTTGGCGATTGGCTCTACTTGGGTCGATAATTCGATCATTCGGTCAAAAATTAAATTTTTGGCCAGCCGCGACTTTGGTGAAAAGATAGCTGTTATTGAGTCGATGGGTTGGTCGTTGGATCGAGGATTGACCGTTTTGACGGAAGTTGAATTTTGGTCGAGAGTTGGCCTGATGGGTCGATGGGATGGTCGTTAGGTTCGGATTAGTACCATTTTGACGAAGTTGACTTTTTGGTCGATGATTTGACTTATTGGAGTTCGATAATTGGTCGTTAGGTTAAAAATTGATTATTTTGACAAAAATTAAATTTTGAGTCGAAAAGTTGACCCATTGGATCGAAGCGGGGTGGTCATTGGATCAGAAGTCGCCCATGTTCAAATGACCTAGGATTGACTTTTTGGTGGATTGACTTTGTTTAATTGATGAGATGGTAATTGGGTTGATTAATTGACCATTTTTGTGCAGAAAGATGACTTTTTGGTTAAAAAGTTGATCTATTAGGTTGATGAGTTCGGTAATTGGGTAAAAAATTGACCATTTTGATCCAAAGTTAAGCTTTTTAGTCAGACGTTGACTGTGTGTAAATGGGTGGTCATTTAGGTCGAAAATTCTGCTATTTTTGACCGACATTGTCTTTTGGTCGAAAGTTGACCAATACTTGGGGGCGACGAGTTTTCAGTTGGGTCGATGGGTTGGTCGTTGGGTTGGTGTCGTTTTGACCGAAGTTAACTTTTTGGTTAAAAGTTGACATCTTTGGAGATCCATGGGTGGTGGCATTAGGTAAAAAATTGATTATTTTGACCAAAGTTGTCTGCTGGTCGAAAGTTATTTATTAGATTGATGATTTCGTCATTATGTTAAGGATTTTTATTTTGACCGAAGTTCACTTTTTGGTAGGTGATTGGCTTGTTAGAACCGATAATTGGTCAATAATTCGAAAAGTGCCAATACATTTTGACCAATATTAAATTTTTGGATTAAAAGTTAACCCAAATTTAAGGTGTGAGGTGATGATCAAGTGAAATGCATTTTTGACCAAAGTTAACTTTAGTCAAAAGTTGACCTATTGGGTCAATGAGTTGATAATTTAGTCAATTGACGCTGTAGATGACTTTTTGGTCAAAAGTTGACTGTTGGGTCAATGGGTTGGTCGTTAGGTAAAATTAGTTAATTTTGACGAAATTGAAACTTTGTGAAAAGTTGACCTCTTAGGCGATGGGTTTGTCATTGAATTCGATGATTGACCATTTTGACGAAATTCTTTTAGTCGAAAATGTCTTATTGGGTCGATAATTGGTCAGCAATTAATTCTTATTTTGGTCGATAGGTCGAAAATTAATTATTTTGACCAAGAATTAAATTTTAGTCGGATTATTCATTAGATTGACATTGTAGTCGTGAGTTAGAAATTAGCCGTTTAGCTAGCGAAGTTGACACAGGTCGAAAGTTAACCTTTTTAGTCGATGAGTTTGTAATTGGTGAAGATTGACCATTTTAACCAAAGATGACTTTTTTGGTGAAAGTTGATCTATTGGATCAATGGTTTGTCATTAGATCAAATTATTACGTTTGACGAAGTTAGCTTTTTGGTGAAAGTTGACATATTGGGTGAATGGGTGGTGATTGGGTGAAATTTGCTATTTTTACCAAAAGTGAACTTTAATTGAGATTGACTATTAGGTGATGGGTTTTGTATCAATAGGTTAAGGATTGACCATTTTAACCAAAGTTAGTATTGGGTCGAAGATTGATAGGTGAATAATTGGTCATTAATTTAAAAGCCGACTATTTTGACTAAAATTGAATTTTTTAATTAGTTTACTGTTAGTCCAATTGATTGAGCATGAAAAAAAAAATTATAGAGAATGACGAACGGAAATTCTTCAATAGAATCCTCTTGATCCACCATTTCCATCTCACCGACCGTGTCAAACCTCCTTCAAGAGATGCAGAATGATCAAAGTGCTCATTCATTCTCCAATCGAAGATGATCAAAGAAATAAGATAGAATATTGATTACATTCATTAGGTGTTGTACTTCCTTCTCCGGTTCTTAATTTCTCAAGTGTCTGAACTTTCAGGAAAATAAGGAGGAATAGAGTGCTAAGACCTACGAGATGGTTGATCTTCAGTAATGAAACCATGTCATTCATATCACTAACTACTCTAATTACTATAGCCATCTGCTTCCAGGTCTATAGGCTTCCAAGGTAGAAGTAATCTTTCTCAGTTCTCATATGGCACTTTGTAGATCGTAACGAAAGGAGAAATATGAATTGAAGACGATACCCAGAAACCCATACTTGATCACATGAACGATCAATCCCCAAAACAGACTTAACAATTATTGAACCAACATCAATAAGCATCACAATTGAATACAACAGTTCAGAATAACAAACTCCTTAGTTACTTTCTTGATTTCATAGTGGGGAGCAATTTTGCACAAATAAAATAGCAAGTGTTTCGATGTAGGATTTAACGGTGTGATCGAGAAACTTACATACACATTATCTCTTATCTCCCGATCAATAACCTATAGTTAGATGTACGTATAAATCACTCATATTATCCTTCGTTGGGTAAAAATTTGAAGTGGCGGATTAGAACATTCTCGATCATGTATAAATCATTAATCTTTGCGAAATTAAATGTGACGAACCTACCTAGCACATAGAGCGGAACCTTGGTTGATTCCGCTGAAAATTTGCATAAAACTCCTTCACGAAGTTTAGGACCACTAAAATGGTTGTACTATAACATAGCATGACATCTACGAATAATATTTCCATCAATTATTTAGTGGAAGGAGAATTCATTACCTCGATTCACGAAGCCTCTCTCCTTAATAAACCTCATTTTAGAGATATTTTTGTTGAATAGACGTTGCACTTGACGACGAACTTTCTGATTGAAAACTTGAAATCTTGGTTACATCGAGTTAGAATCCATTTGGACGAGATTTGGGATCTTCCTCTTCATTCCTTTGGTAGTTCTTGCATCAGGGGTAGTTTTGGAGTTGAAATTGGAAAATTCTTGCTAGAAATGCAGCTTTAAATTTAAAATGAAAACATTTTACGAATAAGCGCCATTCGGTGCTAATAACGGCGTCGTTCGGCACTAGTTGAATTTTGCAGGCTTTACTTTGTCTAATTTATTTCCGAACATTGATTCGATTCATTTCTTAAATTTTCTTAATGATAATTAGGGAAGAATAATACTTAATTAAGTAACAAATAAACACAAATAACACAACAAACAAAACGAACTCGATAAGCTACGGGTTGCCTCCCACAAAGTGCTTGGTTCAACGTCGTCGGCCGACATAGTCGAGTTATTCAGGTTGATCCAAAATTAAAACCTCTTTTAAAGTGGGTATTGCCTACAAAATATGGTTTTAATTTTTTTCCATTAGCTTTGAGACTAGTCTTCAAGATTTAGGGTCTTTGATAATCACGGCTCCGGAATTGATAGATTTTTAGGATAATGAAGGTTACGTCCATTAGATTTCGGCTTTCGAGGAAATAATTTCAATCTTGTATTATATAGACTTTTTGTCTGGTTGAAATTTCTTCTAAACGATCTTTCGTTCATGCCATATTTTTCTTCTCTCCTTGTATATTATCATTATCATTTGAATCATTTACGATTTCTTCCAATTCATTCAATTACCTTGATCTCTTCTCACCAACATCTTTCAAATTAAATTTCAATTTCTTTATCGCCTAATATGCTTTATATTCTAGTTTAACTGGAAGGTGACAAATTTATCAAAGATTAATGCGTAAGGAGACATTCATTTATGGGAGTTTTGTAAGCAATGCAATGCCCAATAAAAGCGAGTGTCTAGTCTAGCGGACAAATTTATTTTCTCGGGATTAATGGGTATAAAATTCATTTAATGTGAACTAGATAACTCTGCCTAAACCATTAGTTTGGGGATGATAAGGCAGCCAGGAATTCTATGCACATTATTACATTTTTCCACCATCTCGGGTCAGATGATTCTTAAAATGGGATCTTCCATCGATGATGATTACTCTAGGCATTCCATATCTTGGGAAAATATTTTTCATTAAAAACCTTGAAACACTCCCAGCATCACACCTAGGAAAAGCTATTGCCTCGATCCATTTTGATACATAATCAGTAGCAATCCGTATATATATATTTCTAAATGGACGTATAAATGGTCCCATAAAATCTAATCCCCAAGCATCAAAAATTTCAACTTCCAAAGTAAAATTAAAAGGCATTTCATTTCTTAGATATATTGCACATTCTCGACATCGATCACGAGTTTTGATAAATCTATAAACATCTCGAAAAATTGTAGGTGATAAAATCAGTGCAAAATCTTATGTGCGGTTATCGATTCTAAAATGTCCTCCAAATTCACAATCAAGATATTCTCGAAAAAACTCTTTGTTTCTTCATAAGGCACACATATCTAATAATAAGATCTTTACATTGCTTGTACGAGATAAGGATCATCCTAGAAATAAAATTTAGCATCATGCTTAAATTTTTTACTAGCTGTACATTATTAAGTGAGGGGGGTAAAATATTACTAACGATGTAGTTTACGATATCACCATACCATAATAAATTTCCTTCGATAATATTATATAATTGCTCATTAGGAAAAGTTTCGATGATTTTATTTTCAAAGTCATCAAAATCGGGTTGTTCAAAGTCTGAGCAAATGAACAACTATTTGATTATCAACCTTTTCTATTAACGATCTCAAAATCAAATTCTTGCATTAAAAGTATCCATCAAATCAGTCTTGGTTTTGCATACTTCTTTTGTATTAAATATTTAATAGCATAATGATCAATATACCTTATACATTAGCTCAAATTAAGTAAGATCTAAATATTTTAAAGGCATAAACGATGTTAACAAAATCTCTTTACGTAGTGGTGTAATTAATTTGAGCATCGATAGAGTCTTACTAGCGTAGGATATAACTTTAAACATTTTGTCATGTCTTTGCCTTAAAACAACTCCAATAGCATAATCGCTAGCATCACACATTAATTCGAGATGGTTTCTCCCGGTCGAGGTTAAACTATTATAGGGGCAGTGATTAATTTTCCTTTAATAGATCAAAAGCTTATAAGCATTCATCGATTAAAATCAAACTTCCTATCTTTTTCAAAAGTTGGCATAGAGGCTTAATTGATTTTTGAAAGTCTTTGATATATGTCACGAAAAACTTCTTACCCTCTCACGGTTATTGTAGGTGGTAATTTTCGCATGTGGTGAATCTTTAGAGGATCTGCTTCCATGCCATATTTAGATATTTTATGCCCGAAGCACGATTCCTCCTGCAACCATAAATTGACACTTTTCCCGATTTAGGACTAAATTTTCTTTCACATACCTCTAAAACTTTTTCTAAGTTGCATAAGCATGCATCAAAATGAATCTACGAAGTGCGAAATCGTCCATAAATACTTCAATTCCATCATCTATTAAATTGCTAAAAATGGACATCATACATATTTGAAATGTTGCGGAGTGCATTACATGGCATTCAAAGAGCATTCTTCTAAAATAAAGTTGCACTAAGAGGCTAGTAAATGTAGTCTTCTCTTGATCCTCGGGAGCGATAAGTATTTGGTAATACTTAGGTATATCCATCTAAAAGCAATAGTGCTTGTATCCAACAAGTATGCAGCATTTTGGTCTAAAAATGGTAAAGGAAAGTGATCTTTTCTAGTGGTGGCGTTCAATTTTCTATAATCAATACAAATTCACCAACCGATGACTTATCTTGTCGGTATAATTTTGTTTCGATCATTTATGTCGAAAGACACTCCTCCTTTCTTAGGAACATAATGATTTGGGCTTACCATAACACTATCGAAATAGGATATATAATTCAGACATCTAGCTACATTAAAATCTCTTTTTTAACCACTTCTTTCATTATTGGGTTCAGTCTCCATTACGGGATCGACTCTAGGTTTATGTTGTTCATTGATAAAATTACGTATACGAATCGATGACGATTCTTTTAACATCAATTATGGACCAACCAAAAGGCTTTTTTGTATCTTTTAAAGGTGTCCAATAATTTTTGTTATTGATATTCATTTAAATCCGAAAATACAATGGTAATTAAAGTAGATGATTCTCCTAAAATGCACTTCAAATGATTAGGGAGAATTTTCGGCTTAAGTTCGGGAGGTTTAATGATAGATGGAATTAAATTATATCTCCATTTTCCATAGTATCCGAAATATTTCAAATCTTTCACGAACAAATTCTAACTTTTACTTTTCATATCGTCTAAATCATCTTCATTTTAACTTTCATTTTCATCCTCACATTCTAGATTTCTTCTAAAATACTTCTTTAGAATGATCTTCTCTCGAAATAATCACGAGATTTTCATTCGAAAGCACTCATCATCTTTTTAGTTGAGGGTATTTCATAGATTTCAGAATAGTAGAAAGTTACCTCTTGGTCATTGACTCTCATGGTTAATTCTCCTTTTTGAACATCGATCATAGCTCTCCCAGTAGTAAGGAATAGTCTTCCTAAAATAATTAGAATTTCTTTATCTTCCTCCATATCTAATACGATAAATTCCACGGGAAAGATAAATTTATCTACCTTTACTAATAAATCTTCCTCGACTCCTTTAGGATAAGAGATAGATCGATCGGCTAGTTTAAGTGTCACGGATGTAGGTAAAATTTCTCATATTCTTAATCTTTTTAAAGTTGATAAAGGCATAAGTTTAATACGCTCGAGATCACATAAAGCTCTTCCCGAAAAATTTCTCACCTATAGCTCGAGGATAGTGAAACTACTTAGGTCTTTAAGTTTTCGGGAAGCTTCTTCTAAATAGTACCTTTACATTCACCGCTAAGTGTAAGCTGTCTCGTGGTCTTTGAACTTTCTTTTTTTGTAAGAATATCCTTAGCTTTACATAATCGAGGCATCTTCTCTAATGCTTCAATAGAGGGAATATTAATCATTAATTTCTTAAGATTTTCAAAAACTTTGTAAATGTTATACACAGTATGTTTCTTTAGTCTTTGAGGAAAACCGAAAGGAGTGGTCTTTCAACAATTATCTTCATTGGTTCTAACGAATATTCTTGGATATATCTTATTAGAGCCATTCTGTTCACTTCACTCTCTTTCAACTGACTTCTTTTTAAACTCTTTGTTCCAATTCTTTTCCACTCCTTAATTGAATAACCTTAATTTGCTCCTTGTTTTGATATTTTGGGTCAATCTCAACATTGCTAGGAAAATTTCCGAAGGTCCCCATTATTAACAGCAAGATATGTCTTGATTGATTCTCGATGTTTTCATCACAACATTTTGAGCTTAATTTGATTACCCATATTTAAAATCATTTTCTTGTTAGACAGCTTCTTTTCCTTAAATTGGTGATTACTATTAAAGTTTGGGAGGATAAGAAGGTCTATAATTGGTATTTCCTTTATTGTTCGGATTTCATTTGGAATCATAAGATTATTTCCCCATTGTGGATTAACAACAACATTGGTGTTATTCCGGTTGAAGTTTGGGTGATTCCTCCAACTAGGATTATAATAATTTGAGTAAGGATTATTGACATTGTTATTTATAGCGTGATGTTTCATAATACATTTAGAGTTTATCAATTATCTGATGGAATTTTCTTCCCAACCTTTGGGGGTGTTGGAGAATAATTCATTCCGTATTGATCTATTTTCTTAGAAAGTACAGCTATTAGAACTATCTTGGATTTATCGCATCAAAATCATGAATACGCTACTCTCTTAGGATTTACCGCTCGGAAGGGGCCATTAAAAAATTATTAGTAGCCATCTCTTCAATTAAAGAATATGCTCATCAAAATGTTTAGACATTAATGATCACAGCTGACATCATTGATAATCAATCTCAAAAATCCCACTAATCCATTATAGACGGTTTGAATTATTAACCTTGATCCTAGTAAAGCATGATGTGGACACTTTCTCGAGAAGATCATTGAATCTTTCCCAAGTTTAATATATGGAATCTTCATCAAGCCGACTAAAATATGTGATATCATTCCTGTGGGGTTGTTGTTTTGGAAGGAGGGAATTATTTTGATAGAAGCTTTGTGAAAGCTCTCCCCAAGTTACGATAGATCTAGGTGCTAGTGAAACTAACCACACCTTAGCCTTATCCCTTAATGAAAAAGGATAAAGTCTAAGCTTTAGCAACATTGTTTGTAGCTCCATCGTATTTAAAAGTAGCACGCGGTTAAAAACTAGTGAGAGATGCATAGTTACGATCTTCATTAGGTGTTCCTGAAATTGATTATTTTGTACCATTTGGATAGTAACGAGGTTTAAGCCCAGGTAGATTAGCGGCAACATTAGGGTTTTGGATAATTAAGTGAATTTTATCTGTCTTTGGATTAACATAATCTCTTAATTGTCACAGTATAATTTCAATTTGATTGTTTAAGTTGTTCGTCATTTTGTGAGGATTTGTAGATTATTTTTGTTGTTTTTGAACTTTTCAATAGTACGCTCTAATTCGGGAATCGTAAGACACTAAACATATAGATCAGATACTACGCATATAAACACAGCAAGCCTTGATAATAATATGAAACACACACAATTATGACTTGTAATTCAAATATAAGATTTCAAATACAAAAAAATTAAATTTTAGCGAGTTACCTTTCATCCCCGACAATGGTGCCAAGAAATGGTGTGACTTTTTTAATTTGCCAAAACTTATGAACTCGGATATATATATATATATATATATATATATATATATATATATATATATATATATATAATCATGGTGGTGGCGAGTTTTGCCTTAGCTCTGCTAGGGTTTGGGGCGTGTGTTGGAGAGGCTGCTGGGAGCAGAGTACTGTGGTGGTGTCTTTCGGAGTTGGTGGAGGTTTCTTCGTTGGGCTGGTAAGTGGTGCTCTCCCTTGGTGGATTTACTACGAGGACATTTGTTGGTTTAAAGCTTTCCGGGCTCTCTGTTGTTTTGAATTCGACTACTTGTTCCATTGCCTTCCGGTTTGGTAGTTTGATTTGAACTCTTGGTCTTTTCTTGATTCTTTCAGGGGTGCGTTCCTTTTGGCTTTGGCTAGTTCTAGTGCTATGATGACCCCCTAACTTATGCTTCTGCTTGTCATTAACGGTCGGGGGCCTAAATACAGTAGAACACCTTACTTTTCCTCAAATACTTGCATGATGCGAGCTGTGGTAGAGTTGATCGCCCTTTTGTTGAGACCTGCGGGCATCAAGGATGGTCGACTCCGCAATAGTTTTTACTAATCGGGAAATGAATGCCCTGGTCGATTACGTTAAGTTCACCATTGTGGGTCAATTCCAATATGGACATCCCAAATTGGAAATGGTCAAGAGACATTTTGAAAATCTTCAGTTTGAAGGACACTGGAAGCTGGGGGTGATGGATGGAAGGCACCTCCTTATTAGGCTATCTAAGGAGGAGGACTATGCAAGGATGTTGGGAATGCAAGTTATGCGAGTGGCTAATTCATCTATGAAGCTTATCAAATGGTACCCGGGATTTGACCACGCCAAAGAACCCCTTTAAAACCTTTGTGGTTCACTTTCCCAAACCTACCAATCCAACTATACCACACCAATTCCATTTTTCAGATTAGCGGGGCTCGGGCACACCCCTTAGAGTTGACTCTCCAACTCATGATATGGGTAACCCTACTGCTGCAAAGGTGTTGATAGAAAGAGATGTGTCACCTGCGACATTGATAAGATCCGGATTACTACTTCGATAATGGTGATGGGTTTTGGCGAGGAAGTAACACTAGAAAATAAACCTATCTATTGCCACCACTGCGGGATGTTTGGCCATCCTAAGGAAAAATGCTATAGAGCTTAGACCTCCTTCCAAAAACCAGAAAAAGGTAAGGGTGTAACCCAACCCGCCCAAGTGGTTAATGACACTCGGATGAACGAGTGTAACTCGGAACTAATTGATGTAATCCCCTCCGATCAAGCACAACCGGAACCCAAAGAGTCCGTACTTCCGGGACGGGTTTTGAATGTCGAACTCCACATACCAGTTGTTAGTCCCTCTCCAAAGAATGTTAGAGGAAAATCAAAAGAAAATGGAAGAAGCCCGGCAAATTCGGAAGTCAAAGAAGAAAAAGCATCACTCTACCGAGTCGCAGAAATTAACGGAGTCCTTCACAGAACAATCCGAACTAGTGAGAATTCACGATGGATCCCCTCGGCTCCCTTCCGGGAGCGGAACCACCACTCGATCCGGGTCCGGATCTAAATCTACTCCTACATCACCCAACCCTAAACCTCCCGATGATCAATCGCCTGTGTTGGAATATTAGAGGGGTGGCACATCCCCTCACCTTAAAGAGATTATTACACTTGTACAAAAAACACCGGCTTTGGTGTATGATTCTTTTGGAACCAATGGTCCATAAAAACCATTCTAAAATTCTAAATAAATTCCCCGGGTGCACTTTTTATGCAAATTACACAAACAAAATTTGGGTGATTTGCGAAAAGAACTCTCTTGGAAGGTTATGGTTGACCACTCCCGCTTTTACACTCGTCATTTTCAGTTGATGGGTAATAGCTTTGCGGCAACATTTGTTTATGCTTTGTCGTACCAAATCGAGAGGCTAACTCGTGGAATGAGATTATAAAAATCATTAAGGAGGAACATCAAAGTTGGATTGTGGGGGTGACTTTAATAGCATAGCTTCTCCAAGTGAAAAATTGGGAGGGAGAATTCCAAACCAAGGTATGATTTCCGAATTTAATGATAATATCCTTTTGGCGAGGCCTTTTTGATCTTGGCTACATTGGGAACCGGTTCACATGGAGAAGAGGGGCCATCCGGGAGAGACTTGATAGGTTTTTGGCTAATGATTCCCGGCACCACCAATTTCACGCATACCACTATTTCTCATCTTAATTTTGCTTGGATCCGATCACGAGACCCCTTCTTTTAACCATTTCCACTCCACGACCCCAAACCTCCTCCCCTCCATTTAGATACCTAAGCTTTTGGTCCGGCCATCCCGAGTTTAATAAAATTATGCAAGACAACTGGAAAGGGATTTCCTCTACTAACCCTTTTACTAAAGCTGCAATACCTACAACGAACCGGCTAAAGCTCTCGGGAAGTGGAGCGGGAGTCCATTGGTGATGTCTTCGAGGAGGTAATCCAAGGCGAAGGGGAGGTCAACAATGCGAGGTTGCTCGCCAAGCTGATCACAACAAGTTTAAGGATTTTGTTGCTGCCCAAGAAAAGTTGCTAACTTACATCAGTCGGCAAGACCAAATCCTCGGTCGAAAGCTTCTATTAACAAATTTAAACTTGGGGATAGGAATACTAAATACTATCATGCTTGTATTAAGTATAAAAGGAAGTGCAATGCCATTTTTTCAATCGGGATCGATCGAGGGACACTTCTTACTAATGGAACCGATATTGCCAATAGTGCTTGTTTCCTTTTTCAAAAGCTTCGACCTTCGAAGCCGGGCTCGAGTATTCCTATTGATAGCAATCTGTTTAATGATGTCCACAACTACACCGGCTCTCTCCATCTTACTTGACACTCCCTCTATGGAAGAAATTTGGTCGGCTTTGCGAGTCCATTGACAATTCTAAAGGCTGCTTGGACCGGATGGGTTTAATGCTTGAATTCTATAAAAAGGCACGGAATTTTTGTCACACTTGAAGTGGTTGCTTTGCAGTTCGAGGTTTCTTTAATGGCATTGATCTTAATCAATACTTTTACTCATCTAACACTGTACTCATACCTAAAACAAATGCTCCTGTAAATTGGAACCATTACAGACCTATAAGTCTAACTACAGTGATAAGCAAATTAATTAGCAAAGTTATTGTGGGGAGATTACAACCTCATCTGGACAAAATTATTAGCCCGCAGCAGACAGCTTTTGTGAAAGGAAGGTCCATAACCGACAATGTTACGCTTGCCGGGAATTACTTCTTGATCTTGACAAAACATGTAGGGAGGTAATATCATATACAAACTTGACATTAAGAAAGCATATGATACTGTAGATTGGAACTTCATTCTCCAAGTGCTTGCATGCCGAGGCTTTCCAGCGAGTTACGCAAATGATCGAAAGATGGTGAAGTTCGATCATCACTCAATTCGGTAAATGGTCGGTCTTGGGGAGGTTTCCGAGCTACCGGAGGTCTTAAACGAGGGAGACCCTCTTTCCCCCTCCATTTTTATATTAGTGATGGAATATCTCTCTAGACTCCTTGAAGCTCAAATTTCCCCTCACCACTATGCTAGATACCATCATAAATCAAATGTTATCATATCCCATCTATTGTATGCTGATGATCCGATGTTATTTTCCGAGCTTCAATCGATTTGTCAAGAGAGTTAATGAATGCCTTACTCGATTCCAAAATATTTACGGGCTCCAATTTAACAAATCCAAATGTGATTTGATTTTCTCTAGTAACACCAAGCCGACCATCATCCTTTGGATTACTAGCTATCTTGGATTTTCTACTTGCATCTCTTCCTATGAAATACACGGGAGTGCTTCGATCGAGGGAAATCTAAGCGGCTCCACTTTGATGAGATCATTGGTAAGCTCGAATACCCAACTCTCAAATTGGGCTAATTCTTATTTATTTGATAGGGGAAGAATCACTCTACTTCACAGTATCCTTACCACCTTCCCTAATTATGTTCTCCAAATGGCTTGTTTAAAGAAAAGCTCCAGAATCCAAATTGAAAGAATTTTTAATAGGTTTCTTTGGTCCAGTCGGAGGAAGCAAATGCACTTGGGCAAGTTGGCGAAACTTGCCAAACCTACTGAGGCTGGAGGATTGGGTTTCAAAGGGTTGCATCATCTGCGAAAAGTCAATTTACGCAAGTTATGGGTGGAATTCGGACAACGAAGTCTCTATGGGCACTTTACTTGACGGGAAAATATTGTAAAGATAGCCACCTCAGCTTGGCCCAAATTAAACCAGGTTGCTCTAGAATTTAGAAACAAATGCTTATCAATAAAGATCTGGCTGAATCACTTTTCACATGGGAGCTTGGTCAAGGGAAGATTATGTTCTGGCAGGATACTTGGTGCCCACCTGAAATGAAGATTGCTATCCCATATACAAACCAACAACTTTTCCCTGTGGCTACTGTCGGGACAATAATCATTGGTCCCTCACTAAGCTTCGAGAGCTGCCGATCGATTGTTACCGCTCAACGAGTTTCTGCTATTCATTTTGATACTTCCCAACCTGACAAAATTATACGGCGAGAATGGTAAGCCCCACGACCTTACTAAGCATATCTACGAGACCATTTACAATTGGCCGACATTACTTGGGGCAAACATATCTGGAACAATTATCTAACTCCATCCATGTCATTCTTCATCTGGAGGCTCTTTCACCATCTACTTCCTACTGATGACATCCTCAAACTCAAGGGAATTAGAGGACCTTCCAAGTGCTACCTCTGTGGGACTGCTGCTGAATCTCTGCAACATCTTTTCTTTAACTGTTACTTCTCTCAGGAAGTCTGGAGGGGAGTGATCAATTTATTAAACATAAATACTATTCTACTTGATTGGAAGGACATATCCACCTGCTGGCAGCAATGGAATAAAGCTAATTTAGTGGCTGTCCCATTCTTGATTGCTTGGTTCATCTGGATGCACAGGAACAAAGTAAAAAATGAGGAGGAGAGCAGAAAAGTATTAATTGTGGTAACAAATTGTCAGGCCTTCTTGACTAAAATCATACTTTGGAAGCACTTCCCCAACATTCTTCACTATCCTACCCTTCTTCACCCCAAGCAGTTCAAGATTATTTTAGTTAATTGGAAGGTTCCTCCCTCCCCTTTCATTAAAGTTAACACTGATGGGGCTTTTGCAGCTGCTGGTGCTGGGTGTGGTGGTGTGTTCAGGGATCCATATGGCAAGTGTATCTGTCTCTTCCATTCTCCTACTGTGGCGGCTGATGCTTTAGAAGCTGAGTTAACAAGCGGTTTGTTGGGCTATACGACTAGCCATTTCCTGCCATTGGCATAATATCCTTGTGGAATGTGACTCGCCACTGATTCCGCAATACTTACAAAACACTCTCCATCCTCCTTGGCATCTTTCAAATTGGATACATAAGATCAGAAGACTCTCCCAACAATGTAATATCCAGTTCTCTTTCATTTACAGAGAAGGTAATAGGCCTGCTAATTGGCTAGCTAGGAAAGCCCTCCACTCTCAACGAGTCCTTGTGTCAGTCGCCCCTCCTCCTACCCCGTCCTACCTTTTGGATGCGGACCTAGTGCGAGCTCCACATTTTAGATTGGTGTCTATTAGTGGATGACATATGTTTTTCTTTGGTTTTTCTTTTTCTGTTGGAAGTATACTGGTGTCTGTATAGGGTGTGGTGTGTAGCATCTTATACCACCATAGTTATTTTTGGATACTTCAATCAGGGTATGTAATTGTTTTTTTATTTTTCTCATCATTAACATGTAGGGAGCTACTCTAGCTCTTTTCTTTTAAAATATATATATATATATATATATATATATATATATATATATGTAAATTAATAATAACAAAATTAAATTTAAAAATAAATAAATACCACTAAATTATCAAAATACTATCTAAATGCTAAATATGTATATTTGTAAATTAATGATATTATGAAAATAATGAAAATAATGTTATAATTTTAAAAGAAAACCAAAACATTGAGAAAAAAAATGATAATAATAATAACTAAAATAATAATTGTAAATATAAATAAATAATAAAAGTAAGTAAATAAAATGTCATTCTTTTTAACATAATGTAAATGTAAATATATATGTAAATAATAATTTTAATATATAATAACCTAATATAAATGATAATAACTTTAAACAAATAAAAGAATAACCAAGGAGAGAGAAAAATGAAAAGCTTTATAATTAAATACATAATAATATAAATGATAAATAAATGATATAAATAATAAAATTAAATATACATATAATTAATTACAATAATAAATTAAAAATAAAAAAACTTATAGTTTATATAAATTAAATGATAAGAATATAAGCATAATAAAATAAATAACACACACATATATATATATACATAAAATAAAAAAAATTTAAATAATATTAATGAATAATAAATTAAATTAAAATTAAATAGTTAAAACAAAATAAAACCAAAAATATAAATAATAATTAAATTAAATTAAATAATAATTAATTAAATAAACCGAAAACAATTATTAAATTAAATTAAATTAAATAATAAATAATAAATTAAATTAAATTAAATTAAATTAAATAATAATGTAAATAAATAATAAATGAAATTTAATTAAAAAAATTAAATTAATATTAAATTAAATAATAATGTAAATAAATAGTAATTTAAATAATTTAAATAAATTAAATAATATAAATTAAATTAAATTAAATAAAATAAATTAAATCAAGTTAAATTAAAATTAAATAGTAATGTAAATAAATAATAAATTAAATTAAATAAAATAAGTTAAAAAAAAAAATTAAATTAAATTAAATTAAGCAATAAGGTAAATAAATAATAATTTATAATAAATTGATTTAATTTAATTAAATTAAATAATAAAATAAATTAAAATAAAACCGAAAATAATAATTTAATTAAATAAACATTAAGTAATTATAAATTACAGTAAAATAAAATAAACAAATAACAAATGATTAAATAAAACAAATAAATAACGATCAATTAATTAAATAAAATTAATAACAATTAGTTAAATAAATAAATGATAATGAAGTAAATAAATCACAATGAATTAAATGAGATAATAAATTAAATAAATAATAAAGATAATAATAATTTTAATTACAAATAAAAGATAATAATTTTAAATAACACATAAATAATAAATAACAATAATAGCATAATAATCACATACAAACACAACTACAATCACATCAACAATCATACACATAACACACATACAATCACAACAATCACAACATACAACAACAATCCCGACCGCAATACAATACCAACACGATAACAATCAAACCTACGATATGCCTCTTGAGGCATGGTTTATTTTTCCTTTATAAAGGCCCCTAGAAAATCACAACTTGATGTAGAAAACATAATAAGATTACCCTTATGCTTAGTGAATGCATAGAGTAACCCAAATTTTACCGAGATGTCCACACAATCTTCCCGATTCACAGTCCAAACACAAAGTTCCTAGCTCTAAAAAGAAACCAAAATCAAACCAAAATCAAACTAAACCCAAACCAAAACCAAAAAAACTAAATCCAAACAAAACCAAATCCAAACACAAACTCAATCAAATCTTCCACAAATAAAATCACAAACTTTTCACAGCACTCCGATAAGTCAAAATCAAACTACCAATTGCCACCAATCCAAATCCAAACCACACCTAAAACCCATCCGTCCCAACCTACCCCAAACACTTGTGTTCATTAAGCATAAGGGTATAGGTAGGATGAGTTGTTAAGCAACATAATAAGTTTAAATGAGCCTGAGGCTTTTCACTAGGCTGTTAAAGGGAAGCTTGAACCTTCATCCTTCTCCTGACCTTTTGGATACCCTAGAGGTCTATTAAACTTAATATGTCTGCTTAACGAAACCATCCTCAATTAAATTGACAAAGTTCACAAAAAAACATCATAAGACTTGGTAGAAAACCAGGACATTTACATAGACATCATAGGATTGAGTATTCACTGCTTGTTAGTCCTACTTCTTCCTGTTTTCTAGCATGCTTTAATTTCTGTAAAATTATAAACACATACATGCAATGCAATGCTAAAGTTTCAGTTGGGAATGATGAGAAGATCCTAACAGGTATGCATTTATATTATTGTGATTTATTTTCCCTGCACAGTACTTTACTTCTCTTGCATGTTAAACAAGAATGTCACCCTGCATGAAAACTGAAAACCTTTAGGATAGTCACAAAACTAAAATAGAAAACTAAATTAAAATCGACACAAGATAAAATTCACTGCCACAACATTCAAAAGATAAAACAACTTAAATTTTAATCACTAAACAAAACAAAACCTACAACTACAACTAAATTAAAATGTCTCATTGGATGATCGGGAATACCTCGGATGATGTAACCCACGTGTTGCTAATGGGATTTCCCACGGTCTAAATGAAAGTGTGGAACTCATTCGAGTTGAGTTTAGCAAATTCATCCGGACTAAGTAAATCCGATGAAAATAACGGTCTTCGGGATGACGGAACCATGGGATCTTAATCGGTTATGTTTAATCAACTTTAAGATTTGTTTTAATTAAAACACTAAAACACTTGGATTCTAAGACTTCCCTAAGCCAAAACACTTCTCTCATCTCTTGATTATCATTTTCCAAGACTGAACCTCTACAATGACGTGGAGCACGGAGCACGACTTTCAGGGCGAGCATGACCATCTTCGACGAGAAAACCTGTGTCGACATCAGCAAAACCACTCCTTAGTCTAAATTACAAGCTATAGGACTTCGAGGTAGTCTGCCTAGTGCAACATAAATCCTTACTTGTTCTTTTAGGCCTTTGCACAGTCTTGTTGTGCAATATAAGACCTAACTCGCTTAGGATTCTGAGGTCGTCGTCCGATACGACGTAAACCCTCTTATCTTTCAGGTCATTTACATAATCATGTGATTATGTAAATGTAATTCCTATATTAATTGGATGTCGGCGTATTTTTTTAGGTTTTTTAAATTTGATTTAAATATATATATATAATTTAGAAAGTAGCATTTGATTTTGAAAATAATTTTAAGTTTGAAAGTTTTTAAGATATGAAATCAAGCTGATTTCACATCCCAAATAGTTCACATAAACGAGCGCCGCACCAAAACCGGGTATCTATCCCGAAGAATAGACACTACTTGCTTGATAATGGGACTCGATTAGATAAACTAGAAAGGTTTGTGACATCCTTTTGGTCTGCGAACCAATTTTATAAGCCAGACAAATTCCCCGCTTAATATGAAAGCATTAAACGGGGTTTATATTACACAGGTTCTTTAAAATTCCATATAAGGGCAAGCCCCTATAGTTAATTACATCTTAAGTGACGGGAATCACTTAAGAAAACTCTCGATAATAATCGGTAATTCGCTCTCAAGAAGTTCAAAGTTTAAGTTTTCAAAGGATTGAATTTTGGAATTTCGATAGGGAATGGATCAAATTTAGAAGATTTTATTTTGGGATTTCAAAGGAAGAAAGGTAGGAGAAATTACGGATTCGAAGCAAACTTCGGTAATTTCCGGCTATCCTATTGTTTGGCTTGGATTTAGAGAAATCCTAATATTATCTGATATTTTAATCTTGCCCATTTTGATTAATTAGGACTTATATTCGTATGACATGATCATACAAATAACCTGGAAGATGTGAGGGTGTATGTCGTATCGGACGACGACCTCGGAATCCTAAGACCGGTTAAGACTTAATTTGCAATGCAAATGCCTAACAGAAGGTTGAGGATTTATGTTGCACTAGGCAAACTACCTCGAAGTCCTATGGTTTTGTTGTTTAATTATAGGAAAGTTTTGCCGACGACGATGGCCGTGCTTGCCCACCATGCTCCAAGCTCCTTGTTGTTGCAGAGGTTTAGTTATAGAAGTCATAAATCAGGAGATGAGAGAAGTGTTTTGGTTTAGAGAAAATCTTAATTTCCAAGTGTTTTTGTGTTTTAATTAAAAACAAATCTTAAAGTTGATTATAACGACACCGGTTAAGATCCCACGGTTCTATCCTTCCGGCATCGTTATTTTTATCGGATTCACTTAGTCCGGATGAATTTGCTAAACTCAATCGAATGAGTTCCACACTTTCATTTAGACCGTGGGAAATCCCGTTAGCAACACGTAGGTTACATCATTCGAGGTATTCTCGATCATCCAACGAGGATGTTTTAATTTAGTTGTAATTGTAGTTTTGTGTTCGTTTGTGATTAAATTTTGAGTTGTTTTATATTTTGAAATGTTGTGGCGGTGAATTTTATCTTGCAACGACTTTTAATTTAGTTTTGGTTTCAGTTTTAGGGACTATCCTAAAGGTATGGGTTTTCATGCAACAGTTGTTTATCATGCAAAAAAAGTAATTGCGATGAGATTAAAGAAATTGCAATAATGTAAATTGCAATAAAATAAAAGCGTACCTCGATGGTCTTCCCGTCATCCCAAGCTGCACTTAAAACACAATTAGAATATTTAAGCATGTTCCTAGGTAAAGCTAAGGGAAGGGTTATGGTTTACTTACCAAATTCCTAATCCTATAACTAGTCATTTCCTATGACGTCTAGGCTCTTGTGTTTTGGTTTGAGGACGATTTTCTTCATCAAAGAACAATTAAGTTCAGTTGTTCTTATAAACATCCTATCGTACTGAGGAAGTGCTTAAGACGAATCTTAAACATCTTTTCAATACCTTTAGGATTATTTTAAGTCCAAGGGAATTTAATTATGCAATGAATCAATTATCCAGGGAGTTCGAGTTTTGTTATCTTGCTCAGGGAACTAGGACATTTGAATATCCTATGAGTGAAGTAACATTTCATTTAATGTTCTACTTAGGAGTTATGATAATAAAGGTTTTCGAGGACAAATTGGTGTTCCAATGATTTGTGATTTAGTTTAACTTCAGTTAAAGGGTTTAAATTTGGAATAGTGTTCGAGTTGCTTTATATTTAATTTCTTTATGTCTTAGGTGATGTTATTTAATTCAATTTAATTTTAATTTAATTTAATTTAGTTTTAATTTAATTTAATTTAATTTAATTTCGTTTGATTTGATATAAATTATCTTAATTTAATTTAACTTGATTTAATTTAATTTAATTCAATTTCTTTCAATTTAATTTAATTTGATTTAATTTTAATTTAATTTAATTTAATTTAATTTAATTTAATATGTTTTAATTTAATTTAATTTAATTTAATATAACATTTTTTAATTTAATTTAGTTTAATTTAATTTAATTTAATTTATTAATTTAATTTAATTAAATTTAATCTTTAATTTAATTTTATTTTTAATTTTAATTTAATTGAAAATTTAAAAAGAGTTTAATAATTCAACTTATTATTATTATTATCATTATTTTTAATTTAATTTAATGATTAAGTCCTTTAACATTTTAAAACTTAAATTTGAATTATCATCTTTAATTAGGAATTAAATATTAATGAGATGATTAATTTATGGATTTTTAAATTAAAGAATAAATCTCTTCCTAATAATATCCCTATTTTAATAATTCCAATTTTATTATTCTTCCAAATTTAATCAATTATTTAATTAAGGTTTATTTCAATTATTTTAAATTGTTTAGTAGGTTTCTACCCTTCAATTATTTAAATTTCAATCATCCAAATCTGATTAAGATCAAATATTTTACTTGTTAATTTTATTAAACCTAAAGTTTTAATTAAGGGTTAAAATTTTTAATTACCATTTTGTCCTTCAAGCTTAATAATTCCATAACTCACTAAATTGAGCTCAAATGAATTTGAAATTTTTATGTGACTTCACTCATATGTCAATAAAGACATGAGAGGAGAAAATGTGATTTTTCTGTATTTAATTTATTTATATTATTATTTTTAGTGGAAAATAGGAATTTCCAAGGAAAATTTAGTAATATGACCAAGGGAAAGTTTCTGTCCTTAAGAAAATTAAGGAACATTCCTAATGACCAGAGGACCACTTGGACCAATTTTGGTGATTTTTGAATTATATTATTTTTATTATAATTATTTTAAGTTTTGGAGTATTAATTAATTTAAAAATAAAATAAAGCTTGAAAAATGAAATTTATATTTTTCGTAAATCTCTTTGATAACAAGGAAATCAGAGAATCAATTTTTGCAATTTTCTGATTTTTCTTTGATTTATTTGAATTATTTTAGTGAAAATGCTAAAAAAATACATTTTTTAATTTTAAAATTACCTTAGGGCTTTAAAATTTAATATCTCATTAAATAAACCTAAGAAAATATGGGATTTGTTCCTAAGTGATTGAAATTCAAAATGTGATATTTTGGTGAATTTTATTATTTTTATGATTTTTATTATTTTTTAATTATTAAAATATTAAAATAATACCAAAAAATCAACTTTTTCAGAAAATTGAAATTTTAATTTTCTTAAATTCCTCTGATATCAAAGAGGCTCCAAAACCAATTTGGTGAATTTTTGAAAGATATTTTGAAAGTTATGAATTTTTGAAATTTAAATTGATTAAATGGCTTAATCAACCCATTTAGTAGTGCTAACCAAGTCCAATTGACTTCAAATGTTTATGGCGGGTTCCTCTGATCCTAAAGGTCAGTGGAGAATTGATTTCAAGTCAATGTAATGTATGGTTAGCTCTAATTAATTAGGGATCTATTTTGGGTGTTTAAGCCAATTAGGGTTATTTTAAATGAGTTAACTCAAAAGCTATTTTTCCTAGGGTCCTCCGAGTCATAAGAGACATCACCAAATTTTTCTAGAATTTATTTCACAACATGCTAATTATTGAAATTAAAATACTTAAAACGGCAACATGAATTTGAAAAATCAATAACTTCTCATAGGGATGGCCTCTGACTTTGGAAAATTCAGGGAATGTTCCCAAATTCAGAGGCTTCAAAAGCCCTATGGTCTCATGCCATGGTGAATTTCCAATATGCATGGAGAATTAAAACAATGCGAAGGGAAATAAATCATGAAAAATAAAATACTTGATGAAATTAAATAATTTCTTTTCCACATTATTCTCCTCTCGTTCACTCGAGCAAGAGGGTATTTTTATTTTATTTTTCTGATTTTCCTACACAAAGTTATGGATTTTTGAAGTTTAGGGGAATTAAATAAATCAAAAAATACCCTAATTTTCTATTTATCCACGCGGCGCCGCGTCAACCTTAACATCTTCGAAGTGCCGCGTGGCGCGCTCCCATTCGACGCCACAACTCATGGCTTCATGGCTTCATGTGGCTCAAGCAAGGCTTGTCATTTATCTTGGAACAAAGTTTTATGGCTCACATTTGGCATAGCTAGGCTTCGGTCAATTTGCATGAGAAAGGTATTTTTGAATTCTTTGGTTATTTTGAGATGATTTGGCATGATACTCCATTTGGAATTATTTGATGATCGATTTGGAACTTAGGGAGTGAATTTGATTAAAGGGATGACAAAATGATAATCGGCATGTGGGCTTTTGAGTGGATTTGGGCTAATTGAAGTGATTTAGCTCATGGGCTTGATTTTGGGCCTTTAAATTTGGGGTGAACTTGGACTTGAGATCAACTGAACCAATACAGACGTAAAAAACAACTCTCTCAGAATAAATGGAGGGAGCGAAGAAAGTTTCCACTGGGGAGTATCTGGTGGATTTTCACTATGGAAGAATACCGGACTCTCGCTGGGGAGGAAATGTGAAATCCTTCAAAATGAAGCAAAAGAATTTAAAATTCCACATTACAAAGGGGGACACAATCGGATTTGATTTAGAGCTTAAGATTGAAAATTTCAAGATTTGAGTTGAAGATTTGGAGTTTGAAATTTGAAGTTAAAATTTTGTTTTGAATTTAAAGTTTGGAATTTTAGTTTGAATTTGAAGTTTGGAATTTTAGTTTAGTTTATGTGTGATTTCATTTAAGTTGAAAATGTTGATTTTGAATCTGAATTTGAGGTTTTCAAATAATTTCATTCTGCGAAAGTTCGCGAGAAAAGTTTCAATTTGGTAAGATGAATGATAGATGGAAGCTCGGCTCCAGCCTCCGAATTGAAATGAGAAATGGAAGTTCAGCTCCAGTCTCGAAAATTGATGTTCTACGATGAGAACTTTGACTTGAACTATTGCTATAGGAAATGATCTTAAAGCAATGCGGTGTCATATGCTCGATCCTTAACCTCTAAAATTTAACAAAAACCATTCCAAAGCAATACGGTATCCGATGCTGGGATCTTCAACCTCTAAAATTTGAAATTTTGAATTTGAACCATTGCGATAGGGAAAGAACCTAAAGCAATGCAGTATTGGATGTAAAATCCTCAACCTCTAAAATTTGATATTTGATTTGAACCATTGCAATAGGGAAAGAACCTAAAGCAATGCGGTATCGGATGTAAAATCCTCAACCTCTAAAATTTGATTTTGATTTGAACCATTGCGATAGGGAAATAACTTAAAGCAATGCGGTATCAGATGTAAAATCCACAACCTCTAAAATTTGATTTTTGATTTGAACTATTGCGATAGGTAAAGATCCTAAAGCAATGCAATATCAGATGTAAAATTCTCAACCTCTAAAATTTGATCTTTGATTTGAACCATTGCGATAGGGAAAGAACCAAAACTAATGTGGTTTCGGATGTAAAACCCTCAACCTCTAAACCTTGATTTTTGATTTGAACCATTGCGATAGGGAAAGAACCTAAAGCAATGCGGTATCAGATGTAAAATCCTCAACCTCTAAACTTTGATTTTCGATTTGAACCATTGTGATAGGGAAAGAACTTAAAGCAATGCGGTATCACATGTAAAATCCTCAACCTCTAAAATTTGATTTTTTTTATTTGAACCATCGTGATAGGGAAAGATCCTAAAGCAATGCGGTATCGGTTCATTGGATCTTCAACCTATGAAATTTGATTTTGATTTGAACCATTATGATAGGGAAAGAACCTAAAGCAATGCGATATTGGATGTAAAATCCTCAACCTCTAAAATTTGATTTTTGATTTGAACCATCGCGATAGGGAAAGAACCTAAACCAATGCGATATCGGATGTAAAATCACATACCTCTAAAATTTAATTTTTGATTTGAACCATTGCGATAAAGAAAGAACCTAAACCAATGCAGTATCGGATGTAAAATCCTCAACCTCTAAAAATTGATTTTTGATATGAACCATTGCGATAGGGAAAGAACCTAAAGTAATGCGGTAACGGATGTAAAATCCTCAACCTCTAAAATTTGATTTTTGATATGAACCATTACAATAGGCAAAGATCCTAAAGCAATTTGGTATCGGATGTAAAATCCTCAACCTCTAAAATTTGATTTTTTGATATGAACCATTGCAATAGGGAAAGATCCGAAAGCAATGCGGTATCCGATGTAAAATCCTCAACCTCTAAAATTTGATTTTTTGATATGAACCATTGCAATAGGGAAAGATCCTAAAGCAATGCAGTATCGGATGTAAAATCCTCAACCTCTAAAATTTGAAATTTTGAATTTCACTATTGATTTGCAATGATTGGTAGTGTTGATTTGCAAAGTGTAGAATTTTGGTGTTTGAGAATTTTATGAAAGTTGTAAAAGATTATTGTGGAAAGAAACAGATTAGGGGGAATATGAGGACGCCACATATCCCATTCAAAAGAGTTGATAAAAAAGTTACTAATTTGGATTGGATACGATTCCCCGCCATCAGAACGAAATCAAAAATCTCGTGGCTCCGTGTCAATGGAATCGACCGCTCCTATCTCAAATAAGGAAGATGATTGAAGGGATTGGATTTTAGATTTGGAAGTTTTGAATTTGAATTCGATTAGGATTTGATTTGAGATTTAAATTGAGCTTGGATTTGAAAGTACAGATTGGAGATTCAGATTTGAGGTTTATTTTTAATATTGAGATTCATTTTTTTTGTTTCGATGATTTGAGTTCGTTTCGATTTAGATTTAAAATTGATTTTGGATTTCATTTTGATTTGAAGTTTCGTTTTGATTTGAAGTTTGTTTCATTATCTTATTTAAATTTTTTTTATTTACTTGTTGTCATTCGTTGGGGAATTTATTGTTGGTTTTTTTTGTGAAGTTTTATTTTATTCATTTTTGTTTCATAATTTTTCATTTATTTTATTTTTATTTTTTTTAGTTAGGGTTTGGACCCAGTCATAAGCAAGTGAGGCATCTGTGCTTCGTAGAACAAGGTTGTCTTTGAAACATCACGATGCACAGTTCTCCTTGATGTATCGTCCACAGACTGAAAACATTTGTAGAAAATGACCTAGTCTTCATGGTAATATTGGAATTATATCCTTTCAAGTACCTACAAAGATGTGTTATTTCAACAGACACCATAGCTGAAGGGACAGGAACTTCGTAGCTTCATCCGTAACGGTCGTCACTCTTTACCCTCGATTTAGGAGGATTGTTTAGGCCGTCTTTGTGAAGTTGCCCCGACGCCCTTCGAATTGATTTTGGAGTTGTATCTCGCTTGGTACAGCTTGATGCTCTTTGATCCGACATTAGTTAAGTATTTTTCGAGCAATCGAAGATATGACTATAGATTCGAATTTCTATTAATTGTTAATAACTGGGACCTTTTACTTCAATTCTTTCTTTCTGGGCCTAAGTAGATTCAAAATTTATGCTCATGTGATAGAAATTTTTTCATTGGCCAAAGATATTTCTGAGTCAATTAATGACCGACCAAAAGACATAAAATCACTTAACTCTTTTCAAAGCATAATATTAGAGGAAACTTCTTAAGGTAGTCCTTCACGTTTCATTAATCGGGGGAGGATTAGGATACCAATTTTTGATTATATGCTTGCCTCAAGCTTCTTCTCATGGAGCCTTTTAATTTCCTTCTCTTTTTTTTCTTTTTTTATTGAGGATCACTATATCAAGTGGAGCACATGTTAAAGATTTTGAATGTCTAGATTGTGACACCAATTTTTGATTTTGTGCTCACCTCAAGCTTCTCCTCTGGAATACTTCTCTTTTTTTTCTTTTTTTTTTGCTCCTTTTATTTTCTGAGAATTACTGTATCTGGTAAGACATATTTCTGTTAAAGATTTTGAATATTGAAACTCCCCTAATTAATAAATCTGAAATGTTTCTTAACATGAATCATAGGATATTATAACTCATCCAAAAGTTTGGACTCAGTCACATGGCAGAAAATTAAAAGACCCTTGATATCCCGGATAAATTACTCGTATTTCAACCACACTGCTTCATTCCAAAATTTATTTAGGACTCAGTCCGAATTTCATAAAGTGAAGGAGTTAGTCATTAGGGCATAAATTTCATTCTTTCCCGAAGTTACTCGTCTTATCAAAATACTCAACTTTGAGCTTTCCAAATATCGAACATTTCGAACAAAAAACAAACTCTTTCCGTTCATTTTAATTCATAGCAATGAGAGGGATGTGATAGATATACATCAATCCTACATATTTCCCTTTACATTGGTAGATGTAGTACAATGGTAGTCAAGAAGTGTCTTCTTTGTTGCCAATTACGTAGGAGTCAGCTAGAACAAACAGATCGACTGAAATCATATTGATAGAACCTCTTTCAGGTTCTTTTCAAATATTCTTCCAGTATTGTTACGTTCCCACTCTTGAAATTTTCTTCGAGCCAGTCTTTGAAATTACAACACTTTTCTATGGTGTTGTCGGCATATTTTTAGGTTGAGTGTTGTATTTTTGAAAAGAGGTCGCCTACATAAATTGTGGGCAAATTTTTAATTTAGTTTAAATAAATAATTTGAAAAGTAGTATTTGATTTTGAAAATAATTTTAAATTTGAAAATTTTAAGATATGAAATCAAACTGATCTCACATCCCGAATAGTTTATATAAACGAGCACCACACCACAAACCGTATATCTATCCCGGAGAATAGTACACACTCGATTGATAAAGGGGCTCGATTAAATAAACTAGAAGATTTGTGACATCTATTTGGTCTACGAACCTATTTTATAAGCCGACAAGTTCCCCTACTTAATATAAAAGAATTAAGCAGGGTTTATATTACCTGGGTTATTAAAGTTCCCTATAAGGGCAAGCCCCTATAGTTAATTACATCTTAAATGAAGTGAATCATTTAAGAAAACTCTCGATAATGATCAGTGGTTTTGCTCTCAAGAATTTCAAAGCTTAAGGTTTTCAAAGGATTGAATTTTGGAAATTTCAATAGTGGAATGGATTAAATTTGGAACAGCTTATTTTCGAAGTCCAATGGAAGAGAAGTAGAGAAGTCGAGGATCCAAGAAGAATCTTGGCAACTTCCCAAACTATCCTATTGTTTCGCTTGAATTTAAGAAGATTATTTAATGTTGCAATCCTGCCAATTTTAATTTATTAGGACTTATATTAGTATGACATAATCATACAAATAGCCTTCAAGATGTGAGGGTTTATGTTGTATCAAACGACTACATCGGAGTCCTAAGACCGGTTAAGGATTAAGTTACATGATATGATCATGCAAATGCCTAAGGAAGAGTCGAGGATTTATGTTACACTAGGCAAACTACCTCGAAATCCTATGGCTTTGTTGTTTAATTCTAGGAATGTTTAGCCGATGTAGAGTTGTTTTGCCGACGAAGATGGTCGTGCTCGCCCACCGTGCTCCAAGCTCCTTGTTGTTGCAGAGGTTTAGTTATAGAAGGTGAAAATCAAGAGATGAGAAAAGTGTTTTGGTTTAGAAATCTTAAAGTCCAAGTTTTTTTAATATTTTAATTAAAACAAATCTTAAAGTTGTTTAAACAGAACCGATTAAGATCCCACGGTTCCGTCATCCTGACACCGTTATTTTCATTGAATTCACTTAGTCCAAATGAATTTGCTAAACTCAAATAAATGAGTTCCACACTTTCATTTAGACCTTGGGAAATCCCGTTAGCAACACGTGGGTTACATCATCCGAGGTATTCCCAATCATTCAAAGAGACGTTTTAATTTAGTTGCAATTGTAGTTTTGTTGTTCTATTTCGTGATTAAGTTTCGAGTTGTTTTATATTTTGAAATGTTGTGGCGGTGAATTTTATCTTGTAATGATTTTTAATTTAATTTTGGTTTCAGTTCAGGGACTATCCTAAAGGTTTTGGTTTTCATGCAACAGTTGTTTATCATGCAAGAAAAGTAAAATACAATGCATGTAAGTAAATTGCAATAAAGTAAATTGCAACAAAATAAAAGCGTATCTGGAGGGTCTTCCCGTCATCCCAAGCTGCACTTAAAACACAGGTTAAGGCATTTAAATATTCCAACAAGTACCTAGGTAAAGCTAAGGGAAAGATTTTTGGTTGACTACCAAAGTTCTAATAGTATAGCTAGTCATCTCCTATGACGTCTAGGTTCTTGTGTTTTGGCTTAAGGACGATTTTCTTCATCAAAGAAACAATTAAATTCAGTTGTTCTTATAATCATCCTATCATATTGAGGAAGTGCTTAAGACGAGTCTTAAACATCTTTTCAATACCTCTAGGATTATTTTAAGTCTAAGAGAATTTAATTATACAAGTGAATTAATCATCCAGGGGTTTAAGTTTTGTTCTCTTGCTCAGTAAACTAGGACATTTGAATATCCTATGAGTGAAGTAACACTTCACTTGATACCTCATTTAAGAGTTATAATAATAAGAGCTTTAAAAGGGCAAATCAAATTATTAAGTATTCTAATGATTTAAACTTGATGATTTAATTTTAATTTTCGACTTAATTATAAAAAATTAGTTTAAGTTTGGAATATTGTTCGAGTCATTTTAGATTTAATTCTTAATGATTTCATTTAGGTTTGTTATTAAATGATTTTAATTTAATTTAATTTAATTTGATTTCGATTTAATTTAATTTAATTTAATTTAATTTAATTTAATTTTAATTGACTTAATCTTAATTTCATTTAGTTTAATTTAATTTAATTTAATTTAATTTTAATCTTTATTTAATTTAATTTAATTTAATTTAATTTAATTTTGATTTAATTTAATTTTTAATTTGGTTTAATTTAATTTAAATTAACTTGATTTAATATAATTTCAATTTTAATTTAATTTAATTCAATTTAACTTAGTTTAATTTAACTTAATTTGATCTCAATTTATTTTTCTTTTAATTTAATTTAATTTGATTTTAATTCAATTTCAATTTTAATTTAATTGAGATTATTCTTTTAATTTTTTAATTAAGACTTAAGTATTATTGAAGTGATTTATTTAGGGATTTTTAAATTAAAGAATAAATATCCTTTTAAATAATATCCCTACTTTAATAATTTCAATTTCTATTATGCTCCCAAAATTTCAATTAATTAATTAATTAAAGTTTTATTTTAATTATATTTGAAATGATTAGTTGATTTCTACCCTTAATCATTTAAGTTTCAATCATCCAAAAATCAGCTTTAAAATCAAATATTTTACCCTCCCCTTTGATTAATCCTAAAGTTTTAATTAAGGGTTGAAATTTTTAATTACCTTTTTACCCTTCAAGCTTAATAATTCTATAACTCACTAAATTAAGCTCAAATGAACTTGAAATTTTTATGTAACCTTACTGACATGTCAATTAAGACATTAGAGGAGAAAATGTGATTTTTCTGTATTAAATTTATTTATGTAATTATTTTTAATGGAAAATAATGGTTTTCAAGGAAAATTCAATAACATGACCAAGGAAATGTTTCTATCCTTAAGAAAATTATGGAATATTTCTAATGACCAGAGGACCATTTGGACCAATTTTGGTGATTTTTTGAATTATATTTTATTTATTAGAATAATTTTGAGTTTTGGAGAATTAATTAATTTTAAAATAAAATTAAAGTTCAAAAATGGATTTTATATTTTTATTAGATCTCTATGATCTCAAGGAGTTCAAAGAAACAAATTTTGTATTTTTCTGATTTTTCTTTGATTTATTAGAATTATTTTAGTGAAAAGGTTGGAAATACATTTTTTAATATTAAAAATTACATTAAGCCTTTAAAATTCAATATCTTACCCTAGGGACTTAAGAAAAATATTTGGTTTATTCCTAAATGATTAGAATTCAAAATGTGACATTTTGGTGATTTTTAATATTTTTATTATTTTTATTATTTTTTAATTATTAAAAATATTAAAATAATGATAAAAATCAGCTTTTTTAGAAAATTATAATTTTAATTTTCCTAAGTTCCTCTGATATCAGAGAAGCTCTAAAACCATTTTTGTGAATTTTTGAAAAGTATTTTGTGAGTTATGAATTTTTAAAGTTCAAATTTATTTAAGGGGGTTAATCAACCCATTTGGTGGATCAAACCAAGTCCAATTGGTTTCAAATTTTTATTTGGTGTTCTCCTATCCCTAGAGGACAGTGGAGAATTGTTTTTAAGTTAATTTGATGTGTGGTTAACACTAATTAATTAAGGTTCAATTTTGGGTATTTAGGCCAATTAGGGTTGTTCCAAGTGAATTAACTCAAAACTTATTTTTCCTAGGTTCCTCTGGTCATATGAAACATCACCAAATTTTCCTAGAATTTATTTCTCAACATGCTAATTATTGGAATTAAAATACTCAAAATAGTAACATGAACTTGGAAAATCAATAACTTCTCATAGGGATGGCCTCTGAACTTGGAAAATTCAGAGAATCTTCCCAAGTTCAGAGGCTTCAAAAGCCCTGTGGTCTCATGCCTTGGTGAATTGCCTATGCAAATGGAGAATTAAAACAATGCAGAGAGTAAATAAATCATTAAAAATAAAATACTTAATGAAATTACTTGATTTCCTTTCCACATTATTCTCCTCCGTTCACCGAGCAAGAGGGTAGTTTTATTTTATTTTTAGGATTTTTCTACACAAAGTTATGAATTTTGAAGTTCTGGTAATTAAATAAATAGAAAAATACCCTATTTTCCTACTTATCCACGCTGCGTCGCATCAACCTTAGCCTTTCCGAACGGCCACGCGGCGTCTTCTGGTTCGGCGCCCCCATCCGACTCAGCACTCCAGGGGCCCGCGGTTCATGTACCATTGCACTGTCCGGCTTGATCCCGACCGTCTGCTCGATACACGCGCGATCCAAAGACTCTCGGTCATCGTCTACGACTGGTGTGAACCCGTGACCGTCGACCTTCTAACCCTAATTTCTCACTCGATTCTCAACAGATTTTTGTGCTCTTATGCTCTATGGATTCGTCTTGAAGAGACGAACACATCCATACGGTAAACATGCATTGAAATTAACTCAAACTAAATAGAGAATCTCCAGAAGCTCGGGAGAAGGAGAGAGATCATACCTTTGCTCAGAGAAGTGAAGCTTCAATCTGAGGGTTATGTCACCTTCGATTGGGTCCAAGCAAGCTCCAGATGAAGTCCCTTGGCCTGGTGAATTGCCTAGGTACAATAGTGACCACAGCCAATCACAAAGCTTAGAGGTGGAAGCAATGGCTGGCCTGGTGAGGGGGCTTTTGCTGGGAAACTTCTCCTCTTGGTCTGGTGAAGGTGTAGAGTCAATCAATTTGAGGATTGACTCACCGTGGTGAAGTGTCCCGGTTTTGGGCTTTGATTTCAACTCCGAAATCGAGCTCGCGCAGAGGAAATGGCAGGGGGATTTCGTGGGGATCAAGTGTTCCGGTGTGGGGAAGAGTCCGGAATGATTTTGGCGCAGTCTCCTTAAAGTTTTTTCAGCACCTCTTCCATGGCCAAGAGAGGTGGGGTTTAAATAAAGCTGGTCGGAGGCTCTCCCGTGGGAGTTAGGGGCTTGGATCGCTCGCTCGGGGATGAGAAGAACAGCTGCAATGGCCACTGGACTTGGGGCAGCTCAGCAAGGGGGAATTTCAATGTTAAGCTCATTCCAAGGTCTCGGCCATGGCATTTTCCGGCGACTGGGGAGGTGGTCCGGCCAGGCATGGGTCACCCTCAAGGTCAGGGAGGTCAGGGGTTGAAGTTGGTGAATTCAATTGAAGCTTGACACGTGTAAAGTGGTTTGATTCAAATGGAATGGGGAGGTGGCTCTTTTGCACTTGGTTTGGTCAACCCATGGAAATGGGCTTGGTTCACCTACCCATGGCTGATTTGGGCTGAGGGAGGATCATTTGCATCAGCTAGAAAGGGGTGGTGAAGTCCCCATCCAAAGTGATGTGGCTAATCTTTGTCTAGTGTGTAGCATGTAAGGGGTTAAAAAGCTTAATGAAGGTTTAAGAAAGAGAGGCCCCCTTTTGCTACTTTGGGTATGGTCACATGTCAAACCCCCCATGGCTTCATGTGGCTTGTGCATGGCTTCAAGGCTTGCTTATAGCTTAGGAATGGCTTGGCTTACTTGCATGAGAAAGGGATTCTGGGATTTTTTGCATTTAGGGGTGATGTGTCATGAGGCTTGATTTGGAATCATTTGATGATGGGATTGGAAATTAGGGAATGACTTTGATTAAATGGATAGCAAGTGAAAATGTCATATGGGCTTTAGGATAGATTTGGCCTTTTGAATTTGGTGGAATTGGGCTTTTAGGAAGGTTTAAGGGAGTGGGCCTTTATGTTTAACAATGGGCTTTTAGATGAAAAATTTTGCAAAGGGCCATGCCAAATAAATGTTGACTTTAGTTTAAGGATGTGTCTTGAATGATTTGAAGAAAATTTGAGGTAGTTTGGAATTTAATTGGGTTGAATTTGGGTTCATTTGGTAAATGGGCCAATGTAGGTCAAATTGGGCTAATTTGGGCCAATGTTGGGCTAGGATTGAAATTAATGTAAAACTAATGTTGGGAAATGTTTATGGGAGTGTTTCAAAGAGGTTTCAACTTTGGTTGGGTTTTGGTTTTGGGACTTGGGCTTATTTGGGTTAGGTTTGGGTTTAGATCAAAATTGGGCTTTTTGGTTTTGGGTTGATTTGAGTGGGGTTTGGGTCCAAATTTTGGGTAAATTATGTTAGTGTTTTGTTTGTGGGGATGTTAGGGAAGGTTTAGAAAAGGTTTGGGGTTAATTGGAGTTGAATTGGTTTGGCTTGGGCTATGTTTGGGTCATGGGTCCAAATTGGGCTTGAAGGTCAAAAGTGAAATTGAATTCAAATGTCAATCAAACTGGACTTGTATTTGGTCTAGATTGATATTGTGGATATTGAATTGAAGTTCAGGATTGAATTGGACCAAAATTGGGGTTAATTGGGTAGATTTGGTTTGACATAGGGTTCACTTGGGTTAAGAATGGGCTAAATTGGGGGTTTTGTTAAAAGTGGGGTAAATTGACAAAATTGGCCCATAGTATAGTTGGAAAAAATGAAATTAGGAATATTTGGGATTTTTTGGAATTTTCTGGGAATTTTTCTAAATTTTTATATTTTTGGGTCAAGAGGGGCATTTTGGTAATTTGGAGGGTATTGGGGGATACTTTTGGAATTTTTGGTATTTTTTGCAATTGATTATCAATTTGATTGGTGAGGAAATGTTCAAGGTTAATTTTGGGTGATTTGGAAATTTTGGAGGATTTGGGCAATTTTAAGGGCTTTTTGGTAGGTTTGATAGGTATAGGGTCCCCGGGGTCAAAAATTGAAATTTTGGAAGAATGAAGGTTGATCAAATACGAGTGAAATGGAATCACTTTGATTGAGCCATGAATTCATATTAAGCCTATATGAGCCATGAGAGGACTCATTTGAGGCATTCACTATGTTGTTCCTAACCCTCTTAACCAGGGGCTTAGGGGTTAAGGTCCATCCATATGAATTACCTACATGAGTCAAGGAGTCAAGTTGGGTATGGGTGTGGTTTTAGGATTTGGATTGTGTGTGTGAGAGTGTAGAGTATGAGTGAGTGTGTAAGTCAACCCTCACCAGACCAAGCCACCCAGGGTGGTCCTAAGGCCAAAGAGTCCTATAGGGAACTCATCCTTTAAACCTTCACTTTTGATTTCAACCCTCTAAGTGATTAGGGGTATTCAATCAAGTTTGTGGGGTTTGCAGGGAGTCAAGAGGTGTTTAAACTTCTAAAGGGTGGGTTCCAATTCTAGTCCTCTAAGATAGTCAAAGGAAAAGCCTAAGGCTAGATCCTAAGTACTAAAGAGAGAAGAAAAGACCTCATCAAAAATGAGGTCAAGAGGTGTGTCCAACGAACTTGTGGTAGGGAAAGTATCTTGGATTTCCTTTCTTGTTTATTTCATCCAGTCTTTTTTCCTCAGGTAACCGGAATTCTGGTTTCTTGATTAGATTGCGGAACATCTTTCTTGCTGCTTCGTCTTTAAAAGAATACACCTTGTTTGTTCGAGCAACCATTGTTGGAAGATGTCTTTCATTTGTTTGGTACAGTCTTTGCTGAAAGGATTGTTGAGCGTTCTGCCTGGGACGTTGGAAGGTCCGCTGGTGTTGTTCAGCCTGTACTTACAATTGTTGCTTTCCCCTGTTAACCACAACAACTATCTCAGATTGCTTTTCGAATATCTTCGTTGGCTCTAGTTCATTGGATTTTCCAAGAAAACCAAGTTGTTTAGATTCTTCTTGAAGTCTTCCAGCTTTGATAAGTAAATTCTTGAATGTTTTGATGGTGAATCCCTTGAGCAAGAGACCAACTGGACCGTGAATGCTCTTTAGAAGAATTTCAATCGTGTGTCGCTCTTGCAACTGTGGCTTGCATCTCATGCTGAGATTTCTCCAACGCAGGATGTATTCCACCAAGGTTTCATCTGGTATCTGTTTCTCTACCGCAAGATCACCGACAGTGATGTGGTTCTGAGCTCCAGCAAACCGTTTGACAAAAAGATTTTCCATTGTTGTAAATGTTCTTAGCGAACCATTTGGTAACTCTGCATACCAATCAAAGGTAGCTCCAGTGAGGTTGTTCACAAATTGGCAGAACAAAAGTGCTTTGCTACCCCTCGCGTTGCAGCAGCTTGCTTGGAAGTGTGCAAGATGCTGTCGGGGAGTTCCAGTTCCATCAAAAGATTTGAACAATGGTGATACGAAACCTTTGAGGTACTGAACGGTATCAAACTCTTCTGGGTAAGGTCTACCCTTTGAAACTGATTCCTCCATTTCTGATTACACTAGGGCTTCTCTCACTTGTTATTCCACCATCTGCTTAATGTCACTCTCCAGCATCGGACCCTGAACTTGATCCTTCTTTGATTGTTTATCGAAGGAGGACTCCTTTCATTCATCCGTAACATGAAAAATTTCTGGTTGGTTTGCTTCCAAAATTGTTATTGGTAACGACTGCGACTGCTCTTGAATTGTAGCCATGACGACCATTATTTCCTACAGTTGTTTCTTCATTTGACCTAACTGCTCATCTCACTGTTGAATGGCCATTTGAAACTCATCCACGATGTTCTCCTCAGTGGTTAAAGGAGCGTCGTTCGAGGATGGTGTGGCCTTTGTCTTGATGAGGTTGATTTCTGCAAAACCACCTTCCATGTAATCTAGTAGGCTATAATTTCCATTTTTGACATCTTCTTTCGGGTCTTCAAATAGTTGTGCAATTTCAACTCGAAGCTTCTCTACGGTGGACTCAAACGAACATTCTTTGAGATCTTTTAGGTCAACCGAGGACTTTTGAGGGACATCACTTGCCCCCTCGAGCACTGGCATCATTGTATAGAAGCCAAGCGAAACATCTGAATGATATTCACGGAACCTTTTTTAGGTTCTCTTAAATATTCCTTCGAGATTGCTATGTTCCTACATTCAAAATTCTTTTCGAGCCAATCCTTGAAGACAACAGTTTTCCATGGTGTGGCCATGTAACCGGTGGTATGATCAATATTGGGGGTGATCCTTCTTGCCAGTCTCTTTCAACTTTTTTGGCTCTGGAAGTTAAAAATCAACCATCGTACTCATGTTGAGGAACATTTTGGCCACGCCTTCATCCTTAAAGGGATATTTCTTACTCAAAAGCTCCTTCGAGGCCGCGTGTCGGTCCGTGTGGTTTCGCCGAGAAGGCCGCCGACTCGGATGGCGGCATTGTGGCGGAGGGGCCGTCGTGGCCGGTCGACTTTTAGAATTTTCAGATTATGCTTCCTTTCTTGTGCTTTCATTAGTTGTGCAGTCTTTGAATTGGACCCAATTTCGAGTCTGAAAAAAGGTAGGGTGTAAGCGTCGACTGACTTTTTCTTATGTAAAATTTCTTTTCCTTTATCTAGCAAAACAGTTGGTGTGGTGACGGTGGCTCTAACAGTAGGAGCTGAAGCAGTCCTCAGAGAAGTCCCAACGCTTCTAGCGGCATACTTCACAACAATAAAAGAGTCTTTTTCAATCCACTCCTTCTTTGGCATAGGGACCTCTTCAATAATTTTTAAGTTGAAATCTACAATAGGCTCAATGGACTTTCTCATTTCGGGTTTCATCATTTCAAAAAACAAATTCCCGAACATAGTTTCAACACTGTCAAATCCTTGTCCAAACCTGATGACTCGCCGAGTCGAGCAATTCCTCCCAACCGACAGCGAAACTCCACTCCGCAGGCGAAAGAAAAGACCAGCTTGGGTGAAGACATGTCTCTTGCCATTCGAAGAATTTCGGAAGTCGGTGATGTCCCTTGCTTTGCAGCTTTCAACAAAAGTACTAAAGTTAACTTGCTTTGAACTGGGCTCCTTTAAGCATGTGATTTTTTTTTGTTTCTTTCTTTTATTTGTTAGTGTATACTTGTCATGTCTTAAGAAGTTTTATTTTGGTTTGAAATTTTGACAAAATTTTATTTTATTTATGGTTTATTGGAAGGTTGTTGGAGTGAAATTTGAGTTTGACCAGTTAGCAACAAGTCAAACCCAAAGAGGAATGTAGAATCAGACCCGGTCTGAGATTTAGAGGAGGATGAATTCACATTGAAATCACATGAATAGATCGCTCCTATTCTAACACCTATTGGGGGTCTATCTCGCCTCTTTAGGGAGGTGGGAGGATTCCAAAACCTCTCTGTTTAGGGGTGTCTAATCAGTGGCTCCAAAATCCGAAAAGGAGTTGACTACACTCGCTCAAGACAGAAATGAGCGAGGTATGCCAACGGAAAGAATGGTAGTTTGGTCCACAAGAGGCATGAACTTACTACCGATTTATGAAAGCAAAATCATCTGATCAAAATAGAGAGAGGAACCATTCCCCAGTGGAGTCGCCAGAAATTGTCGGCATATTTATAGGTTGAGTGTTGTATTTTGAAAACGAGATTTCCCATGGTCTTAATGAAAGTGTGGAAATCATTCAATTGAGTTTACCAAATTCATCTGGACTAAGTGAATTCGATGAAAATAACAATGTCGGGATGACGGAACCGTGGGATCTTAATCGGTTCTGTTTAAACAACTTTAAGATTTGTTCTAATTAAAACATTAAAAACACTTGGGTTTTAAGATTTTCTCTAAACCAAAACACTTCTCTCATCTCCTGATTTATGACTTCTAAAACCAAACCAAACATATTGGGGGCCCATTTGTTGACCTCACTTTTGTGAGGATCATTTCAAAATCAGCTAAAGACGGGAAATATACCAATATTGACTTCTTAAATCTCACTGATAGACACTAAACCCTAATGACTAGGGTAAAACTCTAATAAATCATTTTTAACCTAAATTTTAATAACATTATTAAATGATCAAGTCAGCAATGACAAACCCTGATTTGATTAGCAGAAGACCCAACAGGTCAACCTTTGACCCAAAAGTCAACGTTGGTCAAATTGGTCAATCCCTGACCCAATGACCAACCCTATTGACCCAACAAGTCTGGCCCAAAAAGTCAACTTTAGTTAAATTGGTAAATCCCTGACCTAATGACCACCCCAATGATACAATAGGTCACCTTTGACCTAAATGTCAATTTTAGTCAAACTGGTTAATTTTTGACCCAATGACCACCACTTTGACCTAACTAGTGAACATTTGACCTAAAAAGTTAGCTTTGGTCAAAATGATCAAACTTTGACCCAATGACCACCCCATTGATCCAACTAGTCAACGTTTAACACCAAAAGTCAACTTTAGTCAAACTGGTCAATTTTGACCTAATGACTACCACATTGGTCAAATCTTGACCTAACCAGTCAACCCATGACTTGAAAATCATCACATTGACATCATAAGTTAAACCTTGACCTAAATAGACCAAATTGGTTAAATTGGCCAACTTAAGATCTAAAAGATTACCACATTGACATCATTGGTCAATATTGAACTACTCAACTCAACATTGGTCAAGAAGACCAATACAAAATCCAAAAGTCACAACATTGACTCTTGGATTGAGCTAAACCTTAAAATTGGTCAACATGACAAAATGAAACCCTAAATGACAAAATCTTTGGATCTAATGACCAACCAAACTATGACAAGGTTAAGAAAATAAAAATTGGTCACCTTTGGACCAAATTGGGTCAACCATGGTCAACTTTAGTCAACATTAATCAAATTTGGTCAAAATGCCTAATTCTAAAATTAATTTGATTAATTCATTTGCTAATAATATAATTTCCAATATTTTTATTAATGACATAATTAAATAAAAATGGAAATACAATTAAAAGGCCATAAAATGAAATTGGATATATGACACCATTTATGACATAATTAATAGTTTTTAATTTCTCAAGCTCATTAATGACATCATGATGACGTTACATGGGTTACACACAACCCATGAGACCCATTAAAAATAAATCAAACCATTATGTGAATCATGACATATCACCTTAACTATGGTTAAAAGACATAATTACACTTTAATCAGAAAGGGAAATGAGGTGTCATCCTTTCCCAAACTCAAACCATGTTTATTTTTTTGCATGAGATGAGGTGGCTGGCCACTTTAAGTATGCCATGGACAAGCCAGTAAGGATGAAGCACCACTTAATCTCACCTCTATACCATGGCTAGCACACAATATGCTTCATCATGACAAAATTATAAAAATGGGAAAAATGGACAAATTACATGACATCTTCTCATCAAAACTCAAATGACATGGAACATAGATGATGGCTTGCCTTTATTGAGTCACCGTGCACCTCCCTCTCATCTAATAGAGAGAAAACTTGACTTGAGTTATCCAATTATCATGGTTAAATCCAACAATAAAAATGGATGAATAGGAGGCACATGTGTCATCTTTTCTTCACAACTATTGAATGATCAATATGGACTTATGTGATGGAGGCTGATCCACAACATTTAAACCAATCTATACAACTCTCTAGCCAACCAATGAAAGCAAGACAAACCATGGGTGGAAATCCATATAGGTTAAGCTTGGGAAATCAAAATTCCCTTATCCACAACCTAAATTCTAGCCTAAAACCATCATGAGGAAGTTAATAACTCCCCAAAATCAACTTTGGCCAAACCAAGCTCTTCCATGGCTATAAATAGAGCTCAAATCTGAGAAGGCTAAGAGAGAGACCAAAATTGGGAGATGCCTCTACACTACCTAATTCCCTTAGCCCTAAACAAAAAAAAAATGTTCCCTAGGACCTAGGCAATTGATCCCTCATGAAATCAGGCAATGAAATCCAACAAATCTCTTCAATTTAGCTAACCTGAAAGGACCAAAACAGGACACTTTGTGGGTGTGAAACCAAACACTTCAAATCTTCAAATTGACCTACTTAAATCCATTTAGGGACTAAACGAGGAGGATCCGAATGGAATTGGCCATCCCCATAGTCTCTAAGATATCAATAGACCACATACACCTAAATCGGGCCCCTTCTGATCAAAGTCATACAAAGACACAATTTGAACTTAAATTTAGTAGAGGGAAAGCCTTCTCAAGAACAATTGAAGCTTCCAATCCATCAAATCCGAAGCAAGACTCACTGAGGCCAAGGTACAGATTTTCAACTTTAATGGAGTTTGAGTTTCGCACTTTGTGAAACAAACCAATTCAAAATACAAACATCGCTGTATGGATGGGTTTGTCATCTCAAAACTATCTTACAGAAACAAATTTCACTCTATTTCATAAAGAATCAAGAGAGATCTTGTTCCTAGATCATGGATAGTCTGTGGGATCAGAGAAGATGAGGGAGATGAACGAGCATTGTATGATTTTCTATTTAAAAAATGGATGACTCTGATTTAAACACGGCCGCTCTACAGTTTGGATCCTCGCAGGTGATCAGCCGCGTCATCGACTTATCTGAGGACACGCGGCGCCCCTAGAAATTTTTGTTTAGATTAAGAATTTAATAAATACAAATTATCCTTAATCTAATCAAAAATTTATATCTTGACATAGAAAAATCACAAAAATATGAAAAAAATACTCTTGAACTGAGGGTGAGGAGGATAAAATTATGAGATCAAAATCATAATTTTATTCTTCATATTTAATTTTTAAATAGTTAAATACTCTCTAGAGTATTTTAATTACTAAAAATTATTGACAAGTCAGAAAAATATGAATATTTCAATGATTTATTTCTAGGTCTTTAGGGACTTTCTCTGATTTTTCCTAGGTTAGAAAAAATCCTCCAAGACACAATTTCCTAATTTTCAAGATACTTAGTAATTATTTTTAACAATAATTATAAAAATAAAAATTAAGGAAAATAAAATTGGAAGAATGGTTAGGAAATTTTAATTGAGGACAACAACCTTAAAATGACAATTCTTAAACCATTAAACAATTTTAAATGACATTTTAAAATTAGGGTTAAAATTTATTAATTAAAAATAAATATTTCAACACCCTAAAATTTCTCTCCTCACCTAACTTAGCCCATTCACGATGATCTAAGTCAAAATTGAGTCTAACGCTAAATACATTAAAGACAAGCCTTAATTAGGTCTAAGACATCAAATTAGACTGAATTAAGACATTAATTAACTCATTAAACCTTAATTACATTAGTTTTTATACAAAATCAATCTTTAATTAAGTTAAGGGCACATTAAACATAATTAACTCATTAAACCTTAATTACATTAGGTTTAATCCAAATTCAGACATAAATAAAGTTTATAAACATATTAAACATAACTAATATATTAAACCTTAATTACATTAGGTTTAAGACAAATCAAATCTTAACTAGGTCTGACCCTTAATTAGACCTAATTAAATAACTTAAACCTTAATTACATTAGCTTTAACATAAACTAAACCCTAATTAGGTCTAACGCCTAATTAGACCTAATTAAACACTTTAAACCTTAATTATATTAGGTTTAAGAAAAATTAAACCCTAAATAGGTTTAACCCATATTAAACCTAATTAATAAGCTTAAACCTTACTTACATTAGTTTTAGATAATTCTTAAACCCTAAATATGTTTAACCTAAATTAAACCTAATTAATCAACTTAAACATTACTTACAATAGGTTTAAGTTACTCTTAAACCGTATTTAGGTCTAACCCATTAGACCTAATTAAATCATTAAACTTTACATAATGAAGGTTTAATCAAACTTAAACCTTAATTAGGTCTAACCCATTACACCTAATTAAATCATTAAAACTAACTAAGGTTAATCAAATTTAAACCCTACTTAGGTCTAACTCATTAGACCTAATTAAACTTAAACATAACTAAGTCTAAAAGATTTAATTAATCTTTAAACCTTACTCAAATTAGGCTTAATAACCTACAATATTTATTAAGTCTAATACATTAAACTTAATTAACCTATTAAACCTTAAACAACTAAGTTTTAATCAAACTTAAATCCAAATTAAATTTAACACATTAGACTTAATTAAACCATTAATCCTTAACAAGGTTTAATCAAACCTAAACTCTAATAAATGTGAATTTTTGTTCAAAAGTTGACCTATTAGGTCAATGGGTGGGTCGTTGGGTCAAGGACTGACCATTTTGACCAATGTTGAATTTTTGGTCAGAGATTGACTTATTTGGTCAATAATTTGTCATTACGTCAAAGATTGATAATTTTGACCAAAATTAAATCTTTGGTAAAAAGTTGAACCATTGGGTCAACATGGTGGTCATTGGATAAGAAATCGACCATTTTGACCAAAGTTGACTTTTTGGTCAAAAGTTGACCTATTTGGTCAATGAGTTAGTAATTGGGTCAAGAATTGACCATTTATACCGAAGATGACTTTTTGGTTAAAAATGACCATTTTGACCAATGTTGACTTTTTGGTCAAAAGTTGACCTATTGGATTAATGGGTGTTCATTTGGTCAAAAATTGACTGTTTTGAACAAAATTGACTGTTTTGAACAAAATTGACTTTTTAGTCAAAAGTTGGCCTATTGGGTCAATGGGTTTGTCATTGGGTCAAGGATTTACCATTTTGACCAAAGTTAACTTTTTGGTCAGAGATTGACTTTTTAGGTCAATAATTGGTGATTAGGTTAAAAATTGACTATTTTGACCTAAATTGAATTTTCGGTCAAAAGTTAACCTATTGGGTTAACTGGGTGGTCATTGGATTCGAATTGACCATTTTCACCAAGATGTATTTGGTCAATGAGTTGGTAATTGTGTTAAGAATTGACCATTTTGACCCAAGATAACTTCTTAATCAAAAGTCGACCTATTGGGTCAACGGATTGGACATTGGGTCAAAATTTGACCATTTTGATGAAAGTTGACTTTTTGGTCAAAAGTTGACTTGTTGGGTCAATGGGTGGTCATTAAGTCAATAAGTAACTATTTTGACCAAAACTGACTTTTTGGTCGGATGTTGATCTATCGGATCGACTGGGTTTGTCATTGGGTCACTGGATTGACCATTTCGACCAAAGTCGACTTTTTGGTCGAGTATGACTTATCGATCAATAATCGGTCATTAATTCAAACATCGACTATTTTGACCAAAAATGACTATTCGGTCAAAAGTCGACATATTAGCACCAATGGGTCGGTGTTCGGGTCAACGATTGATCATTCAAACCAAAGTTGACTTTTTGGTCAAAAGTTGAGCTATTGGGTCAATGGGTTGGTCATTGGGTCAAGGATTGACATTTTGACCAAAATTGACTTTTTGGTCAGAGATTGGCTTAGGGCGTCAATAATTGGTCATTAGGTCAAAAATGTCTATTTTGACCAAAATTGACTTTTTGGTCAAAAGTTGACCTATTAGGTCAATGGGTTGGTCATTCGGTCAAGGATCGAGCTTTTTTACCAAAGTTTAGCTTTTGGTTAAAAGTCGACCTATCGGGTCAATGTGTAGGTCATCGTGTCGAAGGATTGACCATTTCGACCAAAGTCGACTTTTCGGTCGGAGATTGAGTTAATGGGTCAATAACTGGTCATTAATTCAAAAATTAACTTTTTTAGTCATAAGGAAAAAAATTGATTATTTTCACCAAAATTATTTTTTTTGTCAATAGTTGACCCATTGGGTCAACGGGTTGGTCATTGGTTCAGAAATTGACCATTTTGACTAAAGTTGACTTTTTCGTCAAAAATTGACCTATTTGGTCAATGAGTTGGTAATTGGGTCAAGAATCGACCATTTTGACCGAAGATAACTTTTTGGTCAAAAGTGTATTTATCGGGTCATCGGGTTAAAATCGACTATTTTGACCAAAGTCGACGTTTTTATCAAAAATCGACATATCGGGTCAATGAGTTTGTCATTCGGTCAAGGATCGACCATTTTGACCAAAGTCGACTTTTTGGTCGAGATCGACTTATTGGGTCAATAATCGGTCATTAGGTCGAAAATCGATTGTTTTGACTAAAATTCAATTTTTTGTCAAAAGTTAACCCTTGGGTTAATCTGGGTGGTCTATCGACCATTTTGACCAAAGTTGACTTTTTGGTCAAATGTTGACCTATTTAGTCAAAGAGTTGGTAATCGGGTCAAGAATCGAGCATTTTGACGAAAGAGGATTTTTTTGGTCAAAAGTCGACTCTATCGGATCAATCGTTGGTCATTAGGTTAAAAATTAACGATTTTGACTAAAGTCGACTTTTTGGTCAAAAGTTGGTCTATTGGGTAATGGGTAGTGATTAGGTCAAAATCGATTATTTTGACCAAAATCGACTTTTGGTCAAAAGTCGATCTATTCGGTCAATGGGTTTATCATCGGAACAAGGATCGACCATTTTGACTAAAGTTGACTTTTTGGTTAGAGATCGACTTATTGGGATAATAAATCGTCATTAATTCAAAATCGATTATTTTGACCAAAATTCACTTTACTGGTCAAAAGTTGGCTATTATAGCCAATGGGTCAGTCATCGGACAAGGATCGAACATTTTGAGCAAAATTAACTTTTTGGTTAAAAGTCGACCTATTAGGTCAATTGGTCGATCAATGGGTCAAGGATCGACCATTATGACCAAAGTCGACTTTTGGTCGGAGATCGGCTTCATCGGGTCAATAATTGATCATTAGATCAAAAATTAACTATTTTGACCCAAATTGACATTTTGGTCAAAAGTTGACCTTCTGGGTCAATGTGTTGGTTATTGGGTAAAGGATTGAACATTTTGACCAAAGTTGTCATTTTGGTTAAAAGTTGACCTATTTAGGTCAACGAGGCTGTCATTAAGTCAAAAGTTGATAATTTTAACCAAAATTAACTTTTTGGTCAAAAGTTGACCTATTGGGTCAATGTGTTGGTAATTGGGTCAAGGATTAACCAATTTGGGCAAAGTTGACTTTTTAGTCAAAAAGTTGACAAATCGGATCAATGGGTTGCTCATTGGATTAAGGATTGACCATTTTCACCAAAGTTGATATTTACGTCATTGTGTCACAAATTGAGCATTTTGACCAAATTTTACTCTTTGGTCCAAAGTTAACCTTTTGGGTCAATAAGTGGTTTTTAGGTCAAAAATTGACAATTTTGACCAAAATTGACTTTTTAGTCATAAGTTGTCCTTTTGGGTTAATGAGTTGGTTATTGGGTCAAGGATTGACCATTTTTACCAAAGTTAACTTTTCGGTCAAAAGTTGCCTACCGGGTCATCGGGTTAGTCATTGGGTTAAGGATCGACAATTTTGGCCAAAGTCGACTTTTTGGTCAAAAGTCGACCTATCGGGTCAATAATCGGTCATTAAGTAAAAAATTTTCTATTTTCACTAACATCGACTTTTGGTCAAAAGTCGATATACTTGAGCTAATGGGTCGGTCATCGGGTCAAATATTTACCATTTCGACTAAAGTTGACTTTTTGATCAAAAGTTGACCTCTTGGGTAAGGATTGATCATTATGACAAAAGTTGACTTTTTGGTCAGAGATTGTCTTACTGGGTCAATAATTATTCATTAGGTCAAAAAATTGACTATTTTGACCCAAATTGACTTTTTGTTCAAAAGTTGAGTTAGTGGGTTAATGCATTCGTCATTGGGTGAAGAATTGACCATTTTGACCAAAGTTGACTTTTTGGTCAAAAGTTGACTTATTGGGTCAATGGGTTGGTCATTGGGTAAAAAATTGGTGACTTTTTGGTCAAAAGTTGACATATTTGGTCAATGGGTGGTCATTAGGTCAAAATTTGATTATTTTGACTGAAATTTACTTTTTGGTAAATAGTTGCCCTATTGTGTTAATGGGTTGGTCATTGGGTCAAGGTTTGACTATTTTGACCAAAGTTGACATTTTTGCCAAAAGTTGACCTATTGGGTCAACGGGTTGGTCATTGGGTCAGAAATTGACAATTTTGACCAAAGTTTAAAAGTTAATCTTTTGGGTCAATGGGTTTGTCATTGAGTTAAAGATCAACCATTTTGACCAAACTTGACTTTTTGGTCAGAGATTGGCTTACTGGGTCAATAATTGGTTATTAGGTCAAAAATTGACTATTTTGACTAAAATTGACTTTTTCTGTCGAAAGTTAACCTATTGGGTCAATGGGTTGGTCATTAGGTCAAGGATTGATCATTTTGAGCAAAGTTGACTTTTTGGTCCAAAGTTGACCTATTGCGTCAATGGGTTTGTCATTAAGTCAAGGATTTACCATTTTGACCAAAGTTGATTTTTTGGTCAGTGGTTGACTTCTTGGGTCAATAATTCATCATTGGTTCAAAAACTGATTATTTTGACCAAAATCAAATTTTTTGTCAAAAGTTGACCCATTAGGTCAACGGGGTGGTGATTGGGTCATAAATTGACCATTTTGACCGAAGGTGACTTTTTGGTTAAAAGTTGTTAAATTGAGTCAATGGGTCATTGGATAAAAAATTGACCATTTTGACCAAAGTTGACTTTTTTGTCAAAAGTCGACCTATTGGGTCAATGGGTGGTCATTTGGTCAAAAATTAACTATTTTGACAAAAATTAACTATTTTGACAAAAATTAACATCTTTGTCAAAAGTTGACCTCTTGGGCAACGGCGTTGTCGTTGGGTCAAGGATTGACCATTTTAACCAAAGTTGACTTTTTTGTCAGAGATTGACTTATTGGGCCAATAATTGATATTTAGGTAAAAAATTGTCTATTTTGACTAAAAATGAATTTTTTTTTTAAAAGTTAACCCATCGGGTGAACGGGGTGGTCATTGGGTCAGAAATTGACCATTTTGACCAAAGTTAACTTTTTGGTTAAAAGTTGACCTATTAGGCCAATAGGTTGGTCATTGGGTCAAGGATTGACCAAAGTTTACTTTTTGTTCAAAAGTTGATCTATTGTGTTAATGGGTTGGTCATTGGGTCAAGGATTGATCATTTTGACCAAATTTGACTTTTTGGTCAATGATTGACTTATTGGGTATTGTTCATTAGGACAAAAATTGATTATTTTGACCAAAATTAATTTTTTGGTCAAAAGTTGACCCATTGGGTCAAATGGGTGGTTATTAGGTCAGTATTTGACCTTTTTTACTAAAGTTGTCTTTTTGGACAAAAGTTGACCTATTTGGTCAATGTGTTGGTAATTGGCTCAAGAATTGACCATTCTGACCGGAGATGACTTTTTGGTCAAAAGTTGATCTATTGGGTCAATGACTTGGTCATTGGGTAAAAAATTGACCATTTTGACCAAAGTTGATTTTTGGACAATAGTCGATCTATTTCGCTAATGGGCAGTCATTAGGTCAAAAATTGATTATTTTGACCAAAATTGACTTTTTGATCAAAAGTTGACCTATTGGGTCAAAGGGTTTGTCATTTGGTCAATGATTGACCATTTTGACCAAAGTTGACTTTTTAGTCAGAGATTGACTTATTTGGTTAATAATTTGTCATTACGTAAAAAATTGACTATTTTGACCCAAAAAGAATTTTTGGTCAAAAGTTAACCCATTGGGTTAACGGGGTGGTCATTGGGTCTGAAATTGACCATTTTGACCAAAGTTGACTTTTTGGTCAAAAGTTGACATATTTGGTCTATGAGTTAGTAGTTGGGTCAAAAATTGATCATTTTGACCAAAGATGACTTTTTAGTCAAAAGTTGACTTATTGGGTTAATGAGTTAATCAATGGGTCAAAAATTGTCCATTTTGACCAACGTTGACTTTTAGGTCAAAAAGTTGACCTATTGGGTCAATGGCTTGGTCATTGGGTCAAGGATTGACCATTTTGACCAAAGTTGACTTTTTGGTCAGAGATTTGCTTACTGGGGCAATGATTGGTCATTAGGTCAAAAATTGACTATTGTGGTCAAAATTAACTTTTCGGCCAAAAGTCGACTTATTGGCTCAATGGGTTGGTCATCGGTTCGAGGTTTGACCATTTTGACCAAAGTTAACTTTGGTCAAAAGTCGACTATTCGGGTCAATGGGTCGGTCATCAGGTCAAGGATTAACCATTTTGACTAAGTTAACTTTTTAGTCGAGATTGACTTATTGGGTTAATAATTGGATATTGGTTAAAAAATTGATTATTTTGACCAAAATCATATTTTTGGTCAAAAATTGATCCATTGGGTCAACGAGGTGGTCGCTGGGTCAGAAATTGACCATTCTGTCTAAAGTAGTCTTTTTGGTCAAAAGTTGACCTATTTGGTGAGTGAGTTGGTAATGGGGTCAAGAATTAACCATTTTGACCGAAGATGACCTTTTGTTCAAAATCGGATCCATCGAGTCAATGGATCGGTCATTGGGTAAAAAATGACCATATCGACCAATGTTGACTTTTTGGTCAAAAGTCAATCTATCGGGTTAATGGGTGGTCTTTATGTCAAAAGTCGATTAATTTGACCAAAATCGACATTTTGGACAAAAGTTAATCTATCGGGTCAATGGGTTCATTATCGGGTCAAGGATCGACCATTTCGACCAAAGTTGAATTTTTGATCAAAGATTGACTTATTGGGTCAATAATTGATCATTAGGTCAAAAATTGACTATTTTGACCAAAATTGAATTTTTGGTCAAATGTTAACCTATTGGGTGAACGGAAGGTCATTGGGTCAGAAATTGACCATTTTGACCAAAGTTGAATTTTTGGTCAAAAGTTAACATAATGGTCAATGAGTTAATAATTGGGTCAAGAATTTGACAGTTTTGAATAAAGATGACTTTTTTGGTCAAAAGTTGACCTATTGGGTCAATGGGTTGGTCTTTTGGTAAAAATTGACTATTTTGACCAAAATTGACTTTTTGGTCAAAAGTTGACCTATTAGGTCAATTGGTATTTCACTGGATCAAGGATTCACCATTTTGACCAAAGTTAACTTTTTGGTTAGAGATTGACTTATTGGGTCAATAATTGGTTATTAATTCAAAAATTGACTATTTTGACCAAAATTGACTTTTTTGTCAAAAGTTGACCTATTAGGCCAATGGGGTGGTCATCAGGTCAAGGATTAATCATTTTGACCAAAGTTGATTTTTTGGTCAAAATTTGACCTATTCGGTCAATGGGTTGGTCTTTGGGTCAAGGATTGATCATTTTGACCAAAGTTGACTTTTTAGTCAGAGATTGGCTTACTTTGTCAATAATTGGTCATAAGGTCAAAAATTGACTATTTTGACCAAAATTGACTTTTTGGTCAAAAGTTGACCTATTGTGTCAATGGATTGGTCAATGGGTCAAGGATTAATCATTTTGACCAAAGTCGTCTTTTTGGTCAAAAGTTTAACTGTTTAGATCAATGAGGCGGTCCATAGGTAAAAATGGACAATTTTGAGTAAAATTGACTTTTTGGTCAAAAGTCGACCAATTGGGTCAATGGGTTGGTCATTGGGTGAACGATTAACCATTTTGGCTAAAGTTGACTTTTTAGTCAAAAGTCGATAAATTGCGTCAATGGGTCGACTCATCGGATCAATGATTTACCATTTTCACTAAAGTCGACATTTTGGTCATCGTGTAGAAATCGACCATTTTGACCAAAGTTGACTTTTTGTTCAAAAGTTGACATATTGGGTTAATGGGTTGATTATTGGATCAAGGATTGTCCATTATGACCAAAGTTGACTTTTTAGTCAGATATTGACTTATTGGGTCAATAACTGGTCATTAGGTCAAAAATTGACTATTTTGACCCAATTTTACTTTTTGTTCAAAAGTTAACTTAGACTCTGTTTGGCACAGCTGCAGCTTCTCAGCTTTTCAGCTGCATTTGTGCTGCCCGTAAAGTCACTGCGGGGAAGAAGTCTGCGGAAGTTGGTCGTTTGTTTGGTGCAATGTTCGAAAACAATATGGAGCAGCTGTTTCAGGAAAAATGACCATCATGCCCCTGTTTTGTAAAACTTTTTAATATAGAACTGTTATAAAAATCTCAAAATGCAAGAGTTCCAGCACTTAGCCTATCCTAAAAAAAAAACCAACGAAGTGCCTATATTGAAGTAAAGCTCATATGAAATTCTAAAAAGAAAAAGTCTTTGAATTGGCTTCACTATACATTTTATCTGCACAAGGCAACAACATTTCTTTTTAACTGGAACAAAACGATCTGCATTAATTTAAATTGAAGGCGATTTAAAAATAAAATAAAAACAAAAATAAACCATAACAAACAACAGATTACAAATCTCCTTACCATATATACTTCACAAACAAAAATTCTTCTGTAACAACTTCTTGAAACTTCAAAGATTCCCGAAATTACTAAAATTTTTTGCTTGAAATAATTACACATATGCAACACATATTTATGTATTTACATATGTAACACGTAAACTTTTATTTTTGAGTAAATTTGCATTAGAATTTTTGGATGTCTTACGAAAGATTACTACCATAATATGATAACCACATTAGATAGGCATTAACATAAAAACATCAAGAGCTAAAATGCAAGCTCTACCTAGAATTTCTCACAATCTTTTTACTAAAAGCATAGGATGAAGGTCCCTTACTCTTAAAGTTGGCTCAAATGTATGGATTATCATTAGCCTCTGTTCGAATTTGTGTATGAGGTAAGAAGGGATTAATGTCACTATAATAATGAGATTTTGTGAGAAGAAAAGGCCCTAATAAATCAAATAAAAGGCATGTATAATTAAATAATGAAGTAGCTTCTAAAGAATCGGATAGTAATATATATCAAGAACAATTCATATCAATCAAATAAAATTTAAAACATGGAAAAAATCTTAAATCATTTAAAGAAGAGGTTTCATAAAGATTATAATGTATATCAGCACTCGATTGTATTCGAAAAACATAACTAATGCACCGGTAATTATAGCTTATTCAACTAATCACTATAAATGGTTTGGGATAAATATAAATAGTTAAATTAAAAAATATAACTAATGTATATCAGCACTCATTATAGCTTATTCAACAAAATCATTCTAGAGATCAATATAAATAGTTTGGGATAAAATAGAGTAATCATATGAAGTTCCAAATTATAAAACTAATTACTAATTTTAGTTGTGAATGATTGGTTTGGAAGGAAAAAAAAGTAATACATGTTCCAAAATAATAAAACGTTATTCATAAAGGATAGATTATGTATAAACTAGGTATAACAGTATACAATCAAATATAATGTGACAAATGCACTTGTGGCTGCTGGAGAAGAGAAAAAGGCATTGGTATAAAAAATTTTGCAGGTTGAACGCAAGTTACACGAAGCAAATTTTATGAAATAGAGATTACAGACCGAATTAGAAGAATTAAATCAGAAAAACTCTATCCTTCTGAGAAAGATAGAGGATGCTGAGAAAGAGACAAATGATTTTAAGTTTGAGAGGGATGGTCTGATATCTGATAATGCACAATTGAAGATTAAGGTAAATAAGTTGATAATGACACTGGACACAACAAATATTCAGCTGAATCATTTAAGGAAATGAGAACTCATTCTTTCTTTTAACGATGAGAAGACAAAGTTCAAATAAAAAATTTCAGTTTTCACCGGCAAAATACTGTTGGTAGAGGCTAACAATGAAAAATTAAAAAGAGATAAAAACCTGTTAAGAGAGGCGAGAGACCGAAGGACAGGACTTCTTTTCGACTGGAAAATAAGGGAAGAAGAACGACTGAGCCAGAAGATGACCAACAAACGAACGCGAGAGGAGGGGCGAAAGGAGCAGAGCTTTTTCGTGAACAACTCGAATGAAAGACCTTCGATCTCGAGGGGCAACAGGGGGAAAATAGAATGGCGAAATGCGAGCAACGGGGTCAATCATGAGGCCCACTTTATGTGAAATCTTCTCCTGTAGTGGCCGTGAAGTTCCCCTACCGCACCCCCAAATGATGGACATCGGCGGTGGGGTGCCGTGAATCTCTCCTGTTGTGCCCCCAAACGAAGCCTTATTAGGTCAATGCGTTCATCATTCGGTCAACAAATTACCATTTTGACTAAAGTTGACTTTGTGGTCAAAAGTTGACCTATTTGTTTAATAGGTTGGCCATTAGGTAAAAAATTGACCATTTTGACCAAATTTAACTTTTTGGTCAAAAGTTAACATATTTGGTCAATGGGGGTCATTAGGTCAAAATTTGACTATTTTGACCAAAATTGACTTTTTGGTCAAAAGTTGACCTATTAGGTTAATGGGTTGGTTAATGGGATAATGTTTGACCATTTTGACCAAAGTTGACTTTTTGGTTTAAAGCTGACCTATTGGGTCAATGGGTTAGTCATTGGGTCAGAAATTGACCATTTTGACGAAAGTTGACTTTTTGGTAAAAAGTTGACCTATTGAGTTAATGGGGTGGTCATTAGGTCAAAATCGACATTATCGACCAAAATTAACTTTTTTGTCAAAAGTCGATTTATTGTGTCAATGGGTTGATCATTGTGTCAAGGATTGACTATTTTGACTAAAGCTCACTTTTTGGTCAAAAGTTGACCTATATGATCAATGGGACGATCATTGGGTCAAGGATTGACCATTTTTACCAAAGTTGACTTTTTTGTAAGGGATTGACTTATTGGGTAAATAATTGGTCATTAGGTTAAAATCGACTATTTTAACCAAAACCGACTTTTGGTCAAAAGTCGACCTATTGGGTCGATGAGTGGGTCATTAGGTTAAGAATCGACCATTTTGATGAAAGTCGACTTTTTGGTTAAAATTTGAATTAATGGGTCAATGGGTCGATCATCGGGTCGAAATTGATGATTTTAACCAAATTTAACATTTTGGTCAAAAGTCGACCTATTGGGTCAATTGGGTGGTCATTAGGTAAAAAACTGATTATTTTGACCAAAATTTCTTTTTGGTCAAAAGTTGACATATTGGGTCATTGGGACATGGACTGACCATTTTGTCCAAAGTTGACTTTTTTATCAAAAGTTGAGCTATTGGTGAATGGGTTGGTCATTGGGTCAAGGATTGACCATTTTGACCAAATTTGATTTTTTTGTTAGAGATTGATTTATTTGGTCAATAATTTGTCATTAGGTCAACAATTGACTATTTTGCCCAAAATTGAATTTTTGGTCAAAAGTTGACCCATTAGGTCAATGGTGTGGTCATTGGGCCATAAATTGACCATTTTGACCAAAGTTGACTTTTTGGTCAAAAGTTGAGTTGGTAATTAGGTCAAGAGTGACCATTTCGACCAAAGATGACTTTTTAGTCAACAAGGTGGTCATTGGCTCATAAATTGACCATTTTGACCAAAGTTGACTTTTTGGTCAAATGTTAAACTATTCGGTAAATGAGTTGGTAATCGGGTCAAGAATTGACCATTTTGACCAAACATTTTGACCAAAGATAACTTTTTGGTCAAAATTTTATCTATTAGGTCAATGGGTTGGTCATTGGGTCAAAAATTAATGATTTTGACTAAAGTTGACTTTTTGTTCAAAAGTTGACCTATTGGGTTAATGGGACATCATTAGGTCAAAAAATTGATTATTTTGACCAAATTTGACTTTTTGGTCAAAACTTGACTTATTGGGTAAATGGGTTTGTCATTGGGTAAAGGATTGACCATTTCGACCAAAGTTGACTTTTTAGTCGAGATCGACTTATCGAGTTAATAATTGGTCATTAGGTCAAAAATTAACTATTTTGACCAAAATTGAATTTTTGGTCAAAAGTTAACCCATTGGGTTAACGAGGACGTCATTGGGTGAGAAATTGACTATTTTGATCCAAGTTGACTTTCTGGTCAAAAGTTGACCTATTTTGTCAATGAGTAGGTAATTGGGTAAAGAATTGATCATTTTGACCAAATATGACTTTTGAGTCAAAAGTTGACTTATTGGGTCATTGGGTCAAAAATTGACCATTTTGACCAAAGTTGACTTTGGTCAAAAGTTGACCTAATGGGTCAGCGAGTGGTCATTAGGTCAAAAATTGACTATTGTGACCAAAATTGACTTTTTTTGTCAAAAGTTGACCTATTAGGTCAATGAGTTTGTCATTGGGTCAAGGATTGACCGTTTTGACCAAAGTTGACTTTTTGGTCAGAGTTTGGCTTGGTCATAAATTGGTCATTAGGTTAAAAATTGATAATTTTGACCAAAATTTACTTTTTGGTCAAAAGTTGATCTATTGGGTCAATGGTTTGTCATTTGGTCAAGGATTAACCATTTTGGCCAAAGTTGACTTTTTAGTCAAAATTTGACAAATTGGGTCAATGGGTTGGTCATTGGATCAAGGATTGACCATTTTCACCAATGTCTACATTTAGGTCTTTGTGTCAGAAATTGATCATTTTGACCAAATTTGAATTTTTGGTTAAAAGTTGATCTTTTGGGTCAATGAGGTGGTCATTAGGTAAAAAATTGACAATTTTAACCAAAATTGACTTTTTGGTCAAAAGTTGTCCTTTTGGGTCAATGAGTTAGTCATTGGGTGAAGGATTGATCATTTTGAACAAAGTTGACATTTTGGTCAAAAGTTGACCTATTGGGTCAATGGGTTGGTCATTGGGTCAAGGATTGTCCATTTTGACCAAAGTTGACTTTTTGGTCAGAGATTGGCTTACTAGGTCAATAATTGGTCATTAGGTCAAAAATTAACAATTTTGACTAAAATTGACTTTTTGGTCAAAAGTTAACCTATTGGGTAAATGAGTGTTCATTAAGTCAAAAATTAACTATTTTGACCAAAATTAACTTTTTAGTCAAAAGTTGAACTATTGGGTTAACGGGTTTGTCATTGGGTTAAGGATTGATCATTTTGACCAAAGTTGACTTTTCGGTCAAAGATTAACTTATTGGGTTAATAATTGGTCTTTAGGTCAAAAATTGACTTTTTGGTCGAAAGTTGACTTATTGGGTTAATGAGTTTGTCATTGGGTCAAGATTGACCATTTTGACTAAAGATAACTTTGTGGTCAGAGATTGACATATTAGGACAATAGTTTGTCATTAATTCAAAAATCGACTATTTTAACCAAAATATATTTTTTATCGAAAGCTGACCTATTACGCCAATGGGTTGGTCATTGGGTAAAAGATTGATTATTTTGACCAAAGTTGACTTTTTGGTCAAAAATTGACCTTTTGGGTCAATGGGTTGTCATTGGGTCAAGGATTGACCATTTTGACCAAAGTAGTCTTTATGGTCAAAGATTGACATTAGGTCAAAAATTTCCTATTCTGACCAAAATTGACTTTTTGGTCAAAAGTTAACCTATTAGAACAATAAGTTGGTGATTGAGTCAAGGATTGACCATTTTGACCAAAGTTATCTTTTTGGTCAAAATTTGACCAATTTAGGTCAACGAGGTGGTCAGTAAGTCATAAATTGACAATTTTGAGCAAAATTGACATTTTCATCAAAAGTTGACCAATTTGGTCAATATGTTGGTCATTGGGTCAAGGATTAACCATTTTGGCCAAAGTTGACTTTTTAGTCAAAAGTTGACAAATTGGGTCAATGGGTTGTTCATTGGATCATGGATTGACCATTGTCACCAAAGTCGACATTTAGGTCATTGTGTCAGACATTGACCATTTTGACCAAATTTGACTTTTTGGTCAAAAGTTGACATTTTGGGTCAATGAGGTGGTCATTAGGTCAAAATTTGTTCTTTTTGGTCAATGAGTTGGTCAATGGGTCAAAAATTGGCCATTTTGACCAAAGTTGACTTTTTGGTCAAAAGTTGACTTATTGGATCAATGGGTTGGTCCTTGGGTCAAGGATTAACTATTTTAACCAAAGTTGACTTTTTGGTCAAAAGTTAACCTATTGGGTCAACAATTGGTCATTAAGTCAAAAATTTACTAGTTTGACCTAAATTGACTTTTTGGTCAAAAATTCATCTATTGGGTCAGTGGGTTGGTCATTGGGTCCAGGATCGAACTTTTTGACCAAAGTTGACTATTTGGTCAAAAGTTGACCTATTCGGTCAATGAGTTTGTCATTGGGTCAAGGATTGACCATTATGACCAAAGTTAACTTTTTGGTCAGAAATTGACTTATTGGGTTAATAATTAGTCATTAGGTCAAAAAATGACTATTTCGACCCAAATTGACTTTTTGTTCAAAAGTTGACTTATTGGGTCAATGCGTTGATCATTGGGTGAAGAATTGACCATTTTGACCAAAGTTGACTTTTTGCTCAAACGTTGACGTATTGGATCAATGGGTTGGTCATCGGGTAAAAAATTATCCATTTTGACCAAAGTTAACATTTTGGTCAATTGGTAGTCAATATTTTAAAATTTGACTATTTTTACTAAAATTAACTTTTGGTCAAAAGTTGACCTATTGGGTCAATGGGTTTGGTCATTGGGTCAAGGTTTGACAATTTTGACCAAAGCTGACTTTTTGGTCAAAAGTTGACCTATAGGGTCAAGAGGTTGGTCATTGAGTCAGAAATTGACCATTTTGACCAAAGTTGACTTTTTGGTCAAAAGATGACCTATTGGTTCAATGGGTTTGTCATTGGGTCAAAGATCAACCATTTTGACTAAAGTTGATTTTTTTGTCAGAGATTGGCTTACTGGGTCAATAAATGGTCATTAGGTCAAAAATTGACTATTTTGACCAGAATTGACTTTGGTCAAAAGTTGACCTATTGGGTCAATGGGTTGGTCATTAGGTCAAAGATAGACCATTTTGACCAAAGCTGACTTTTTGCTCCAAAGTTCACATATTTGGTCAGTGAGTTGGTAATTGGGTCAAGAATTGACCATTTTGACCGAAGATAACTTTTGGGTCAAAAGTTGATCTTTTGGGTCAAAACTTGACCATTTTGACCAGTTGACTTTTTGGTCAAAAGTTGACCTATTGGGTCATTGGATGGCCATAATGTAAAAAATTGACTATTTAGACCAAACTTGACTTTTTGGTCAAAAGTTGACCTATTGGGTCAATGGATTTGTCATTGGGTCAAGGTTTGACCATTTTGACCAAAGTTGACTTTTCGGTCAGAGTTTGACTTATTGGGTTAATAATTGGTCATTAGGTCAAAAATTGACGATTTTGACCAAAATGGTCAACGGGGTCATCATCGGGTTGGAAATTGACCATTTTTACCAAAGTTGACTTTTTGGTCAAATGTTGACCTATTGGGTCAATGGGTTTGTCTTTGGGTCAAAGATTAACCATTTTGACTTATGTTAGCTTTTTGGCCAGAGATTGGCTTACTGGGTCAATAATTCGTCATTAGGTCAAAAATTAAATTTTTTGACCAAAACTGACTTTTGGTCAAAAGATAACCTATTGGGTCAATGGGTTGGTCATTGGATCAAGGATTGACCATTTTGACCAAAGTTGAATTTTGGTCAAAAGTTGACCTATTGGGTCAATGGAATGGTCATTGGGTCAAGGATTGACCATTTTGACCAAAGTTGACTTTTTGGTCAATGATTTGACTTATTGGGTCAATAATTGGTCATTAGGTTAAAAATTGATTATTTTGACAAAAATTAAATTTTTGGTCAAAAGTTGACCCATTGGATCAACGGGGTGGTCATTGGATCAGAAATTCACCATTTTGACCTAAGTTGACTTTTTGGTCAAAAGTTGACCTATTTGGTCAATGAGATGGTAATTGAGTGAATAATTGACCATTTTGACCGAAGATGACTTTTTGGTTAAAAGTTGATCTATTAGGTCAATGAGTTGGTAATTGGGTAAAAAATTGACCATTTTGACCAAAGTTCACTTTTTGGTCAAACGTTGACCTATTGTGTAAATGGGTGGTCATTAGGTCAAAAATTTACTATTTTGACCAACATTGTCTTTTTGGTCAAAAGTTGACCACTTGGGCAACGAGTTTTTCATTGGGTCAATGGGTTGGTCATTGGGTCAAAAATTGTCCGTTTTGACCAAAGTTAACTTTTTGGTCGAAAGTTGACATATTGGGTCAATGGGTGGTCATTAGGTCAAAAATTGATTATTTTGACCAAAATTGTCTTTTTGGTCAAAAGTTCAGCTATGGGGTCAATGATTTCGTCATTATGTTAAGGATTGCCTATTTTGACCAAAGTTCACTTTTTGGTCAGTGATTGACTTATTGGGTCAATAATTGGTCATTAATTCAAAAATTGTCTATTTTGACCAATATTAAATTTTTGGTTAAAAGTTAACCCATTGGGTCAACGAGGTGGTCATTGAGTCAGAAATTGACCATTTTGACCAAAGTTAACTTTTTGGTCAAAAGTTGACCTATTGGGTCAATGAGTTGATAATTTGGTCAAGAATTGACCTTTTTGACCAAAGATGACTTTTTGGTCAAAAGTTGACCTATTGGGTCAATGGGTTGGTCATTGGGTAAAAAATTGACCATTTTGACCAAAATTGACTTTTTGGCAAAAGTTGACCTCTTGGGCAATGGGTTTGTCATTGAGTCAATGATTGACCATTTTGACCAAAATTTACTTTTTGGTCAAAGAATGTCTTATTGGGTCAATAATTGGTCCTTAATTCAAAAATTCACTATTTTGGTCAATAGGTCAAAAATTAATTATTTTGACCAAAATTAAATTTTTGGTCAAAAGTTGACCCATTGGGTCAACATTGTGGTCATTGAGTTAGAAATTGGCCGTTTTGGCCAAAGTTGACTTTTAGGTCAAAAGTTAACCTTTTTGGTCAATGAGTTTGTAATTGGGTCAAGAATTGACCATTTTAACCAAAGATGACTTTTTGGTCAAAAGTTGATCTATTGGATCAATGGTTTGTCATTAGGTCAAAAATTGACCGTTTTGACCAAAGTTCACTTTTTGGTCAAAAGTTGACATATTGGGTGAATGGGTGGTGATTAGGTCAAAAATTTGCTATTTTTACCAAAATAGACTTTTGGTCAAAAGTTGACCTATTGGGTCAATGGGTTTGTCAATAGGTTAAGGATTGACCATTTTAACCAAAGTTGACTATTGGGTCAGAGATTGACTTATTGGGTGAATAATTGGTCATTAATTTAAAAACTGACTATTTTGACTAAAATTGAATTTTTGGTCAAAAGTTTACCTATTGGTCCAATTGATTGAGCATGAACGAACAGATTATAGAACGAATGAAACGGAAATTTCTCGGTATAATCCTCTTTAATCCACCCTTTCCATTTCATCAACCGTGTCAAACTTCCTTCGAGATACCCAGAATGATCAAAGTGCTCCTTTATTCTCCAATCTAGATGATCAAAGAAGTCAGATAGAATATTGATTGCATTCATCAGGTGTTGTACTTCCTTCTCTACTTTCTTAATTTTCATCAAGATTATTTGTGAACTTTTAGGAAAGTAAGGAGGAATAGGTGTTGACCTCTGAGATGGTTGATCTTCAATGATGCTCATGTCATTCATATCACAACCTACCTAGTTACTATATGCATCCACTGGATTTATAGGCTTCCAAGGTAGAAGTACTCTTTCCCAGTTCTCATATGGCACTTGTGATTGACTACAGAGGAGAAATATGTTGGAAGGATGTCCAAGCCCATGCTTTGATCCATGAACGATGAATCCCAAAACAGACTTAACAATTATTGAACCAACATCAATAGGCATCCCCATTTGAATACAGTAGTTCAGAATAAGACACTCCTTAGTTACTTTACTGATTTTCATAGTTGGGAGCTATTTTGCACAAATAAAATAATGTAAGTGTTTCGATGTAGGATTTAACAGTGTGATCGAGAAACTTACATACCTGTTATCTCTTATCTCCCAATCATCACTTTCATCCGTTAGATGTCTGTATAAATCACTCATATTATCCTTCGTTGGGTAAAAATTTGAAGTGGCAGATTAGAACATTCTCAATCATGTATAAATCATTAATCTTTGCAGGAGTAAATGTGACGAACCTACCTAGCACATAGACTGAACCTTGGTTGATTCCATGAAGATTTGCATAAAACTCCTTCACAACTGGGACCACTAAAATGGTTGTACTATAACATAGCACTGCCCAACATCTCTGAATAATATTTCCATCAATTCTAGTGGAAGGAGAATTCATACCTCGATTCACAAAGCCTCTCTCCTTAATAAACCTCATTTTAGAGATATTTTTGTTGAATAGACGTTGCACTTCGAAACTGACGAACTTTCTACAGTTGAAAACTTGAAATCTTGAAGTTTTTATCGAGTTAGAATCCATTTGGACGAGATTTGGGATCTTCCTCTTCATTCCTTTGGTAGTTCCTGCATCTAGGGGTGGTTTTTTGGAGTTCAAGTGGAAGAATTGCTGCCTAGAAATGCCAAAACTTAAATTTAAAGACGAGAAACTGTTTTCTGAATAGCAGCGCCATTCGGTGCTAATAACAGCGTCGTTCGGCACTAGTTCAAATTTTGCCAAACTTTACTTTGTCTAATTTATTTCCAAACATTGATTCGATTCATTTCTTAAATTTTCTTAATGATAATTAGGGAAGAATAATACTTAATTAAGTAACAAATAAACACAAATAACACAACAAACAAAGCAAAGACTCAATAACTACGGGTTGCCTCCCACAAAGTGCTTGGTTCAACGTCATCAGCCCAACATAAAGTCAAGTTATTCAGGTTGATCCAAAATTAAAACCTCTTTAAAATTAGGTCTATTGCCTACAAAATATGGTTTTAATTTTTTTCCATTAGCTTTGAATAGTCTTCAAGATTTAGGGTCTTTGATAATCACAGCTCCAAATTGATAGATTTTTAGGATAATGAAAGGTTCTGTCCATTAGATTTCAGCTTTCGAGGAAATAATTTCAATCTTGTATTATATAATTAAACTTTTTGTCCCGATTCAAATTTCTTTTAAACAATCTTTCGTTCATGCCATATTTTTCTTCTCTCCTTGTATATTCTATCATTATCATTTGAATCATTTCTGATTTCTTCCAATTCATTCAATTGCAACAGTCTCTTCTCACCAACATCTTTCAAATTAAATTTCAATTTCTTTATCGCCTAATATGCTTTATATTCTAGTTTAACTGGAAGGTGACAAATTTATCCAAAGATTAATCTGTAAGGAGACATTCCTATAGGAGTTTTGTAAGCAATTCTGTATGCCCATAAAGCAGTGTCTAGTCTAGCAGACCAATTTATTTTCTCAGGATTAATGAATTTCTCTAAAATTCATTTAATGTCAAGACTAGATAACTCTGCTAAACCATTAGTTTGGGGATGATAAGCTGTAGAGATTCTATGCACATTGTTACATTTTTCCACCATCTCTGAATCAGATGATTCTTAAAATGGGATCTTCCATCAGTGATGATTACTCTAGGCATTCCATATCTTGGGAAAATATTTTTCATTAAAAACCTTGAAACACTTCTAGCATCACACCTAGGAAAAGCTATTGCCTCAATCCATTTTGATACATAATCAACAACAATCCGTATATATATATTTCTAAATGGACGTATAAATGGTCCCATAAAATCTAATCCCCAAGCATCAAAAATTTCAACTTCCAAAGTAAAATTAAAAGGCATTTCATTTCTTCTAGATATATTGCCTATTCTCTGACATCGATCACAAGTTTTGATAAATCTATAAACATCTCTGAAAAATTGTAGGCCAATAAAATCCAGATTGCAAAATCTTATGTGCAGTTCTATCAATTCTAAAATGTCCTCCAAATTCACAATCAAGATATTCTCGAAAAACTCTTTCTGTTTCTTCATAAGGCACACATATCCTAATAATAAGATCTTTACATTGCTTGTACAGATAAGGATCATCCTAGAAATAAAATTTAGCATCATGCTTAAATTTTTCTGCTGCTGCATTATTAAGTGCGGGGGTAAAATATTACTAACGATGTAGTTTACGATATCACCATACCACAATAAATTTCCTTCGATAATATTATATAATTGCTCATTAGGAAAAGTTTCGATGATTTTATTTTCAAAGTCATCCAAATCAGGTTGTTCAAGTCTAGACAAATGAACAACTATTTGATTATCAACCCCTTTTCTATTAACGATCTCAAAATCAAATTCTTGCATTAAAAGTATCCATCAAATCAGTCTTGGTTTTGCATACTTCTTTTGTATTAAATATTTAATAGCATAATGATCAATATGCACTATACATTTAGCTCCAATTAAGTAAGATCTAAATATTTTAAAGGCATAAACGATCGCTAACAAATCTCTTTCTGTAGTGGTGTAATTAATTTGAGCATCAGTAAGAGTCTTACTAGCGTAGGATATAACTTTAAACATTTTGTCATGTCTTTGCCTTAAAACAACTCCAATAGCATAATCGCTAGCATCACACATTAATTCAGATGGTTTCTCCCAGTCAGGTTAAACTATTATAGGGGCAGTGATTAATTTTTCCTTTAATAGATCAAAAGCTTTTAAGCATTCATCGTTAAAATCAAACTTCCTATCTTTTTCCAAAAGTTGGCATAGAGGCTTAGTGATTTTTGAAAAGTCTTTGATATATGTCCCAAAAAGCTTCTTACCCCTCTCACAGTTATTGTAGGTGGTAATTTTTCTGTAATTTGAATCTTTAGAGGATCTACTTCCATGCCATATTTAGATATTTTATGCCCAAGCACAATTCCTCCTGCAACCATAAATTGACACTTTTCCCAGTTTAGGACTAAATTTTTTCTTTCACATACCTCTAAAACTTTTTCTAAGTTGCATAAGCATGCATCAAATGAATCTACAAGTACTGAGAAATCGTCCATAAATACTTCAATTCCATCATCTATTAAATTGCTAAAAATGGACATCATACATATTTGAAATGTTGCAGGTGCATTACATGGCATTCAAAGAGCATTCTTCTAAAATAAAAAGTTGCATAAGGGCTAGTAAATGTAGTCTTCTCTTGATCCTCAGGAGCAATAAGTATTTGGTAATAACCGGTATATCCATCTAAAAGCAATAGTACTTGTATCCAACAAGTATGTCTAGCATTTGGTCTAAAAATGGTAAAGGAAAGTGATCTTTTCTAGTGGTGGCGTTCAATTTTCTATAATCAATACAAATTCACCAACCAGTGACTTATCTTGTCAGTATAATTTTGTTTCGATCATTTATGTCGAAAGACACTCCTCCTTTCTTAGGAACATAATGATTTGGGCTTACCATAACACTATCAGAAATAGGATATATAATTCCAACATCTAACTACATTAAAATCTCTTTTTTAACCACTTCTTTCATTATTGGGTTCAGTCTCCATTCTGGATCAACTCTAGGTTTATGTTGTTCATTCAATAAAATTCTGTGCATACAGATCAATGAACTGATTCTTTTAACATCAATTATGGACCAACCAAAAGGCTTTTTTGTATCTTTTTAAGGTGTCCAATAATTTTTGTTATTGATATTCATTTAAATCCGAAAATACAATGACTGGTAAAGTAGATGATTCTCCTAAAAAAATGCACTTCAAATGATTAGGGAGAATTTTCAGCTTAAGTTCAGGAGGTTTAATGATAGATGGAATTAAAATTATATCTCCATTTTCCATAGTATCCAATATTTCAAATCTTTCCTGAACAAATTCTAACTTTTACTTTTTCATATCGTCTAAATCATCTTCATTTTAACTTTCATTTTCATCCTCACATTCTAGATTTTCTTCAAATACTTCTTTAGAATGATCTTCTCTCAAATAATCACAGATTTTCATTCGAAAGCACTCATCATCTTTTTTAGTTGAGGGGTATTTCATAGATTTCAGAATAGTGAAAGTTACCTCTTGGTCATTGACTCTCATGGTTAATTCTCCTTTTTGAACATCGATCATAGCTCTCCCAGTAGTAAGGAATAGTCTTCCTAAAATAATTAGAATTTCTTTATCTTCCTCCATATCTAATACAGTAAATTCCACAGGAAAGATAAATTTATCTACCTTTACTAATAAATCTTCCTCAACTCCTTTAGGATAAGAGATAGATCGATCAGCTAGTTTAAGTGTCACAGATGTAGGTAAAATTTCTCATATTCTTAATCTTTTTAAAGTTGATAAAGGCATAAGTTTAATACTAGCTCCAAGATCACATAAAGCTCTTCCAAAAAATTTCTCACCTATAGCTCAAGGGATAGTGAAACTACTTGGGTCTTTAAGTTTTTCAGGAAGCTTCTTCTAAATAATTGCACTACATTCACCGCTAAGTGTAACTGTCTCGTGGTCTTTGAACTTTCTTTTTTTGTAAGAATATCCTTCAAAAACTTTACATAATCAGGCATCTTCTCTAATGCTTCAATAGAGGGAATATTAATCATTAATTTCTTAAGATTTTTCAAAAACTTTGTAAATCTGTTATACCTGTTATGTTTCTTTAGTCTTTGAGGAAAATGAAGAGGTGGTCTTTCAACAATTATCTTCATTGGTTCTAACGAATATTCTTCTGGATATATCTTATTAGAGCCATTCTCAATGTTCACTTCCTCTCTTTCAACTTCAACTTCTTTTTAAACTCTTTGTTCCAATTCTTTTCCACTCCTTAATTGAATAACCTTAATTTGCTCCTTGTTTTGATATTTTGGGTCAATCTCAACATTGCTAGGAAAATTTCCAGAAGGTCTATTATTAAGTGCTGTAAAGATATGTCCCAATTGATTCTCAATGTTTTTCATCACAACATTTTGAGCTTGAATTTGATTACCCATATTTAAAATCATTTCTTCAGTAGACAACTTCTTTTCCTTAAATTGGTGATTACTATTAAAACTGGGAGGATAAGAAGGTCTATAATTGGTATTTCCTTTATTGTTCGGATTTCCAACTGGAATCATAAGATTATTTCCCCATTGTGGATTAACAACAACATTGGTGTTATTCCAGTTGAAGTTTGGGTGATTCCTCCAACTAGGATTATAATAATTTGAGTAAGGATTATTGACATTGTTATTTATGGCATTCAATGTTTCATAATACATTTGAGAGTTTATCAATTATCCTGATGAATTTTCTTCTAACACTGGGGGTGTTGGAGAATAATTCATTCCATATTGATCTATTTTCTTAGAAAGTATAGCTATTAGAGGGACTATCTTAGTTATCGCATCAAAATCATGAATACTGGCTACTCTCTTAGGATTTACCCGCTCAGAGGGCCATTAAAAATTATTAGTAGCCATCTCTTCAATTAAAGAATATGCTTCATCAAAATGTTTAGACATTAATGATCCACCAGCAGCATCATTGATAATCAATCTCAAAAATCCCACTAATCCATTATAGACGGTTTGAATTATTAACCAGTCTAGTAAAGCATGATGTGGACACTTTCTCAGAAGATCATTGAATCTTTCCCAAGTTTAATATATGGAATCTTCATCAAACTGACTAAAAGATGTGATATCATTCCTCAACTAAGCTGTTTTGGAAGGAGGGAATTATTTTGATAGAAGCTTTTGTGAAAGCTCTCCCCAAGTTCTGATAGATCTAGGTGCTAGTGAAACTAACCACACCTTAGCCTTATCCCTTAATGAAAAAGGATAAAGTCTAAGCCTAGCAACATTGTTTGACACTCCATCGTATTTAAAAGTAGCACACAGTTCTAAAAAACTAGTGAGATGTAAGTTACGATCTTCATTAGGTGTTCCTCAAAATTGATTATTTTGTACCATTTGGATAGTAACAGGTTTAAGCCCAAATGAATTAGCAGCAACATTAGGGTTTTGGATAATTAAGTGAATTTTATCTGTCTTTGGATTAACATAATCTCTTAATTGTCCTGGTATAATTTCAATTTGATTGTTTAAGTTGTTCGTCATTTTGTGAGGATTTGTAGATTGTTTTTGTTGTTTTTGAACTTTTCTAATAGTACGCTCTAATTCAGAATCGTAAGACACTAAACATATAGATCAGATACTACGCATATAAACACAACAAGCACAATAATAATAAACAAACACACACAATTATGACTTGTAATTCAAATATAAGATTTCAAATACAAAAAAATTAAATTTTAGCAGTTACCTTTCATCCCCGACAATGGTGCCAAGAAATGGTGTGACTTTTTTAATTTGCCAAAACTTATGAACTCGGATATTTATATATATATATATATATATATATATATATATATATATATATATATAATCATGGTGGTGGCGGCCGCCTTAGCTCTGCTAGGGTTTGAGGCGTGATGGAGCTGTTTGGGAGGCGGCAGAGTCCGTGGTGGTGTCTTTCGGGTTGGTGGAGGTTTCGTCGCTTGGCTGGTAAGTGGTGCTCTCCCTTGGTGGATTTACTCCGAGGACATTTGTTGGTTTAAAGCTTTCCCGGCTCTCGCTCGTTTTGAATTCGACTACTCGTTCCATCGCCTTCGGTTTGGTAGTTTGATTTGAACTCTTGGTCTTTTCTTGATTCTTTCGGGGTGCGTTCCTTTTGGCTTTGGCTAGTTCTAGTGCTATGATGACCCCCCAACTTATGCTTCTGCTCGTCATTAACGATCGGGGGCCTAAATCGTAGAACACCTTACTTTTCCTCAAATATCGCATGATGCGACCTGTGGTAGGCTCGATCGCCCTTTTGTTAGACCTCCGGGCATCAAGGATGGTCGACCCGCAATAGTTTTTACTAATCGGAAATGAATGCCCCGGTCGATTCCGTTAAGTTCACCATTGTGGGTCAATTCCAATATGGACATCCCAAATTGGAAATGGTCAAGAGACATTTTGAAAATCTTCGGCTTGAAGGACACTCGGAAGTCGGGGGTGATGGATGGAAGGCACCTCCTTATTAGGCTATCTAAGGAGGAGGACTATGCAAGGATGTTGGGAATGCAAGTTATGCGACTGGCTAATTCATCTATGAAGCTTATCAAATGGTACCCGGGATTTGACCTCGCCAAAGAACCCCTTTAAAACCTTTGTGGTTCACTTTCCCAAACCTACCAATCCAACTATACCACACCAATTCCATTTTTCAGATTAGCGAGGCTCGGGCACACCCCTTAGAGTCGACTCTCCAACTCATGATATGGGTAACCCTACCGCTCGCAAAGGTGTTGATAGAAAGAGATGTGTCACGCTGCGACATCGATAAGATCCGGATTACTACTTCGATAATGGTGATGGGTTTTGGCGAGAAGTAACACTAGAAAATAAACCTATCTATTGCCACCACTCTGCGGGATGTTCGGCCATCCTAAGGAAAAATGCTATAGGCTTAGACCTCCTTCCAAAAACCAGAAAAAGGTAAGGGTGTAACCCAACTCGCCCAAGTGGTTAATGACACTCGGATGAACAGTGTAACTCGTAACTAATCGATGTAATCCCCTCCGATCAAGCACAACCGGAACCCAAAGAGTCCGTACTTCCGGGACAGGTTTTGAATGCCGAACTCCACATACCAGCTTGTTAGTCCCTCTCCAAAGAATGTTAGAGGAAAATCAAAAGAAAATGGAAGAAGCTTGGCAAATTCAGAAGTCAAAGAAGAAAAAGCATCACTCTACTGAGCTGCAGAAATTAACAGGTCCTTCACAGGAACAATCTGAACTAGTGAGAATTCACAATGGATCCCCTCAGCTCCCTTCCAGGAGCAGAACCACCACTCGATCCAGGTCCAGATCTAAATCTACTCCTACATCACCCAACCCTAAACCTCCTGATGATCAACTGCCTGTGTTGGAATATTAGAGGGGTGGCACATCCCCTCACCTTAAAGAGATTATTACACTTGTACAAAAAACACCAGCTTTGGTGTATGATTCTTTTGGAACCAATGGTCCATAAAAACCATTCTAAAATTCTAAATAAATTCCCTGGTGCACTTTTTATGCAAATTACACAAACAAAATTTGGGTGATTTGCGTAAAAGAACTCTCTTGGAAGGTTATGGTTGACCACTCCCGCTTTTACATCGTCATTTTCGGTTGATGGGTAATAGCTTTGCGGCAACATTTGTTTATGCTGGCTGTACCAAATCTGAGAGGCTAACTCTGTGGAATGAGATTATAAAAATCATTAAGGAGGAACATCAAAGTTGGATTGTGGGGGGTGACTTTAATAGCATAGCTTCTCCAAGTGAAAAATTGGGAGGGAGAATTCCAAACCAAGGTATGATTTCTGAATTTAATGATAATATCCTTTTGGCAGTGCCTTTTTGATCTTGGCTACATTGGGAACCGAGTTCACATGGAGAAGAGGGGCCATCCGGGAGAGACTTGATAGGTTTTTGGCTAATGATTCCCGGCACCACCAATTTCTCGCATACCACTATTTCTCATCTTAATTTTGCTGGATCCGATCACGTGACCCCTTCTTTTAACCATTTCCACTCCACGGCCCCAAACCTCCTCCCCTCCATTTAGATACCTAAGCTTTTGGTCCGGCCATCCCGAGTTTAATAAAATTATGCAAGACAACTAGAAAGGGATTTCCTCTACTAACCCTTTTACTAAACTCGCAATACCTACAACGAAACCGGCTAAAGCTCTCGGGAAGTGGAGCCGGGAGTCCATTGGTGATGTCTTCGAGGAGGTAATCCAAGCCGAAGGGGAGGTCAACAATACCGAGGTTGTCGCCTAAGCCGATCACAACAAGTTTAAGGATTTTGTTGCTGCCCAAGAAAAGTTGCTAACTTACATCAATCGGCAAGACCAAATCCTCGGTCGAAAGCTTCTATTAACAAATTTAAACTTGGGGATAGGAATACTAAATACTATCATGCTTGTATTAAGTATAAAAGGAAGTGCAATGCCATTTTTTCAATCAGGATCGATCAAGGGACACTTCTTACTAATGGAACTGATATTGCCAATAGTGTCTGTTTCCTTTTTCAAAAGCTTCGACCTTCGAAGCCGGGCTCGGTATTCCTATTGATAGCAATCTGTTTAATGATGTCCACAACTACACCAGCTCTCTCCATCTTACCGACACTCCCTCTATGGAAGAAATTTGGTCAGCTTTGCGATCCATTGACAATTCTAAAGCTGCTTGGACCGGATGGGTTTAATGCTGAATTCTATAAAAAGGCTCGGAATTTTTGTCACACCGAAGTGGTTGCTGCAGTTGAGGTTTCTTTAATGGCATTGATCTTAATCAATACTTTTACTCATCTAACACTGTACTCATACCTAAAACAAATGCTCCCGTAAATTGGAACCATTACGGACCTATAAGTCTAACTACGAGTGATAAGCGAAATTAATTAGCAAAGTTATTGTGGGGAGATTACAACCTCATCCGGACAAAATTATTAGCCCGCAGCAGACGGCTTTTGTGAAAGGAAGGTCCATAACCGACAATGTTCCGCTTGCCTGGGAATTACTTCTTGATCTTGACAAAACATGTAGGGAGGTAATATCATATACAAACTTGACATTAAGAAAGCATATGATACCGTAGATTGGAACTTCATTCTCCAAGTGCCGCATGCCGAGGCTTTCCAACCGAGTTCCGCCAAATGATCAAAAGATGGTCGAAGTTCAATCATCACTCAATTCGGTAAATGGTCGGTCTTGGGGAGGTTTCCAGGCTACCAGAGGTCTTAAACAGGGAGACCCTCTTTCCCCCACCATTTTTATATTAGTGATGGAATATCTCTCTAGACTCCTTGAAGCTCAAATTTACCCTCACCACTATGCTAGATACCATCATAAATCAAATGTTATCATATCCCATCTATTGTATGCTGATGATCTGATGTTATTTTCCGCAGCTTCCAAACTCGGTCGTCAAGAGAGTTAATGAATGCCTTACTCAATTCCAAAATATTTCGGGCTCCAATTTAACAAATCCAAATGTGATTTGATTTTCTCTAGTAACACCAAGCCTGACCTCCGTCATCTGGATTACTAGCTATACTCGGATTTTCTACTTGCATCTCTTCCTATGAAATACCTGGGAGTGCTTCTGATCAAGGGGAAATCTAAGCAGCTCCACTTTGATGAGATCATTGGTAAGCTCAATACCCAACTCTCAAATTGGGCTAATTCTTATTTATTTGATAGGGGAAGAATCACTCTACTTCACAGTATCCTTACCACCTTCCCTAATTATGTTCTCCAAATGGCTTGTTTAAAGAAAAGCTCCGAATCCAAATTGAAAGAATTTTTAATAGGTTTCTTTGGTCCGGTCGAGAGGAAGCAAATGCATCGGGCAAGTTGGCGTAAACTTGCCAAACCTACTTGGGCCGGAGGATTGGGTTTCAAAGGGTTGCATCATCCGCAGAAAGTCAATTTCTGCAAGTTATGGGTGGAATTCGGACAACGAAGTCTCTATGGGCACTTTACTTGACAGGAAAATATTGTAAAGATAGCCACCTCGGCTTGGCCCAAATTAAACCAGAGTTGCTCTAGAATTTAGAAACAAATGCTTATCAATAAAGATCCGGTCGAATCACTTTTCACATGGGAGCTTGGTCAAGGGAAGATTATGTTCGGCAGGATACTTGGTGCCCACCTGAAATGAAGATTGCTATCCCATATACAAACCAACAACTTTTCCCCGTGGCTACCTGTCGGGACAATAATCATTGGTCCCTCACTAAGCTTCAGGAACTGCTGACTGATTGTTCTGCTCAACAGGTTTCTGCTATTCATTTTGATACTTCCCAACCTGACAAAATTATCTGGCAGAATGGTAAGCCCCACAGCCTTACTAAGCATATCTACCAGACCATTTACAATTGGCCTGACATTACTTGGGGCAAACATATCTGGAACAATTATCTAACTCCATCCATGTCATTCTTCATCCGGAGGCTCTTTCACCATCTACTTCCTACCGATGACATCCTCAAACTCAAGGGAATTAGAGGACCTTCCAAGTGCTACCTCCGTGGGACTGCTGCTGAATCTCTCGCAACATCTTTTCTTTAATCGTTACTTCTCTCGGGAAGTCCGGAGGGGAGTGATCAATTTATTAAACATAAATACTATTCTACTTGATTGGAAGGACATATCCACCTGCTGGCAGCAATGGAATAAAGCTAATTTAGTGGCTGTCCCATTCTTGATTGCTTGGTTCATCTGGATGCACAGGAACAAAGTAAAAAATGAGGAGGAGAGCAAAAAAGTATTAACTGTGGTAACAAATTGTCAGGCCTTCTTGACTAAAATCATACTTTGGAAGCACTTCCCCAACATTCTTCACTATCCTACCCTTCTTCACCCCAAGCAGTTCAAGATTATTTTAGTTAATTGGAAGGTTCCTCCCTCCCCTTTCATTAAAGTTAACACTGATGGGGCTTTTGCAAGTGGCCGGTGCTGGGTGTGGTGGTGTGTTCGGGGATCCATATGGCAAGTGTATCCGTCTCTTCCATTCTCCTACTGTGGCGGCCGATGCTTTAGAAGCCGAGTTAACGAGCAGCTTGTTGGGCTATACAACTAGCCATTTCCCGCCATTGGCATAATATCCTTGTGGAATGTGACTCTGCCACTATTCCGCAATACTTACAAAACACTCTCCATCCTCCTCGGCATCTTTCAAATTGGATACATAAGATCGAAGACTCTCCCAACAATGTAATATCCAGCTTCTCTTTCATTTACGAGAGAAGGTAATAGGCCTGCTAATTGGCTAGCTAGGAAAGCCCTCCACTCTCAACGAGTCCTTGTGTCAGCTGCCCCTCCTCCTACCCTGTCCTACCTTTTGGATGCAGACCTTGTGCAGGCTCCACATTTTAGATTGGTGTCTATTAGTGGATGACATATGTTTTTCTTTGGTTTTTCTTTTTCGTTGGAAGTATACTGGTGTCCGTATAGGGTGTGGTGTGTAGCATCTTATACCACCATAGTTATTTTTGGATACTTCAATCGGGGTATGTAATTGTTTTTTATTTTTCTCATCATTAACATGTAGGGAGCTACTCTAGCTCTTTTCTTTTAAAATATATATATATATATATATATATATATATATATATATATGTAAATTAATAATAACAAAATTAAATTTAAAAATAAATAAATACCACTAAATTATCAAAATACTATCTAAATGCTAAATATGTATATTTGTAAATTAATGATATTATGAAAATAATGAAAATAATGTTATAATTTTAAAAGAAAACCAAAACATTGAGAAAAAAATGATAATAATAATAACTAAAATAATAATTGTAAATATAAATAAATAATAAAAGTAAGTAAATAAAATGTCATTCTTTTTAACATAATGTAAATGTAAATATATATGTAAATAATAATTTTAATATATAATAACCTAATATAAATGATAATAACTTTAAACAAATAAAAGAATAACCAAGGAGAGAGAAAAATGAAAAGCTTTATAATTAAATACATAATAATATAAATGATAAATAAATGATATAAATAATAAAATTAAATATACATATAATTAATTACAATAATAAATTAAAAATAAAAAAAACTTATAGTTTATATAAATTAAATGATAAGAATATAAGCATAATAAAATAAATAACACACACATATATATATATACATAAAATAAAAAAAATTTAAATAATATTAATGAATAATAAATTAAATTAAAATTAAATAGTTAAAACAAAATAAAACCAAAAATATAAATAATAATTAAATTAAATTAAATAATAATTAATTAAATAAACCGAAAACAATTATTAAATTAAATTAAATTAAATAATAAATAATAAATTAAATTAAATTAAATTAAATTAAATAATAATGTAAATAAATAATAAATGAAATTTAATTAAAAAAATTAAATTAATATTAAATTAAATAATAATGTAAATAAATAGTAATTTAAATAATTTAAATAAATTAAATAATATAAATTAAATTAAATTAAATAAAATAAATTAAATCAAGTTAAATTAAAATTAAATAGTAATGTAAATAAATAATAAATTAAATTAAATAAAATAAGTTAAATAAATTAAATTAAATTAAATTAAATTAAGCAATAAGGTAAATAAATAATAATTTATACTAAATTGACTTAATTTAATTAAATTAAATAATAAAATAAATTAAAATAAAACCGAAAATAATAATTTAATTAAATAAACATTAAGTAATTATAAATTACGAGTAAAATAAAATAAACAAATAACAAATGATTAAATAAAACAAATAAATAACGATCAATTAATTAAATAAAATTAATAACAATTAGTTAAATAAATAAATGATAATGAAGTAAATAAATCACAATGAATTAAATGAGATAATAAATTAAATAAATAATAAAGATAATAATAATTTTAATTACAAATAAAAGATAATAATTTTAAATAACACATAAATAATAAATAACAATAATAGCATAATAATCACATACAAACACAACTACAATCACATTAACAATCGGACACATTACACACATACAATCACAACAATCACAACATACAACAACAATCCCGACCACAATACAATACCAACACGATAACAATCAAACCTACGATAGGCCTCTTGAGGCATGGTTTATTTTTCCCTTTATAAAGGCCCCTAGAAAATCACAACTTGATGTAGAAAACATAATAAGATTACCCTTATGCTTAGTGAATGCATAGAGTAACCCAAATTTTACCAGATGTCCACACAATCTTCCCAATTCACATTCCAAACACAAAGTTCCTAGCTCTAAAAAGAAACCAAAATCAAACCAAAATCAAACTAAACCCAAACCAAAACCAAAAAAACTAAATCCAAACAAAACCAAATCCAAACACAAACTCAATCAAATCTTCCACAAATAAAATCACAAACTTTTCACAAAGACTCCGATAAGTCAAAATCAAACTACCAATTGCCACCAATCCAAATCCAAACCACACCTAAAACCCATCCGTCCCAACCTACCCCAAACACTTGTGTTCATTAAGCATAAGGGTATAGGTAGGATGAGTTGTTAAGCAACATAATAAGTTTAAATGAGCCCGAGGCTTTTCACTAGGCTGTAAAAGGGAAGCTTGGACCTCAATCCTTCTCCTGACCTTTTGGATACCCTAGAGGTCTATTAAACTTAATATGTCTGCTTAACGAAACCATCCTCAATTAAATTGACAAAGTTCACAAAAAAACATCATAAGACTTGGTAGAAAACCAGGACATTTACATAGACATCATAGGATTGAGTATTCACTGCTTGTTAGTCCTACTTCTTCCCGTTTTCTAGCATGCTTTAATTTCTGTAAAATTATAAACACATACATGCAATGCAATGCTAAAGTTTCAGTTGGGAATGATGAGAAGATCCTAACAGGTATGCATTTATATTATTGTGATTTATTTTCCCTGCACAGTACTTTACTTCTCTTGCATGTTAAACAAGAATGTCACCCTGCATGAAAACTGAAAACCATTAGGATAGTCACAAAACTAAAATCGAAAACTAAATTAAAATCGACACAAGATAAAATTCACTGCCACAACATTCAAAAGATAAAACAACTTAAATTTTAATCACAAACAAAACAAAACCTACAACTACAACTAAATTAAAATGTCTCATTGGATGATCGGGAATACCTCAGATGATGTAACCCACGTGTTGCTAATGGGATTTCCCACGGTCTAAATGAAAGTGTGGAACTCATTCAGTTGAGTTTAGCAAATTCATCTGGACTAAGTAAATCCGATGAAAATAACGGTGCTGGGATGACGGAACCATGGGATCTTAATCGGTTATGTTTAATCAACTTTAAGATTTGTTTTAATTAAAACACTAAAACACTTGGATTCTAAGACTTCCCTAAACCAAAACACTTCTCTCATCTCTTGATTATCATTTTCCAAAACTGAACCTCTACAATGACGTGGAGCACGGAGCACGACTTTCAGGGCAGCATGACCATCTTCAACAGGAAAACCTGTGTCGACATCAGCAAAACCACTCCTTAGTCTAAATTACAAGCTATAGGACTTCGAGGTAGTCTGCCTAGTGCAACATAAATCCTTACTTGTTCTTTTAGGCCTTTGCACAGTCTTGTTGTGCAATATAAGCCCTAACTCGCTTAGGATTCTGAGGTCGTCGTCCGATACGACGTAAACCCTCTTATCTTTCAAGTCATTTACATAATCATGTGATTATGTAAATGTAATTCCTATATTAATTGGCTGTCGGCGTATTTTTTTAGGTTTTTTAAATTTGATTTAAATATATATATATAATTTAGAAAGTAGCATTTGATTTTGAAAATAATTTTAAGTTTGAAAGTTTTTAAGATATGAAATCAAACTGATTTCACATCCCAAATAGTTCACATAAACGAGCGCCGCACCAAAACCGGGTATCTATCCCGAAGAATAGACACACTGCTTGATAATGGGACTCGATTAGATAAACTAGAAAGGTTTGTGACATCCTTTTGGTCTGCGAACCAATTTTATAAGCCGACAAATTCCCCTGCTTAATATGAAAGCATTAAACAGGGTTTATATTACCTGGGTTCTTTAAAATTCCCTATAAGGGCAAGCCCCTATAGTTAATTACATCTTAAGTGACGGGAATCACTTAAGAAAACTCTCGATAATAATCGGTAATTCGCTCTCAAGAAGTTCAAAGTTTAAGTTTTCAAAGGATTGAATTTTGGAATTTCAATAGGGAATGGATCAAATTTAGAAGATTTTATTTTGGGATTTCAAAGGAAGAAAGGTAGGAGAAATTACAGATTCGAAGCAAACTTCGGTAATTTCCCGGCTATCCTATTGTTTGGCTTGGATTTAGAGAAATCCTAATATTATCTGATATTTTAATCTTGCCCATTTTAATTAATTAGGACTTATATTCGTATGACATGATCATACAAATAACCTGGAAGATGTGAGGGTTTATGTCGTATCGGACGACGACCTCGGAATCCTAAGACCGGTTAAGACTTAATTTGCAATGCAAATGCCTAACAGAAGGTTGAGGATTTATGTTGCACTAGGCAAACTACCTCGAAGTCCTATGGTTTTGTTGTTTAATTCTAGGAAAGTTTTGCTGACGACGATGGCCGTGCTGCCCACCATGCTCCAAGCTCCTTGTTGTTGCAGAGGTTTAGTTATAGAAGTCATAAATCAGGAGATGAGAGAAGTGTTTTGGTTTAGAGAAAATCTTAATTTCCAAGTGTTTTTGTGTTTTAATTAAAAACAAATCTTAAAGTTGATTATAACGACACCGGTTAAGATCCCACGGCTCTATCCTTCCGGCATCGTTATTTTTATCGGATTCACTTAGTCCAGATGAATTTGCTAAACTCAACTGAATGAGTTCCACACTTTCATTTAGACCGTGGGAAATCCCGTTAGCAACACGTAGGTTACATCATTCGAGGTATTCTCGATCATCCAACAGGATGTTTTAATTTAGTTGTAATTGTAGTTTTGTGTTCTGTTTGTGATTAAATTTTGAGTTGTTTTATATTTTGAAATGTTGTGGCGGTGAATTTTATCTTGCAACGACTTTTAATTTAGTTTTGGTTTCAGTTTTAGGGACTATCCTAAAGGTATGGGTTTTCATGCAACAGTTGTTTATCATGCAAAAAAGTAATTGCGATGCGATTAAAGAAATTGCAATAATGTAAATTGCAATAAAATAAAAGCGTACCTGGATGGTCTTCCCGTCATCCCAAGCTGCACTTAAAACACAATTAGAATATTTAAGCATGTTCCTAGGTAAAGCTAAGGGAAGGGTTATGGTTTACTACCAAATTCCTAATCCTATAGCTAGTCATTTCCTATGACGTCTAGGCTCTTGTGTTTTGGTTTGAGGACGATTTTCTTCATCAAAGAACAATTAAGTTCAGTTGTTCTTATAAACATCCTATCGTACTGAGGAAGTGCTTAAGACGAATCTTAAACATCTTTTCAATACCTTTAGGATTATTTTAAGTCCAAGGGAATTTAATTATGCAATGAATCAATTATCCAGGAGTTCAAGTTTTGTTATCTTGCTCGGTGGAACTAGGACATTTGAATATCCTATGAGTGAAGTAACATTTCATTTAATGTTCTACTTAGGAGTTATGATAATAAAGGTTTTCGAGGACAAATTGGTGTTCCAATGATTTGTGATTTAGTTTAACTTCAGTTAAAGGGTTTAAATTTGGAATAGTGTTCAAGTTGCTTTATATTTAATTTCTTTATGTCTTAGGTGATGTTATTTAATTCAATTTAATTTTAATTTAATTTAATTTAGTTTTAATTTAATTTAATTTAATTTAATTTCGTTTGATTTGATATAAATTATCTTAATTTAATTTAACTTGATTTAATTTAATTTAATTCAATTTCTTTCAATTTAATTTAATTTGATTTAATTTTAATTTAATTTAATTTAATTTAATTTAATTTAATATGTTTTAATTTAATTTAATTTAATTTAATATAACATTTTTTAATTTAATTTAGTTTAATTTAATTTAATTTAATTTATTAATTTAATTTAATTAAATTTAATCTTTAATTTAATTTTATTTTTAATTTTAATTTAATTAAAAATTTAAAAAGAGTTTAATAATTCAACTTATTATTATTATTATCATTATTTTTAATTTAATTTAATGATTAAGTCCTTTAACATTTTAAAACTTAAATTTGAATTATCATCTTTAATTAGGAATTAAATATTAATGAGATGATTAATTTATGGATTTTTAAATTAAAGAATAAATCTCTTCCTAATAATATCCCTATTTTAATAATTCCAATTTTATTATTCTTCCAAATTTAATCAATTATTTAATTAAGGTTTATTTCAATTATTTTAAATTGTTTAGTAGGTTTCTACCCTTCAATTATTTAAATTTCAATCATCCAAATCTGATTAAGATCAAATATTTTACTTGTTAATTTTATTAAACCTAAAGTTTTAATTAAGGGTTAAAATTTTTAATTACCATTTTGTCCTTCAAGCTTAATAATTCCATAACTCACTAAATTGAGCTCAAATGAATTTGAAATTTTTATGTGACTTCACTCATATGTCAATAAAGACATGAGAGGAGAAAATGTGATTTTTCCGTATTTAATTTATTTATATTATTATTTTTAGTGGAAAATAGGAATTTCCAAGGAAAATTTAGTAATATGACCAAGGGAAAGTTTCTGTCCTTAAGAAAATTAAGGAACATTCCTAATGACCAGAGGACCACTTGGACCAATTTTGGTGATTTTTTGAATTATATTATTTTTATTATAATTATTTTAAGTTTTGGAGTATTAATTAATTTAAAAATAAAATAAAGCTTGAAAAATGAAATTTATATTTTTCATAAATCTCTTTGATATCAAGGAAATCAGAGAATCAATTTTTGCAATTTTCTGATTTTTCTTTGATTTATTTGAATTATTTTAGTGAAAATGCTAAAAAAATACATTTTTTTAATTTTAAAATTACCTTAGGGCTTTAAAATTTAATATCTCATTAAATAAACCTAAGAAAATATGGGATTTGTTCCTAAGTGATTGAAATTTAAAATGTGATATTTTGGTGAATTTTATTATTTTTATGATTTTTATTATTTTTTAATTATTAAAATATTAAAATAATACCAAAAAATCAACTTTTTCGGAAAATTGAAATTTTAATTTTCTTAAATTCCTCTCGATATCAAAGAGGCTCCAAAACCAATTTGGTGAATTTTTGAAAGATATTTTGAAAGTTATGAATTTTTGAAATTTAAATTGATTAAATGGCTTAATCAACCCATTTAGTAGGGCTAACCAAGTCCAATTGACTTCAAATGTTTATGGCGGGTTCCTCTGATCCTAAAGGTCAGTGGAGAATTGATTTCAAGTCAATGTAATGTATGGTTAGCTCTAATTAATTAGGGATCTATTTTGGGTGTTTAAGCCAATTAGGGTTATTTTAAATGAGTTAACTCAAAAGCTATTTTTCCTAGGGTCCTCTGGTCATAAGAGACATCACCAAATTTTTCTAGAATTTATTTCACAACATGCTAATTATTGAAATTAAAATACTTAAAACGGCAACATGAATTTGAAAAATCAATAACTTCTCATAGGGATGGCCTCCGACTTTGGAAAATTCGTGGAATGTTCCCAAATTCGAGGCTTCAAAAGCCCTATGGTCTCATGCCATGGTGAATTTCCAATATGCATGGAGAATTAAAACAATGCGAAGGGAAATAAATCATGAAAAATAAAATACTTGATGAAATTAAATAATTTCTTTTCCACATTATTCTCCTCTCGTTCACTCGAGCAAGAGGGTATTTTTATTTTATTTTTCCGATTTTCCTACACAAAGTTATGGATTTTTAAAGTTTAGGGGAATTAAATAAATCAAAAAATACCCTAATTTTCTATTTATCCACGCGGCGCCGCGTCAACCTTAACATCTTCGAAGTGCCGCGTGGCGCGCTCCCATTCGACGCCACAACTCATGGCTTCATGGCTTCATGTGGCTCAAGCAAGGCTTGTCATTTATCTTGGAACAAAGTTTTATGGCTCACATTTGGCATAGCTAGGCTTGGTCAATTTGCATGAGAAAGGTATTTTTGAATTCTTTGGTTATTTTGAGATGATTTGGCATGATACTCCATTTGGAATTATTTGATGATTGATTTGGAACTTAGGGAGTGAATTTGATTAAAGGGATGACAAAATGATAATTGGCATGTGGGCTTTTGAGTGGATTTGGGCTAATTGAAGTGATTTAGCTCATGGGCTTGATTTTGGGCCTTTAAATTTGGGGTGAACTTGGACTTGAGATCAACTGAACCAATACAGACGTAAAAAACAACTCTCTCAGAATAAATGGAGGGAGCGAAGAAAGTTTCCACTGGGGAGTATCTGGTGGATTTTCACTATGGAAGAATACCGGACTCTCGTCTGGGGAGGAAATGTGAAATCCTTCAAAATGAAGCAAAAGAATTTAAAATTCCACATTACAAAGAGGGACACAATCGGATTTGATTTAGAGCTTAAGATTGAAAATTTCAAGATTTGAGTTGAAGATTTGGAGTTTGAAATTTGAAGTTAAAATTTTGTTTTGAATTTAAAGTTTGGAATTTTAGTTTGAATTTGAAGTTTGGAATTTTAGTTTAGTTTATGTGTGATTTCATTTAAGTTGAAAATGTTGATTTTGAATCTGAATTTGAGGTTTTCAAATAATTCCATTCTGCGAAAGTTCGCGAGAAAAGTTTCAATTTGGTAAGATGAATGATAGATGGAAGCTCGGCTCCAGCCTCCGAATTGAAATGAGAAATGGAAGTTCAGCTCCAGTCTCGAAAATTGATGTTCTACGATGAGAACTTTGACTTGAACTATTGCTATAGGAAATGATCTTAAAGCAATGCGGTGTCATATGCTCTGATCCTTAACCTCTAAAATTTAACAAAAACCATTCCAAAGCAATACGGTATCCGATGCTGGGATCTTCAACCTCTAAAATTTGAAATTTTGAATTTGAACCATTGCGATAGGGAAAGAACCTAAAGCAATGCAGTATTGGATGTAAAATCCTCAACCTCTAAAATTTGATATTTGATTTGAACCATTGCAATAGGGAAAGAACCTAAAGCAATGCGGTATCGGATGTAAAATCCTCAACCTCTAAAATTTGATTTTGATTTGACCATTGCGATAGGGAAATAACTTAAAGCAATGCGGTATCAGATGTAAAATCCACAACCTCTAAAATTTGATTTTTGATTTGAACTATTGCGATAGGTAAAGATCCTAAAGCAATGCAGTATCAGATGTAAAATTCTCAACCTTTAAAATTTGATCTTTGATTTGAACCATTGCGATAGGGAAAGAACCAAAACTAATGTGGTTTCGGATGTAAAACCCTCAACCTCTAAACCTTGATTTTTGATTTGAACCATTGCGATAGGGAAAGAACCTAAAGCAATGCGGTATCAGATGTAAAATCCTCAACCTCTAAACTTTGATTTTTGATTTGAACCATTGTGATAGGGAAAGAACTTAAAGCAATGCGGTATCACATGTAAAATCCTCAACCTCTAAAATTTGATTTTTTTTATTTGAACCATTGTGATAGGGAAAGATCCTAAAGCAATGCGGTATCGGTTGCTGGGATCTTCAACCTATGAAATTTGATTTTGATTTGAACCATTATGATAGGGAAAGAACCTAAAGCAATGCAATATTGGATGTAAAATCCTCAACCTCTAAAATTTGATTTTTGATTTGAACCATTGCGATAGGGAAAGAACCTAAACCAATGCGATATCGGATGTAAAATCACATACCTCTAAAATTTAATTTTTGATTTGAACCATTGCGATAGAGAAAGAACCTAAAGCAATGCAGTATCGGATGTAAAATCCTCAACCTCTAAAAATTGATTTTTGATATGAACCATTGCGATAGGGAAAGAACCTAAAGTAATGCGGTAACGGATGTAAAATCCTCAACCTCTAAAATTTGATTTTTGATATGAACCATTACAATAGGCAAAGATCCTAAAGCAATTTGGTATCGGATGTAAAATCCTCAACCTCTAAAATTTGATTTTTTGATATGAACCATTGCAATAGGGAAAGATCCGAAAGCAATGCGGTATCCGATGTAAAATCCTTAACCTCTAAAATTTGATTTTTTGATATGAACCATTGCAATAGGGAAAGATCCTAAAGCAATGCAGTATCGGATGTAAAATCCTCAACCTCTAAAATTTGAAATTTTGAATTTCACTATTGATTTGCAAAGATTGGTAGTGTTGATTTGCAAAGTGTAGAATTTTGGTGTTTGAGAATTTTATGAAAGTTGTAAAAGATTATTGTGGAAAGAAACAGATTAGGGGGAATATGAGGACGCCACATATCCCATTCAAAAGAGTTGATAAAAAAGTTACTAATTTGGATTGGATACGATTCCCCGCCATCAGAACGAAATCAAAAATCTCGTGGCTCCGTGTCAATGGAATCGACCGCTCCTATCTCAAACAAGGAAGATGATTGAAGGGATTGGATTTTAGATTTGGAAGTTTTGAATTTGAATTCGATTAGGATTTGATTTGAGATTTAAATTGAGCTTGGATTTGAAAGTACAGATTGAAGATTCAGATTTGAGGTTTATTTTTAATATTGAGATTCATTTTTTTTTGTTTCGATGATTTGAGTTCGTTTCGATTTAGATTTAAATTTGATTTTGGATTTCATTTTGATTTGAAGTTTCGTTTTGATTTGAAGTTTGTTTCATTATCTTATTTAATTTTTTTTTATTTACTTGTTGTCATTCGTTGGGGAATTTATTGTTGGTTTTTTTTGTGAAGTTTTATTTTATTCATTTTTGTTTCATAATTTTTCATTTATTTTATTTTTATTTTTTTTAGTTAGGGTTTGGACCCAGTCATAAGCAAGTGAGGCATCTGTGCTTCGTAGAACAAGGTTGTCTTTGAAACATCACGATGCACAGTTCTCCTTGATGTATCGTCCACAGACTGAAAACATTTGTAGAAAATGACCTAGTCTTCATGGTAATATTGGAATTATATCCTTTCAAGTACCTACAAAGATGTGTTATTTCAACAGACACCATAGCTGAAGGGACAGGAACTTCGTAGCTTCATCTGTAACAGTCGTCACTCTTTACCCTTGATTTAGGAGGATTGTTTAGGCTGTCTTTGTGAAGTTACCCTGACGCCCTTCGAATTGATTTTGGAGTTGTATCTGCTTGGTACAGTTGATGCTCTTTGATCTGACATTAGTTAAGTATTTTTCGGGCACTGAAGATATGACTATAGATTCGAATTTCTATTAATTGTTAATAACTGGGACCTTTTACTTCAATTCTTTCTTTCTGGGCCTAAGTAGATTCAAAATTTATGCTCATGTGATAGAAATTTTTTCATTGGCCAAAGATATTTCTGAGTCAATTAATGACCGACCAAAAGACATAAAATCACTTAACTCTTTTCAAAGCATAATATCAGAGGAAACTTCTTAAGGTAGTCCTTCACGTTTCATTAATCGGGGGAGGATTAGGATACCAATTTTTGATTATATGCTTACCTCAAGCTTCTTCTCATGGAGCCTTTTAATTTCCTTCTCTTTTTTTTCTTTTTTTATTGAGGATCACTATATCAAGTGGAGCACATGTTAAAGATTTTGAATGTCTAGATTGTGACACCAATTTTTGATTTTGTGCTCACCTCAAGCTTCTCCTCTGGAATACTTCTCTTTTTTTCTTTTTTTTTGCTCCTTTTATTTTCTGAGAATTACTGTATCTGGTAAGACATATTTACGTTAAAGATTTTGAATATTGAAACTCCCCTAATTAATAAATGCGAAATGTTTCTTAACATGAATCATAGGATATTATAACTCATCCAAAAGTTTGGACTCGATCACATGGCAGAAAATTAAAAGACCCTTGATATCCCGGATAAATTACTCGTATTTCAACCACACTGCTTCATTCCAAAATTTATTTAGGACTCAGTCCGAATTTCATAAAGTGAAGGAGTTAGTCATTAGGGCATAAATTTCATTCTTTCCTGAAGTTACTGTCTTATCAAAATACTCAACTTTGAGCTTTCCAAATATCGAACATTTCTGAACAAAAAACAAACTCTTTCCGTTCATTTTAATTCATAGCAATGAGAGGGATGTGATAGATATACATCAATCCTACATATTTCCCTTTACATTGGTAGATGTAGTACAATGGTAGTCAAGAAGTGTCTTCTTTGTTGCCAATTACGTAGGAGTCAGCTAGAACAAACAGATCGACTGAAATCATATTGATAGAACCTTTTTCAGGTTCTTTTTAAATATTCTTCCAGTATTGTTACGTTCCCACTCTTGAAATTTTCTTCGAGCCAGTCTTTGAAATTACAACACTTTTCTATGGTGTTGTCGGCATATTTTTAGGTTGAGTGTTGTATTTTTGAAAAAAGGTCGCCTACATAAATTGTGGGCGAATTTTTAATTTAGTTTAAATAAATAATTTGAAAAGTAGTATTTGATTTTGAAAATAATTTTAAATTTGAAAATTTTAAGATATGAAATCAAACTGATCTCACATCCCGAATAGTTTATATAAACGAGCACCACACCACAAACTGTATATCTATCCCGGAGAATAGACACACTGATTGATAAAGGGGCTCGATTAAATAAACTAGAAGATTTGTGACATCTATTTGGTCTACGAACCTATTTTATAAGCCGACAAGTTCCCCTACTTAATATAAATGAATTAAGCAGGGTTTATATTACCTGGGTTATTAAAGTTCCCTATAAGGGCAAGCCCCTATAGTTAATTACATCTTAAATGAAGTGAATCATTTAAGAAAACTCTCGATAATGATCAGTGGTTTTGCTCTCAAGAATTTCAAAGCTTAAGGTTTTCAAAGGATTGAATTTTGGAAATTTCAATAGGGAATGGATTAAATTTGGAACAGTTATTTTCAGAAGTCCAATGGAAGAGAAGTAGGAGAAGCTGAGGATCCAAGAAGAATCTTGGCAACTTCCCAAACTATCCTATTGTTTCGCTTGAATTTGAGAAGATTATTTAATGTTGCAATCCTGCCAATTTTAATTTATTAGGACTTATATTAGTATGACATAATCATACAAATAGCCTTCAAGATGTGAGGGTTTATGTTGTATCAAACGACTACATCGGAGTCCTAAGACCGGTTAAGGATTAAGTTACATGATATGATCATGCAAATGCCTAAGGAAGAGTTGAGGATTTATGTTACACTAGGCAAACTACCTCGAAATCCTATGGCTTTGTTGTTTAATTCTAGGAATGTTTAGCTGATGTAGAGTTGTTTTGCTGACGAAGATGGTCGTGCTGCCCACCGTGCTCCAAGCTCCTTGTTGTTGCAGAGGTTTAGTTATAGAAGGTGAAAATCAAGAGATGAGAAAAGTGTTTTGGTTTAGAAATCTTAAAGTCCAAGTTTTTTTAATATTTTAATTAAAACAAATCTTAAAGTTGTTTAAACAGAACCGATTAAGATCCCACGGTTCCGTCATCCTGACACCGTTATTTTCATTGAATTCACTTAGTCCAGATGAATTTGCTAAACTCAAATAAATGAGTTCCACACTTTCATTTAGACCTTGGGAAATCCCGTTAGCAACACGTGGGTTACATCATCCGAGGTATTCCCAATCATTCAAAGAGACGTTTTAATTTAGTTGCAATTGTAGTTTTGTTGTTCTATTTGTGATTAAGTTTTGAGTTGTTTTATATTTTGAAATGTTGTGGCGGTGAATTTTATCTTGTAATGATTTTTAATTTAATTTTGGTTTCAGTTCAGGGACTATCCTAAAGGTTTTGGTTTTCATGCAACAGTTGTTTATCATGCAAGAAAAGTAAAATACAGTGCATGTAAATAAATTGCAATAAAGTAAATTGCAACAAAATAAAAGCGTATCTGGAGGGTCTTCCCGTCATCCCAAGCTGCACTTAAAACACATGTTAAGGCATTTAAATATTCCAACAAGTACCTAGGTAAAGCTAAGGGAAAGATTTTTGGTTGACTACCAAAGTTCTAATAATATAGCTAGTCATCTCCTATGACGTCTAGGTTCTTGTGTTTTGGCTTAAGGACGATTTTCTTCATCAAAGAAACAATTAAATTCAGTTGTTCTTATAATCATCCTATCATATTGAGGAAGTGCTTAAGATGAGTCTTAAACATCTTTTCAATACCTCTAGGATTATTTTAAGTCTAAGAGAATTTAATTATACAAGTGAATTAATCATCCAGGGGTTTAAGTTTTGTTCTCTTGCTCTGTAAATTAGGACATTTGAATATCCTATGAGTGAAGTAACACTTCACTTGATACCTCATTTAAGAGTTATAATAATAAGAGCTTTAAAAGGGCAAATCAAATTATTAAGTATTCTAATGATTTAAACTTGATGATTTAATTTTAATTTTGACTTAATTATAAAAAATTAGTTTAAGTTTGGAATATTGTTCGAGTCATTTTAGATTTAATTCTTAATGATTTCATTTAGGTTTGTTATTAAATGATTTTAATTTAATTTAATTTAATTTAATTTTGATTTAATTTAATTTGACTTAATCTTAATTTGATTTAGTTTAATTTAATTTAATTTAATTTAATTTTAATCTTTATTTTATTTAATTTAATTTAATTTAATTTAATTTTGATTTAATTTAATTTTTAATTTGGTTTAATTTAATTTAAATTAACTTGATTTAATATAATTTCAATTTTAATTTAATTTAATTCAATTTAACTTAGTTTAATTTAACTTAATTTGATCTCAATTTATTTTTCTTTTAATTTAATTTAATTTGATTTTAATTCAATTTCAATTTTAATTTAATTGAGATTATTCTTTTAATTTTTTAATTAAGACTTAAGTATTATTGAAGTGATTTATTTAGGGATTTTTAAATTAAAGAATAAATATCCTCTTAAATAATATCCCTACTTTAATAATTTCAATTTCTATTATGCTCCCAAAATTTCAATTAATTAATTAATTAAAGTTTTATTTTAATTATATTTGAAATGATTAGTTGATTTCTACCCTTAATCATTTAAGTTTCAATCATCCAAAAATCAGTTTAAAATCAAATATTTTACCCTCCCCTTTGATTAATCCTAAAGTTTTAACTAAGGGTTGAAATTTTTAATTACCTTTTTACCCTTCAAGCTTAATAATTCTATAACTCACTAAATTAAGCTCAAATGAACTTGAAATTTTTATGTAACCTTACTGACATGTCAATTAAGACATTAGAGGAGAAAATGTGATTTTTCTGTATTAAATTTATTTATGTAATTATTTTTAATGGAAAATAGGGGTTTTCAAGGAAAATTCAATAACATGACCAAGGAAATGTTTCTATCCTTAAGAAAATTATGAAATATTCCTAATGACCAGAGGACCATTTGGACCAATTATGGTGATTTTTTGAATTATATTTTATTTATTAGAATTATTTTGAGTTTTAGAGAATTAATTAATTTTAAAATAAAATTAAAGTTCAAAAATGAATTTTATATTTTTATTAGATCTCTATGATCTCAAGGAGTTCAAAGAAACAAATTTTGTATTTTTCGGATTTTTCTTTGATTTATTAGAATTATTTTAGTGAAAAGGTTGGAAATACATTTTTTAATATTAAAAATTACATTAAGCCTTTAAAATTCAATATCTTACCCTAGGGACTTAAGAAAAATATTTGGTTTATTCATAAATGATTAGAATTCAAAATGTGACATTTTGGTGATTTTTAATATTTTTTATGATTTTTATTATTTTTTAATTATTAAAAATATTAAAATAATGATAAAAATCAGCTTTTTTAGAAAATTATAATTTTAATTTTCCTAAGTTCCTCCGATATCAGAGAAGCTCTAAAACCATTTTTGTGAATTTTTGAAAAGTATTTTGTGAGTTATGAATTTTTAAAGTTCAAATTTATTTAAGGGGGTTAATCAACCCATTTGGTGGATCAAACCAAGTCCAATTGATTTCAAATTTTTATTTGGTGTTCTCCTATCCCTAGAGGACAGTGGAGAATTGTTTTTAAGTTAATTTGATGTGTGGTTAACACTAATTAATTAAGGTTCAATTTTGGGTATTTTGGCCAATTAGGGTTGTTCCAAGTGAATTAACTTAAAACTTATTTTTCCTAGGTTCCTCTGGTCATAAGAAACATCACCAAATTTTCCTAAAATTTATTTCTCAACATGCTAATTATTGGAATTAAAATACTCAAAACAGTAACATGAACTTGCAAAATCAATAAGTTCTCATAGGAATGGCCTTTGAACTTGGAAAATTCAGAGAATCTTCCCAAGTTCAGAGGCTTCAAAAGCCCTATGGTCTCATGCCATGGTGAATTGCCTATGCAAATGGAGAATTAAAACAATGCAGAGAGTAAATAAATCATTAAAAATAAAATACTTAATGAAATTACTTGATTTCCTTTCCACATTATTCTCCTCTGTTCACTGAGCAAGAAGGTAGTTTTATTTTATTTTTAGGATTTTTCTACACAAAGTTATGAATTTTTGAAGTTCTGGTAATTAAATAAATAGAAAAATACCCTATTTTCCTACTTATCGACGCTGCGTCGCGTCAACCTTAGCCTTTCCGAAAGGCCACGCGGCGTCTTCTGGTTCTGCACCCCCATCCGACTCAGCACTCCAGGGGCTCGCGGTTCATGTACCGTTGCACTGTCCGGCTCGATCCCGACCGTCCGCTCGATACACGCGCGATCCAACGACTCCCAGTCATCGTCTACGACTGGTGTGAACCCGTGACCGTCGACCTTCTAACCCTAATTTCTCACTTGATTCTCAACGGATTTTTGTGCTCTTATGCTCTATGGATTCGTCTTGAAGAGACGAACACATCCATATGGTAAACATGCATTGAAATTGACTCAAACTAAATGGAGAATCTCCAGAAGCTCGGGAGAAGGAGAGAGCTCATACCTTTGCTCAGAGAAGTGAAGCCTCAATCTGAGTGTTATGTCACCTTTGATTGGGTCCAAGCAAGCTCCAGATGAAGTCCCTTGGCCTGGTGAATTACCTAGGTACAAAAGTGACCACAGCCGATCACAAAGCTTGGAGGTGGAAGCAATGGTCGGCTCGGTGAGGGGGCTTTTGCTAGGAAACTTCTCTTGGTCTGGTGAAGGTGTAGAGTCAATCAATTTGAGGATTGACTCACTGTGGTGAAGTGTCCTGGTTTTGGGCTTTGATTTCAACTCTGAAATTGAGCTCACAGAGAGGAAATGGCAGGGGGATTTCTGTGGGGATCAAGTGTTCCAGGCGTGGGGAAGAGTCTGGAATGATTTTGGCAGAGTCTCCTTAAAGTTTTTTTCAGCACCTCTTCCATGGCCAAGAGAGGTGGGGTTTAAATAAAGCTGGCTGGAGGCTCTCCCAGGGGGAGTTAGGGGCTTGGATCAGCTGCTCAGGGATGAGAAGAACAGCTGCAATGGCCACTGGACTTGGGGCAGCTCAGTAAGGGGGAATTTCAATGTTAAGCTCATTCCAAGGTCTCGGCCATGGCATTTTCCGGCGACTAGGAAGGTGGTCCGGCCAGGCATGGGTCACCCTCAAGGTCAGGGAGGTCAAGGGTTGAAGTTGGTGAATTCAATTGAAGCTTGACACGTGTAAAGTGGTTTGATTCAAATGGAATGGGGAGGTGGCTCTTTTGCACTTGGTTTGGTCAACCCATGGAAATGGGCTTGGTTCACCTACCCATGGCCGATTTGGCCGAGGGAGGATCATTTGCATCGGCTAGAAAGGGGTGGTGAAGTCCCCATCCAAAGTGATGTGGCTAATCTTTGTCTAGTGTGTAGCATGTAAGGGGTTAAAAAGCTTAATGAAGGTTTAAGAAAGAGAGGCCCCCTTTTGCTACTTTGGGTATGGTCACATGTCAAACCCCCATGGCTTCATGTGGCTTGTGCATGGCTTCAAGGCTTGCTTATAGCTTAGGAATGGCTTGGCTTACTTGCATGAGAAAGGGATTCTGGGATTTTTTGCATTTAGGGGTGATGTGTCATGAGGCTTGATTTGGAATCATTTGATGATGGGATTGGAAATTAGGGAATGACTTTGATTAAATGGATAGCAAGTGAAAATGTCATATGGGCTTTAGGATAGATTTGGGCTTTTGAATTTGGTGGAAGTGGGCTTTTAGGAAGGTTTAAGGGAGTGGGCCATAATGTTTAACAATGGGCTTTTAGATGAAAAATTTTGCAAAGGGCCATGCAAAATAAATGTTGAGTTTAGTTTAAGGATGTGTCTTGAATGATTTGACGCAAATTTGAGGTAGTTTGGAATTGAATTGGGTTGAATTTGGGTTCATTTGGTAAATGGGCCAATGTAGGTCAAATTGGGCTAATTTGGGCCAATGTTGGGCTAGGATTGAAATTAATGTAAAATTAATGTTGGGAAATGTTTATGGGAGTGTTTCAAAGAGGTTTCAACTTTGGTTGGGTTTTGGTTTTGGGACTTGGGCTTATTTGGGTTAGGTTTGGGTTTAGGTCAAAATTGGGCTTTTTGGTTTTGGGTTGATTTGAGTGGGGTTTGGGTCCAAATTTTGGGCAAATTATGTTAGTGTTTTGTTTGTGGGGATGTTAGGGAAGGTTTAGAAAAGGTTTGGGGTTAATTGGAGTTGAATTGGTTTGGCTTGGGCTATGTTTGGGTCATGGGTCCAAATTGGGCTTTAAGGTCAAAAGTGAAATTGAATTCAAATGTCAATCAAATTGGACTTGGATTTGGTCTAGATTGATATTGTGGATATTGAATTGAAGTTTAGGATTGAATTGGACCAAAATTGGGGTTAATTGGGTAGATTAGGTTTGACATTGGGTTCACTTCGGTTAAGAATGGGCTAAATTGGGGGTTTTGTTAAAAGTGGGGTAAATTGACAAAATTGGCCCATGGTATAGTTGGAAAAAATGAAATTAGGAATATTTGGGATTTTTTGGAATTTTCTGGGAATTTTTCTGAATTTTAATATTTTGGGTCAAGAGGGGCATTTTGGTAATTTGGAGGGTATTGGGGGATACTTTTGGAATTTTTTGTATTTATTGCTATGGATTATCAATTTGATTGGTGAGGAAATGTTCAAGGTTAATTTTGGGGAATTTTGGGTGATTTGGAAATTTTGGAGGATTTGGGCAATTTTAAGGGCTTTTTGGTAGGTTTGATAGGTATAGGGTCCCCGGGGTCAAAAATTGAAATTTTGGAAGAATGAAGGTTGATCAAATACAAGTGAAATGGAATCACTTTGGTTGAGCCATGAATTCACATTAAGCCTATATGAGCCATGAGAGGACTCATTTGAGGCATTCACTATGTTGTTCCTAACCCTCTTAACCAGGGGCTTAGGGGTTAAGGTCCATCCATATGAATTACCTACATGAGTCAAGGAGTCAAGTTGGGTATGGGTGTGGTTTTAGGATTTGGATTGTGTGTGTGAGAGTGTAGAGTATGAGTGAGTGTGTAAGTCAACCCTCACCAGACCAAGCCACCCAGGGTGGTCCTAAGGCCAAAGAGTCCTATAGGGAACTCATCCTTTAAACCTTCTAAGTGATTAGGGGTATTCAATCAAGTTTGTGGGGTTTGCAGGGAGTCAAGAGGTGTTCAAACTTCTAAAGGGTGGGTTCCACTTCTAGTCCTCTAAGATAGTCAAAGGAAAAGCCTAAGGCTAGATCCTAAGTACTAAAGAGAGAAGAAAAGACCTCATCAAAAATGAGGTCAAGAGGTGTGTCCAACGAACTTGTGGTAGGGAAAGTATCTTGGATTTCCTTTCTTGTTTATTTCATCCAGTCTTTTTGCCTCAGGTAACCGGAATTCTGGTTTCTTGATTAGATTGCGGAACATCTTTCTTGCTGCTTCGTCTTTAAAAGAATACACCTTGTTTGTTCGAGCAACCATTGTTGGAACTTGTCTTTCATTTGTTTGGTACAGTCTTTCTTTGAAAGGATTGCTGAGCGTTCTGGCTGGGACTTTGGAAGGTCCGCTGGTGTTGTTCAGCCTGTACTTACAATTGTTGCTTTCCCCTGTTAACCACAAAAACTATCTCAGATTGCTTTTCGAATATCTTCGTTGGCTCTAGTTCATTGGATTTTCCAAGAAAACCAAGTTGTTTAGATTCTTCTTGAAGTCTTCCAGCTTTGATAAGTAAATTCTTGAATGTTTTGATGGTGAATCCCTTGAGCAAGAAACCAACTGGACCGTGAATGCTCTTTAGAAGAATTTCAACTGTGTGCTGCTCTTGCAACTGTGGCTTGCATCTCATGCTGAGATTTCTCCAACGCAGGATGTATTCCACCAAGGTTTCATCTGGTATCTGTTTCTCTACCGCAAGATCACTGACAGTGATGTGGTTCTGAGCTCCAGCAAACCGTTTGACAAAAAGATTTTCCATTGTTGTAAATGTTCTTAGTGAACCATTTGGTAACTCTGCATACCAATCAAAGGTAGCTCCAGTGAGGTTGTTCACAAATTGGCAGAACAAAAGTACTTTGCTACCCCCCGCGTTGCAGCAGCTTGCTTAGAAGTGTGCAAGATGCTGTCGGGGAGTTCCATTTCCATCAAAAGTTTTGAACAATGGTGATACGAAACCTTTGGGGTACTGAACGGTATCAAACTCTTCTGGGTAAGGTCTACCCTTTGAAACTGATTCCTCCATTTCTGATTAGACCAGGGCTTCTCTCACTTGTTATTCCACCATCTGCTTAATGTCACTCTCCAGCATCGGACCCTGAACTAGATCCTTCTTTGATTGTTTATCGAAGGAGGACTCCTTTCATTCATCCGTAACATGAAAAATTTCTGGTTGGTTTGCTTCCAAAATTGTTATTGGTAACGACTGCGACTACTCTTGAATTGTAGCCATGACGACCATTATTTCCTCCAGTTGTTTCTTCATTTGACCTAACTGCTCATCCCGCTATTGAATGGCCATTTGAAACTCATCCACGGTGTTCTCCTTAGTGGTTAAAGGAGCGTCGTACGAGGATGGTGTGGCCTTTGTCTTGATGAGGTTGATTTCTGCAAAACCACCTCCCATGTAATCTAGTAGGCTGTAATTTCCATTTTCAACATCTTCTTTCGGGTCTTCAAATAGTTGTGCAATTTCAACTCGAAGCTTCTCTACGGTGGACTCAAACGAACATTCTTTGAGATCTTTTAGGTCAACCGAGGACTTTTGAGGGACATCACTTGCCCCCTCGAGCACTGGCATCATTGTATAGAAGCCAAGCGAAACATCTGAAATGATATTCACGGAACCTTTTTTAGGTTCTCTTAAATATTCCTTCGAGATTGCTATGTTCCTACTTTCAAAATTCTTTTCGAGCCAATCCTTGAAGACAACGGTTTTCCATGGTGTGGCCAAGTAACCGGTGGTATGATCAATATTGGGGGTGATCCTTCTTGCCAGTCTCTTTCAACTTTTTTGGCTCTGGAAGTTAAAAATCAACCATCGTACTCATGTTGAGGAACATTTTGGCCACAGCTTCATCCTTAAAGGGATATTTCTTACTCAAAAGCTCCTTCAGGCTGCGTGTCAGTCCGTGTGGTTTCTGCCGAGAAGGCCGCTGACTCGGATGGCGGCATTGTGGCAGGAGGGGCTGTCGTGGCTGGTCGACTTTTAGAATTTTCCGATTATGCTTCCTTTCTTGTGCTTTCATTAGTTGTGCAGTCTTTGAATCGGACCCAATTTTGAGTCCGAAAAAGGTAGGGTGTAAGCGTCGACTGACTTTTTCTTATGTAAAATTTCTTTTCCTTTATCTAGCAAAACAGTTGGTGCGGTGACGGTGGCTCTAACAGTAGGAGCTGAAGCAGTCCTCAGAGAAGTCCCAACGTTTCTAGCGGCGTACTTCACAACAATAAAAGAGTCTTTTTCAATCCACTCCTTCTTTGGCATAGGGACCTCTTCGACAATTTTTAAGTTGAAATCTACAATAGGCTCAATGGACTTTCTCATTTTGGGTTTCATCATTTCAAAAAACAAATTCTCGAACATAGTTTCAACACTGTCAAATCTTTGTCCAAACCTGATGACTGCCAGGTCAGGCAATTCCTCCCAACTGACAGCAAACTCCACTCCAGAGGCGAAAGAAAAGACCAGCTTGGGTGAAGACATGTCTCTTGCCATTTGAAGAATTTCTGGAAGTCAGTGATGTCCCTTGCTTTGCAGTTTCAACAAAAGTACTAAAGTTAACTTGCTTTGAACTGGGCTTCTTTAAGCATGTGATTTTTTTTTGTTTCTTTCTTTTATTTGTTAGTGTATACTTGTCGTGTCTTAAGAAGTTTTATTTTGGTTTGAAATTTTGACAAAATTTTATTTTATTTATGGTTTATTGGAAGGTTGTTGGAGTGAAATTTGAGTTTGACCAGTTAGCAACAAGTCAAACCCAAAGAGGAATGAAGAATCGGACCCGGTCCGAGATTTAGAGGAGGTTGAATTCACATTGAAATCACATGAATAGATCGCTCCTATTCTAACACCTATTGGGGGTCTATCTCGCCTCTTTGGGGAGGTGGGAGGATTCCAAAACCTCTCTGTTTAGGGGTGTCTAATCAGTGGCTCCAAAATCCAAAAGGAGTTGACTACACTCGCTCAAGACAGAAATGAGCGAGGTATGCCAACGGAATGAATAGTAGTTTGGTCCACAAGGGGCATGAACTTACTACCGATTTTTGAAAGCAAAACCATCTGATCCAAATGGAGAGTGGAACCATTCCCCAGTCGAGTCGCCAGAAATTGTCGGCATATTTATAGGTTGAGTGTTGTATTTTGAAAAGGGGTCGCCTACAGAAATTGTTGGTGAATTTTAGATTTTAAATTTAATATATATATATATATATATATATATATAATTTAGAAAGTAGCATTTTATATTGAAAATAATTTTATGTTTGAAATTTTTTTTTAAGATATGAAATCAAACCGATCTCACATCCCAAATAGTTCATATAAGCGAGCACCGCATCACAAACCGTGTATCTATCCCAAAGAATAGACACACTGCTTGATGATGGGGCTTGATTAAATAAAGTAGTAGATTTGTGACATCCGTTTGGTTGGCAAACCAATTTCATAAGCCGACAAGTTCCCCTGTTTAATATAAAGGAATTAAATAGGGTTTATATTACCTGGGTTCTTAAAGTTCCCTATAAGGGCAAGCCCCTATAGTTATTTACATCTTAAATGACGGGAATCATTTAAGAAAACTCTCGAATAAGATCAGTGGTTCTAGTTTCAAGAACTTCAATTTTTAAGGTTTTCAAATGATTAGATTTTGGAAATTTCAATAGGGATTAGCCCAAATTTGAAACAGTTTATTTCAGGAATCCAAAGGAAGAGAAGTGGGAGAAGCTGAGGATACAAGAAGAATCTTGGCAACTTCCCAAACTATCCTATTATTTGGCTTCAATTTGAGAATTTTTTTTATGTTGTAATCCTGCGAATTTTAATTACTTAGGGCTTATATTTATATGACATGATCATATAAATAGCCTCGAAAATGTGAGGGATTATATCGTACCAAACGAATACCTCGGAGTCCTAAGACCGGTTAGGACTTAATTTGCATAACATTATTATGCAAGTGCCTAACTAAAGGTTGAGGATTTATGTTGCACTATATAAACTACCTCAAAATCCTATGGCTTGTTATTTTAACTAAGAAAGATTTTGCTGATGTAGATTCCAGTTTTGCTGATGACGATGGCCATGCTGCCCACTATGCTCCAAGCTCCTTGTTGTTGCAGAGGTTTGGTTTTAGAAGGTGACAATCAGGATATGAGAGAAGTATATTGGTTTAGAAAATTTTTAAATTCCAAATGTCTTTAGTGTTTTGTTAGGGGAATCTTAAAGTTGATTATAACAATACCAGTTAAGATCCCACGGTTCCATCATTCCGGCAAAGTTATTTTTATCAGATCACTTAGTCTAGATGAATTTGCTAAACTCAACTGAATGAGTTCCACACTTTCATTTAGACCATGGGAAATCCAGTTAGCAACACGTAGGTTACATCATCCGAGGTATTCCCGATCATCCAACAAGACGTTTTAATTTAGTTATAGTTCTAGATTTGTGTTCTGTTTGTGATTAAATTTTGAGTTGTTTTATATTTTGAAATATTGTGGCGGTGGATTTTTTATCTTGTTGTGGCTTTTGAGTTTAGTTTTGGCTTTCAGTTTTGTGGCTATCCTAAAGGTTTCAATTTTCATGCAACAATATTGTTTGACATGCAAGAAAAGTAAAGCACAGTACATGTAAGTAACTTGCAATAAAAAAAAAAGTGTACCTGGAGGGTCTTCACGTCATTCCAAGCTACACCTAAATCAAAGGTGAAGGCATTTATATATATTTGCATGAAAACACCTAAATAAAGATAAGGGAATGTTTTGGTTGTTTACCAAAGTCCTAATCCTATAGCTAGTCAATTCCTATGATGTCTAGGTTCTTTTGTTTTGTTAAGTTGTTCTTCTAAAGCATCTCATCATATTGAGAAAGTGCTTAGGATGAGTCCTAAACATCTTTTCAATACTTCTGAGATTATTTTGAGTCCAAATGAATTTTATTGTACTGGTGAATTAATCATCCAAGAATTTAGTTAAATTTTGCTTCTTGCTCAGTGAATTAGGATGTTTGATTATCCTATGAGTAAAATGACATTTCACTTAATGCTCCATTTAAGAGTTATAATAATGAAAGCCTTTAAAGGCAAATCAGTTTGTTTAAGAATTTAACCATTTTGATTTAATATTAAATTGATGATTTAAAATGATTTAATTTAGTTTTAAAATTCAGGTTGATCTTCTTTTAAGTGTTTAAACAGTTTGGATTGAAAGAGGTGTTGAAATTATTCAATTTGATTAAACTTTTTATGATTTAAATTTGATTTGACTTAATTGTAGTAGTTTAGGTGAATTTTAATTGGTTTGATTTTTTAATTATGAATTATTTTGAGATTGATTTTTAATGTTTCAAATTTTTTTTAAGTTTGTTTTCACGTGATTTCAAGTTGATTTTAATGTTTTAGATTTGATTTAGTTTGACTATTAAATTACTTAATGTTTTAAACTTTAATTGAATTGAGGGTTATTTTCCTTTTAATTATTTAATTATTAAATACAATTATCATTTTACATTTAAGTCAAAGTTAAATATTAATAAAATGATTCATTTAGGGATTTTAAATTAAAGAATTGATATCTTGTTAGGTCATATCCCTAACCTTAATAGTCCAAATTTTTAATTTATTCTTCCAAAATTTAAATTATTTAATTAATTAAAGTTCACTACAAATATTTTCAAGATAATTAGTGGGTTTCTACCCCTTAATTCCCTAGGTTTTAATCATCTATGAGAAAATTTAAGATCAGATATTTTACCCTCCCTTTGATTAGACCTAAATATTAATTAGGGTTAAAATCATTTAATTACCTTTATGCCCCTTTAGGCTTATTTATTTCATAACTCATCAAATTAAGCTCAAATGAACTTAAAATTTTTATGTCACTTCACTCATATATCAATTAAGACATTAGAGGGGAAAATGTGATTTTTCTGAATTTAATTTAATTTATATAATTATTTTTATAAAAAATAAAGGTTTTCAATGAAAATTCAACAGCATGACCAAGGTAAGGCTTCTGTCCTTAGGAAAATTATGGGATCTTCCTACTGACTAGAGGACCACTTGGACCAATTTTGGTTATTTTTTGAATTATATTTTATTTATTATAATTATTTTGAGTTTTGGAGTGTTAATTAATTATTAAATAAAATTAATGTTCAAAAATGAATTTTGCATTTTTCTTAAGTCTCTTTGACATCAAGGTGTTTAGATAAACAAATTTTATATTTTTATGATTTTTCTTTGATTTACTAGAATTAATTTAGTGAAAAGGTTGAAAAATCCATTTTTAATATTAAAAATTGTCTTAAGGTTTTAAAATTTAATAGCTTTACTTTGAGGCTTAGGAAAAATATCTGGTTTGTTCCCAAGTGATAAGGAGGTGAAATATGACATTTTTAGGATTTTTGAAATTTTTGTGATTTTTATGATTTTTTAATTATTAAAATATTATAAATATGATTAAAAATGAAAATTTTTAGAAAATTCCAATTTTAATTTTTTTAGACTCTTATGATATCTGAGAGCCCACAAAACTAATTTGGTGAATTTTTGAAATGTATTTTGTGTTTTATGAATTTTTTAATTTTAAGAATGGCCATACAACTTAAATAATTCATTTAATGGGTTAAATTATTTTCAATTGACTTGAAATTTTTATGTGAGTTTCTCTACATCCTAAGTGACTGTGGAAAGTTGTTTTCAAGTGATTTTGATGTGTGGTTATTCCTAATTAATTAAAAAACAGTTTTGACATTTTGGCCAAATTATAGTTTGTTTGATTGAAATAAATCATGAGAAAATTTTTTAATGTTTCTCTAGTTAAAGGGAACACGCTCTAATTTTTTTAGATTTTTCAAAGTAACATGATAATTTTTATAATTATTATTGAAAAACTAATGCATAATATTGAAAAATAGATATCTTATCATGGAAATCTTCCTTGACGTTGGAAAAACCAAGAAAGATCCACCATTTTGCATAAAATAACATATAAAAATTTTAAGTTATGGTGAAGCTCCTACATGCATGAAGAATTGAAAGATTGAAAACACTATTTAATTAATCAAAAATAAAATATAAATCAAATAAATATTAAATTACTTCCACATTATTCTCCATGTTTCAGTGAGCAAGAGAGTATTTTTATTTTGTTTTTTGGAGTTTTCTATGAAAAGTTATGATTTTTTGAAGTTTATGTTCAAAAATAAATCAAAAATCCAATTTCCCTCTCAAACTATCGCTATCAAGGGGGCCACGTGTTGCTCCATGATTGGCTGGCGCATTTCTGTTTATGGTTGAAGCTCCCGTCTGGCCGCATCTCGGTCGTCCGTGCTATACACACGTGATCGGATGGCTACTGCTCCTCTCTCCTAGTGCTATTCACCCAAAACCGTCCACCTTCAAACCATGATATCTCACTCGTTTCTCAACGAAATTGAGTGAATTTTTTTTTAAATGATTGTATAATCGAGTAGCGCCTATATATATTGTGATGATATACTTAAAGCATGTAAATATTTACAGAAAATTAAAACATGCTCTGTTGGAAGGAAAAAAAATGTGATACCTTCGTCCAAGAGGTGAGGCCTCAATTGGAAATGGTTTGATTGAGCTTAGAAATGCTTGGAGAAGCTTTGGGAACATGAGAGGTAATCTTTTATCTCCTCTCTTTTGGCCATGAGAGGTGGGGTTTAAATAAGGAAGGTTATGGTGGAGCTTGGGTGGCCATGGTGGTTGATTAGTGAGTTCAAAATGTGTGCTTAGGTGGAGGGGAGGTCAGAGTTTGATTTTGGTGCAATCAATTGGGTTATGCCATGTGTAAAGGCATGAGTTTAAGTGGTATGGGTGTAACGGGCATTTTTTGGTCAATTTGGGTCAAAGCATGGATTTGGCTTGGTGCACTCACCAAGGCTTGATTTAGGCTGATGGGAGATCAATTGGGTCAGCCCTCTTTAGGTAGAGAAGTCCCCATCCAAGGGATTTTTGTTAATCTTGGTTAGAGTGTGTCATTTGAGTGGTTAAAAACATTTTTTAAAGAGGTTGGAAAGTGGCCCCTCCATTTGCCATTAATGGTTTGGTGACATGGCAAAGGCCCTCATGGCTTTATGTGGCTCAAGCATGGCTTGTCTCTTAGCTTGGAACAAAGTTCTATGGCTCACATTTGGCTTAGCTAGCCTTGGTCAATTTGAAAGAGAAAGGTATTTTTGAATTCTTTGGTTATTTTGAGATGATTTGGCATGATACTCCATTTGGAATTATTTGATGATTGCTTTGGAACTTAGGGAGTGAATTTGATTAAAGGGATGACAAAATGATAATTGGCATGTGGGCTTTTGAGTGGATTTGGGCTAATTGAAGTGATTTAGCTCATGAGCTTGATTTTGGGCCTTTAAATTTGGGGTGAACTTGGGCTTGAGTTTGGGTTAGGTTTGGGTTAGGTTTGGGTCAAAATTTGGGCTAATTGAATGTTGTGTTTGGCTTAGGAAGGTGTTATGAAGAGTTTGGAAAAGATTTTGAGTGATTTTTAATTAAATTGGATGATCAAATTGATGGATTTGGACATAGGGTCAATATTGGGTGAATTGGGTTTGGTTGGACTTGGGTGGATTTAGGGATCAAATTAGGATCAAATTGATGTAGAGTTTTGTTTGTAGGGATGTTAGGAAGGTTTCAAAAGTAATTTGGGGAAAATTGGATGACATTTGGGTTCAATTTGGGATGGTTGGGTTACTTGGTCAATTTTTGGCTTTAAGGGCCAGCTTGGATTTTTTTATTAAATTGGGTTAAATTGACAAAATTAGGGTATGTGGTAGTTGAAGAAAATGATGTGGAGAATAGTTTGAAATTTTTGGAGTTTTTTGAGATTTTTTTGTATTTTTCAAAATTTTTGGTTATGAAGGGCATTTTGGTAATTTTGGTGGGTTTGGGTGTAAGTGGTCAAAAGGTTGAATTAAAAGCTCGAGGTGGTTTAAAAAGAAATTTGAAGTCAAACAAAAGTGTCTGGGGTCATTTTTGATTTATGTGGATTGTTTTATGAATCCCGGATCGATTTTTAAGTATTAGCTATTTTGACCGCGAGGGGCCCAAAGGTAGCTCAGAATTATGACATGTTTACAGTCAAACTTCTCGATTTGACGAGAGGAATGCTCTGGAATGATTTTTTTTTAGAGCCCGGAAGACTGTGAAGTTTTGAGTTTCAGGGCCCTTTTCAGGGGCAATTTGGTAATTTTTGGAGAGTTAGAGGCTAGGGGCCAAAAATTGAAAATTTGGCAAAAATGAAGATTGATTAGATGTGAGTAAAATGAAAACATTTTTGTTGAGCCTTAAAGCCATGTTAAGTGCACAAGAGCCATGAGAGGACTCATTTTAGGCGCTCAATATGTTGTTCCTAACCCTCTTAGCCAGGGGCTTAGGGGTTGAGGTCCATCCACATGAATTTCCTACATTAGTCAGGAAGATAAGTTGGGTAAGAGTGGTTTTAGGGTTTGGGATGCGTGTGAGAGTGTGGTGTGTGCAAGAAAATCATCACCAGGACTAGGCCACCCAGGGTTGTTCTAAGGCTTGACCATCCTATAGGAACTCATCCTTGCACATCCACAATTGACTTTCAATCTTCCAAAGGGGTTTGGAGGTTTATGGTCATCTGTAGGGTTCAAGAAGAGTTAAGAGGTGTGTGAATTTCTAAGTGGTGGGTTCCATTTCTAGTCCTTTAGGATAGTCAAGGAGAAGTCCTACGGCTAGATCCTAAGCACTAAGGAGAGAAAAGACCTCACCAAAAATGAGGTCAACAAATGGACCTACAATAGGTATGGTGTGATAAAGAAACACACCGCGCGTATTGGCGTTGACCGAAAAGATCAATTGAACCAATACAGACGTAAAAAACAACTCTCTTAGAATAAATGGTGGGAGCGAAGAAAGTTTCTGCTGAGGAGTATCTGGTGGATTTTCACTATAGAAGAATACCGAACTCTCGCTGGGGAGGAAATGTGAAATCCTTCAAAAAGAAGAAAAAGTATTTAAAATTCCACATTACAAAGGGGGACACAATCGGATTTGATTTAGAGCTTAAGATTGAAAATTTCAAGATTTGAGTTGAAGATTTGGAGTTTGAAATTTAAAGTTTGAAATTTTGTTTTGAATTTGAAGTTTGGAATTTTAGTTTAAATTTAAAGTTTGGAATTTTAGTTTAGTTTATGTGTGATTTCATTCAAGTTGAAAATGTTGATTTTGAATCTGAATTTAAGGTTTGAAAATAATTCCATTCTGCGAAAGTTCGCGAGAAAATTTTCAATTTGGTAAGATGAATTGATCTAATTTGAATGAGAGATGGAAACTCGGATCCAGCCTTCGAATTGAAATGAGAGCTGGAAGTTCAGCTCCAACCTCGAAAATTGATGTTCTACGATGAGAACTTTGACTTGAACCATTGCGATAGGAAAGGATCTTAAAGGAATGCGGTGTCGGATGATGTGATCCTCAACCTCTAAAATTTAATAGGAACCATTGCAAAGCAATGCGGTATCGGATGCTAGGATCTTCAACCTCTGAAAGTTGAAATTTTGAATTTGAACCATTGCGATAGGGAAAGAACCTAAAGCAATGCAATGTAGGATGTAAAATCCTCAACCTCTAAAATTTGATATTTGATTTGAACTATTGTAATAGGGAAATAACCTAAAGCAATGCGGTATCCAATGTAAAATCCTCAACCTCTAAAATTTGATTTTGATTTGAACAATTGCGATAGGGAAAGAACCTAAAGCAAAACTGTATCGGATGTAAAATCCATCTAAAATTTGATTTTTGATTTGAACCATTGCGATAGGGAATGATCCTAAAGCAATGCGGTATCAGATGTAAAATCCTCAACCTCTAAAATTTGATTTTTGATTTGAACCATTGCGATAGGAAGAGAACCTAAAGCAATGCGGTATCGGATGTAAAATCTTCAACCTCTAAACTTTGATTTTTGATTTGAACCATTGCGAAAGCGAAAGAAACTAAAGCAACGCAGTATCAGATGTAAAATCCTCAACCTCTAAACTTTGATTTTTTATTTGAACCATTGTGATAGGGAAAGAACCTAAAGTAACGGGGTATCAGATGTAAAATCCTCAACCTCTAAAATTTGATTTTTTGATTTGAACCATTGCGATAGGGTAAGATCCTAAAGCAATGTGGTATCGAATGCTGAGATCTTCAACTTCTGAAATTTGATTTTGAATTGAACCATTATGATAGGGAAAGAACCTAAAGCAATTCAGTATCAGATGTAAAATCCTCAACCTTTAAAATTTGATTTTTGATTTGAACCATTGCGTTAGCGAAAGAACCTAAAGCAATGCAGTATCAGATGTAAAATCCTCAACCTCTAAAATTTGATATTTTATTTGAACCATTTCGATAGGGAAAAAACCTAAAGCAATGCGGTATCGGATGTAAAATCCTCAACCTCTAAAATTTGATTTTTTATTTGAGTCATTGCGATAGGGAAAGAACCTAAAGCAGTGCGGTATCGGATGTAAAATCCTCAACCTCTAAAATTTGATTTTTGATATGAACCATTGCAATAAGGAAAGATCCTAAAGCAATGCGGTATCGGATGTAAAATCCTCAACCTCTAAAATTTGATTTTTGATATGAACCATTGCAATAGGGAAAGATCCTAAAGCAATGCGGTATCGGATGTAAAATCCTTAACTTCTAAAATTTTATTTTTGATATGAGCCATTGTAATAGGGAAAGATCCTAAAGCAATGCGGTATCAGATGTACAATCCTCAACCTCTAAAATTTGATTTTTTGATACGAACCATTGTAAAAGGGAGAGATCCTAAAGCAATGAGGTATCGAATGTAAAACCCTTAACCTCTAAAATTTGAAATTTTGAATTTCGCGATTGATTTGCAAAGATTGGTAGTGTTTACAAAGTGTAGAATTTTGGAGTTTGAGAATTTCATGAAAGTTGTAAAAGATTTTTGTGGAAAGAAATGGATTAGGAGGTAATATGAGGACGCCGCATATCCCATTCAAAAGAGTTGATCTAAAAGTTACTGGTTTGGAATAGATACGATTCCCCGCCATTAGAACCAAATCCAAAACCTCGTCGCTCCGTGTCAATGGAATCAACCGCTCCTATATCAAACAAGGAAGATAATTGAAGGGATTAGATTTTATATTTGGAAGTTTTGAAATTGAATTCCATTGGGATTTGATTTGAGATTTAAATTGAGCTTGGATTTGAAAGTACAGATTGGAGATTCAGATTTGAGGTTTATTTTTAATATTGAGATTCATTTTTTTTTGTTTCGATGATTTGAGTTCGTTTTGATTTACATTTCAATTTGATTTTAGATTTCATTTTGATTTTAAGTTTCATTTTGATTTGAAGTTTGTTTCGTTATCTTATTCAAATTTTTTTTATTTACTTGTTGTCATTCGTTGGGGAATTTTTTATTTGTTTTTTTTGTGAAGTTTTATTTTATTCAGTTATGTTTCGTGATTTTTCATTTTTTATTTTTATTTTTTTTAGTTAGGGTTTGGACCTAGTCATAAGCAAGTGTGGCATCTGTGCTTCGTAGAACAAGGTTGTCTTTGAAACATCACGATGCACAGTTCTCCTTGAGGTATCGTCCACTAACTGAAAAACATTTGTAGAAAATGACCTAGTCTTCCAGATACTATTGGAGCTATATCCTTTCAAGTACCTACAAAGATGTTTTATTTCTACAGACGCCAGAGCTGAAGGGACAGGAACTTCATAGCTTCTTTTGTAACAGTCGTCACTCTTTACCGTTGATTTGGGAGGATTGTTTAGGCTGTCTTTGCGAAGTTGCCCTGACGCCCTTCGAATTGATGTAGGAGTTGTATCTGCTAGGTACAGGTGATGCTCTTTGATCTGACATTGGATAAGTATTTCTCGGGCACTGAAGACATGACTTCAAGTTCAAATTTCTATTAATTGTTAATAACTGGGACCTTTTACTTCAATTCTTTCTTTCTGGGCCTAAGTACATTCAAAATTTATGCTCATGTGATAGAAATATTTTTCATTGGCTAAAGATATTTCTGAGTCAATTAATGACCGACCAAAAGACATAAAATCACTTGACTCTTTTCAAAGCATAATATCAGAGGAAACTTCTTAAGGTAGTCTTTCAAGTTTCATTAATCGGGGGAGGATTAGGACACCAATTTTTGATTATATGCTTGCCTCAAGCTTCTTCTCAGGGAGCCTTTTTATTTCCTTCTCTTTTTTTCTTTTTTATTGAGGATTACTATATCCAGTGGAGCACATGTTAAAGATTTTGAATGTCTAGATTGTGACACCAATTTTTGATTTTGTGCTCACCTCAAGCTTCTCCTCAGGAATACTTCTCTTTTTTTTCTTTTTTTTGCGCTCCTTTTATTTTCTAAGAATTACTGTATCTGGTAAGACATTTCTGTTAAAGATTTTGTATGTCGAAACTCCCCTAATTTATAAATCTGAAATATTTCTTAACATGAATCCTAGGATATTATAACTCATCCAAAAGTTTGGACCCAGTCACATGGCAGAAAATTAAAAGACCCTTGATATCCCAGATAAATTACTCTTATTTTAACCACACTGCTTCATTCCAAAATTTACTTAGGACTCAGTCTGAATTTCTTAAAGTAAAGGACCCAGTCATTAGGGCATAAATTTCATTCTTTCCTGAAGTTACTGTCTTATCAAAATACTCAACTTTGAGATTTCCAAATATCAAAAAATTCTGAACAAAAAAAAAACTTTTTTCGTTCATTTTCATTCATAGCAATGAGAGGGATGTGACAGATATACATCAGTCCTGCAAATTTCCCTTTACATTGGTAGATGTAGTACAATGGTAGTCAAGAAGTGTCTTCTTTGTTGCCAATTACATAGGAGTCAGCTAGAACAAATAGATCGACCGAAATCATATTGATAGAACCTTTTTCAGGTTCTTTTCAAATATTCTTCCGGGATTGTTACGTTCCCACTCTTGAAATTTTCTTCGAGCAAGTCTTTGAAATTGCAACAATCTTCTATGGTGTGTCCAACGAACCTGTGGTACGGACAGTATCTTGGATGTCCTTTCTTGTTGATTTCATTCGGTCTATTTAGCTCAGGTAGCCGAAATTCAGGATTCTTGATTAGATTGCGAAAAATCTTCTTGTTGCTTCGTCTTTAAAAGAGTACACCTTGTTTGTTCGAGCAACCATTGTTGGAACTTGTCTTTCATTTGTCTGGTAGAGTCTTTGTTGAAAGGATTGCTGAGCGTTCTGCCTGGGACGTTGGAAGGTCCGCTGGTGTTATTCGGCTTGTACTTGCAATTGTCGCTTTCCCCTGTTAACCACAACAACTGTCTCAGATTCCTTCTCAAATATCTTCGTTGGCTCTAGTTCGTTGGCTTTTCCAAGAAAACCAAGTTGTCTAGCTTCTTCTTGAAGTCTTCCTACTTTATTAAATAAATTCTTGTATGTTTTGATGGCGAATCCCTTGAGCAAGAGACCAACTGGACTGTGAATGCTCTTTAGAAGAATTTCAACTGTGTGCTGCTCTTGTAACTGTTGCTTGCATCTCATGCTGAGATTTCTCCAACGCAGGATGTATTCCACCAAGGTTTCATCTGGTTTCTGTTTCTCTACCATAAGTTCACCGACGGTGATGTGGTGCTGAGCTCCAGCTAACTATTTGAAAAAATGATTTTCCATTTCTGTAAATGTTCTTAGCGAACCATTTGGTAAATCTGCATACCAATTAAAGGCAGCTCCAGTGAGGCTCTTCACAAATTGGCGGAACAAAAGTGCTTCGCTACCCCCCACGTTGCAGCAGCTTGCTCGGAAGTGTGCAAGATACTGTCGGAGAATTCTAGTTCCATCAAAAGTTTTGAACAACGGTGATACGAAACCTCTGGTGAACGGAACGGTATTAAACCCTTCTGGGTAAGGTCTACCCTGTCGGCATATTTTTAGGTTATGTGTTTTGAAAGGGGTCGCCTATAGAAATTGTCTGCGAATTTTCATATTTTATAGTTTAAAAGATAATATTTGATTTTTGAAAATAATTTTAAGTTTAAAAGTTTTAAGATATGAAATCAATCCAATCTCACATCCCAAATAGTTTATACAAACGAGCACCGCACCACAAACCGTGTATCTATCCCGAAGAATAGACACACTGCTTGATGATGGGGCTCTATTAAATAAACTAGGAGATTTGTGACATCCGTTTGATCTGCGAACCAATTTTATAAGCCGACAAGTTCCCCTACTTAATATGAAAGCATTAAATAGGGTTTATATTACCTGGGTTCTTAAAATTCCCTATAAGGGCAAGCCCCTATAGTTAATTACATCTTAAATGACGGGAATCACTTAATAAAACTCTCGATAATAATCAGTAATTCTGCTCTGAAGAATTTCAAAGTTTAAGTTCTTAAGGGATTGAATTTTAGAATTTCAATAGGGAATTGATCAAATTTGGAACATTTTGTTTTAGTAATTCAAAGGAAGAGATGTAGGAGAAATCACAGATTCGAAGCGAACTTCGGTAATTTCCCGACTATCCTATTGTTTGGCTTGAATTTAGGAAAGTCCTAATATTTATTTAATGTTTTGATCTTGCCAATTTTAATTAATTAGGACTTCTATTCGTATGACATGATCATACAAGTAGCCTCGAAGATGTGAGGGTCTATGTCGTATCGGACGACTACCTCGAAATCCTAAGACTGGTTAGGGCTTAATTTGCAATGCAAATGCCTAACAAAAAGATTGAGGATTTATGTTGCACTAGGAAAACTACCTCGAAGTCCTATGGTTTGGTTATTTAATTCTAAGAAAGTTTCGCTGAAGTAGACTCAGGTTTTGCTGATGACGATGGTCGTGCTACCCACCATGCTCCGAGCTCCTCGTTGTTGCAGAGGAGTTTAGTTTTAGAAGATTGTAATCAAAAGAGAAGTGAAGAGTTTGGTTTTAGAAATCTTAAAATCCAAGTGTCCTTTATGTTTTAATTAAAACAAATCTTAAAATTGATTATAACAACACCGGTTAAGATCCCACGGTTCCATCCTTCCGACATCGTTATTTTTATCGGATTCACTTAGTCCAGATGAATTTGCTAAACTCAACTAAATGAGTTCCACACTTTCATTTAGACCGTGGGAAATCCCATTAGCAACACGTAGGTTACATCATCCGAGGTATTCCCGATCATCCAATAAGACATTTTAATTTTGTTGTAATTGTAGTTTTGTGTTATGTTTGTGATTAAATTTTGAGTTGTTTTATATTTTAAAAAGTTGTGACGGTGAATTTTATCTTGTAATTACTTTTAATTTAGTTTTGGTTTCAGTTTTAGGGACTATCCTAAAGGTGTGGGTTTTCATGCAACAGTTGTTTATCATGCAAGAAAAGTAAGTGCATTTGTAATAAGGTAAATTGCAAGAAGGTAAATTGCAATAAAATAAAAGCGTACCTGGAGGGTCTTCCCGTCATCCCAGGCTGCACTTAAACACAATTTAGAATATTTAAGCATTTAAAGCAAGTTTCTAGGTAAAGCTAAGGGAAGGGTTATGGTTTTCTACCAAGTTCCTAATCCTATAGCTAGTCACCTCCTATGACGTCTAGGTTCTTGTGTTTTGGTTTGAGGACGATTTTCTTCATCAAAGAACAATTAAGTCCAATTGTTCTTATAAATATCCTATCATATTGAGGAAGTGCTTAAGACGAATCTTAAACAACTTTTCAATACCTCTAGGATTGTTTTAAGTCCAAGAGAATTTAATTATACAAAATGAATTAATCATCCAGGAGTTCAAGTTTTATTATCTTACTCAGTGAACTAGGACATTTGAATATCCTATGAGTGAAATAACACTTCACTTAACACTCTGTTTAGGAGTTATGACAACAAGAACTTTTGAGGGCAAATCGAAGTTCAAGTGATTTGTGATTCGACTTAATTTTAATTAATGGGTTTAAGTTTGGAATAGTGTTCAAGTTGTTTTAGATTTATTTTTGAATTCTTCATGTCATAAATGATGTTATATTTAATTCAATTTAATTCAATTTAATTTTAATTTAATTTAATTTGGCTTAGTTTTAATTTTAATTTTAATTTTATTTATTTAATTTAATTTTAATTTTATTTTAACTTGATTTTATTTTTTTATTTAATTTAAATTAATTTAATATGTTTTGATTTAATTTAGTGTGATTTAATTTAATTTAATTTAATTTAATTTGAATTTTAATTTAATATAATTTAATTTAATTTCATTTTAATTTTAATTTAATTTAAATTTTAATTTGGTTTTATTTTTAATTTTAATTTAAATTTAAATTTAAATTTAAATTTAAATTTAAATTTAATTTAGTTTTTATTTTTTTAAATTTTATTTTAATTTAATATTTTATTTTTTATGCTTTAAGGATGATTTAATTTTAATTGTTAAAGTATTAATTTAATTGAAATTTTAAAAGGATTTAATTTAAATGTTTTAATTTTAATTTAATTTAATGATTAAGTCTTTTAGCATTTTAAATTTTGAATTTGGATTATCATTTTAATTAGGAATTAAATATTGTTGAGGTGATCAATTTAGGGATTCTTAGATTAAAGAATAAGTTTCTTCCTAATAATATCCCTATTTTAATAATTCCAATTTTTATTATTCTTCCAAGTTTAATCAATTATTTAATTAAGGTTTATTTTAATTACTTTCAAATTATTTGGTAGTTTTCTATCCTTTAATTGCCTAAGTTTCAAACATCCAAAATCAACTTAGTATCAAATATTTTACCCACCCTTTTAATTAAACCTAAAATTTTTAATTATAAGTTAAAATTTTAATTATTATTTTTGCCCTTTAAACTTACTAATTTCATAACTCACTAAATTGAGTTTAAATGAATTTGAAATTTTTATGTAACTTCACTCATATATCAATCAAAATATTAGAGGAGAAAATGTGATTTTTCTGTATTTAATTTATTTATACAATTATTTTTGGTGTAAAATAGGGATTTCCAAGGAAAATTTAATAATATGACCAAGTGAAAGTTTCTGTCCTTAAGAAAATTATGGACATTCCTAATGACCAGAGGACCACTTGGACCAATTTTGGTGATTTTTTTAATTATATTTTTTTTATTACAATTATTTTAGGTTTTGGAGTATTAATTAATTTAAAAATAAAATAAAGGTTGAAAAATGAATTTCATATTTTTCAAAAATCTCTTTGATACTAAGGAAACTAGAGAACTAATTTTTATAATTTTCTGATTTTTCTTTGATTTATTAGAATTATTTTAGTAGAAATGCTAGAAAATACATTTTTTTATTTTAAAATCACCTTAGGGCTTTAAAATTTGATATCTCTTTATAGAGACTTAAGAAAAATATGGGGTTTGTTCCTAGGTGATTAAAATTTAAAATGTGACATTTTGGTGAATTTTATTATTTTTGTGATTTTTATTATTTTTAATTATTAAAAATATTAAAATAATGCAAAAAATCAACTTTTTTGGAAAATTGTAATTTTAATTTTCATAAATTTCCCTGATATTCGAGAGGCTTCAAAACCAATTTGGTGAATTTTTGAAAAGTATTTTGAAAGTTATGAATTTTTGAAGTTTAAGTTTGGCTAAATGGCTTAATCAACCCATTTGATAGAGCTAACAAAGTCCAATTGACTTCAAACTTTTATGGTGAGTTCCTCTGATCCTAAATGTCAGTTGAGAATTGATTTCAAGTCAATTTGATGTATGATTAACTCTAATTAATGAAAGCTCCATTTTGGGTGTTTAAGCTAATTAGGGTTATTATAAGTGAGTTAACTCAAAAACCATTTTCCTTAGGGTCCTCTGGTCATAAGAAACATCACTAAATTTTTCTAGAATTTATTTCACAACATGCTAATTATTAGAATTAAAATACTCAGAATAGTGACCTAGAATTGAAAAATCAATAACTCTTCATAGGGGTGGCCTTTGACTTTGGAAAATTCAGGGAATGTTCCCAAATTCAGAGGCTTCAAAAGCTCTATGGTCTCATGCCATGGTGAATTGTATACATGCATGGAGAATTGAAATAGTGCGAGAGAGTAAATAAATAATTAAAAATAAAATACTTGATGAAATTAAATGATTTCTTTTCCACATTATTCTCCTCTGTTCACTGAGCAAGAGGGTATTTTGATTTTATTTTTCTGATTTTCCTACACAAAGTTATGCATTTTTGAAGTTTAGGGAATTAAATAAATCAAAAAATACCCTAATTTCCTACTTATCCACGCGGCGCCACGCCATCCTCGGCAGCTCAGAAAGGCCACGCGTCGTCTTCTGATTCGGCGCAGCCATCCGACTCAGCGCTCTAGGGCCCCGCGGTTCACATACTATCGCGCTGTCCGGCTCAATCCAGACCGTCCGTTCGATACACGCTTGATCCGACGGTTCCCAGTCATCGTCTACGACTGGTGTGCACCCGTGACCTTCAACCTTCTAACCCTAATTTCTCACTTGATTCTCAACAGATTTTCGTGTTCATATGATTTATGGATTCGCCTTGAGGAGACGAACACATCCATACGGTAAACATGTATTGAAATTGACTTAAATTAAATAGAGAATCTCTGTAAGCTCGGGAAGAAGAGTGAGTCCATACCTTTGCTCAGAGAAGTGAAGCTTCGATCTGAGAGTTGTGTCACCTTCGATTGGGTCCAAGAAAGCTCCGGATGAAGTCCCTTGGGCCGGTGAATTGTCCGAGTATGATTTCGACCACAGCCGATTACAAAGCTTGGAGTCTGGAATAGATGGGTGGCCTGGAGAGGGGGCTTTCACTAGGGAACTCCTTCTCTTGACCTTGTGTAGGTGTGGGTGAGTTTAATTTAAATTTTGTGGAGAGTTGGGAGATGTCCTATTTTTGGGTGGAATTTTGGCTGAGAAATTGGGTTCTGTTGGTGGGGATTAGGGCAAATTGTCACTAGGGATCAACTGCTCTAAGTGTGGGGAGTGGTCTGGAGCAATTTTAGCAGGGTTTTAGTAAGGTCTGGTTCAACACCTCTCATGGCCGAGAGGAGGTGAGGTTTAAATAGGAGAGGGTGGAGGGCCTCCCAGGGGGAGTTAGGGACTGGGATCAGCTGCTCTTGGCAAGGGAAGAACTGCTGCAATGGCCACTGGGGATGAGGCAGCTCTGCAGGTGGGAATTCCAAACTTTGGCTCCTCCCAAGGTCTCGGCCATGGTGTTTTCCGGCGATCTAGGCGGCTGGCCGGCAGGCATGGGTCACCCTCAGGTCCAGGTGGGTCAGGGCTGGAGGTTTGTGCAGGCAATTGAGCTTTGCCATGTGTAAAGGGCTTGGATTAAAATGGCATGGGGGAGAGGCCATTTTGGCTTGATTTGGTCCAATCCATAATTTTGGGTTAGGTTCACCTCCCCATGGCTGATTTGGGTTGAGAAAGGATCATTTGCATCAGTTAGAAAGGGGTGGTGAAGTCCCCATCTAAAGTGATGTGGCTAATCATGGTTTAGTGTGTAACATGGAAGGGGTTAAAAAGCCTAATGAAGGTTTAAGAAAGGGGGCCCTCCTCTTGCTACTTTGGGCATGGTCACATGTCAAACATCGCATGGCTTCATATGGCTTGTACATGGCTTGTCTTTGGCTCACATATGGCTTGGGACAAAGCTTGGTCATTTACATGAAAGAAGGTTTTAAATTTTTGGGACTTATGGGTGATTTTGGCATTAGGCCTAATTTAGGATTATTTGATGATTGATTTAGGACTTAAGGGATGATATCAATTTATGGGGTGATGAAAAGAATGTCATATGGGCTTTAACATGAGGTTTGGGCCTTTGAAATTTAGTGAAGATGGGCTTTTAAAATGGTTTAGGGAAGTGGGCTTTTGGATTTTAAAATGGATTTTAGGATGAAAGTTTGGTAAAGGCTTGGGCCAAATAATTGTTGGGTTTGGTTTGGGGATGTGTCATGAGTGATTTGAGATAAATTTGAGGTGGTTTGGGCTTGAATTGGGTTGGATTTGGGTTCATTTGGTACATGGGCCAATGTAGGTCAAATTGGGCTAATTTGGGCCAATGTTGGGCAAGGGTTGAAATTTATGTAAAACTAATGTTGGGAAATGTTTATGGAAGTGTTTCAAAGAGGTTTCAACTTTGGTTGGGTTTTGATTTTGGGGTTTGGGCTTATTTGGATTAGGTTTGGGTTTAGGTCAAAATTGGGCTTTTTAGCTTTGGGTTGAATTTGAGTGGGGTTTGGGTCTAAATTTTGGGCAAATCATGTTAGTGTTTTGTTTTTGGGGATGTTAAGGAAGGTTTAGAAAAGGTTTGGGGTTAATTGGAGTTGAATTGGGTTAGTTGGGTAGGTTTGGTTTGACATTGGGTTCATTTTGGGTTAAAATGGGTCAAATTAGGGATTTTGACAAAAGTGAGGTAAATTGACAAAATTTACCCATGGTGTAGTTGCACAAAATGAAATTGGGAATATTTGGGATTTTCTGGAATTTTTTGGGAATTTTCTAAAGTTTTAGATTTTTGGGTCAAGACTGACATTTTGGGTATTTGGAGGGTATTGCGGGTATTTTTTTGGAATTTTTGGTATTTTTGGCTAAGAATGATCAATTTGAGTAATGTGGGAATGTTTGGGATTGGTTTTGAGGAATTTTGGGTATTTGGAGATTTTTTTTTGAAAAAATTGGGTAATTTCAAGGGTTTTGGGTAGGCTAGGCGGGTGTAGGGTCCCGGGGGTCAAAAATTGAAAATTTAGAAAATTGAAAATTTAGAAAATTGAAAATTTAGAAAATTGAAAATTTAGAAAATTGAAAATTTAGAAAATTGAAAATTTAGAAAATTGAAGATTGGGTAAATGTAAGTGGAATGAAATCATTTTGGTTGAGCCATGAAGCCATATAATGCCTACATGAGCCATGAAGGGACTCATTTGAGGCATTCACTATGTTGTTCCTAACCCTCTTAGCCAAGGGCTTAGGGGTTAAGGACCGTCCATGTGAATCACCTTCATGAGTCAGGAGGTCAAGTTGGGTATAAGTGTGGTTTTAGGAGGTGTGTGAAAGTGTAGTGTATAAGTGTAGTATATAAGTGTAGTGTGTGTGTAAGTCAGCCCTTCACCAGACTAGGCCACCCAGGGCAGTCCTAAGGCCAAAGAGTCCTATAGGAACTCATCCTTAAAACTTGCACATTTGATTTCCACCCTCTAGGTGATTAGGGGTCTACAATCAAGTTTGTGGAGTTTGCAGGGAGTTAAGAAGTGGTTTGATAGTCAAAGGAAAAGCCTAAGGCTAGATCCTAAGTGCTAAAAAGAAGAAGAGAAGACCTCATCAAAAATGAGGTCAACATACCCTTTGAAACTGATTCCTCCATTTCTGATTAGACCAGGGCTTCTCTCACCTATTGTTCCACCATCTATTTAATGTCACTCTCCAGCATCGGACCCTGAACTAGATCCTTCTTCAATTGTTTGTTGAAGGTGGAATCCTTTCTTTCATTCGTAACATGAATAATTTTTGGTTGGTTTGCTTCCAAAGTTGCTATTGGTAGCGACTACAACTGTCCTTGAATTGTAGCCATGATGATCATTATTTTCTCTAGTTCTTTCTTCATTTGACCTATCTGCTCATCCCGCTGTTGAATGGCCATTTGAAACTCATCCGTGGTGTTCTCCTCAGTGGTTAAAGGAGGGTCGCACGAGGATGGTGTGGCCTTTGTCTTGATGACGTTGATTTCTGCAAAACCACCTTCCATGTAATATAGTAGGCTATCATTTCCATTTTCACAACTTTTTTCTAGTCTTCAAATAGTTGTGCAATGTCAACTCGGAGCTTCTCTACAGAGGACTCAATAAAACTTTCTTTGAGAACTTTTAGGTCAACCGGGGACTTTTGAGGGACATCACTTGCCCCCTCGAGCACTGGCGTCATTGTATAGAAGCCAAGCAAAACATCTGAAATCATATTCACAGAACCTTTTTCAGGTTCTCTTAAATATTCCTTCAGGATTGCTATGTTCCCAAATTCAAAATTCTGTTCGAGCCAATCCTTGAAGACAAAACAGTTTTCTATGGTGTGGCCAATTAACCGGTGGTATGGGCAGTATTGAGGGTGATCCTTCTTTACAATCTCTTCTGGCTTTTTTGGCTATGGCAGTTGAAAATCAACCATCGTACTCATGCTGAGGAACATTTTGGCCACTGCTTCATCCTTAAAGGGATATTTCTTACTCAAAAGCTCCTTCAGGCTGCATGTCGGCCTGTGAGGTTTCTGCCGAGAAGGCCGCTGACCCGGCTGGCAGCATTGTGGCAGGCGGGGTTGTCGTGGCTGGTCGACTTTTAGACTTTTTTTGGTTGTACTTCCTTTCTTGTGCTTTCATTAGTTGCACGACCTTTGAATTGGACCCAATTTCGAGTCCGGAAAAAGGTAGGGTGTAAGCGTCGACTGACTCTTCCTTATGTAAAATTTCTTTTCCTTTGTCTAACAAAACAGTTGGTGTTGTGACGGTGGCTCTAACAGTAGGAGCTGAAGCAGTCCTCAGAGAAGTCCCAACGCTTTTAGCGGCATACATCACAACAATAAAAGAGTCTTTTTCAATCCACTCCTTCTTTGGCATAGAGAGCTCTTCAACAATTTTCAAGTTGAACTCTACAATAGGCTCAACGGACTTTCTCATTTCGGGTTTCATCATTTCAACAGACTACTTCCCAAACTTAGTTTCAACATTGTCGAATCTTTGTCCAAACTTGATGACTGCCAGGTCAGGCAATTCCTCCCTATTTAAAGAAAACTCCACTCCAGAGGCGAAAGAAAAGACCAGCTTGGGTGAAGACATTGTCTCCTGTCATTTGAAGAATTTCTAGAAGTCTGTGACGTCACTTGCTTTGCAGTTTCAACGAAAGTACTCAAGTTAACTTACTTTGTACTGGGCATCCTTTAAGCATGTGAATTCCTTTTGTTTCTTTTTTTTTAATGATTGTATACTTGTCGTGTCTTAAGAAGTTTTATCTTGGTTTGAAATTTTGACAAATTTTTTTTTTATTTACTGTTTATTGGAAGGTTGTTGGAGTGAAATTTGAGTTTGACCAGTTAGCAACAAGTCAAACCCAAAGAGGAATGAAGAATCGGACCCGGTCCAAGATTTAGAAGAGGTTGAATTAACATTAAAATCACATGAATAGATCGCTCCTATTCTAACACCTACTGGGGGTCTATCTCGCCTCTTTGGGGAGGTGGGAGGATTCCAGAACCTCTCCGTTTAGGAGTGTCTAAACAGTAGCTCCAAAATCCAAAAGGGAGTTGACTACACTCGCTCAAGACAGAAATGAGCGAGGTATGCCAACGAAAAGAATGGTAGTTTGGTCCTCAAGGGGCATGGACGTACTACCGATTTATGAAAGCAAAACCATCTGATCAAAATGGAGAGATGAACCATTCCCCAATGGAGTCGCCAGAAATTGTCAGCATATTTATAGGTTGAGTGTTGTAATTTGAAAAGGGGTCGCCTACAGAAATTGTCGGCGAACTTTAGATTTTAAATTTAATTTAAATATATATATATATAATTTAGAAAATAGCATTTGATTTTGAAAATAATTTTAAGTTTGAATTTTTTTTTAAGATATAAAATCATACCGATCTCACATCCCAAATAGTTTATATAAGCGAGCACCGCATCACAAACCGTGTATCTATCCTGAAGAATAGACACACTGCTTGATGATGGGGCTTGATTAAATAAACTAGTAGATTTGTGACATCCTTTTGGTTTGCGAACCAATTTCATATGCTGACAAGTTCTACTGTTTAATATAAAGGAATTAAACAGGGTTTGTATTACCTGGGTTCTTAAAGTTCCCTATAAGGGTAAGCCCCTATAGTTAATTAGATCTTAAATGACGGGAATCATTTAAGAAAACTCTCGATTAAGATCAGTGGTTCTACTTTCAAGAATTTCAATTTTTAAAGTTTTCAAAGGATTGGATTTTGAAAATTTCAATAGGGATCAGCCCAAATTTGAAACAGTTTATTTCAGGAGTCCAAAGGAAGAGAAGCAGGAGAAGCTGAGGATCCAAGAAGAATCTTAGCAACTTCCCAAACTATCCTATTGTTTGGCTTCAATTTGAGAATTTATTTAATGTTGTAATCCTGCCAATTTTAATTACTTAGGGCTTATATTTATATGACATGATCATATAAATAGCCTCGAAGATGTGAGGGATTATATCGTACCAAACGACTACCTCGGAGTCCTAAGACCGGTTAGGACTTAATTTGCATAACATGATTATGCAAGTGCCTAACGAAATGGTTGAGGATTTATGTTGCATTAGATAAAATACCTCGAAATCCTATGGCTTGTTATTTAAACTAAGAAAGGTTTTGCTGATGTGGATTCCAGTTTTGCTGACGACGATGGCCGTGCTGCCCACTATGCTCCAAGCTCCTTGTTGTTGTAGAGGTTTGGTTTTAGAAGGTGACAATCAGGAGATGAGATAAGTGTTTTGGTTTAGAAAAGTTTTAAAGTCCAAATGTCTTTAGTGTTTTATTAGGGGAATCTTAAAGTTAATTATAACAATACCGGTTAAGATCCCACGGTTCCATCATTCCGACACCTTTATTTTTATTGGATTCACTTAGTCCAGATGAACTTGCTAAACTCAATTGAATGAGTTCCACACTTTCATTTAGACCATGGGAAATCCCGTTAGCAACACGTAGGTTACATCATTTGAGGTATTCCTGATCATCCAACAAGACGTTTTAATTTAGTTATAGTCGTAGTTTTTTGTTCTGTTTGTGATTAAATTTTGAGTTGTTTTATATTTTGAAATATTGTGGCGGTGGATTTTTATCATGTTGTGACTTTTGATTTTAGTTTTGGGTTTCATTTTTGTGGCTATCCTAAAGGTTTCAGATTTTATGCAACAATCTTGTTTAACATGCAAGAAAAGTAAAGCACAGTACATGTAAGTAACTTGCAATAAAATAAAAGCCTACCTGGAGGGTCTTCCCATCATTCCAAGCTACAATTAAAGCACATGTTAAGGCATTTATATATATTTGCAAGAAAACACCTAGGTAAAGCTAAGCGAAGGTTTTGGTTGCCTACCAAAGTCCTAATCCTATAGCTAGTCAATTCCTATGACGTCTAGGTTCTTTTGTTTTGTTAAGGATGATTTTCTTCATCAAAGAACAATTAAGTTCAGTTATTCTTCTAAAGCATCTCATCATATTGAGAAAGTGCTTAGGACTAGTCCTAAACATCTTTTCAATACTTCTAAGATTATTTTGATTCCAAATGAATTTTATTGTACTGGTGAAATAATCATCCAAGAATTTAGTTAAATTTTGCTTCTTGCTCAGTGAATTAGGATGTTTGATTATCCTATGAGTAAAATGACATTTCACTTAATGCTCCATTTAAGAGTTATAATAATGAAAGCCTTTAAAGGAAAATCAGTTTGTTAAAGAATTTAACCGTTTTGATTTAAGATTGAATTGATGATTTAAAATGATTTAATTTAGTTTTGAAATTCAGGTTGATCTTCTTTTAAGTGTTTAAAAAGTTTGGATGGAAAGAGGTGTTTAAGTTATTCAATTTGATTAAACTTTTAATGATTTAAATTTGATTTGACTTAATTGTAGTACTTTAGGTGAATTTTAATTGGTTTGATTTTTTAATTATGAATTATTTTGAGATTGATTTTTAAAGTTTCAAATTTGTTTTAAGTTTGTTTTCAAGTGATATCAAGTTGATTTTAATGTTTTAGATTTGATTTAATTTGACTACTAAATTACATAATGTTTTAAACTTTAGTTGAATTGAGGGTTATTTTCCTTTTAATTATTTAATTATTAAATACATTTATCATCTTACATTTAAGTCAAAGTTAAATATTATTAAAATGATTCATTTAGGGATTTTAAATTAAAGAATTGATTTCTTGTAAGGTCATATCCCTAACCTTTATAATCCAAAATTTTTATATATTCTTCCAAAATTTAAATTATTTAATTAATTAAAGTTCACTTCAAATATTTTCAAGATAATTAGTGGGTTTCTACCCCTTAATTCCCTAGTTTTCAATCATTTATGATAAAATTTAAGATCAGATATTTTACCCTCCCTTTGATTAGACCTAAATATTAATTAGGGTTAAAATCCATAAACTTTTTATGTGAGTTTCTCTACATCCTAAGTGACTGTGGAGAATTGTTTTCAAGTGATTTTGACGTGTGGTTATTCCTAAATAATTAAAACTTAGTTTTGACATTTTGGCAAAATTAGAGTTTGTTTGATTGAAATAAATCATGAGATAATTTTTTAATCTTTCTCTAGTAAAAGGGAACACACTCTAATTTTTCTAGATTTTTTGAAGCAACATAATTATTTTTATAATTATTATAGAAAAATTGATGCATAATATTGAAAAATAGATATCTCCTCATGGAAATCTTCCTTGACTTTTGAAAAATCAGAAAAGATCCACCATTTTGCATAGAATAACATATAAAAATTTCAAGTTATGGTGAAGCTCCTACATGCATGAAGAATTGAAAGAATGAAAACACTATTTAATTAATTAAAAATAAAATGTACATCAAATAAATATTAAATTACTTCCACATTATTCTCCTCATTTCAGTGAGCAAGTGGGTATTTTTATTTTAATTTTTGGAGTTTTCTATGAAAAGTTATGATTTTTTTAAGTTAATGTTAAAAAATAAATAAAAAATCCAATTCCCTCTCAAGCTATCGCTATCAAGGGGGCCACGTGTCGCTCCATGATTGGATGGGGCATTTCTGTTTATGGATGAAGCTCCCGTCCAACTGCATCTCGGCCGTCCGTGCGATACACACGTGATCGGACGGCTACTGCTCCTCTCTCCTAGTGCTATTCACCCAAAACCGTCCACCTTCAAACCTTGATATCTCACTCGTTCCTCAAAAAAATTGAGTGATTTTTTTTAGAATGATCATATAATCGAGTAGCACACATCTATACAGTGATGATATACTTAAAGCATGTAAAAATTTACTGAAAATTAAAACATGCTCGGTTGGTGGGAAAAAAATTCGATACCTTCGTCCAAGAGGTAAGGCCTCAATTGGAAATGGTTTGATTGAGCTTAGAAATGCTTGGAGAAGCTTTGGGAACAATTTGGCATGGTCTCCCCAAGGTAATCTTTTATCTCCTCTCTTTTGGCCATGAGAGGTGGGGTTTAAATAAGGATGGTTGGGTGGCCATGGGGGTTGATTAGTGGGTTCAAAATGTGTGCTTAGGTGGAGGGAAGGTCAGAGTTTGATTTTGGTGCAATCAATTGGGTTATGCCATGTATAAAGGCATGGGTTTAAGTGGTGTGGGTGTAAGGGGATTTTTTTGGTCAATTTGGGTCAAAGCATGGATTTGGCTTGGTGCACTCACAAAGGCTTGATTTGGGCTTATGGGAGATCAATTGGGTTAGCCCCCTTTAGGTGGAGAAGTCCCCATCCAAGGGATTTTTGTTAAGCTTGGTTAGAGTGTGTCATTAGAGTGGTTAACAACTTTTTTTTAAAGAGGTTGGAAAGTGGCCCCAACATTTTCCATTAATGGTTTGGTGACATGGAAAAGGCCCACATGGCTTCATGTGGCTCAAGCATGGCTTGTCATTTAGCTTGGAACAAAGATCTATGGCTCACATTTGGCTTAGCTAGGCTTGGTCAATTTGCATGAGAAAGGTATTTTTGAATTCTTTGGTTATCTTGAGATGATTTGGCATGATACTCCATTTGAAATTATTTGATGATTGATTTGGAACTTAGGGAGAGAATTTGATTAAAGGGATGACAAAATGATAATTGGCATGTGGGCTTTTGAGTGAATTTAGGCTAATTGAAGTTATTTAGCTCATGGGCTTGATTTTGGGCCTTTAAATTTGGGGTGAACTTGATCTTGAGTTTGGGTTAGGTTTGGGTCAAAATTTGGGCTAAGTGAATGTTGAGTTTGGCTTAGGAAGGTGTTATGAAGAGTTTGGAAAAGATTTGGAGTGATTTTTAATTAAATTGGATGATCAATTTGATGGATTTGGACATAGGGTTAATTTTGGTTGAATTGGGTTTGGTTGGACTTGGGTGGATTTTGGGATCAAATTGGAGGCAAATTAATGTACAGTTTTGTTTGTAGGGATGTTAGGAAGGTTTCAAAAGAAATTTGGGGAAAATTGGATGACATTTGGGTTCAATTTGGGATGGTTGGGTTACTTGGTCAATTTTGGGCCTTAAGGGCCAACTTGAAATTTTTTATTAAATTGGGTTAAATTAACAAAATAGGGGTATGTGGTAGTTGAAGAAAATGATGTGGAGAATATTTTGGAATTTTTGGAGTTTTTTTAGATTTTTTTGTAATTTTCAAAATTTTTGGCTACGAAGGGAATTTTGGTAATTTTGGGGGGTTTGGGGGTAAGTGGTCAAAAGATTGAATTAAAGGCTCGAGGAGGTTTAAAAAGATATTTGGATTCAAACAAAAGTGTCCGGGGTCATTTTTGATTTATGTGGAATGTTTTATGAATCCCGGAGCGTTTTTTGAGTATTAGCTATTTTGACCGCTAGGGGCCCAAAGGTAGCTCGGAATTATGGCATGTTTACAGTCAAACTTCTCGATTTGACGAGAGGAACACTCTGGAATGATTTTTTTGAGAGCCTGGGTTACTGTGAAGTTTTGAGTTTCAGGGCCTTTTTCAGGGGCAATTTGGTAATTTTTGGAGAGTTTAGAGGCTAGGGGTCAAAAAATGAAAATTTGGCAATAATGAAGATTGATTAGATGTGAGTAAAATGAAACCATTTTTGTTGAGCCATAAAGCCATGTTAAGCTCACAAGAGCCATGAGAGGACTCATTTTAGGCACTCAATATGTTGTTCCTAACCCTCTTAGCCAGAGGCTTAGGGGTTGAGGTCCATCCATATGAATTTCCTACATGAGTCAGGAAGCCAAGTTGGGTAAGAGTGGTTTTAGGGTTTGGGATGTGTGTGAGAATGTGGTGTGTGCAGGCTAACCATCACCAGTACTAGGCCACCCAGGGTTGTTCTAAGGCTTGACCATCCAATAGGAACTCATCCTTGCACCTCCACACTTGACTTTCAATCTTCCAAAGGTGTTTGGAGGTTTATGGTCATCTGTAGGGTTCAAGAAGAGTTAAGACCTATCTGAATTTCTAAGTGGTGGGTTCCATTTCTAGTCCTCTAGGATAGTCAAGGAGAAGTCCTATGGCTAGATCTTAAGCACTAAGGAGAGAAAAGACCTCACCAAAAATGAGGTCAACAAATGGATCCCCAATAGGTGTGGTGTGCTAAAGAAGCACACCGCGCGTATTGGCGTTGACCGAAGAGATCAATTGAACCAATACAGACGTAAAAAACAACTCTCTCAGAATAAACAGAGGGAGCGAAGAAAGTTTCCGCTGGGGAGTATCTGATGGATTTTTACTATGGAAGAATATCGAACTCTCACTGGGGAGGAAATGTGAAATCCTTCAAAATGAAGGAAAAGAATTTAAAATTCCACATTACAAAGGGGGACACAATCGGATTTGATTTAGAGCTTAAGATTGAAAATTTCAAGATTTTAGTTGAAGATTTGGAGTTTGAAATTTGAAGTTGAAATTTTGTTTTGAATTTGAAGTTTGGAATTTTAGTATGAATTTGAAGTTTGGAATTTTAGTTTAGTTTTTGTGTGATTTCATTTAAGTTGAAAATGTTGATTTTGAATCTGAAATTGAGGTTTTCAAATAATTCCATTATGTGAACGTTTGCGGGAAAAGTTTCAATTTGGTAAGACGAATTAATCGAATATGAATGAGAGATGGAAGCTCGACTCCAGCCTCTGAATTGAAATGAGAACTGGAAGTTCAGCTCCAGCCTCAAAAATTGATGTTCTACGATGAGAACTTTGACTTGAACCATTGCGATAAGAAAGGATCTTAAAGCAATGCGGTGTCGGATACTGTGATCCTTAAGCTCTAAAATTTAACAGGAACCATTGCAAAACAATGCGGTATCGAATGCTGGGATCTTCAACCTCTGAAATTTGAAATTTTGAATTCGAACCTTTGCGATAGGGAAAGAACCTAAAACAATGCGGTATCCGTTGTAAAATCCTCAACCTCTAAAATTTAATATTTGATTTGAACCATTACAATAGGGAAAGAACCTAAAGCAATGCGGTATCGGACGTAAAATCCTCAACCTCTAAAATTTGATTTTGATTTGAACAATTGCGATAGGAAAAGAACCTAAAGAAATGCAGTATCAGATGTAAAATCCACAACCTCTAAAATTTGATTTTTGATTTGAACCATTGCGATAGGGAAAGATCCTAAAGCAATGCGGTATCAGATGTAAAATCCTCAACCTCTAAAATCTGATTTTTGATTTGAACCATATCAATAGGGAAAGAACCTAAAGCAATGCGGTATCGGATGTAAAATCCTTAACCTCTAAACTTTGATTTTTGATTTGAACCATTGTGATAGCAAAAGAACCTAAAGCAATGCGGTATCGGATGTAAAATCCTCAACCTCTAAACTTTGATTTTTGATTTGAACCATTGAGATATGGAAAGAACCTAAAGGAATGCGGTATCAGATGTAAAATCCTCAACCTCTAAAATTTGATTTTTTTGATTTGAACTATTGTGATAAGGAATGATCCTAATGCAATGCGCTATCGGATGCTGGGATCTTCAACCTCTGAAATTTATTTTGATTTGAACCATTGCGATTGAGAAAGAACCTAAAGCAATGCAGTATCGGATGTAAAATCCTCAACCTCTAAAATTTGATTTTTGATTTGAACCATTGCGATAGGGAAAGAACCTAAAGCAATGCGGTATCGGATGTAAAATCCTCAACCTCTAAAATTTGATTTTTTATTTGAACCATTGCTATAGGGAAAGAACCTAAAGCAATGCGGTATCAGATGTAAAATCCTCAACCTCTAAAATTTGATTTTTGATATGAACCATTGCAATAGGAAAAGATCCTAAAGCAATGCGGCATCGGATGTAAAATCCTCAACCTCTAAAATTTGATTTTTGATATGAACCATTGCAATAGGGAAAGATCCTAAAGAAATGCGGTATCAAATGTAAAATCATCAACCTCTAAAATTTAATTTTTGATATGAACCATTGCAATATGGAAAGATCCTAAAGCAATGCAGTATCGGATGTAAAATCCTCAACATCTTAAATTTGATTTTTTGATATGAACCATTGCAATAGGGAAAGATCCTAAAGTAATGCGGTATCAGATGTAAAATCATCAACCTCTAAAATTTTAAATTTTGAATTTCGCGATTGATTTGCAAAGATTGGTAGTGTTGATTTGCAAAGTGTAGAATTTTGGTGTTTGAGAATTTCATGAAAGTTGTAAAAGAATCTTGTGGAAAGAAATGGATTAGGAGGGAATATGAGGACGCCACTTATCCCATTCAAAAGAGTTGATCAAAAAGTTACTGGTTTAGATTGGATACGATTCCCCGCCATCAGAACCAAATCAAAAACCTCGTGGCTCCGTGTCAATGGAATCGACCGCTCTTATCTCAAACAAGGAAAATAATTGAAGGGATTGTATTTTAGATTTGGAAGTTTTGAATTTGAATTTGATTTGGATTTGATTTTAGATTTAAATTGAGCTTGGATTTAAAAGTCCTATCTACATTGGACTTAGAACCATTTCAAACCATTCAGTTCAATCCATATTGAATGTAAACCGTCCTTAGGTCCTACCAAAATTGAACTTAAACTAATCTTTAACCTTTGGTTCAAATCACAACAAAACCTTTAACTTAAGATAAACCCAAAGTTGAACCTAAGTCAAAATCATTCAACCCACATTGAACCTAAAATAAAACATTTAACTTAGGATCAACCCAAAGTTATACTTAAGTAAAACATCAACTTTATGTTCAATCTACATTGAACTTAAACTCAACATTCAATCCAAATTGAATCAAACCCAACCAAATCTTTAGGCGCAATTGACATGAGGACCTAAGACTCTAAGTCTAACTTATATTAGAGTATCTTTAGGTCCAACCAATAATAAGACTTAAGCATTAAGTATAATTTACACTTACACTTAGTCAAATTTCTTATAAAGTTTAGATTCAAAAGACATTAAATCTAAATTCCTAAATCTAATTCATATTAGATTTAACTCAAAAATCTTAGATTCAAATGACACTGAATCTAAATTCCCAAGTCTATTTTATATTAGATTTAACTTAAAACCTTTAGATTTAAAATACATTGAATCTAAATTCCTAAATCTAATTCATATTAGATTTAACTCAAAAATATTAGATTCAAACGACACTGAATCTAAATTCCCATGTCTAATTTGCATTAGACTTAATTCAAAACCTTTAGATTCAAATGATATTGAATCTAAATTTCTAATTCTAATTCATATTAGATTTAACTCAAAAATATTAGATTCAAAAAACACTGAGCCTAAATTCAAAAGTCCAATATACTTAATCCAAAACCCTTAGATTTAAATGACATCGAATCTAAAATCTTAAAGTCTAACTTTTGTTAGATTTTATGTAGATCTAATCTACATTAGACTTAAAACCCTTAGATTCAAACGACATTGAATTTTAACTCCTAAATCTAATTCATGTTTAGATTTAACTTGAAATCAATAGATTCAAATGACACTAAATTCATGTTTAGATTTAACTCGATATGGATCACTAAGTGCAACTTGAAACTCGGCATTCTTGATCTATGATGATTTCTTGGACGATGCAATCCTGGTTATTGACAAGAGTCTTCCAGTCCTGGTTTAAACACCTTTCAGACAGAGTAGATTAGGGCAACTGATGACCCTGGGATGATAGAGCCATGGGCATCTTGATCTAGTTGTCTAATATTAAAAATTAAAACAATTTTAATAATTAAAGTTGACATTACTTTGACATCATTTTCTTGCAAGTTGAAGACAAGTTCTACTTTAAATATACATTGCATGTTATTAGGGTGTGCTAACTCTATTTTACAGGGTAACATTTTGAAATCAGGACAAATAAATAAAAAATGACATAAATGACATTTAAAACAAAACTAAAATGACATAATCAAGGCAAACAATGAAATAAAACCTAAACTTTTAGGATAATAACAAAACCTAAACTTTTAGGATAATCACAAAAAAATTTAGGATTGTCACCAAACAAATAACAAACTACAAGACAACAATAATAAAATGACAAAAAAAAATAAAACTGACATAACAAATAACATTGACAAAATCAAACATTTAGGGTAGTACGTAATACTCAGAAATGTATTACCCCTAGGATTGAGCATTGACATTTCTTTCCTTGCTCTTGAAATATCTTAGAAAACAAGTGTTAACATTAATCAAGAGTTTATTTAGACAATTCTAATTGTCTAAGATGTAATTAACTTTAGGAGCTTCCTCCTATAGGAGATTTAAGAACTTAGGATAGGTATCACACCTAAAAAATCTTTGGTTATCAAAATTTTACATGTGATCCTCCTTATATATAAATTTTCTAGAATAAGGTATTCTAGAATCCCCTTTTGTAAGGATTATCACTAACACTTCTTATTTTACTATTTTCTATTTAATCAACCCTTATTTTCTTCAAATTTCTTAACATCCAATGATCCTTTACATGATCCGAAGAGATAAGATTTCCTGAAGGCTGGAGCGATATGATAGATAAATAGAGTGGCGACTTTTCCAAACAACAACTGTTGACCTCACTTCTATGAGGACCTAAATTGACACTCACAGATAATACATGTCTTAAGCCATCTTCACTAGTTCAAGATCCCCAGACAACTCTTTATAGACCTAATGATTATTATGGTCATTAAATACATCCTAAGTGGAGGTCTACCAATATTAACCTCTTTAAAATCCCAAGGGACGTTTTTTTAAAACCCTAAAAATTGGTTGACCTTATTATACCCTTTTTTGGATCAAACCAAGATGACATCCTAAAATGATCAAACCAGCAATAACAAACCCTTAACTTGTCAACCCTTGACCTAAATTGGTCAAACATGTTCAAAATGATCAATTTTGGAACCAATGACTACCATGTTAACCACCAGGTCAACTCATGACCTAACTGGTCAAACTTTAGTCAAAACGACCTAATAGTTACTACAATAACCATTTGATCAATACAGACATCTAAACTGGTCAACATTGATCAAATTGATCAATCCTAGTCAACTCTTGTTAACTCTGATCAACCTTAGTCAACTTTGTTCAAAATACTCAATTTTAGAATAAATTGATAAAATTAGTCAAATGGTCAACACCTAAAATCATTTTTTTACTAATCCATGGGTTTGTAATATAATTTTATAATTAATTCAAATTGAAATTATAATCACATAACCTTAAAATAAAATGAATGACATTACATATGACATCACACATGACATCACAAATGACAGCACACATGAAATCACACATGACATCACATATGACTTCACACTTGACATCACATATGACATCACACATGACATCACACATGACATCATAGATGACATCACAGATAACATCACAGATAACATCACACATGACATCACACATGACATCACACATGACATTATATATGACATCACACATGACATCACACATGACATCACATATGGTACCTAAAATCCATAAATAATTTTCAAATTAATTTAAACACATGTAGGGTCACGAATAGTTCACCCATGACCCATAAAACCTATTATGGCCTATGACACATCATCTTAAAGCAAAACCCATCATGAAGCCATCATGAAGAGGTAAAAGTGGTGTCACTCCTTCATAAAAATACTTAAGGAATGACATGTTTGAGTCATCACTCACCACCACCTTCAACCAATGGGATAAAGACCCATCTAAACACTTATCCCATACATAATTAGGGTCATCATGACCAAATTATATTAACTGGGATGGGAAGGCATATGTGTCATTCCTTCGTGAAACATGGAAGGAAAATATGGTGACTCATCAAACACCTCCATATTAATCCAATGAGTGAATAAAACTTATCTAAACCCTTATCCAATACATGATTAAGGTCATCATAATCAAAGCATAAAAAAGGAATGAAGAGAGATATGAGTCACCCCTTTGACAAAAGACAAAAAAGTCATTATGCCACCATCATGAAAGGAATAATGAGGTGTCATTCCCTCAAGAGTTTGAATAAGGATGAATAGAAGTCACCTTTCACCCCTTTCTTCACCCAATTGGAGGAAAACCTAATTCAAATAATTCACTTTTTCATAATTAGCCTCATCATGACATCTCATGGAAATGATAAGAGATGGAGCTTATGTTTCATTCCTTCATAAAACATGGAAGTAAGACATAGTGAGATCATCACTCACTATCACCTCTATCCAATAGGAGAAAAACTCATTCAAGCCATTATCCTATCCATGAGTAAAATCATCATGACTAAGTTATGGAAATGGGGAAAGAGAGTGCTTATGTGCCATCTCAACTTTAACTCATTAAATGATTCATGAGCTCATATGGGGGAGGCTAAATCATATCATCTTGAGAAGCCTTATCCACCTCTTGAATTATCCAATATAAGAGAGCCAAAACTAGGATCCAATCGTTACCCTAATAGAAGCTCATAATGGAAAGCTTGGGAAGACTCACAAATGGATATCTCAAGCCATGGAACTTATCCTCATGCCATCATGAGGTTGCTACCTTCTTCCCTAAGTAAACCCTAGCTCATTCAAGAGATCTTTAAGCCTATAAATATGGCTAACCCGAGAAGACCCAAAGAGAGGAGACCCATCCACAATCCCTAATTCTAAAAACTTTGAACACCAAAGTTGTTCTTCAAACCCTAAGCAATTGATTCCCCATAGAATCAAACCCTGAAACCCATCATCCTCTTCCAATTTCACCACCCCAAAAGGGACACATTTTTGGCTTTCACATAAACCCATTGGAAATCCCAAATTAACCATTCCTACACCTTCACTGAGGTGTACGAAGAAGTTCCCAATTGAAATTGGGTCTTTCCAAGAGCTCTAACCCAATTCAACACCAAGCTGTGAGCCCATTTTGGTGAATTCATACTTGGACTCAATTTCACTTCAAATTGAGCATACCAGGAGCTTCACAAGAACCTGGCAATCGTCTCTATCAAACTTGATTGAAGCTTCACTTCATTAAGACCAGGTATGGCCATTTTATCAATTCATGCTCAGGTTGGTCTTTTGTAAAGCAAACCGATTCAAAACATCCATAAATTCATATGGATGTGTTTGTCTTGCCACAATGAAGTTTATGGAACAATCCCCATAAAGTTTCATTAAGATTTGAGTGAGATCTTACACTCTGATCATGGATGGTGCACGGGTTATGACAGACGGAGAAAGATGATGGGATGTTATTCATTTTTATGTATTAAAAATGGACGACCGCGATGTTGTCAGATCACCATTTAATCCATATGACACTGTCGGCATATTTTTAGGTTGTGTTTTATTTTTGAAAAGAGGTCACCTACAGAAATTGTCGGTGAATTTTTAATTTAATTTAAATAAATAATTTGAAAAGTAGTATTTGATTTTGAAAATAATTTTAAATTTGAAAATTTTAAGATATGAAATCAAACTGATCTCACATCCCGAATAGTTTATATAAACGAGCACCACACCACAAACCGTGTATCTATCCCGAAGAATAGGCACACTGCTTGACGATGTGGCTCGATTAAATAAACTAGAAGATTTGTGACATCTGTTTGGTTTGCGAACCAATTTTTTAAGCAGGGTTTATACTACCTGGGTTCTTAAAGTTCCCTATAAGGGCAAGCCCCTATAGTTAATTACATTTTAAATGAAGTGAATCATTTAAGAAAACTCTCAATAATGATCAGTGACTTTGCTCTCAAGAATTTCAAAGTTTAAGGTTTTCAAAGGATTGGATTTTGGAAATTTCAACAGGGAATGGATCAAATTTAGAACAGTTATTTTCAGGAGTCCAATGGAAGAGGAGTAGGAGAAGCTGAAGATCCAAGAAGAATCTTGGAAACTTCCCAAACTATCCTATTGTTTGGCTCAGATTTAAGAAAATCCTAATATTTCAATCTTGCCAGTTGTAACTAATATGGACTTATATTTGTACGATAAAATCATACAAATAACCTCGAAGATATGATGGTTTATGTCATACTAAACGACTACCTCGGAGTCCTAAGACCGGTTAGGGCTTAATTTACATGACATGATCATGCGAATGCCTAACGAAGAGTTGAGGATTTATGTTGCACTAGGCAAACTATCTCGAAATCATATGGCTTGGTTATTTAATTCTAAAAAATTTTTGCTGAAGTAGAGTTGTTTTGCTGACGAAGATGGTCGTGCTGCCCACCGTGCACCAAGCTCCTTATTGTTGCAGTGGTTTAGTTTTAGAAGATTGTAATCAAAAGAGAAGAGAAGAGTTTGGTTTTAGGAATCTTAAAGTTCAAGTGTTTTTTGTGTTTTAGTTAAAACAAATCTTATGGTTGATTATAACAGAACCGATTAAGATCCCACAGTTCCGTCATCCCGGCACCATTATTTTCATTGAATTCACTTAGTCCAGATGAATTTTCTAAACTCAACTGAATGAGTTCCACACTTTCATTTAGACCGTGGGAAATCCCGTTAGCAACACGTGGGTTACATCATCTGAGGTATTCTCGATCATTCAACGAGTCGTTTTAATTTAGTTGCAATTGTAGTTTTTGTGTTTTGTTTGTGATTAAATTTTGAGTTGTTTTTATATTTTGAAATGTTGTGGCGGTGATTTTTTATCTTGCAGTGACTTTTAATTTAGTTTTGGTTTCAATTCAAGGACTATCCTAAAGGTTTTGGTTTTCATGCAACAGTTGTTTATCATGCAAGAAAAGTAAAATGCATTTGCAATAAAGTAAATTGCACTAAAATAAAAGCGTACCTGGAGGGTCTTCCCGTCATCCCAAGCTGCACTTAAAACACATGTCAAGGCATTTAAATATTTCGACAAGTACCTAGGTAAAGCTATGGAAAAGGTTTTGGTTGTCTATCAAAATCCTAATCCTATAGCTAGTCATCTCCTATGACGTCTAGGTTCTTGTGTTTTGGTTTAAGGATGATTTTCTTCATCAAAGAACAATTAAGTTCAATTGTTCTTATAAACGTCCTATCATATTGAGGAAGTGCTTAAGACAAATCTTAAACATCTTTTCAATATTTCAAGGATCGTTTTAAGTCCAAGAGAATTTAATTATACAAGTGAATTAATCATCTGGGAATTTAAGTGTTATTCTTTTGCTCAGTGAACTTAGGACATTTGAATATCCTATAAGTGAGGTAACACTTCACTTGATGTTTCATTTAAGAGTTATAATAATAAGAGCTTTTAAAATGGCAAATCAAGTTATTAAGTATTTTTATGATTTAGACTTAATGATTTAATTCTAATTTTTGATTTAATTATAAAAAATTAGTTTAAGTTTGGAATAGTGTTCAATTTATTTTAGGTTTAATTCTTAATAATTTCTTTTGGGTTTTTTTTTAAATAATTTTAATTTAATTTAATTTAATTTAATTTAATTTAATTTACCTAAATTTAAATTTAATTTCAATTTAATTTAATATCAATTTAATTTTTTTTAATTTAATTTAATTTAATTTTAATTTAATTTATAATTTAGTTTAATTTAATTTAATTTAATTTGATTTTAATTTAATTTATTTTTTTAATTTAATTTAATTTTAATTTAATTTTAATTTGGATTATTATTTTAATCTTTTAATTAAGAATTAACTATTATTGAAGTGATTCATTTAGGGATTTTTAAATTAAAGAATAAATATCCTCTTAAATAATATCCCTACTTTATACTTTAAAAAAAAATTATTAATCTTCCAAATTTAATTAATTAATTAATTAAGGTTTACCTTAGTTATTCTTAAAATGATTGGTGGATTTCTACCCTTAACCATTTAAGTTTCAATCATCCAAAATCAGTTTAAAATCAAATATTTTACCCTCCCCTTTTGATTAATCTTAAAATTTTAATTAAAGGTTGAAAATTTTAATTACCATTTTTGCCCTCAAGCTTAATAATTCTATAACTCAATAAATTAAGCTCAAATGAACATGAAATTTTTATGTGACCTCACTTACATGTTAATTAAGACATTAGTGGAGAAAATGTGATTTTTCTGTATTTAATCTATTTATGTAATTATTTTTAATGGAAAATAGGGGTTTTTCAAGGGAAATTCAATAACATGACCAAGGGAATTCTTCTGTTCTTAAGAAAATTATGGGTCATTCCTAATGACCAGAGGACCATTTGGACAAATTTTGGTGATTTTTTAAATTTAATTTTATTTATTATAATTATTTTGAGTTTTGGAGTATTAATTAATTTAAAAATAAAATAAAGGTTGAAAAATGAATTTTATATTTTTCAAAAATCTTTCTGATATCAGAGAAATTAGAAACCAATTTTTATAATTTTCTGATTTTTCTTTGATTTATTAGAATTATTTTAGTGAAAAGGTTGGAAAAATACATTTTTTAATATTAAAAATTACATTAAGCCTTTAAAATTCAATATCTTACCCTAGGGACTTAGGAAAAATATTTAGTTTGTTCCTAAGTGATTAGAATTCAAAATGTGACATTTTGGTGATTTTTAATATTTTTGTGATTTTTATTATTTTTTTAATTATTAAAATATTAAAATAAGCTTAAAAATCAACTTTTCTAGAAAATTACAATTTTAATTTTCTTAAATTTCTCTAATATCATAGAGGCTCCAAAACCAATTTTGTAAATTTTTGAAAAGTATTTTGTGAGTTATGAATTTTTAAAGTTTAATTTTACCCATTTTTACTTAAGAGGCTTAATCAACACATTTAGTGGGGTTAATCAAGTCCAATTGTTTTCAAATTTTTATGTGGTGTTCTCCTATCCCTAAAGGACAGTGGAGAATTATTTTTCAGTTAATTTGATGAATGGTTAACCCTAATTAATTAAAGTTCACTTTTGGGTATTTAGGCCAATTAGGGTTATTCAAAGTGAATTAACTCAAAAACTATTTTTCCTAGGGTCCTCTGGTCATAAGAATCATCACCAAATTTTCCTAGAATATATTTCTCAACATGCTAATTATTGGAATTAAAATAATCAAAACAGTGGCATGAATTTGAAAAATCAATAACTTCTCATAGGGATGGCCTCTGACCTTGGAAAATTCAGGGAATGTTCCCAAGTTCAGAGGCTTCAAAAGCCCCATGGACTCGTGCCATGGTAAATTTCTTATATGCATAGAGAATTGAAATAGTGCAGAGAGTAAATAAATAATTAAAATAAAATACTTAATGAAATTACATGATTTCTTTTCCACATTATTCTCCTCTGTTCACTGAGCAAGAGCGTATTTTTATTTTATTTTTAGGATTTTTTTACACAAAGTTATGGATTTTCAAAGTTCTGGTAATTAAATAAATAGAAAATAACCCTAATTTCCTACTTATCCACGCGGCGCCATGCCATCCTCGACAGCTTCGAAAGGCCACGCGTCGTCTCCTGATTCTGCGCCGCCATCCGACTGAGTGCTCCAGGGGCCCGCTGTTCATGTCCCATTACTCTGTCAGGCGCGATCCTGGCCGTCCGCTCGATACACACGCGATCCGAAGGCTCCTGGTCATCATCTACGACTGGTGTGAACCCGTGACCGTCAACCTTCTAACCCTAATTTCTCACTCGATTCTCAACGGATTTTCGAGTTCTTATGCTCTATGGATTCGTCTTGAAGAGACGAACACATCCATACGGTAAACATGTATTGAAATTGACCTAAACTAAATTGAGAATCTCTGGAAGCTCGGGAAGAAGAGTGAGTCTATACCTTTGCTCAGAGAAGTGAAGCTTCGATCTGAGAGTTGTGTCACGTTCGATTGGGTCCAAGCAAGCTCCAGATGAAGTCCCTTGGCCTGCTGAATTGTCTAGGTATGATTTCGAGCAAGCCCGTTCACAAAGCTTGGAGGCTGGAAGCAATGGCTGGCCTGGAGAGGGGGCTTTTAGGGGGAAACCTCTTCTCTTGGTCTGCTAAAGGTGTAGGACCAATCAATTTGGGGATTGGCTCAATGTGGAGAAGTGTCCTGGTTTTGGGCTTAGATTTCAACTCTGAAATTGAGCTCACAGAGAGGAAATGGCAGGGGGATTTCAGTGGGGATGAAGTTCTCTATGTGTGGGGAGTAATCTGGAACAATTTTGGCAGAGTTTCCTTAACGTTTGTTTCAGCACCTCATTTGGACGAGAGTTGGTGGTGTTTAAATAGGCATGGCTGGAGGCTCTCCTAGGGGGAGTTAGGGCTTGGGATCAGCTGCTTAGGTCAAGGGAAGAATAGCCATGGTGGCCATTGGGCATGGGGTAGCTCAGCATGTGGGAATTCCAAACTTTGGCTCCTCCCAAGGTTTCGGCCATGGTGTTTTCCGGCGATCCAGGTGGCTGGCCGGTAGGCATGGGTCACCCTCAGGTTCAGGTGGATCAGGGCTGGGTTTTAGTGCAGTCAATTGGCCATGGACATGTGTAAAGGAGTTTGATTTAAATGGAATAGGAGAAGGCTCATTTTGGCTTGGTTTAGTTTAACTCATGCATTTGGGCTAGGTTCACCATCCAAGGCCTGACCTTGGGCTGAGGGAGAATCATTTGGGTCAGCTGAATTGAGGTAGTGAAGTCCCCATCCATGGTGAGGTGGCTAAGCATGGTTTAGTGTGTGACATGCTTAAGGTAAAAAAGGTTTAAGGGAGGTTTAAGAAAGAACCCCCTCTTCTTTCCATAAATGGACTAATGACAAGTCAAAGCCCTCATGGCTTCATGTGGCTTGAGAATGGCTTGTTCATGGCTCATCTTTGGCTTGGGAAAAGTTAAGTCAACTTCATGAAAAAGGGTTTTGTGAATTTTGGCATTTTGATGGGAATTGTTATGAGGCTTGATTTGGAATTGTTTAATTGATAAATTTGGACTTTAGGAATGATTTTAAATTGAATGTGTGATGAGGAAAAGTGTCATGTGGGCTTTAGATTGATTTGGGCTTTTGAATCTGGTGTAAGTGGGCTTTTAGGAGGGCTTAAGGGGATGACCCCTTTAGATTTAAGAATGAATTCATGGATGGGAATTTTGTAGAAGTTTGGGCTAAATAATTGTTGGGTTTGGTTTAGGAATATGTCATGTGTGATTTTTAATGAGTTTGGAGTGATTTGGGTTTGAATTGGGTTGGATTTGAGTTGATTTGGTAAATGGGCCAATGTAGGTCAAATTAGGCTAACTTAGGCCAATGTTGGGCTAGGGTTGAAATTAATGTACAATTAATGTTGGGAAATGTTTATGGGAGTGTTTCAAAGAGGTTTTGACTTTGGTTGGGTTTTGATTTTGGGATTTGGGCTTATTTGGGTTAGCTTTGGGTTTAGGTCAAAATTGGCCCTTTTGGTTTTGGGTTGAATTGGAGTGGGGTTTGGGTCCAAAATTTGGGCAAATCATGTTAGTTTTTTGTTTATGGGGATGTTAGGGAATGTTTAGAAAAGTTTTGGGGTTAATTGGAGTTGAATTGGTTTGGTTTGGGCTAAGTTTGGGTCATGGGTCCAAATTGGGCCTTAAACTCAAAAGTGAAATTGGACCCAAATGTAAATCAAATTGGACTTGGATTTGGTCTAGATTGATATTGTGGATATTCAATTGAAGTTTAGAATTGAATTGGACCAAAATTGGAGTCAATTGGGTAGGTTTGGTTTGACATTGAGTTCACTTGGGTTAAGAATGGGCTAAATTGGGGGTTTTCGAAAAAGTGGGGTAAATTGACAAAATCAGCCCATGGTGTAGTTGAACAAAATTAAATTGGGAATATTTAGGATTTTTTGGAATTTTCTGGGAATTTTCTGAATTTTTGGATTTTTTGGCTAAGAGGGGCATTTTGGGTATTTGGAGGGTATTGGGGGTACTTTCGGAATTTTTGGTATTTTTGGCTATGGATGATCAATTTGAGTGGTGAGGAAATGTTCAAGGTTAATTTTGGGGAATTTTGGGTGATTTGAAAATTTTGGAGGATTTGGGCAATTTTAAGGGCTTTTGGTAGGTTTGATAGGTGTAGGGTCCCCGGGGTCAAAAATTGAAATTTTGGAAAAGAGAAGATTGATCAAATATGAGTGAAATGGAATCAATTTGATTGAGCCATGAAGCCATATTAAGCCTATATGAGCAATGAGAGGACTCATTTGAGGCATTCACCATGTTGTTCCTAACCCTCTTAGCCAGGGGCTTAGGGGTTAAGGTCCATCCATATGAATTACCTAAATGAGTCAAGGAGTCAAGTTGGGTATGGGTGTGGTTTTAGGATTTGGATTGTGTGTGTGAGAGTGTAGAGTATGAGTGTAGTGAGTGTGTAAGTCAACCTTTACCAGACCAAGCTACCCAAGGTGGTTCTAAGGCCAAAGAGTCCTATGGGGAACTCATCCTTTAAACCTTCACTTTTGATTTCAACCCTTTAGGTGATTAGGGGTCTACAATCAAGCTTGTGGGGTTTGCAGGGAGTTAAGAGGTGTTTGAATTTCTAAGTGGTAGGTTCCATTTCTAGTCCTCTAAGATTAGTCAAAGGAAATGCCTAAGGCTAGATCCTAAGTACTAAAGAGAGAAACAAAAGACCTCATCAAAAATGAGGTCAACAAATGGACCCCCGATAGGTGTGGTGTGCTAACCAAGCATATCGCGTGTATTGACATTAACCGAAGAGATGAACAGAACCAAAACAGATGTCCAAGTAACAAACTTAGGGCGAAGTATAAGAAATTTCTGCTGGGGAGTATCAGATAAATCTCCAAGACTGAAGATTCCAGAACTCTCACTGGGGAAGAAGGAGGTGAATTTTAGATCACAAGATTTCAAGAGATTGGATCTTAGATTCGTTTCATTTTCTGTTTTAAGTTTTTTCAATTTTGAGTTTGAATTTCAATTTGAGTTTCAATTTTGATTTTATGCGGAGGAAAAAGTAGGGCTAAGGCCCACCCGAATGCATTTGTATGCTGAGAAGGAAGCATGACTGAACCTATTCCAAATGCTGACGAAGAATAGGACAAAGCCTATCCGAAATGCAAAGTGCTTTGATTTCAATTTCTTGCTGAGAGGATCAAATTTTGAGATTGCTGAGAAAGAAGTAGGATTGTGCCTATCTCGAGTGCTGAGAATTGCTGAGAAGGGAGTAGGGCGGAAGCCTATCCCGAATGCTGAGATTTGCTGAGATGGGAGTAGGGTGGAAGCCTATCCCGATTGGTGAGATTGCTGAGATGGGAGTACGGCGGAAGCCTATCCCGATTGCTGAGATTTGCTAAGATGGGAGTAGGGCGGAAGCCTATCCCGATGCTTGAGATTTGCTGAGATGGGAGTAGGGCGGAAGCCTATCCCGAATGCTTAGATTCGTTGAGATGGGAATAGGGGGAAGCCTATCCCGATTGCTGAGATTTCTCGAGATGGGAGTAGGGCGGAAGCCTATCCCGAATGCTGAGATTGCTGAGATGGGAGTAGGGCGGAAGCCTATCCCGATTGCTGACATTTGCTAAGATGGGATTAGGGCGGAAGCCTATCCAGAATGCTAAGATTGCTGAGATGGGAGTAGGGCGGAAGCCTATCCCTATTGCTGAGATTTGTGAATGCAGAGATTATGAAAACATATTGCTGAGATTTATGAATGCAGAGATTGAAAATATGCTGAGATTTACGAATGCCGAGATTATGAAAACATATTGTAAAGTGCAGAGATTGAACATATGCTGAGATTTATGAATGCTGAGATTATGAAAACATATTGTTGAGATTTATGAATGCCGAGATTATGAAAACATATTGTAAAGTGCAGGGAATGTTTGTAAAAGTTCATGTGGATTTGAAAAATTCTTTTTAATGTTTGGATTTTTATGAAAGAGAGTTCTTATCTATTTTCCTCTTTTTTTTGTTCTTTGTTCGAAGTTCATTTAACTTTAATGGCGTTTCCCAGTCAATTTGCACAAAAGAGGTGAAGGCAAAATGTGACATGGTCACTTTCATTCCAATCTTGTTGAAGATACATCATACAACTCGATCTGAAATATTCTTCATACAATCCATGACTCAAAACGAACTATGTATGATTCTCATTGATCCATCCAAAAGTATCTTCTAAATCCATGTCTGAATAGTAAGGTACATGGTCAATAACATCACCTTCCAAGCCACCCTTGGCAGAAATGCCGCATGGGTGTGCGTTGGAGGTGTGATACCTCCCATGTAACTCACAGCTCGTATGGCCGGAGACTCTCTAATTATGGATCTGGTTGGAAATGGTATGGTGCCTTTATGGTGTCCATTCTTCTAAAGGTGACAGAGATCCGCTCCACTGGTACTCCTGGTATGCAATGTTTTGCGATATCCGCTCCATTTCCTTGTAGTATCATGACGGAACCTACCGGAAGTGGTATCTCCACTGGCCCTCGGAACTTGCCCGGACCTCGCTATCCGGAGGTCAGATCCGAACATGATATTGCACTGGTTAACGAACGAAACTGTGCAGAAAGGTCTGACAAAGTCGTGGTGGCCTATGTGTGGAGGTATGCAGTCGCCCTTCTGATAGATGTTGATGATGCAACTGTTGGGTATACAGTCTGCTGGCAGTACCCTCCACGTTATCATTCTTTTCACCATTCTTTTAATTATTCTTGGCATGGGATCCACCTCACCGTGACGGAGTATTCCTGGTGGATTCCCTTTTCTGTCTTCTACGAAGTTATAGCAACATCCGCATTGTATTGTGACTCTTCCTTTCCCCAGCATCCACTTCCGGGGTTCTGAATAAGTCTTTTCTCTCAGACGGCCTGCTCGAACCATCTTCTGAAGTTCTAGAATGCAATCCACAATCTGTTATTGTTCATATTCTGAGAATACGTCTGTATGTAGCTCGAGGCCCTCCAGCATGTTGATTCTTTTGCCTCCAATCCTTTCAAAGTATTCAAAGGTCTTCTTTTCAACTAGCTACATTTTCTCCAGCTCATATTATGGAATTATCTAAAGTCCTCGGTGTCTGGTAACGTACTGTGGGATGTATGGTTCAACCCCAGCACGTTCTCCTGCATGTCTCAGCTTCTCGGGGATAGTCTCCGTAGGGACATCCTCCGGGGTTGCTTTCGCAACAAGACTCTCCGGGTCTGCTACATCTGCTCGGCATTGAGGCACCGACTCCATTTCTGTTCTTCCTGGTATTTCTGTCATCTGTTCCAACCTTTTTGGAGTTGGCTTTCTTCTTTCTCGTATTTCTTTCATCTGTTCCAACCTTTTTGGAGTTGACCTTCTTCTTTCTGGTTCCTGCCGAACCGCTCTCCTTGGAGCATTTGCACTAACAGTACCATCGTCCGTCCATGTTGATCTTCTGCTAACATGGTCGACATCTTGCGAATACGACGATTCTTATTTCGTCGCTGGGTAGCAGTGAGAGTAGATCTTCTCACTCCTTGAATTTCTATGGGCGCGGCGCTGACAAGCTCACCTTCTGCCGTAGCAACCATGGACTTAATTTTCTTATCTTCTGCGGCGTTTGTTTTTCTTTTCTTGTTGTTGGATTGGTGGCTCGGGCCACCCACTTTCATCACTGTTTGGCTGTGAAGTTCTTCTCGATCGACTGGGATCCAATCATTTTCTTCGTATTGTAAGCCAGCTAGTGTAAAGTCCGAGTCAATCTCTATCACTGCTCCATCCTTCACCTTCTTTTCATCGAGTGCGAGACTCACGCCATTTCTAAAGTTTAAGACCAACCCCCGTTCGACATTTCCCCGCACAAAAGACAAGGAAAGGATCAGGGGCTGTACTAAGAACAAGAACATTAAGAAAACATTTATCACCGAAGATTTTTATTCACTTATTTTAATTTTTAAGGAAAGTAGGAAAAGATGAAGAAAGGTCAAGAACAATATTTGATTCGAACGGAAGGGTAAAACTTTATTTTTATGATTTCACGTATTTTTTTAGTACATTTTATTTATTTATTTTTTGTGTTTTTGGGTTCGGACCCAGTCACAAAGTGATTATCTCAACCGTGTTTCTAGGGATAGGACTCTATTTTAGAGGCCACCCTTTGAAACATCAGGTTGCGTAATAGTTTTTTAAATATCATCCATTAATTGGAAGCATTTGTCGCTCTTCTTGGCAATTCACAAATTGGTAGGAGCCTCCTGAGTAGACTGCCTCGACCACAAACGGCCCTTCCCAAGTCGGTTCAAATTTTCCTCCTATCTTGCGATGTCCAAGAATAGGTCTTCTGAGAACAAGAACTAAGTCACCAACTTTGAAAGTTCTTGGGCGGACCAGTTTACCATGGGCCTGGATCATCTTAGCTTGGTATAGTTTCAAATTTTGTTGAGCTGCAAGTCTTTTCCCTTCCAAGTTTTCCAGTTCTTCCAGTCGTAATCTGGCATTTTCTTCTGTAGTAATTTTATTTGCAACTGCAATCCTGAGTGATGGAAGATGGACTTCCAATGGTAACACTGCCTCGGCCCCGTACACTAAAGTGTAAGGCGTAGACTGAGTAGAAGTCCTGATGGTTGTCCTATAGGCCCATAAGGCTTCTAACAACTTCTCGTGCCAATTTCTCTTGTTGTCATTCAAAGTTTTCTTTAAAATTTGAACGAGAGTTTTATTAAAAGCCTCGGCCAAGCCGTTCGCTCTTGGGTAATAGATTGTTGAGTATCTCCAATCGATTCCATTTCTCCTGACAAAATTGTTGATTTTTGTACTTCTGAATGCGAACTCATTATCTGAAATAATTCTGCGCGGTACTCCGAAACGGTAGACGACTTGATTTTTGAAAAATTGTAGCACGTGGTGTGCTTTTACTTCTCTAAGTGGAGCTCGCTACGCCCATTTAGAAAAGTGAGTACGTAGGCTGCAAGGATGAAGCGATGTCCTCTTGAAGAAGGCGGTTCTGTCGGACCCACTATATCCGTGCCCCAACACTCAAATGGCCACGATGCAATTGTCGGTGTAGCACATTTAGAGTTTGGTGTAGAACCACTCCGTGCACTTGGCACTGGTTTCAACTTTTGGCAATCTTCATGCAATCAGTCATCATCGAGGGCCAGTAATACCCTAGTCTTTTAATTTTCATTTTCATTTTCGGACTCGGTCGATGAGCGCCACAAAGTCTCGAATGCACTTCTTTGACAATTTCACGAGCCTCGGACCCACTCGGGCATCTTAACCACATCGATCAAAAGACCTTCGTATAATGTATTGTTTATTAATGCGTAATACGGAGCTCTTTTCTTGATTTGATGTGCTAATGACTTATCATCTGGTAATTTCCCTATTTGCAGGTATTCTATTAGCGGCTGACGCCAATCTTCTGTGTTTTTCGTCACTGCTGCAACTGATTCCTCTGCTTTTTTTGATTTTTGTATCATATCCATGTCGAGCTGTGATAGGACCTGTCGTCCCTGAACTAACACTTCAACTGACTCATCTTGTAAGCAGGTAAATTCTTTTGCAAGGCGAGCTTGCGCATCTGCGAGAGCATTTTCTCTTCTGGGGATCTTGTAGATTGTTACATTCGGAATTTGTTCCAACAGTTTCATGGCATACTGAAAGTATTGCTCGAGTCTTGGCTTTAAGATTTTGTATTGTCCTGCGACCTGTTGAATGATCAACTGAGAATCTCTATAGATGTTGATGTCTGTTATTCCCATCTGAATGGTCAATTCTAGTCCTGTTATGAGGGCCTCGTATTCTGCCTCGTTGTTTATGCACGGCTTTGTTAAATGGTAGGATTATCTTAACATCCCCCGCTCCGATGTTATAAAGATTAGTCCGATTCCTGCCTTACCGGGCACTATAATTTGCAATTCTTTGTCTTTCTATGCTGAGGATGCTCCGTCGAAGTATAGTTCCCAGCGTCGATCATCAGTGTCTTCTAGGTTCATTATATGTTCATCTGGCAAGTCGTCATTGAGAGGCGATTCTACCGGCAAAGGGTGTGCTGCAAGGAAATCCGCTAGGATTTGTCCCTTTACGGCACGAAGAGGCAAGAAAGTTATATCGAATTGCAATAGTATCATTGACCACCTGGCAAGCACTGCCGGAAAGTGTTGGACGGGTCATCAAATATTGCAATGGATTAACTTTCGAAATAAGGTTGACCTTGTGAGAGAGCATGTAATGCCTGAGCTTTTGGGCGGTGAAGATCAGGGCCAAACAATGCTTCTCAATTGGAGGATACTTTACTTCCATTGGAATCAAACGAGGGCTTAAATAGTAGAGATCATTTTCTTTCCCCTCATCATTGACCTGGGCTAGCAAGGTTCCAAGGGAGTCATCTAGAGCCGCGGTATAAAGTATCAACGGTCTACCTGAGACTGGGGCTGCTAAGATAGGAGGTGTCATTAAGTATTGCTTGATGTCCTCGAAGGCCCGTTGGCATTTCTCTTTCCAAATGAATTTGGCGTCCTTTTTAATTAATGCCGAGAAGGGCTGACATCTACCTGACAAGTTCGAGATAAAGCGTCGAAGATATGCCAGCTTCCCTTAAAAGGATCGTAGTTGTTTTAAGGTTTTGGGAGGCGGCATTTCTAAGATAGCTTTAATCTTTTCCGGATCGATTTCGATCCCGCGATGTTGGACAACAAATCCTAAGAATTTCCCTGAGGTGACGCCGAAGGCGCATTTTAAGGGATTCATCTTAAGGTTGTATTGCTTTAGTCGCTCGAAGACAATTCTCAAATCATACAGGTGATCTTCCTTCAGTTTGCTTTTGATGACCACATCATCCACGTAGCACTCAACTTGGTTGTGAATGAGATCATCAAAAATCTTTGTCATCGCTCTTTGGTATGTCGCTCCTGCGTTCTTTAGTCTGAATGACATTATTGTGTAGCAACATACTCCTATCAGCGTTCTGAAAGCTGTGAGCTTTTCGTCTTCTGGTGCCATCTTTATCTGGTTGTATCCTGAAGATCCATCCATGAAAGAGAATATTTCATGTGTCAAAGCAATGTCGATCATCAATTCTGGGATTGGTAGTGGAAATTCATCCTTCGGACATGCTTTGTTCAAGTCTCTAAAATCTACACAGATTCTGATCTGACTATTCTTCTTTCTGACTGGTACCACGTTGGCTAGCCAAGTTGGGTATTGTTCTTCACGAACAAATTTAGCGTCTATTAGCTTCTTTTCAGTTATTACTTGTTGTTCAATTTCTAGAGGCATTCTTCTGGAAGCTTGTCTGATTGGAATGGAAGTAGGATCCACTCCTAGCCTGTGAACTGCAACTTCTGGAGCTAATCATGGCATTTCAACGAAACTCCAAGCAAAACAGTCTTTGAATTCCATTAATAGCTTGATCATTTCCTTAGAATCTTCTTTATTGAGTAAGGAGCTAACAAAGGTTGGTCTAGGCTTTCGCTAGTACCTAAGTTAACTTCCATTAACTCATCTATTGTGGATTTGACTTCTTCTTCAAATTCTGGTGGAGCATCTCCAATTTGCGGATCTTCGAAGCTCTTACGTAGTTTCTAAACAGTCTTCATTAGGTTCGCAGGTGACAACCAAGCAAAATTCCGTATCATCAACTGAACTTACTGTGCCGAATCCGAGACCATGTTTTGAATTGGGAGGCCGACCGACATTATTCCATAATTTTTTGAAGTGTTGTGCTCGGCCTTTTGTCCATTGGCGAGGTAAGACACCACGTTGAATTAAATTCTGAACACAGGGAGAGTACCACTCAAAAGGTAATTCCATTAATTCGGAAGAAGTGACATCTTCAAATTGTACATTCTTCTCAGTATTTGAAGAAGAAGTGCCACGGTAAAATTTGATTGGCTTTGCACCGCTGCTATGTACTTCTTTGACCACCATACCCTCAATCTTATTAGACTGGATCGGGGTCAGGGTCATAGTGTGCACATAGTGGTTAATCTTCTCGTACATCGATTTGTATTCTTCGTTCTTTTCATCTTCGAGAGAAATCTTGAATTGTGGTTTTTTCGGTTTCTTGTATGTTGCTTCTTTCTTGATTTCTCTTCTTCCTCGGAAGCTGTTTTCCCGATCAACGTTGATCATCCGCTTTTCGTCCAACTGTCCCAGTCTCTCTTCCACGACCTCATCCCCGGCCTCGACCTTGGATCCGAGCTCTGGAGAAACCTTCACCATCTCGCCGTAAGGGAGTGGTGAGTGACTGTTGGACTAGAACTTCAGGTTTTTTATTGTCTCGAATTTCTTTTGCTTCATTTGGCACGGTGTTTCTGGAGAAGATCGTCTTCTTCGGAGGTGCGTAATAAGCTGCATCTTCATGGACTCCAATCTCATGTACGGAGAAAGGTTGCAAATCACGTTTAATGCACTGTTCTCCTCCTTCGTAGTATTTTATGCATTGATGTAGAGACGACGGTACCATCCGGTTCTCATGTATCCATGGTCGGCCCAGTAGCGCGTTGAACGATGTTTCGGAATCAATTATATGGAATTTCGCGGTTGTCTTTGCTAAATCACCGGTCTTCATTAACAGTGTTATTGATCCAAGTGCTCTTTCTCCTTTCTAGTTGAATCCTCTTAGTAACATCTTGTCCGCTTCAAGCTCGCGAGCATCAATTTCCAAGTATGCTAGTGTCCGAAGATTCATTATGTTGATCGATGCTCCTAGATCCACCAATACTCTGGTGAGTGTAAATTTTCCGATTGTAACTGAAATGCACAATGGTCGGTTGTGATCAGCTGTCCCAAGCAGTAGATCACTGTCCGTGAAGGTAACACCTCGCTGTTCCTTTAACGAGCAAACCTCGTCTAAGGAATCTCCTGCCATCTGAGCTAAACAAATCTCCGGATCAAGTAAGGCCTTGATCGAGCTTCCCTCATCTCTTTTGATAAGATGAGAGCGTCGTAGATGCTCGGTTTCTTGCGCGGTTTCCTAAGATGGGCTAGCACGTTATAGTCCACTTTGTTATCATGTGTCTCAGTTTCTTCCCGAAGGGGTAATTCTTCTGCTGGGGTTGATTCTTCCTGAACAACCACCTGCATTCCTTTGTCTTTTGGACCCATTCTCGGAGGTAGAACCTTTCCGCTCCTTAAGTTGACTTCTGAGATTTCTTCTGAATCTGGTAATGAGTTTACTGGTGTCTCCTTTTGAATCGGCATGACAGGTTCTTCTGGAGTCGCTTCGGAATCTGAAAGCTCTAACTCTATTGTTATTGGAGCTCCTTGAAATTAACAAATAAATTCATTACTTGTTGAACTTTCGTAGCCTTCTTGGTGAATGTCTTCTTTATCATCGTGATTATCGAGGTTGTGTATAATTTGAGAATTGTTATTTGTATCGGAATTGAGATCTGGATTAGATTGGTTGTCGTTAGTTGCGTAATCGTTAGAAACAGTCAAAACGTAGCCAACGCAATAACTCTTATCATTATAAGATCCCGCCGGAGTGAGCAGATAATCATACAGAGCCAGAGGTTCGAGGAATTTTTCCCCCGAATAGGAAACAACCATCCTAAGATAAGCAGCCCCTAGTCTAGCCTTAGGAGCCTCGATCCTTTCTTCTTCTACGATCTCTTTCTTTTCTACAGTCTTTTCCTCCTGGGGCGGTTCTTCAATTGCTAGTGATAGTGCCGGCTTGGCAGGTTTCAAACTCTGAGTTGAAGCATGCTCCGAAGCGGCCTAGATGTGCTCCAAAATTTTCTTCGATGAATTTGTCCAGACAGTACTCCATCCATCATCAGTCGTGTAAGGGTCTATCGGAATAATGTGATCCGTTGAAATAACATTGACAGAACCTCATTTCTGGGGTTCATTCATGTATTCCTTTGGAATAGTTATGTTCCCCTTTGGGAGATTGTTGTCAAGCCAACTCTTGAAGGTGATGCAATCCTCTATCTTATGTCCGAGCATCCGGTGGTAAGGGCAGTAGTTGGGATGGTCTTTCTTATTAACTTCCTCCGGCTTCTTGGGTTCTGGCAGTTGAAAATCTGAAGTCTTCATCAAACTGCGGAACATATTTGGCACTCCTTCATTCTTGAACGGATATTCTCTGTTTATGAGCTCCTTTAACTTGCGCTGCGGGCGAGGCGGTTGCTCATGTTGTTGAGTTGGCTGATAACCAAGTCGAGGTTGTTAGTAGTTCTGCTGAGGTTGCTGATAGCTGGGCTGCGCTCGCTCCGGCTGTATTTGCATTGGTTGCTTGCCCTTATCGATCGCCACGACGATCCCAGATTTCTTTTTGAATGCCTTCACAGGCTTCTGTTTGTCCGTCTTGTCGACGAAACTTAGCTGTTTCGCTTCCTCTTGCAAGCTTCCGGCCTTACTTAACAACTTCTCGAAAGTCTTAATCATAAATCCCTTAAGGAGAAGTGCTATCGGGCCGTGAATGCTTTTAAGCAAGATACCGACTGCATGCTACTCTTGTAGCTGTGGCTCACACTTCATGCTTAGATTTTTCCATCGAAGTATGTAATCCACTAAAGTCTCGTTCGGTTTCTGTTTCTCCACCACTAAGTCACGAATGGTGATATGGTGCTGAGCTCCACCAAACCGTTTCACGAAGAGATTTTCCAATTCTGTAAATGTCTTTACCGAACCGTTTGGTAACTACGCATACCAATCAAACGCGATCCACGACGAGTCAGCGACGAATTGTCGGAAGAGTAAAGCGTCACTTCCACCGGCGTTGTAACAACTGGCACAAAAATGTGCAACATGCTGTTGAGGATTTCTGGTACCATCAAAAGTCTTGAACAGAGGTGGTACGAAGCCTTTTGGGTATTGTACTCCATCAAATTCTTCGGGGTAAGGTCTACCCGTCTGAATAGATGCTCCGCTCTTAGAGTGTGCTAAGGCTTCTCGCACTCCGTTGTTCCATCATGTTCTTGATGTCCTTCTGCGGAATCATGTTCGAGTAGAATCCTTCTTTGGCTGATCATCTCCGTTAATGGATGTAATCTCGTTTCCTCCGTCTGTAATATGAAAAACTTCTGGAGGTGTTTCTCTTTGGGGTTGAACCTGACTCTGAAGAGTGGCTAGAGCTGCATCCATCTCTTCCATCCTTTTTGCCATTTGAGAGATTGTATCATCTTTTTCTCGAATTTGTGCTCTTAAAGCTTCCGGTTCATCTCTTTCCGCAACTGCTGGGGCACCTTGCGAAGCTGATGATGCTCGTGTCTCGACCATGTTGATCTCCACATATTCATCATCCATGAACTTCGACGAGTCAACTTCATCTCCAAATTTTTCTTCTCTTTCTCTTGCTAATCGTTGAATGTCGATTCTTAGCTTTTCCATAGCGTCCTCCAATGGTCTTTTTCGTGCAGTTTCACAGTTGTATCGTGACGGTTGTTGAACTTCCTTTCCGGGAGTCCCCTTCATTGCAGTGACGCTCTCTTCGGACTCGAGTCTCCTGACGAGACTTTCCTTTACGGTCGTTGTTTCGGTCTTAATTGGCCGGTAGTAGGACGCCATACCATCCTTCTAGCAGCAAAGGCCTAGGACCGGATGGTGCGTACGCTAAATGCTTGGAAGGTGGTATCCTCACGATCCGTAAACCCGAAACAACAATAGGTGGACTAGCTTTCATCTTCTTATTCGGCTTTTCGCGAGTGCTAACGGGTTCTACTCGCGGCCCAAGACGAGATTTGGTCGGCACCCGCCCTATTCTTCTTAAAATCTCTGATACAGGACATTTCTCTTTCTTTGCTAATTTTTCTATCACAGTCTGCAGTCGGGCAAATGGTGTAGTCCTAGCCCTTTTCTTTCGGCTGTCGCTATAGTATGCGGGTCGAGGTAATGCAGAAGCAATCTTGCGGACATTCTCCTCGTCAGCTGCGGCGAAAAGGGGATGGAATCTACTTCCTTCCAAAAGCGGTGTGTATTCAGGCAATGGTATGTACTCAGGTAGTGGTGTGTACTCGAGGATTTCTTCTAAGAAAGCGACTTCGGCGGCTACGGCGCTACGGCAATCTTCCTACCTCTGTTCCTTCTCTGAGTCCGTGTTAGGGGTGGAACCCTTGAGCTGGACCCAATTTCGAAAACAGAAGGTCTTGCACAAAAGTCTGTACCCTCCACGGTAACATGTTCGTTTCAAATTTGAACTTCCTTCCCCTTTATTTTGGCAGAAGCCGGGGTAGGTGCAGAGACGACTAGACCTGTGGGTGTAGAGACAACAGTCCTCCTATGGACAGTAGTATTCTTCTCGGTCGGAACCCTTAGCAGGGGAGGGAACTCTTGGGCTGACTTCAGGTTGAATTCAATCAAAGGTCTCTCAGTTTCTGATTCTTTGACATTTGTGTTCTCGAATCCTTGTCTGAAAAGGATAATCCCATTGTTGGGCAGCTCATCCTTGTAAACAACGAAGTCTAGTCCATTGGTGAAGGAGAAAATCAGCTTTGGGGCAGACATTTTCTGCAAGGTAGATTCTGATTGTCAGTCCCAAGTTATGCTTCTTCTCATTGGAAAGAAAATAAAGGAATCGAAAAGAGTCCGAACACATGTTTGTTCATGTATATATAAAAAGAAGTTATAGTTTAAAGGAGTCGTTCATTAGAGGATTTGTTCATTAGGAACAAAATATTTAAAGGTATAGAGAAGGTAAGGAGTTCGATTTAGAATTGGAAAGGAAGAGGAAATCTCATGCAAGGCTTCTCGTCTCAAAGGATCACTCCTAAACTAACACCTATTGGGGGTCCACCCCACCTCAGAAAAGAGGTAAAAGGATCTCGGAACCTCTCCGTTTAGGGGTGTTTAAACAGTGGCTCCTAAATCTGAGAGGAGTTGGCCATACTAGTTCAAGACAGAAATGAACATGGTATTCCAACAGAAGAATGGTAGTTTGGCCCACTAGGGGCATGGGCTTACTACCGATTTATGAAAGCAAAGTCATTTAATCAAAATGGAGAGAGGAACTATTCGCCAGCGAAGTCGCTAGAAGTTGTCGGCATATTTTTAGGTTGTGTTTTATTTTTGAAAAGAGGTCGCAAACAGAAATTATCGGCGAATTTTTAATTTAATTTAAATAAATAATTTGAAAAGTAGTATTTGATTTTTAAAATAATTTTAAATTTGAAATTTTTAAGATATGAAATCAAAGCTGATCTCACATCCCGAATAGTTAAAATAAACGAGCACCGCACCACAAACCGTGTATCTATCCCGAAGAATAGGCACACTTGCTTGACGATGGGGCTCGATTAAATATACTAGAAGATTTGTGATATCCGTTTGGTTTGCGAACCAATTTTATAAGCCAACAAATTCCCCTGCTTAATATAAAGGAATTAAGTAGGGTTTATATTACCTAGGTTCTTAAAGTTCCCTATAAGGGCAAGCCCCTATAGTTAATTACATCTTAAATGAAGTAAATCATTTAAGAAAACTCTCGATAATGATCAGTGACTTTGCTCTCGAGAATTTCAAAGTTTAAGGTTTTCAAAGGATTGGATTTTGGAAATTTCAACAGGGAATGGATCAAATTTAGAACGGTTATTTTCGGGAGTCTAATGGAAGAGGAGTAGGAGAAGCTGGAGATCCAAGAAGAATCTTGGCAACTTCCCGAACTATCCTATTGTTTGGCTCGGATTTAAGAAAATCCTAATATTATTTGATATTTCAATCTTGCCAGTTCTAATTAATTTAGACTTATATTTGTACGATAAAATCATACAAATAACCTCGAAGATATGAGGGTTTATGTCGTACTAAACGACTACCTCGGAGTCCTAAGACCGGTTAGGGCTTAATTTATATGACATGATCATGCGAATGCCTAACGAAGAGTTGAGGATTTATGTTGCACTAGGCAAACTACCTCGAAATCTTGTGGCTTGGTTATTTAATTCTAAGAAATTTTTGCTGAAGTAGAGTTGTTTTGCTGGCTAAGATGGTCGTGCTGCCCACCGTGCTCCAAGCTCCTTGTTGTTGCAGATGTTTAGTTTTAGAAGATTGTAATCAAAAGAGAAGAGAAGAGTTTGGTTTTAGGAATCTTAAAGTCCAAGTGTTTTTTTTGTTTTAGTTAAAACAAATCTTAAAGTTGATTATAACAGAACCGATTAAGATCCCACGGTTCCGTCATCCCGGTACCGTTATTTTCATTGAATTCACTTAGTCCAGATGAATTTGCTAAACTCAACTGAATGAGTTCCACACTTTCATTTAGACCGTGGGAAATCCCATTAGCAACACGTGGTTACATCATCCGAGGTATTCCCGATCAGTCAACAAGACGTTTTACTTTAGTTGCAATTGAAGTTTTGTTTTACGTTTGTGACTAAATTTTGAGTTGCTTTTATATTTTGAAATGTTGTGGCGGTGAATTTATATCTTGCAGTGACTTTTAATTTAGTTTTGGTTTCAATTCAGGGACTATCCTACAGGTTTTGGTTTTCATGCAACAGTTGTTTATCAAGCAAGAAAAGTAAAGTGCATTTGCAATAAAATAAATTGAACTAAAATAAAAGCGTACCTGGAGGGTCTTCCCGTCATCCCAAGCTGCACTTAAAACACATGTTAAGGCATTTAAATATTTCAACAAGTACCTAGGTAAAGCTATGGGAAAGGTTTTAGTTGTCTATCAAAGTCCTAATCCTATAGCTAGTCATCTCCTATGACGTCTAGGTTCTTGTGTTTTGGTTTAAGGACGATTTTCTTCATCAAAGAACAATTAAGTTCAATTGTTCTTATAAACGTCCTATCATATTGAGGAAGTGCTTAAGACAAATCTTAAACATCTTTTCAATATTTCTAGGATCTTTTTAAGTCCAAGAGAATTTAATTATACAATTGAATTAATCATCCGGGAATTTAAGTGTTATTATTTTGCTCAGTGAACTTAGGACATTTGAATATCCCATAAGTGAGGTAACACTTCACTTGATGTTTCATTTAAGAGTTATAATAATAAGAGCTTTTAAAAGGGCAAATCAAGTTATTAAGTATTTTTATGATTTAGACTTATTGATTTAATTCTAATTTTTGATTTAATTATAAAAAAATAGTTTAAGTTTGGAATAGTGTTCAAGTTATTTTAGGTTTAATTCTTAATAATTTCATTTGGGTTTGTTATTAAATGATTTTAATTTTATTTAATTCAATTTAATTAAATTAAATTTACTTTAATTTAAATTTAATTTAAATTAAATTAAATTTCAATTTAATTTTATTTTATTTTAATTTAATTTTATTTAATTTTAATTTAATTTAATTTTAATTTAATTTAATTTAATTTTAATTTAATTTTAATTTGGATTATTATTTTAATCATTTAATTAAGAATTAAGTATTATTGAAGTGATTCATTTAGGAATTTTTAAATTGAAGAATAAATATCCTCTTAAATAATATCCCTACTTTATAATTTCAAAAAATTCTATTAATCTTCCAAATTTAATCAATTAATTAATTAAGGTTTACCTTAGTTATTCTTAAAATGATTGGTGGGTTTCTACCCATAACCATTTAAGTTTCAATCATCCAAAATCAGTTTAAAATCAAATATTTTACCCTTCCCTTTTCATTAATCTTAAAATTTTAATTAAAGGTTGAAAATTTTAATTATCATTTTTGCCCTTCAAGCTTAATAATTCTATAACTCACTAAATTAAGCTCAAATAAACTTGAAATTTTTATGTGACCTCACTTACATGTCAATTAAGACATTAGAGGGGAAAATGTGGTTTTTCTGTATTTAATCTATTTATGTAATTATTTTTAATGAAAAATAATGGTTTTTCAAGGAAAATTCAATAACATGACCAAGGGGATTCTTCTGCTCTTGAGAAAATTATGGAGCATTCCTAATGACTAGAGGACCATTTGGACAAATTTTGGTGATTTTTTAAATTTTATTTTATTTATTATAATTATTTTGATTTTTGGAGTATTAATTAATTTAAAAATAAAATAAAGGATGAAAAATGATTTTTATATTTTTCAAAACTCTTTCTAATATCAGAGAAATCAAAAACCAATTTTTATAATTTTCCAATGGTCTTTTTCGTGCAGTTTCACAGTTGTATCGTGACGGTTGTTGAACTTCCTTTCCGGGAGTCCCCTTCATTGCAGTGACGCTCTCTTCGGACTCGAGTCTCCTGACGAGACTTTCCTTTTCTGGTCGTTGTTTCGGTCTTAATTGGCCAGTAGTAGGACGCCATACCATCCTTCTAGCAGCAAAAGGCCTAGGACCGGATGGTCTGTCTGCTAAATGCTGGAAGGTGGTATCCTCCCTGATCTGTAAACCTGAAACAACAATAGGTGGACTAGCTTTCATCTTCTTATTCGGCTTTTCTGCAGTGCTAACGGGTTCTACTCGCGGCCCAAGACGAGATTTGGCTGGCACCCGCCCTATTCTTCTTAAAATCTCTCATACATGACATTTCTCTTTCTTTGCTAATTTTTCTATCACAGTCTGCAGTCGGGCAAATGGTGTAGTCCTAGCCCTTTTCTTTCGGCTGTCGCTATAGTATGCGGGTCGAGGTAATGCAGAAGCAATCTTGCGGACATTCTCCTCGTCAGCTGCGGCGGAAAGGGGATGGAATCTACTTCCTTCCAAAAGCGGTGTGTATTCAGGCAATGGTATGTACTCAGGTAGTGGTGTGTACTCAGGGATTTCTTCTAAGAAAGCGACTTCAGCAGCTCTGGCCTTCCTGGCAATCTTCCTACCTCTGTTCCTTCTCTGAGTCCGTGTTAAGGGTGGAACCCTTGAGCCTGGACCCAATTTCGAAAACGAAGGTCTTGCACAAAAGTCCGTACCCTCCACGGTAACATGTTCGTTTCAAATTTGAACTTCCTTCCCCTTTATTTTGGCAGAAGCCGGGGTAGGTGCAGAGACGACTAGACCTGTGGGTGTAGAGACAACAGTCCTCCTATGGACAGTAGTATTCTTCTCAGCTGGAACCCTTAGCAGGGGAGGGAACTCTTGGGCTGACTTCAGGTTGAATTCAATCAAAGGTCTCTCAGTTTCTGATTCTTTGACATTTGTGTTCTCGAATCCTTGTCTGAAAAGGATAATCCCATTGTTGGGCAGCTCATCCTTGTAAACAGCGAAGTCTAGTCCATTGGTGAAGGAGAAAATCAGCTTTGGGGCAGACATTTTTACGCAAGGTAGATTCTGATTGTCAGTCCCAAGTTATGCTTCTTCTCATTGGAAAGAAAATAAAGGAATCGAAAAGAGTCCGAACACATGTTTGTTCATGTATATATAAAAAGAAGTTATAGTTTAAAGGAGTCGTTCATTAGAGGATTTGTTCATTAGGAACAAAATATTTAAAGGTATAGAGAAGGTAAGGAGTTCGATTTAGAATTGGAAAGGAAGAGGAAATCTCATGCAAGGCTTCTCGTCTCAAAGGATCACTCCTAAACTAACACCTATTGGGGGTCCACCCCACCTCAGAAAAGAGGTAAAAGGATCTCGGAACCTCTCCGTTTAGGGGTGTTTAAACGAGTGGCTCCTAAATCTGAGAGGAGTTGGCCATACTAGTTCAAGACAGAAATGAACATGGTATTCCAACAGAAGAATGGTAGTTTGGCCCACTAGGGGCATGGGCTTACTACCGATTTATGAAAGCAAAGTCATTTAATCAAAATGGAGAGAGGAACTATTCGCCGACGAAGTCGCTAGAAGTTGTCGGCATATTTTTAGGTTGTGTTTTATTTTTGAAAAGAGGTCGCAAACAGAAATTATCGGCGAATTTTTAATTTAATTTAAATAAATAATTTGAAAAGTAGTATTTGATTTTTAAAATAATTTTAAATTTGAAATTTTTAAGATATGAAATCAAACTGATCTCACATCCCGAATAGTTAAAATAAACGAGCACCGCACCACAAACCGTGTATCTATCCCGAAGAATAGGCACACTGCTTGACGATGGGGCTCGATTAAATATACTAGAAGATTTGTGATATCCGTTTGGTTTGCGAACCAATTTTATAAGCCAACAAATTCCCCTGCTTAATATAAAGGAATTAAGTAGGGTTTATATTACCTGGGTTCTTAAAGTTCCCTATAAGGGCAAGCCCCTATAGTTAATTACATCTTAAATGAAGTAAATCATTTAAGAAAACTCTCGATAATGATCAGTGACTTTGCTCTCAAGAATTTCAAAGTTTAAGGTTTTCAAAGGATTGGATTTTGGAAATTTCAACAGGGAATGGATCAAATTTAGAACAGTTATTTTCAGGAGTCTAATGGAAGAGGAGTAGGAGAAGCTGGAGATCCAAGAAGAATCTTGGCAACTTCCCAAACTATCCTATTGTTTGGCTCAGATTTAAGAAAATCCTAATATTATTTGATATTTCAATCTTGCCAGTTCTAATTAATTTAGACTTATATTTGTACGATAAAATCATACAAATAACCTCGAAGATATGAGGGTTTATGTCGTACTAAACGACTACCTCGGAGTCCTAAGACCGGTTAGGGCTTAATTTATATGACATGATCATGCGAATGCCTAACGAAGAGTTGAGGATTTATGTTGCACTAGGCAAACTACCTCGAAATCTTGTGGCTTGGTTATTTAATTCTAAGAAATTTTTGCTGAAGTAGAGTTGTTTTCTTTGGCTAAGATGGTCGTCTTGCCCACCGTGCTCCAAGCTCCTTGTTGTTGCGGATGTTTAGTTTTAGAAGATTGTAATCAAAGAGAAGAGAAGAGTTTGGTTTTAGGAATCTTAAAGTCCAAGTGTTTTTTGTGTTTTAGTTAAAACAAATCTTAAAGTTGATTATAACAGAACCGATTAAGATCCCACGGTTCCGTCATCCCGGTACCGTTATTTTCATTGAATTCACTTAGTCCAGATGAATTTGCTAAACTCAACTGAATGAGTTCCACACTTTCATTTAGACCGTGGGAAATCCCATTAGCAACACGTGGTTACATCATCTGAGGTATTCCCGATCAGTCAACAAGACGTTTTAATTTAGTTGCAATTGTAGTTTTGTGTTCTGTTTGTGACTAAATTTTGAGTTGCTTTTATATTTTGAAATGTTGTGGCGGTGAATTTATATCTTGCAGTGACTTTTAATTTAGTTTTGGTTTCAATTCAGGGACTATCCTACAGGTTTTGGTTTTCATGCAACAGTTGTTTATCAAGCAAGAAAAGTAAAGTGCATTTGCAATAAAGTAAATTGAACTAAAATAAAAGCGTACCTGGAGGGTCTTCCCGTCATCCCAAGCTGCACTTAAAACACATGTTAAGGCATTTAAATATTTCAACAAGTACCTAGGTAAAGCTATGGGAAAGGTTTTAGTTGTCTATCAAAGTCCTAATCACTATAGCTAGTCATCTCCTATGACGTCTAGGTTCTTGTGTTTTGGTTTAAGGACGATTTTCTTCATCGAAGAACAATTAAGTTCAATTGTTCTTATAAACGTCCTATCATATTGAGGAAGTGCTTAAGACAAATCTTAAACATCTTTTCAATATTTCTAGGATCTTTTTAAGTCCGAGAGAATTTAATTATACAATTGAATTAATCATCCAGGAATTTAAGTGTTATTATTTTGCTCAGATGAACTTAGGACATTTGAATATCCCATAAGTGAGGTAACACTTCACTTGATGTTTCATTTAAGAGTTATAATAATAAGAGCTTTTAAAAGGGCAAATCAAGTTATTAAGTATTTTTATGATTTAGACTTATTGATTTAATTCTAATTTTTGATTTAATTATAAAAAAATAGTTTAAGTTTGGAATAGTGTTCAAGTTATTTTAGGTTTAATTCTTAATAATTTCATTTGGGTTTGTTATTAAATGATTTTAATTTTATTTAATTCAATTTAATTAAATTAAATTTACTTTAATTTAAATTTAATTTAAATTAAATTTAATTTCAATTTAATTTTATTTTATTTTAATTTAATTTTATTTAATTTTAATTTAATTTAATTTTAATTTAATTTAATTTAATTTTAATTTAATTTTAATTTGGATTATTATTTTAATCATTTAATTAAGAATTAAGTATTATTGAAGTGATTCATTTAGGAATTTTTAAATTGAAGAATAAATATCCTCTTAAATAATATCCCTACTTTATAATTTCAAAAATTCTATTAATCTTCCAAATTTAATCAATTAATTAATTAAGGTTTACCTTAGTTATTCTTAAAATGATTGGTGGGTTTCTACCCATAACCATTTAAGTTTCAATCATCCAAAATCAGTTTAAAATCAAATATTTTACCCTTCCCTTTTCATTAATCTTAAAATTTTAATTAAAGGTTGAAAATTTTAATTATCATTTTTGCCCTTCAAGCTTAATAATTCTATAACTCACTAAATTAAGCTCAAATAAACTTGAAATTTTTATGTGACCTCACTTACATGTCAATTAAGACATTAGAGGGGAAAATGTGATTTTTCTGTATTTAATCTATTTATGTAATTATTTTTAATGAAAAATAGGGGTTTTTCAAGGAAAATTCAATAACATGACCAAGGGAATTCTTCTGCTCTTAAGAAAATTATGGAGCCTTCTTAATGACTAGAGGACCATTTGGACAAATTTTGGTGATTTTTTAAATTTTATTTTATTTATTATAATTATTTTGATTTTTGGAGTATTAATTAATTTAAAAATAAAATAAAGGATGAAAAATGATTTTTATATTTTTCAAAACTCTTTCTAATATCAGAGAAATCAAAAACCAATTTTTATAATTTTCCGATTTTTCTTTAATTTATTAAAATTATTTTAGTGAAAAGATTGGAAAAATACATTTTTTAATATTAAAAATTACATTAAGCCTTTAAAATTCAATATCTTACCCTCGGGACTTATGAAAAATATTTAGTTTGCTCCTAAGTGATTAGAATTCAAAATGTGACATTTTGGTGATTTTTAATATTTTTGTGATTTTTATTATTTTTTTAATTATTAAAATATTAAAATAAGCTTAAAAATCAACTTTTTTAGAAAATTGCAATTTTAATTTTCATAAATTCCTCTGATATCAGAGAGGCTCCAAAACCAATTTTGTGAATTTTTAAAAAGTATTTTGTGAGTTATAAATTTTTAAAGTTTAATTTTACTCATTTTTACTTAAGAGGCTTAATCAACCCATTTTGTGGGGTTAATCAAGTCCAATTGTTTTCAAATTTTTATATGGTGTTCTCCTATCCCTAAAGGATAGTGGAGAATTGTTCTTAGGTTAATTTGATGAATGGTTAACCCTAACTAAATAAAGATCACTTTTGGGTATTTAGGCTAATTAGGGTTGTTCAAAGTGAATTAACTCAAAAACTATTTTTCCTAGGGTCCTCAGGTCATAAGAAACATCACAAAATTTTCCTAGAATTTATTTCTCAACATGCTAATTATTGAAATTAAAATAATCAAAACAGTGGCATGAATTTGAAAAATCAATAACTTCTCATAGGGATGGCCTCGACCTTGGAAAATTCGGGGAATGCTCCCGAGTTCAGAGGCTTCAAAGCCCCATGGTCTCATGCCATGGTAAATTTCCTATATGCATGGAGAATTGAAATAGTGCAGAGAGTAAATAAATAATTAAAAATAAAATACTTGATGAAATTACATGATTTCTTTTCCACATTATTCTCCTCTCTTCACTGAGCAAGAGGGTATTTTTTTTTATTTTTAGGATTTTTCTACACAATGTTATGGATTTTCAAAGTTCTGGTAATTAAATAAATAGAAAATAACCCTAATTTCCTACTTATCCACACGGCGCCACGCCATCCTCGACAGCTCTGAAAGGCCACGCGTCGTCTCCTGATTCGGCACCGCCATCCGACTCAGCGCTCCAGGGGCCCGTGGTTCATGTCCCATTACTCTGTCCGACGCGATCCTGGCCGTCCGCTCGATACACACGTGATCCGACGGCTCCTGGTCATCGTCTACGACTGGTGTGAACCCGTGACCGTCAACCTTCTAACCCTAATTTCCCACTCGATTCTCAACAGATTTTCGAGTTCTTATGCTCTATGGATTCATCTTGAAGAGACGAATACATCCATACGGTAAACATGTATTGAAATTGACCCAAACTAAATTGAGAATCTTTGGAAGCTCAGGAAGAAGAGTAAGTCCATACCTTTGCTCAGAGAAGTGAAGCTTCGATCTGAGAGTTGTGTCACGTTCGATTGGGTCCAAGCAAGCTCCAGATGAAGTCCCTTGGCCTGGTGAATTGTCTAGGTATGATTTCGACCAAGCTCGATCACAAAGCTTGGAGGCTAGAAGCAATGGCTGGCTTGGAGAGGGGCCTTTTAGGGGGAAACCTCTTCTCTTGGTCTGGTGAAGGTGTAGGACCAATCAATTTGGTGATTGGCTCAATGTGGAGAAGTGTCCTGGTTTTGGGCTTGGATTTCAACACTGAAATTGAGCTCACAGAGAGGAAATCGCGGGGGATTTCGGTGGGGATCAAGTTCTCTATGTGTGGGGAGTAATCTGGAACAATTTTGGCAGAGTTTCCTTAAGGTTTGTTTCAGCACCTCATTTGGCTGAGAGTTGGTGGTGTTTAAATAGGCATGGCTGGAGGCTCTCCTAGGGGGAGTTAGGGCTTGGGATCAGCTGCTTAGGTCAAGGGAAGAATAGCCATGGTGGCCATTGGGCATGGGGCAGCTCAGCAAGTGGGAATTCCAAACTTTGGCTCCTCCCAAGGTTTCGGCCATGGTGTTTTCCGGCGATCTAGGTGGCTAGCTGGTAGGCATGGGTCACCCTCAGGTTTAGGTAGGTCAGGGCAGGGGTTTAGTGCAGTCAATTGGCCATGGACATGTGTAAAGGAGTTTGATTTAAATGGAATAGGAGAAGGCTCATTTTGGCTTGGTTTGGTTCAACTCATGCATTTGGGCTAGGTTTACCATCCAAGGCTTGACCTTGGGCTGAGGGAGAATCATTTGGGTCAGTTGAATTGAGGTAGTGAAGTCCCCATCCATGGTGAGGTGGCTAAGCATGGTTTAGTGTGTGACATGCTTAAGGTAAAAAAGGTTTAAGGGAGGTTTAAGGAAGAACCCCCTCTTCTTGACATAAATGGACTAATGACAAGTCAAAGCCCTCATGGCTTCATATGGCTTGAGAATGGCTTGTTTATGGCTCATCTTTGGCTTGGGAAAAGTTAAGTCAACTTCATGAAAAAGGGTTTTGTGAATTTTGGCATTTTGATGGGAATTGTTATGAGGCTTGATTTGGAATTGTTTAATTGATAAATTAGGACTTTAGAAATAATTTTAAAATGAATGTGTGATGAGGGAAAGTGTCATGTGGACTTTAGATTGATTTGGGCTTTTGAATTTGGTGGAAGTGGGCTTTTAGGAGGGCTTAAGGGGATGACCCCTTTAGGTTTAAGAATGAATTCATGGATAGGAATTTTGTAGAAGTTTGGGCTAAATAATTGTTGGGTTTGGTTTAGTAATATGTCATGAGTGATTTGAAATGCGTTTGGAGTGATTTAGGTTTGAATTGGGTTGGATTTGAGTTGATTTGGTAAATGGGCCAATGTAGGTCAAATTAGGCTAACTTGGGCCAATGTTGGGCTAGGGTTGAAATTGATGTACAATTAATGTTGGGAAATATTTATGGGAGTGTTTCAAAGAGGTTTTAACTTTGGTTGGGTTTTGATTTTGGGATTTGGGCTTATTTGGGTTAGGTTTGGGTTTAGGTCAAAATTGGCCCTTTTGGTTTTGGGTTGAATTTGAGTGGGGTTTGGGTCCAAATTTTGGGCAAATCATGTTAGTATTTTTTTATGGGGATGTTAGGGAAGGTTTAGAAATGGTTTGGGGTTAATTGGAGTTGAATTGGTTTGATTTGGGCTAAGTTTGGGTCATGGGTCCAAATTGGGCCTTAAACTCAAAAGTGAAATTGGACCCAAATGTAAATCAAATTGGACTTGGATTTGGTCTAGATTGATATTGTGGATATTTAATTGAAGTTTAGAATTGAATTGGACCAACATTGGGGTCAATTGGGTAGGTTTGGTTTGACATTGGGTTCACTTGGGTTAAGAATGAGCTAAATTGGGGGTTTTGGAAAAAGTGGGGTAAATTGACAAACGAAACCCATGGTGTAGTTGAACAAAATGAAATTGGGAATATTTGGGATTTTCTGAAAATTTCTGAAAATTTTCTAAATTTTTGGATTTTTTGGCTAAGAGGGGCATTTTGGGTATTTGGAGGGTATTGGGGGGTACCTTTGGAATTTTTAGTATTTTTGGCTATGGATGATCAATTTGAGTGGAGAGGAAATGTTCAAGGTTAAGGGATCTTCAACCTGGTGATTTAGAAATTTTGGAGGATTTGGGCGATTTTAAGGGCTTTTGGTAGGTTTGATAGGTGTAGGGTCCCTAGGGTCAAAAATTGAAATTTTGGAAAAGAGAAGATTGATCAAATATGAGTGAAACGGAATCACTTTGATTGAGCCATGAAGCCATATTAAGCATATATGAGCAATGAGAGAACTCATTTGAGGCATTCACCATGTTGTTACTAACCCTCTTAGCTAGGGGCTTAGGGGTTAAGAATTCGCATCCATATGAATTACCTAAATGAGTCGAGGAGTCGAGTTGGGTATGGGTGTGGTTTTAGGATTTGGATTGTGTGTGTGTGAGAGTGTAGAGTATGAGTGTAGTGAGTGTGTAAGTCAACCTTCACCAGAACAAGCTACCCAAGGTCGTCTGCTTGCTTGAAGGTCATGGGAACTCGTCCTTTAAACCTTCACTTTTGATTTCAACCTACAGGTGATGGGGTGTTCAATCAAGCTTGTGGGGTTTGCGGGGAGTTAGAGGTGTTTGAATTTCTAAGTGGTAGGTTCCATTTCTAGTCCTCTAAGATTAGTCAAAGGAAATGCCTAAGGCTAGATCCTAAGTACTAAAGAGAGAAACAAAAGACCTCATAAAAAATGAGGTCAACAGACACATATAAAACCGTGGGCTACGTGGCTGCTTACGTGGAACCTTACTCCAATCAAACCGCGCTGTGTGTGGATTTGACTTGTTCGAGGTAAGATTCAGCACCACTTCACTTAAATAAGAAAATATGAAATTTATTATTTAATTAAATTCAAAAATATTCAAAAATTCATATCTTGACAAAGAAAAATAAAAAAAATAAAAAAAATATTCGCAGACTCAGGGAGGTAAGTAGAAAATTATGAAACCAAAATCTGGAATTATTGAATTATATTTAATTTTTAATTAATTAATTACTCTCTGGAGTATTTAGAGACATTTCTTGATTTTTTCAAGGCTAGGAAAATTCTCTAGGATCTAATTTCCTAATTTCTACCAAACTTTGTAATTATTTCCAAAAATAATTATAAAAATAAAAAAATTGGAAATTAAATTTGACACTTTAAACTCTAAAATGATATTTTTTAGCCATTTGAAAAGTTAAATTACTTTTTCATCACTTAGGGTCAAAATAGTAAATTTTAAATTTACATTTAAAACCCTAGAATCCTTAGGCTTGATCTTTGGCCTTGAACGTAGGATTGAAAAAATCCTACACCTTAGGTTTGATTCACAAACTAGATCTTGGGTAAACCTAAACCCTAACTGAAATGGGCTTTAGTCATTTCCTCAAGACTATTTGATCTAACCCTCCAAAGTTAAAATCACTTAAGTCTAACTAACATAGACTTAAGTTTTAACTTAAATCTAATCCCCAAGTGGATTCAAACCAGACACAAACATTTATATCTATTCTAAGTAAACTAACACTTCACTAAAGTCCTAATGAGATCTAACCCCTTTTAGACCTAATTCATCCTATTAAACATTAACTACATTAGGTTTAAAACAAACCCTAATTAGGTCTAACCCCTCATTAGACCAAATTAAATCTATTAAACCTTAACTACATTATGTTTAATGTAAATCAAACTTTAATTAGGTCTAACCCCTTATTAGACCAAATTAATTCTATTAAACCTTAACTACATTAGGTTTAATCCAAATCAAACCCTAATTAGGTCTAACCCCTCATTAGACCTAATTAACCCACTAAACCTTAATTACATTAGGTTTAATACAAATCAAATTTTAATAAGGTCTAAAATATCAATTAGACCTGATTAAACTTTTTTAAGCCTTAATCACATTAAGGTTAACACTTTATAAAAACTCTAATTAGGTCTAAAACATAAACTAAACCTAATTAAACTCTGTTAAGCTTTTATCACATTAGGTTTAACACCATAAACCATAATTAGGTTTAAGATATCAATTAGACCTGATTAAACCCTATTAAGTCTTAATCACATTAGGTTTAACACCATAAACCCTAATTAGGTTTAAGACATCAATTAGACCTGATTAAACTCTGTTAAGCCTTAACCACATTAGGTTTAACACCATAAACCCTAATTAGGTCTAAACATCAATTAGACTTATTTAAATCCAGTTAAGCCTTAATCACATTAGGTTTAACACTATATAAACCTAATTAGTTCTAACCACTCATTAGAACTAATTAATCATCTTAAACCTTAATAATATTAGGTTTAAAATAAAATAAACCCTAATTGGGTCTAACCCCTCATTAGACCTAATTAAACCTATTAAACCTTAATTACATTAGGTTTAATACAAATCAAACCCTATTTAGACCTAACCCTAATTAGGTTTAATTAATCAATTAAACCTTACCTGAATTAGGTTTAATTAATCCTAAATCCTAGTTAGACCTAACCCTGATATGTCTAATTAATCAATTATACCTTACCTAAATTAGGTTTAATTATTTCTGAACCCTAATTAGACCTAACCCTAATTAGGTCTACTTAATCAATTAAACCTTGCCTATATTGGGTTTAATTAATCCTAAACCCTAATTAGGCCTAACCCTAATTAGGTTTAATTAATAAATTAAACCTTACCTAAGTTTGGTTTAATTAATCCTAAAACTTAACTAGACCTAACCCTAATTAGGTCAAATTAATCAATTAAACCTTATCTAAATTAGATTTAATTAATTCTAAACTCTAATTAGACCTAACCCTAATTAGGTATAATTAATCAATTAAACCTTATCAAAATTAGGTTTAATTAATCCACGTACTACACATTTTAAAACCCTAAAATCTTTATCAATTCTTCATGAATTTAAATAAGATTTGTTTCTAAAGCTTCATCGAAGCAAGGAGATCGCATCCATATGACCATGTGGATATTTTGAAGTGCTCTTCTTTATAACGTTCCAAACTCGAGCTCGTTTTACGTTTAAATGGACATACTTGGCTTTGATGAGGTGAGGCCTCAATCAAATCTGATAGGAATGATCCTTGAGTCCTTGCGAAGCTCCTCCCAATGTCAATTTGGAGTGAAAGTGGGCCTGGGTATGAATTCAACAAAATAAATTCACAGCTTGACCTAGAGGTAGGTTAGAGCTCATGAGAAGATCCAATTTTAATTGAAAACGTCTTTTTACACCTCAAGGTGTATGAATGGTCAATTTGGAATTTTGAAAGGTTTTGTGTCAACTTAAAAATATGTTCTGTTTTTAGGGCATAAAATTGAGAGAGCTCAGTGGATATAGGAGGCTAAGGCTATGGGGGATCAATTCCTTTAGGTATGGGGAGCAATTTTGGTCTCGGGTGTTTCATTGTTTAAGCAATGTATTTGGTTCTCTCTTCTTCCTTGGAGCTCTCGGGTTAACCCTATTTATAGCCATGGAGAGGCTATGGAGAAGCTTCGATATGATTCAATGTAATTGGGGTAGAAGGTGATCAATCTCATAATTATATAAGGATAAGTTTTGGGCTTAAGGAGAGCAATGGATGGATTTCCCAAGCTTGCCATGATGAGCCTTCATTAAGGCTCAATTTTGATTTTCATTTTGGCGCCCTTTTGTTGGGTGACTTAAAGAGGTAGACAAGGTTCTTAGCTAGAGCTAGTTTTACCTCTCCCACATGAGCTTTGTACATCATTCTATAGGTTTGGAATAGAATGACACGTAAGCTTCTCATTCCCATAATTCCATGTCTTAGTTATGATGACCCTAATCATGTCTTAGATAAGGGTTTAGGTGAGTGATTTTCTCATTGAATGAAGGTGAAGGTGAGTGATGAGCTCACCACATCTTTCTTCCATGTTTTACAAAGGAATGACACATCATTCCTCCCCTTCATGAAGGCTTCATAATGGTTATTTTCTCTTGTCGGAATTGGTCATGTTGAACCAAAATGGGTCACCTAGGTCAACATAGGTCAACCGGGTCATTAGTTCAAAGTGACCAATTTTGGTTTTTCTTAACCTTTTCATGGTTTGATTGGTCGTTAGTTCCAAAGATTTTGTCATTTAGGGGTTAATTTTTTCATGTTGACCAATTTTAAAGTTAGGTCAATCCAAGGGTCAATGTGGTGACTTTTGGATTTTGTATTGATCTTCTTGACTAATGTTGAGTTGATTAGGTCAATAATTGACCAATGATGTCAATGTGGTAATCTTTTAGATCTTAGGTTGGTCAATTTAATCAATTTGGTCTGTTTAGGTCAAGGTTTGACCTATGATGTCAATGTGATGGTTTTCAGGTCATGGGTTGACTGGTTAGGTCATGATTTGACCAATGTGGTAGTCATTAAGTCAAAAATTAACCAATTTGACCAAATTTGACTTTTTGGTCAAAGGTTGATCTCTTGGGTAAATGGGTTGGTTATTGGGTCAGAAATTGATCATTTTGACTAAAATTGACTTTTTGGTCAAATCTTGACTTATTGGGTCAATTGGTTGGTCATTGGGTCAACGATTGACCATTTTGACCAAAATTGTCTTTTTGGTTAAATGTTGACCTATTGGGTCAATGGGTTGGTTATTGGGTCAAGGATTGACCATTTTGGCCAAAAATGACTTTTTGGTCAAATGTTGACTTATTGGGTCATTGGGTCTAGGGTTGACCATTTTGGCCAAAATTGACTTTTTGGGTCAAAATTTGACCAGTTAGGTCAATAATTGATGAGACCAGGGTTTGGCATTACTGATCAACCCTAGTCAACATTTATCAAATTGGGTCAAAATACCCAATTTTAAACCAAAAATGATAAAAAATAATCAAATAATTAATCCCAAAATTATTTTGATTAATTTATTGGCAAAAAATATAATTTCTAATATTTTTGATTAATTACATAATTGGTTAAAAATGTAAATACAATTAAAAGCCATGAATATAAAATTTGAACATGTGACACCATTTATGACATAATAAATGGTTTTCAATTTTTCAAGCTCATTAATGACACCATTATTACCTCACATAGGTTACACACAACCCATGAGACCCATTAAAATTAAATCAAACCATTAAATAAGTCATGACATATCACCTTAACTATGATTAAAAGACATGAATACACTTTAATCATAAAAGGAAATAAGGTGTCATCCTCTCCCAAACTCAATCTATGAATCATTACCTAGCATGAGATGAAGTGGCTTGTCATTTAAGTGTTCCATGGACAAACAAATAATGTTGAAACAACACTTAACCTAACCTTTATACCATGGTTAACTCACATAATACTTCATCATGACAAGATTATAAAAGTAGGAAAATAAAAGGATTACATGGCATCCTCTCATCAAAACTTAATTGACATGTGTTGACCTCATTTTTGATGAGGTCTTCTCTTCTTCTCTTTAGTACTTAGGATCTAGCCTTAGGCTTTTCCTTTGATTATCTTAGAGGACTAGAATTGGGACCCACCTTTTAGAAATTCAAACCACTTCTTAACTCCCTGCAAACTCTACAAACTTGACTATAGACCCCTAATCACCTAGAGGGTTGAAATCAAATATGGAAGTTTAAATGGTGAGTTCCTATGAGACTCTTTGGCCTTAGGATCGCCACTGGTGGCCTGGTCTGGTGAAGGGGCTGACTTACACACACACTACACTTATACACTACACCTATACACTACACTTTCACACACCCATACCTAACTTGACCTCCTGACTCATGTGGGTGATTCACATGGATGGTCCTTAACCCCTAAGCCCTTGGCTAAGAGGGTTAGGAACAACATAGTGAATGCCTCAAATGAGTCCCTTCATGACTCATATGGGCTTGACATGGCTTCATGGCTCAACCAAAATGACTTCTTTCCGCTTACATCCACCCAATCTTCAATTTTCCAAATTTTCAATTTTTGACCCCCGGGGCCCTACACCTACTAAACCTACCAAAAAAAACCCTTGAAACTACCCAAAATTCTCAAAAATTTCCCAATTACCCAAAATTCTCCAAAATCATTTCCAAACATTTCCACATCACTTAAATTGATCATCCATACCCAAAAATACCAAAAATTCCAAGAAAACCTCCCAATACCCTCCAAATACCCAAAATACCCCTCTTGGCCAAAAAATCCAAAAATTCAGAAAATTCCCAGAAAATTCCAGAAAATTCCAACTATTACCAATTTCATTTTGTCCAACTACACCATGGGGCAATTTTGTCAATTTACCCTACTTTTGTCAAAACCCCCAATTTGACCCATTTTAACCCAAAGTGAACCCAATGTCAAACCAAACCTACCCAATTGACCCCAATTTTGGTCCAATTCAATTATAAACTTCAATTCAATATCCCCAATACCAATCTAGGCCAAATCCAAGTCCAATTTGATTGACATTTGGATCCAATCTTACTTTTGGCCTTAAAGCCCAATTTGGACCCATGACCCAAACCTAACCCAAACTCACCCAATTCAATTCCAATTAACCCCAAATCTTTTCTAAATCTTCCTTAACATTCCCATATACAAAACACTAACATGATTTGCCCAAAATTTAGAACCAAACCCCACTCAAACTCAACCCAAAGCTAAAAGGCTCAATTTTGACCTAAACCCAAACCTAACCCAAATGAGCCCAAACCCCAAAATCAAAGCCCAACCAAAGTCAAAACCTCTTTGAAACACTCCCATAAACATTTCTAAACATTGATTTTACATCAATTTCAACTCTAGCCCAACTTTAGCCCAACTTGGCCCACTTGGACCTACATAGGCCCACTTACCAAATAAACCCAAATTCAAACCAATTCAACTCCAAATCACACCAAATTGACTCCAAGCCCTTCATAGAACATCCCTAAACCAATTATGACATTTATTTGACAAAGTTCTTCACAAAATCTTTACCCAAATGCCCATCCTAAAATCAAAAAACCCATTCCCCTTAAACTTTCCTAAAAGCCCACTTCACCACATTCAAAAGCCCAAATCCATCCAAAGCCCACATGGCACTTCCCCTCATTATCCATTTAATCAAAATCACCCCTAAGTTTCAAAATAATCAATTAAACCATTCCAAATCAAGCTTCATGCAAATTTTCACCAAAATATCCAAAATTCTTAAAACCCATTTCCATGAAATTGACTCAACTTTCCCCAAGCCAAAGACAAGCCATGCAAGCCATGGACAAGCCACATGAAACCATGGAAGGCTTGACATGTGACCATGCCATTAATGGTAAAAGGAGGGGCCCCTTTCCTAATCTTTCATTAAGCATTTTTTACCTTAAGCATGTCACACACTAAACCATGTTTAGCCACCTCATCATGGATAGAGACCACACCACTCTCCCTTGGCCGACCCAACCGATCCTCTCAGCCCAAAATCAGGCCATGGGGAGGTGCACCCAACCCAAACCAATGGGTTGACCAAATTAAGGCCAAAATGACCCCCTCCCCATTCCATTTTAATTCAAAGCCTTTACACATGGCAATTTCCAATTGATTGCACAAACCTCCAGCCCTGACCCACCTGGACCTTAGGGTGACCCATGCCTGCCTATGAAGAGTTATTGATTTTTCCAAAGTCAGAGGCCATCCCTATGAAGAGTTATTGATTTTTCAAGTTCATGTTACTGTTTTGAGTATTTTAATTCCAATAAATAGCATGTTGTGAAATAAATTCTAGGAAAATTTGAGGATGTTTCTTACGACCAGAGGACCCTAGGAAAAATAGGTTTTGAAGTTAGTTCATTTAAAACAACCCTAATCGGCTTAAACACCCAAAATAGGTCTCTAATTAATTAGAGTTAACCATGCATCAAATTGACTTAAAATCAATTCTCCACTGACCTTTAGGATCAGAGGAAACCACCATAAAAGTTTGAGGTCAATTGGACTTGGTTAGCCCCACTAATCAGGTCGATTAAGCCACTTAGTCATTTTAAACTTTAAAAATTCATAACTTTTAAAATACCTTTCAAAAATTCACCAAACTGGTTTTGGAGCCTCTCCGACATCAGGGGAATCTAAGAAAATTAAAATTTCAATTTTCTAAAAAGTTGATTTTTAATAATATTTTAATATTTTTAATAATTAAAAAATAATAAAAATCACAAAAATAATAAAATTCACCAAAATGTCACATTTTGAATTTTAATCACTTAGGAACAAACCCCACATTTTTCTTAGGTCTATTTAGTGAGATATTAAATTTTAAAGCTTTAAGGTAATTTTAAAATTGAAAAAATGTATTTTCTAGCATTTTCACTAAAATAATTATAATAAATCATAGAAAAATCAGAAAATTGCAAAATTTGCTTCTCTGATTTCCTTGATATCAGAGAGATTTTTGAAAAATATAAAATTCATTTTTCAACATTTATTTTATTTTTAAATTAATTAACACTCCAAAACTTAAAATAATTATAATAAAAAAAATATAATTCAAAAAATCACCAAAATTGGTCTAAGTGGTCCTCTGGTCATTAGGAATGTCCCCTAATTTTCTTAAGGACAGAAACTTTCCCTTGGTCATGTTATTAAATTTTCCTTAAAAATCTCTATTTTCTACCAAAAATAATTATATAAATAAATTAAATACAGAAAAATCACATTTTCTCCTCTCATGTCTTTATTGACATATGAGTGAAGTTACATAAAAATTTCAAGTTCATTTGAATTCAATTTAGTGAGTTATAAAATTATTAAGCTTAAAGGGTAAAGTGGTAATTAAATTTTTTAACCCTTAATTAAAACTTTAGGTTTAATAAAACATTAACAAGTAAAATATTTGATCCTAATCTGATTTGGATGATTGAAATTTAAATAATTAAAGGGTAGAAACCCATTAAGCAATTTTAAAATGATTAAACTTTAATTAAATGATTGATTAAATTTGGAAGAATAATAAAATTGAAATTATTAAAATAGGGATATTATTAGGAAGAGATTTATTCTTTAATTTAAAAATCCCTAAATTAATTATCTCATTAATATTCAATTCTTAATTAAAATAATAACTCAAATTCAAAATATTAAAAGACTTAATCATTAAACTAAAATTAAATTATTAAACTCTTTTAAAAATTTCAATTAAAATTAAAAAATAAAATTAAATTAAAATTAAATTAAATTAAATAAATTAAATCAAATTAAATTAAATTAAATTAAGATTAAAAATTAAATTAAATTAAATTGAATTAAACAAATTAAATTAAATTAAATTAAATTAAATCAAATTAAATTAAATTAAATAATTAAATTAAATTAAATTAAATTAAATCAAATTAAATTAAATTAAATCAAATTAAATCAAATTAAATTAAATTAAATTAAATTAAATTAAATTAAATCAAATTAAATTAAAACTAAATCAAATCAAATTAATTAATGTAACATCAAATCAAATTAAATTGAATTAAATTGAATTAAATTAAATTAAAACTCAATTAAATTAAATTAAATTAAATTAAATATAACATCACCTAAAACAGAAAGAAATTAAATATAAAGCAACTTGAACACTATTCAAAATTTAAACTCATTAATTGAAATTAAACTAAATCACAAACCATCTGAACACCAATTTACCCTCAAATGCTTTAGTCATCATAACTCCTAAATAGAACATTAAATGAAATGTTACTTCACTCATAGGATATTCAAATGTCCTAGTTCACTGAGCAAGTTAACAAAACTCGAATTCCTGACGATTAATTCATTTGTATAATTAAATTCATTCGGACTTAAAACAATCCTAGAAAATATTGAAAAGATGTTTAAGATTTGTCTTAAGCACTTCCTCGATATGATAGGATGTTCATAAGAACAATCGAACTTAATTATTCTTCGATGAAGAAAATCGTCCTCAAACCAAAACACAAAGACCTAGACGTCATAGGAAATGACTAGCTATAGGATTAGGAACTTGGTAGAAAACCATAACCCTTACCTTAGCTTTACCTAGGAACTTGCTTAAATATTCTAATTGTGTTTTAAGTGCAGCTTGGGATGACGGGAAGACCCTCCGGTACGCTTTTATTTTATTGCAATCTACTTTCTTGCAATTTACCTTCTTGCAATTTATTTAATCGCATTGCACTTACTTTTCTTGCATGATAAACAACCGTTGCATGAAAACTCACACCTTTAGGATAGACCCTAAAACCGAAACCAAAACTAAGTTAAAAGTCATTGCAAGATAAAATTCACCGCCACAACATTTCAAAATATAAAACAACTCAAAATTTAATCACAAACGTAACACAAAACTACAATTACAACTAAATTAAAACGTCCCGTTGAATGATCGGGAATACCTCGGATGATGTAACCTACGTGTTGCTAACCGGATTTCCCACGGTCTAAATGAAAGTGTGGAACTCATTCAATTCGAGTTTAGCAAATTCATCCGGACTAAGTGAATCCGATAAAAATAATGATGCCGGAAGGATGGAACCGTGGGATCTTAACCGGTGTCGTTATAATCAACTTTAAGATTTGTTTTAATTAAAATATTGAAAACACCTGGAAATTAAGATTTTTTCTAAACCAAAACACTTTTCTCATCCCCTGATTTATGACTTCTAAAACTAAACCTCTGCAACAACAAGGAGCTCGGAGCATGGTGGGCAGCATGGCCATCGTCGTCAGCAAAACTTGAATCCACATCAACAAAACTTTCCTAGAACTAAACAACAAAGCCATAGGACTTCGAGGTAGTTTGCCTAGTGCAACATAAACCCTCAATCTTTGTTAGGCATTTGCATGATCGGGTCATGTAAATTAAGCCCTAACCGGTTTTAGGATTCCGAGGTAGTCGTTCGATACGACATAAACCCTCACATCTTCGAGGCTATTTGTATAATCCTATCATATAAATATAAGCCCTAATTAATTAAAATTGGCAGGATCAAAACATTTAAATAAATATTAGGACTTCCTTAAATCCAAGCCAAACTATAGGATAGTCGGGAAATTACCGAAGTTCGCTTCGAATCTGTGATTTCTCCTACTTTTCTTCCTTTGGATTCCCAAAACAAAATGTTCCAAACTTGATCCATTCCCTATTGAAATTCCAAAATTCAATGCCTTGAAAAACTTAAACTTTGAAATCCTCGAGAGCGGACACTATTGATTATTATCGAGAGTTTTCTTAGGTGATTCCCATCACTTAAGATGTAATTAACTATGGGGCTTGCCCTTATAGAGAATTTTAAAGAACCCGAGTAATATAAACCCCGTTTAATGTTTTCATATTAAGCGAGAGGAATTTTGTCGGCTTATAAAATTGGTTCGCGCACCAAACGGATGTCACAAATTTTCTAGTTTATTTAATCGAGCCCCACCGTCAAGCAGTGTGTCTATCCTTAGGGATAGATACACGGTTTGTGGTGCGCTGCTCGTTTATATAAACTATTTGGGATGTGAGATCGGTTTAATCTCATATCTTAAAACCTTCAAATTTAAAATTATTTTCAAAATCAAATACTACTTTTCAAATTATTTATTTTAATTAAATTAAAAATTCGCCGACAGCTTCTGTTAGGCGACCCCCTTTTCAAAATAAAACACACAACCTAAAAATATGCCGACAACATGGAAAATTGATGATGGTTCACTGTTATTGAGTCACCTTGCTCCTCTCTCTTATCCAGTAGAAAGAAAACATGACTTGAGTTAGCCATTTACGATGGTTAGACCAAATGATGAAATGGATGAATGTGAAGCCTATGTGTCATCCTCTCCTCACCAAAATTGAATGACTAATGGAGACTCATGTGGGAAAGGTTAATACACAGCCCTTAAACCAATCCATACACCTACTTGACCAATCAATGGGAAGAGACAAAAAGGCAAAACCCAATCTTCACTATGGTTAAACACATGATAGGAATCCTTAGAATTTGCAATTATCTTATCCCCTCAGCCAAAATCTGTTCCCAAAACATTATGAGGAAGTTAAAAACTCCTCCAAATTAACCCTAGCCAAACCAAGCTCTTCCATGGCTATAAATAAAGCCCAAACCCAAGAAGGAAAAGAGAGACAAAAAAATTGGAAGATGCCTTTACACTGCCTAACTCCCTTAACCCTAAACAGTAAAAATGTTCCTTAGGACCTAGGCAATTGATCCCTCAAGAAATCAAGCCATGAAATCCACCTAATCTCTTCAATTTGGTTAACCCGAGAGGACCCAAAATAGGACATTTTGGGAGTGTGAAATCAAACTCTTCAAACCTTGAAATTGCCTTCGTTAATCCATTTAGGGACTGTGAGATTAGAAGCCCAATCGAAGTTGGCCATCTCCATAGCCTTTAAGCCATTTATTGATCAAGCTCATTCAAACCGAGTGCCTTTTAATCAAAATCATATAGGGACTCAATTTGATATCAAATTGAGTAGGGGAAAAGCCTTCTCAAGACCACACGAAGCTTCCAAACCAATCCAATCGAGCACAAATCAACTGTGGCCAAGGTATGGATTTTCCACTTTTATGGCGTTCGGGTTTCACACTTAGTGAAACAAACCGTTTCAAGACCCCTACATCACCTTATGGATTGGTTCATCATCTCAAAACAATCCAATAGAAACAAATTTCACTCAATTTCATCAAGAATCAAGAGAGAACTTGTTCCTAGATAATGGATGGTCTATGGGGTTGAAGGGTATGAACAGGATGAACGGATGGCGTCCGTTTCTGAGTTTTGGAAACGGAATGTTGTGATTAAAACTCGTTGTCTCTGCTATTTGGATCCCTGCACAAGATCTACCATGTTTCAACCCATCCGAGGACACGCGGTAGCTTAGGATTTATCTGGATTTAATTAAATCTAGATAAACCTTAAAATAATCAAAATTATACATCTTCACATAGAAAAAATCATAAAAATATAACAAAAATACCCCTGAACACAGCATAAAGAGGAGAAAATTATGAAACCAAAATCATAATTTTATTCTTTGTATTTAATTTTTAATTAATTAAATGCTCTATGGAGTATTTTAATTATTAAAAATTAATTATAAAATAGAAAAATATGAAAATTTGGAAAAATTTCTCTAGGCTCTTAGGAATATCCCCTGATTTTTGCTTGGCTAGAAAAATCATTTAACACACAATTTCCTAATTTTTAAGAAACTTTGTAATTATTTTTAATAATAATTATAAAAATGAAAATTAAGGAAAATAAAATTAAAAAATGGTTAGGAAATTTAATGTGACAGATAATAACCTTAAAACGACTTAGGCCATTGAACAATTTTAAATGACATCTTCAAGATTAAGGTTAAAATTCAGTATAAATTAATAACTTAAAACCCTAAAAATCCTATCTTCACTCAACATAGCCCATTCAACAATAGACTAAGTCAAAATTGAGTCTAACACAAAATAGACTCAAGACAAACCCCAATTGTGTCTGAGACATCAAATTAGACCTAATTAACTTATTAAACCTTAATTACATTAGGTTTAATCTAAAATTAAATTTTAATTAAGTTTAAGGATATATTAAACTTAATTAACTCAATTAATTAAGTTTAGGGACATATTAAACATAATTAACTTATTAAACCTTAATTATATTAGGTTTAATCCAAAATCAAATTTTAATTAAGTTTAAGGATATATTAAACTTAATTAACTCAAAATTAAACTTTAATTAAGTTTAAGAACATATTAAACTTAATTAACTTAATTAAACCTTAATTACATTAGGTTTAATTATAAATTAATCTTTAATTAAGTTTAAGAACATGTGAAACTTAATTAACTTAATTAAACCTTAATTACACTAGGTTTAATTCAAAATTAAACTTTAATTAAGTTTAAGAGCATATTAAACTTAATTAACCTAATTAAACCTTAATTACATTTGTTTTAATTCAAAATTAAACATTAATTAAGTTTAAGAACATATTAAAATTAATTAAATTAATTAAAACTTAATTACATTAGGTTTAGTTCATAATTAAACTTTAATTAAGTTTAAGAACATAGTAAACTTAATTAACTTAATTAAATCTTAATTACATTAGGTTTAAGTAACCTTTAAACCCTAATTAGGTCTAACCCATTAGACTTAATTAAACTATTAAACCTTAACCAACTAAGGTTTAATCAAACTTAAACCCTAATTAAGTCTAACACATTAGACTTAATTAAACTATTAAACCTTAACCAACTAAGGTTTAATCAAACCTAACCATAATTAGGTCTAACAAATTAGATATAATTAAATAAACTATTAAACCTTAACTAACTAAGGTTTAATTAAACTTAAACCCTAGTTAAGTCTAACACATTAGACTTAATTAAACTTTTAAACCTTAACCAGATAAGGTTTAATCAAACTAAAACCCTAATTAGGTCTAACACATTAGACTTAATTAAACTATTAAACCTTAACCAACTAAGGTTTAATCAAACTTAAACCATAATTAGGTCTCACACATTAGAGTTAATTAAACTATTAAACCTTCACCAATTAAGGTTTAATCAAACCTAAACCCTAATTAGGTCTAACCCACTAGACTTAATTAAACTATTAAACCTTAACTAACTAAGGTTTAATAAAACTTAAACCCTAATTAAGTCTAACACATTAGACTTAATTAAAATATTAAACCTTAAACAACTAAGGTTTAATCAAACTACACACTTATTAGGTCTAACCCATTAGACTTAATTAAAATATTAAACCTTAACCAACTAAGGTTTAATCAAACCTAAACCCTAATTAGGTCAAACACATTAGACTTAATTAAACTGTTAAACCCTAACCAACCAAGGTGTAATCAAACATAAACCCTAATTATGTCCAACACATTAGACTTAATTAAACTATTAAACATTAACCAACTAAAGCTTATTTAAACCTAAATCTAACTTAAGTCCAACCCATATTGGAATTAAGACAAATCAAACTTAGGTTCAACATGACATGAATCTAAGTCAACCTAAACCTAACTTAAGTCCAACCCATATTGGACTTTAGTCAATTCTAACTTAGGTTCAACATGACATGAATCTAAGTTAACCTAAAACCTAACTTAAGTCCAACCCATATTGGACTTAAGTCAAATCTAACTTAGGTTCAACATGACGTGAATCTAAGTTAACCTAAAGCTAACTTAAGTCCAACTCATATTAGGCTTAAGTCAAATCAAACTTAGGTTCAACATGACATGAATCAAAGTCAACCTAAAACTAACTTAAGTACAATCCATATTGGAATTAATTCAAAATTAACTTAGGTTCAACATGACATAGGCTAACCTAAAACCTAACTTATGTCCCACCCATATTGGACTTAAGTCAAATCTAACTTAGGTTTAACATGGCATGAATCTAAGTTAACCTAAACCTAACTTATGTCCAATCCATATTGGACTTAAGTGAAACTTAACTTAGGTTCAACATGACATGAATCTAGGTTAACCTAAAACCTAACTTAAGTCTAACCAATATTAGACTTAAGTCAAACTTAACATAGGTTCAACATGGCATGAATCTAAGTTAACCTAAACCTAACTTAAGTCCAACCCATATTGAACTTAAGTTAAATCAAACTTAGGTTCAACATGACATGAACCTAAGTTAACCTAAAACCTAAATTAAGTCCAACCCATATTGGGCTTAAGTCAAATCTAACTTAGGTTCAACATGACATGAATCTAAGTTACCCTGAACGTAACTTAAGTCCAACCCATATTGGACTTAAGTCAAATCAAACTTAGGTTCAACATGACATAAATCTAAGTTAACCTAAACCTAACTTAAGTCCAACCCATATTTGACTTAAGTCAAACCTAATTTAGATTCAATATGACATGAACCTAAGTTAATCCCAACCTAACGTAAGTTCAACCCACATTGGACTTAAGTCAAACATAAGCTTAGGATTCAGCCTGACATAAATATATGTCTAAGACAAACCTAACTTAAATTCAACACAAATTAAACTTAAGTCAAACCTAAAAATTAGGTTTAACCTAACTTAAACCTATGTTAAATTCAACAGAAAATTTAGGTTCATCCAAATTGAACCTAACTTGACATCAACATTAAGTTTGATTTATAATGAACCTAACTTAACCAAAATTCAACTTGAGTTCAACCCAACATGAACTCAAGTTAACCAAAATGTTAGGATCAATCTATATTAAACCTAACTTAACTAAATGATTAAACCAAAAATGTTAGATTGAAATAACATTGAATCTAATTATCAGACCTTAATTAATTTAAGACTTTTCGATTCAAATAACATCGAATCTAAAAAATTAAAATTTAACTTTTTGTTAGATTTTAATCCTAATTGATATTAAACTTAATAAAAATATAACATAAGTTTAATCTACATTCAACTAACACTCTTTTTCTTACAGGTTAAGAATAAGTGTTAGAATTTCTTTGCATATTATAGGGTGTTCTAACTCTGTTCTACAGGACAATCAAGATGAAGCGATGACATTAATTTATTTTAGATTTTCTTTGCATGTTATAGGGTGTGTGATACACATAAAATATAATGTTTTAAGGCACATTTTTATACCTATTTTTGATGATATTAGATTTTAATGGAAGTTAATTTTGTGGTTTTTTTGTAGGTATGATTAAAATGACTGATTGTGATAAAAGGAGCAAAAATGATCTAATTTGAAGCAAACATTGAAAGGTGTGCAAAATTGGCCTCTGTCACCTATGCGTCGGATGGCAGGCGCATAGGCGCCACAGTTAAAGTGATAAATTTTAATTTATTTTGGCACAAATTTGAAGGGGTTTTTATGTATCCTTTGGATTAAATTTCACTAACATCCCATCAGCGCCAAAATTCATTTAAAATTTGAACGGATGGATGCATTCTTTGTGGATACATTGAATCTGGACATATTTTGAATAACACCAAGGCACCTTTTGGAGAATTATTAGTAATGAAGACTTGAAGATCAGAAAGTGGTGCCACACCCAAGAGAAGAGTTTAGGAGAAAATTTTGGTGGGAGAAACTAGAGGAAAGCTTGAAGTTGATTCTAGGGAAAGAGGAAGAAGGAGAGCCCTCTTCTCACCAAATTTTCATTACTCTTCTACTTCACTTTATCATAGTTTGTATTATAATTTAGGAGAGTCAATCCTCAGAGTTAGGTGCCAACCTCTGTGAAGTATTATAGTGGAAAACAAAACTTCAGAGGAACTTTCAAAGTCTTGTAGAGAGGATTTTCAGATAAGTGTTTATCTTTATTTTACATTTAGTTTTTAAGTAAAACTTGTTGTGTTTTCCCTATGATTTCTACTTTTAAATCAAGTTATGTTTGTGTTTTATTCATGTGTTCTAAGTAGTTTTCTTTATCTTTTTTCCTTTTAAATGATGAAGTGATTAAATTATGGAAGGAAGTTGTGTGAAGTATAGAAGTTTAATTTTGGAAGAAGTTGTGATGATTTATTTTCTTGCACTTAATTTACTTCTTGATTTGGCCCATTAAGATGTTAAAATTTGTTGGGAGATTATGTAAGATCCATTGCAGTGTTATCTCAATCAATAATTAGAACGAATCACATGCAATTGTATGTATGAGAATTGTAGTTCTTATAATTGAGTGTAAATAAATATGGAGATATGTTTTAATGGGGAGTAAAGTTAGAGGACTTTAGAGTGACAGTCTAAAGCCCCCTAATTTAGTTGGAGGTGAAAAATTTTGTTATGAGATGTTAGCCCCTAAGTGGAGGGAATCGAGGGAACTTTAGAGTGAGAGCTGATATCTTCTCTGCCTAACCCATCTACAAAATTTCAAAGCTTCAAATTAACTAATGTTCTTTATTGAACCAAGTAAGGGTAAAGAATATATTTTCTCCTATTTGGCACAACACATTTAAATAATTCCACAAAAAAATTCCATAGCTATTACTGATTCATTAAAAGAGAAAAAAGATATTTTATTTTCATTACTTTGATATTGTTTAGTAGTCGTATTAATTTTAATTGCTTGCTTTACTTTTTCTTAAATAGAAAATTTCAAAAATAAATTTCAAATTATCTATTTTAAAACATACTTTACAAAATTAATTTAGAAAGTAAAAGGTTAATATTCTTATTTCTTTATATTTTTAGATATTTCCCTATGGGTTTAATATCTCGGGGCTTAATCAGTCCTATATTACATGATAAACGATATGTATACTTGCGTAGAGTCCCATATTATAAACTAATTAAAATATATTTTTTATTTGCTTCAGAATTGAGTTTTCGACATCCATTGCTGGGGAAGAGATAATATCATTGGAATAAAATATAAAGTGAAAAAAGTAAACATAAATATTCGGGGATCAATTTTTTGGCGTCGTTGCCGGGGAAATTAATTAAAATTTTATATAAAGAAAATTAAGAAAAAATAAAACTTTTACCTTTTCCTTGTTTTCATTAGTGTGTTTTATTTTATCTTATTTTATTTTTGTATGTGTAGTTCAGGTCTTGAAGGACTTGTGTCCTATGATTCTAAATTAGAGAGAACTATCAAAAAAATCAAAAAATTTAAAAATACTGAAAAAGATCAAAATGCTCAAGAAATTATGAATCAAGAAAATCAAAATGTTAACATCCATCAAGAATTTAGACCTTTAATGGATTATGCTAACCTTATAGTAGATGAATTTCATGGTATTATGCAACACCCTATTTTAGTTGCTAATTCATTTGAACTTAAACCTGTTATTATCTAAATGGTACCTAATAATCAGTTTGGAGGAGCACAAACTGGAGATCCATATTTACATCTTGCCAATTTTCTAGAATTGTGTGCTACTTTTAAATATGATGGTGTTTCTAATGATGTTATTAGACTTAGACTTTTTCTTTTTCACTGAGGGATAAGGCTAAGGTATGGTTAAATTCATTAGCACCTAGATCTATCAGAACTTGGAGTGATTTAGCAAAAAAATTCATTGCTTAATTTTTTCCACCATCAAAGATTGTGAAGCTTAGAACTGATATTATACCTTTTTGTCAGTTTGAAGGTGAGTCTATATATGAAGCACGGGAACAATTTAATGATCACCTAAGAAAGTGTCCACATGATTCGATACTAGATTGGTTAATAATTCAGACTTTTTATAAAGGATTAGTTGAATCTCTTAGATCAATTATCGATGTTGTTGCTGGTGGTTTATTGATGTCTAAAAATTTTGTAGATGCTTATGCTTTAATTGAAAAAATAGCCACTAAAAATTTTTAATGACCTTCTGAATGGTTAAATCCTAAAAAGGTAGCCAACATTCATGATAATGAAGCTTTTGTAATGCTAGCAAATCAAGTTGCTGCAATGTCAAGAAAGATATACTAATTTGAAATGAGTTTTTCTCAGCCAATTCCCATGATTGAAGAAAATTCATTAGGCTAAATGGTTGATTATCAAACTTCATGAGAAACTTTGAATGTTATAAGTAAGCCTAATAACCCATATTCCAATTATTATAACCCAGGTTGGAGAAACCATCCAAACTTTAACTGGAATAACTATAACCAGGGTGGTAGAAATCAACAATGGGGGAAGAACCAAATAAACCCATTGAGAAACTAGAAAAACCAAGGAAATAATAATTATAGACAAACCTATCCTCCAGGATTTAACAATACTTCACAATTTAAGGAGAAGAAGTTGTCTAGTGAAGAAGTGGTGTTATAAATGGGAAATCAATTGCAAAGTCAATGAGCTACAATCAGAAATATTGAGAATCAATCGGAACAAATTAACATTCTTTAATTTATAGATCCCAAGGAATGCTTTCTAGTAATATTGAAGTAAATCCAAGAGATAATAATAAAGAGCAAGTAAAAGCAATTCAACTGTGAAGTGGAAGAGAGTTGGAAGATAAAATTCTAAAAGAGATTGAAGTAGAGAAAAAAGAGATTGAAAAACCAAAAGATGACTCTTCGAAAGGTTTGGAAAGACATATTTTTCAACCTAAGATTGATTTAGAAAAGCCACCAGCTCCATTTTCTCAGAGACTTCGTCAAAAAAAGTTGGATAAGCAATTTTCTACTTTCTTAGAGATATTTAAGAAGCTTACAATCAACATTCCATTTGTTGAAGTCTTAGAAAAAAATGTCAAGCTATGTGAAATTTATGAAGGATATCCTGAACAAAAAAAGGAAGTTTGATGATAATGAAACTGTTGCACTTAGTGAAGAGTGCAGTGCAATAATTCAGAAAAAGCTTCCTGAAAAGCTTAAAGATCCTAGTAGTTTCACAATTCCATGTGCGATTAGAGACAAATATTATGGAAAAGTTTTATGTGATATGGGTGCAAGCATTAACCTTATGTCATTATCAATATTCAAAAGACTGAGATTAGGAGAAATAACCCCTACCACTATAACTCTGCAATTAGCAGATCATTCGATCACATAAACTAAAGGAAATATAGAGGATGTTTTGTTTAATATGGATCAATTTTTCTTTCCTGTTGATTTCATTGTGTTAGATATGGAGGAAGATAAAGAGATACCCATAATTTTAGGAAGACCTTTCCTAGCCACAAGAAGAGCAATGATAGATCTGCAAAAAGGGGAATTAACAATGAGAGTCAATGACCAAACTGTTAAAGTCAGTATTTTAAATTTAATGAAATATCCTACAAGAGGTAAAGATGATGAATGTTATAGAATAGATGATATCAGATATTTAAGTGAATGCCATTTCAAATCAGCTTATGAAGAGAAATCCAAAAGTGAAGAATTGGAACACGAGTAAGAAGAGGAATTACAACATTCTGAAGATTTTCATGAGGAATATTTAAATTATGTTCATGAAAATTATGAATTGTTGGACATGACTGAAAAAGATGAATCTTTTGGTCCATCAATTGGACAGCCTCCTCAAATTGATTTAAGTTTGCTTCCTAACCATTTGAAGTATGCCTTTTTAGGTGATTCCTTAACTTTGCCAGTTATAATTTCCTCTCAATTGACTAAAAAGAAGAAGAGAGTTTGCTTGAAATTTTAAAGAAATATAAGAAAGCCTTGGGATGGACAATAGTTGATATTAAAGGAATCATCCTTCAATTTGTATGCGTTGAATCCTAATGGAGTATAATTGCAAACCTCAAGTTGATCCTCAAAGGAGATTAAATCTTATTATGAAAGAAGTTTTTTAGAAAGAAATTTTAAAGTGATTGGATGCTGGAATTATCTATCTTGTTTCATATAGTGCATGGGTTAGTCTTATTCACTGGTACCTAAAAAAGAAGGAGTTACTGTGACTGTTAATGAAAAAAATGAGATTATACCAACAAGACAAGTTACAGGATGGAGAATATGCATTGATTATATAAAATTAAATCTTGCTATAAGGAAAGAATATTTTCCACTTCCCTTTCTTGATTAGATGCAAGATAGACTAGTTGGGCATAAATATTTTTATTTTCGTGATGGATATACTGGTTACCACCAAAAACAAATTGCTCCTGAGAATCAAGAGAATACAACGTTTACCAGTCCCTATGGTACATTTGCCTTTAGAAGAATGCCCTTCGATTTATGTAATTCCCCTGCTACATTTCAGAGATGAATAATGACAATTTTTTGTAATTTAATTGAAAAAGGAATTGAATATTTTATGGATGACTTTTCAGTGTTTGGAATTTCATTTGAGTCATGTTTTAACATCTGTCTAAAGTTCTAAAATGCTGTGAAAAAACTAATTTTGTTGTTAACTGGGAAAAATGTCAATTTATGGTAGCAAAAGCAATAGTTTTAGGACATTGTATATCAGAAAATGGTATGGAGGTTAATCCTGCAAAAATTGAAGTGATCTCTAATTTAGCTTGCCAGACCAATGTAAAGGGAATTAGAAGTTTTTTAGGACATGATGGAATATAGAGGCGGTATAACAATGACTTTTCAAAAATTTTGAAACCTTTTTACCGTTTAGTAGAAAAAGATGTAATTTTTTATTTTGATGATGATTGCCTAAGAACTTTTGAAACATGAAAAGAAAAATTAATCACTGCATCTGTTATAGTGTCACCTAACTGGGAAAAACCTTTTGAATTAATATGTGATGCTAGTGATTATGCTATTGGAGTTGTTTTAGGTTAGAAATATGATAAACTTTTTAAGGTAATCTACTATGATAGTAGAACTCTTAATGAAGCTCAAAATAAATATACTATTACTGAGAAAGAGTTATTAGCTATTGTATTTGCTTTTGATAAATTCAGATCATATTTATTTAGAACTAAATGTGTGGTGCATAGTGATTATTCTACTATTAAATATTTAATGAAGAGGAATGATGCATAACCAAAACTGATAAGATGGATTCTTCTTTTGCAAGAATTTGATTTTGAGATAGTTCTCGGCCATTTTAAAATTCCTGTTTGGTTGAAAAATATGTTTTTGGGTGTTTCATTTTGAAAAGGGTTTTAATTTTATAAATATAGAAATTTTATTCAATTTAATATATATATATATATATATATATATATATATATATATTTATATACCCAACATAACAATGATCTAAATCCCCCTTCATCTGGCAAATGAAGCTAAACTATTGAAATCCATTGATATCCAAGATATGTATTTGAAGCAGAAGGCTTCCATCAAGCATTTTGTTGAGGGAGATAGGAATACGACCTATTTTCATGCCTACTTACAATATAGAAGAAAATGCAGCTACATTCACCAAATAAAGAAGAATTCTGGGGAATGGATCTCCCATCATCTGGATATTGGCAGGAGTGCCACTCAACACTTCAGAAAGCTGCTCCAACAACCTCACATGAATAGAACCCCAATTTCATTTGCTCTTTTTAGGAACCAGCAGCCCCTCATAAATGGGAAAGATCTCGGCTTTTCCCCTTCGAAACCGAAATCCAGCGTGCCCTCTCATCCATTGATTCATCCAAAACAGCTGGCCCAGATGGCTACACTTCTGATTTTTATAAAAAGGCTTGGACAATCATCAAAAATGACATCATTGAAGCCATTTTAATTTCTTCCAAGGTGGAGATATTCCCCAATACTTCTACAACTCTAGCTTTGTGCTAATTCCCAAAGATAGTATGCAGACCACTTGGGATCACTACAGACGTATATCCCTTACTTCTGTTATCAACAAACTAATTAGTAAGATTATTGTTAACAGACTGCAACCCCTATTGGACTATCTGATCAGCCCCAACCAAACTGCATTTGTCAAGGGAAGATCCATATTTGATAACATATTGCTGGCTCAAGAATTGCTATTAGATCTTAATAAAAAGTGTAGAAGTGGAAACCTAATCTATAAGCTGTACATCAAGAAGGCCTATGACACCATTAATTGAAATTTTCTGTTGGAAACTCTTGCTTCTAGGGGATTTCAGAACAATTTCTGCAACCTCATCAAAAGATGGTTAAAAGCTAATGCTCACTCCATAATTCTTAATTGTTCCAGTTTGGGTTACTTTCCTGCCACCAAGGGTCTTAAACAAGGGGACCCTCTATCACCTACTCTTTTCATCTTGGCTATGGACTATCTGTCTAGGCTCCTTAACCAAACTACTACAATGCATGGTTCCACTAGGTATCATCATAAATCAAATATTACCATCTCCCATCTGATATATGCTGATGATGTCATGATTTTTTCTAATGCTTCTAAAATTGCTGTTAAGAAAACCATGAAATGCCTGCATTCTTATCAACTGTGTTCTGGGATGGACTTCAATCCTGCCAAAAGCTACTTGATTTTCCCCCATAAAATTACTGCTGATACTAAACACTGGATTACTTCCTTCACTGGTTTTTCCAGCACCACTCTACCTATCATTTACCTTGGGGACAACTTAAATTAGGCAGAGCTCAGCAAAGACAATTTGATGAAACCTTGAACAAGATTAGCACCTACCTGGCTAATTGGACTCACAATTATCTCTCAAATGGGGGTAGAATAACCATTCTCGGGAGCATCCTCACAACTCTCCCAAACTATGCTCTCCAAACAGACTGGTATGAATAAAGGCACACAATACCTGTTTGAAAGAGCCTTTAATCAGTTCTTATGGGCTGGACAAAGGAAGCAACTTCACTAGTCATCCTAGCATAAAGTAGCTAAACCTATTTGGGCAGGTGGGCTGGGCTTCAAGTCCCTCCAGTAGATTTCCCAAATTAACATTTGTAAACTCTGGCTCAAATTCAGATCCCAAACCTCTCTTTGGGCTCAATACATCTCTGGAAAATACTGCAGGCACATTCACCCTTCCCAAGCAACTAGTAAAATTGGTGATTCTAAAATCTGGAGAGCCATGGTGAAAAATAAAACCCATGCAGAGAATATGTACATATGGAACATAGGACATGGAAATCTGTCTTTCTGGCTGGATCATTAGTGCCCAGCCGGTTGGCTCCATCCCTTCCCTACCTCACTTGATCCTAAACTTAAAGTTGTTGACTATTGGAATGGGGACAACTGATCTATTCCATCACTACTTAAGGTGTTGAGTAAAGATTCTGCTGAACAAGTGGCTACAATCAAATTCAACAACAAAGAGAATGACTCCATAAGCTGGCAATCCCACCTCTCCCACAGCCTATATAAAGCCATCTATTCCAAACTTTATAACTGGAACACTGTGCAATGGGGAGAGGCGCCCTGGAATAAATACCTTTCTCCTTCCATGTGCTTTTTTTCTTGGAGAACTTTCTTGAAGCTGCTTCCCACTAATGATATCCTCAAATTGAAAGGAATTAGAGGCCCCTCATGATGTAAGCTTTGCTGGAAAGAGGAAGAATCCATCCCACATCTATTTTTCAGATGCACTTTCTCCCAAGATGTTTGGAGAAAACTCACCCAGCAGTTCCACTTAAACACTCAGAATTTGACCTGGGATCTCCTGTCTTCCCGCTGGCTAGGCTGGAATGCAATTGGTATGGGAGCCATTCCTTTTATCATTGCCTGGTTTATCTGGATGGAAAGAAACAAAGTTAACTATGATGGAACTATACCTAGTGAGCTTCAAGTTACCAAAAAGTGCCTTTCTTACATCCAAAAACTCATCAGATAAACTAAATTCCCTAATATCTCGCCGCCCGGAACTCTCAACCGTCTCCCTTCCTTCAAGATCGGATCGGTATCTTGGCTTTCCCCCATTTCCTCAAAGTCAATCGTGATGGCAACTACCGTCCCGATTCCGCTAGCATTGGTGGTCTCTTCGAAACAATGGTGGTAATTGTTGTCTTTTCTTCCATGCTCCCGTGCAAGCCACCGATTCCATGGAAGCCGAGCTTATTGCCATTTACCGGGCTCGAACATTGCTAGGAATTTTCATTGGCATCATATCGAGGTTGAAAGTGATACCGAACTTGCCATAAAGAGCAGTAAGTAACCGATCTCCTCGCCACTCTTCCCCGGCACCATCTCTATCGGGTTAAAAGAATTCATGCCATTCGATCTCCGATCCAACCTCGCCCTACTTCACCTATAGAGAAGCTAACCAGCCAGTGACCGAGTTAGCCAAGCTCGGGAGCTAATTCGGTGAAGTAGTCATATCCCATACCCCTCACCCCGGCCTATCCCCGCTTATTGGTAGTGACATCCTAAAAGTCCCTCACATAAGAATTATTCAGTAACTGGGGCTTGGTGGGCCTCTCTACCCCCACCCTCATTTTCTCAGCATGATAGCATTGTTTTGTGTCTGTTTGTAGGATGTTCGTTTTTTAACATTCTTTATACTTCTGTTAGCTAGCATGTTAGGTGTTTTGCTCCCTTTTTGGGTTTGTGAGGGATGGAGCCCCCCTCAACCTTTTTGTACCTAACTTCTAATAGCAAAAAAGTTTTTTGTTTAATATATATATATATATATATATATATATATATATATATATATATATATATATATATATATATATACATATGGGTTTTGGAATTAATATATTTTTTTATTTTGAAGAATATGAAATCAAACCGATCTTATATAAATAGTAGTTTAAATAATCAAGTATTTCAGCGCAAGACATGTATTTATCCCGAAGAATAACTACAAGGCTTGAGGTGAAGCTTGATAAAATAGACTAAAGAATATACGACATCCGTTTGATTTGTGAACCATTTTGACCGATAATTTCCCCTACCTAATATAAAGGAAATAGATAGGGTTTATATTAATCTGGAGTCTTTAAGTTTCCTATTAGAGCAAACCCCTATAGTTAATTACATCTTAGATAACTGAAGTCACCTAAGAAAACTCTTGATTTAGATCAGGAAATATTTATATTCATGACTTTCAAAGGTACGGTCTTCAAAGAAAATTTAATAGTCGGAAATTCAATAAGTGAATGGCTTAAATTTTTGGAACATTTCATTTTATTAGAATCCAAAGGAGGGAAGGCTAGGGGACGAGCACAGATTCAAGGGAAACCTTGATGTACTCCCAAACTATCTTATAATTGGCTTTAAATCTTGAAAATTAAGTTTTTTGAATTTCAATCCTGCTAATTATTTATATGAATTACATTTGCATAATATCTGATTAAGCAAACAACCTGGAAGATTGGAGGATTTATGTCACATCGGACGGCAACCTCGGAATCCTAAAGTGAATTAGGGCTTATGTTACACAACAGGGCTGTGTAAAGGCCTAACGGAAAGGTGAGGATTTATGTTGCACAACACAAACTACCTCAAAGTCTTAAGGCTTGTTGTTTAAACTAAGGAAAGGTTTTTCTGATGCAGACAAGTTTTGCTGTTGAAAATGCTGCTGCCCACTATGCATGCTCTAAGCTCCTCGTTGTAGGAGGTTTAGTTTAAAGAAGAGTCAATTGAGGAGAAGAGAGAAGTGTCAGGTTTTATAAATAGAGATGTCTTAATATTTTATTAGGGGAACATTAAAGTTGATTATAGCAACACCAGTTAAGATCCCACAGTTCCATCATGTCGGCACCGCTATATTCATTGGATTCACTTAGTCCAAATGAATTTAGTAAACTCAACTTAATGAGTTCCATACTTTCATTCAGACCGTGGGAAAATCCTTTAAGCAACACGAGGGTTACCTCCTCCAAGGAATTCGAGATCATCCAATGAGACGTTTTAATTTAGTTATATTTGTGATTTTTGTTGTTTTGTTTGTGATTAAATTTTGAGTTGTTTTATATTTTGAATGTTGTGGGGGTAAATTTTATCTTGTCTTGATTTTTTTTAATTTAGTTCTGGTTTTGGATTTGTGGCTCTCCTAAAGGTTTCAATTTTCATGCAGGGTGACATTGTTGTTTATCATGCAAATTACAAGAAAAGTAAGGTACAATAAAGAAAACACAGAAAAAGAAAGTGCTGTAAACTTATAAAAGTTTACCTGGCGAGTCATATCGTTCCTCCAACTGAAACTTTAGTATTATGTGCAATAAATATTTTATATTTACAAGGAAGTAAAACCCTATGGATATGTTCATCACAGGCCTATCAAGTCCTAGGTCATAACTTGGTGGGTCCTATTCACTTATGAGATATTTTCATTTAATAAATAGGATCGGTGCAGTAGTCATGCAAGGTGTCCAAAAGACTTGTGAAGAGCCCCTAGGATATACCTAGATGTTTCACAATTCTTTTGAGCTTCCTTGAGATCATTTTGAACCTATCATAATTATTAAATAATCTATCTATTTTATACCCTTATGCTCAGTGAGTTGGGGTTTTAATCATTTATAAGAGCAGGTTAATTATCATTTGTTATTTCATTTAGAGATTATGGGGTGAAAACCCCTTTAGGCAAAGTTAATTTGTTTGGGAAAATTAGCCAATTAATTTCATGACTGGGTTTGTAGTGTTTTTAGGTGTTTAGAATTTGACTATGTTTGCATTTCTAAACTTCTTTTGGCAAGATTAATTAAGCCTAGCTCACTACCAAGCCCTTAAAATTTTGGTGGATGCATTTGTAATTCTTTTTAGAAAAAGTTAAATGAGTTTAATTGATCTTGATCAAAATATTGGGCTATCATATAATAGGGGTGTAAGTTAGTGGATTATTAACCTTCAAGATCAACCCTTAACCCTAAGGATCATTTTGTTTAATTATCTTCCAAATTAGAATTAATTAGGAAAATTCAAACATTGTTTTGATATGAAAAAACTGAAGTTGGTTTCTACCATTTATCCCTTTAATGTTTCAAACATCCAAAAATATGTTTTAGGATCATTAATTGCCCATTTTAACCTTTGATTAGGCCTAAAAATTAATTAAGGCTAAAAACCCTTAAAATTACAACTTTGCCCTGGTGCCTTATCTCTTCATAATTTCTTAAACTCAAATCAAATGACTTTGGAACTTTCATGTTACCTTACTAATGCGATAATTAAACCATCCGAGGATAAAATGTGATTTCTCAAATTTTAATTTAATTTATATATTTATTTTAATGTAAAAATAGAGGTTTTTAATGAAAATACAATAACCTGATCAAAATAAAATATTTTACTTTGAAATTTTTATTGGAGATAAACCTAGACTAGAAGACCACTTAGACCAATTTTCATGATTTTTGAATTTATTTTAATTATTATAATTATTTGAATTTCCAGAGTTTCAATTAATTAAAAAATATTTTAAAATTTAAAAATAAAATTTTATAAAAATTTCTCTAAGGTTAGGGAACCCGGAGAAACAAATTTCAAAAGTTTCTAATTTTTGTTTTGTTTTTTAGAAATATGTTAGTGAAAAATTAAGGAAATTCATTTTTTAGCCTTTTAAAAATTCAGTTAGGCCTTTAAAAATTAATATCTTGACTTAGGGACTTAGGAAAATTATGTGGATGGTTCCTAAGTGATTAGGAACCCAAAAGTGAAATTTTAACGATTTTTAATATTTTTGTAATTTTTAATATTTTTTAATTATTTAAATATTAAAATATGATTTAAAATGGAGCTTTTATAAAAAATGAATTTTATTTTTAGAAAATTCCTCTGATCACAGAGAACTCCTAAAATTAATTTTATTATTTTTGGAGTGGTATTTTAATTATTAAAATTCATTTAGGTGCCAAAAATGTGATTAGGCTTAAGAAAAACATTTAACTTATTAAATTAATTCTAAATGACTTCAAAAATTTTATGGGAGTTCCTCTATTCCTGAAGCACACTAGAGAATCATTTTTAGGTTATTTTCATTTTTATTTTATCTTAATTATTTAAGTCTTTGTTTTAGGTCAAGTTGATTATTAGTGCACATCTTAGTGATTTAGCCCATTAAATAATTATCCTAGGGTCCTTTAATCATAAGAGACCTACCAAAATTTACTTTGCATTTTTCTGATTATTATTTTAATTATTATAATTTTTATACCAATACAGACAAAATAACTTGAAAAATAGTGGTCTCCTCATAGGGATGCCCCCTGACTTTGAAAAAATCAGGGAAGATCCCTCATGACAGATAGAATAAGACCACCAAAGCTCAAGCCTTGGAGAAATTTCTGGGCCAATGGAGAATTAAATTACTCAAATCAGTATTTAAATCATTAAAATTAAAATATACATCAGAAATATTTCAAAGCATTTCCATATTGTTCTACTCTTTTCACCGAGCAACAAAATATTTTTCTTTTATTTTTCTTATTTTTCAAGGCCAAGATATAAATTTTTAAAGTTATGGTTTGTTAAATAATTCAGAAAATAGGGATTTTCCTACTTAACCACGTCGGCGCCATGCAAACCTACGACAGGTCGAAAGCACACGTGTCTCCTTCTGGTTGGGCGCCGCCTTCTGAGTCAGCGTCACACGGCTCTGCGGTTCTGCTTCATCTTTCCATCCAACGCCATCCTAGCCCTCCTTTTAATACACAGTTAATCCAATGACACCTGAGCTTCACCCCCAACTGGTTCATCCTGAGAGTTGTCCACACTAAAACCTTAATATCTCCTAGAATCAACCAAATAACTTCGAATTTGATCCTATGGATTCGTCTAAGCATGGCAAACATATCCATATGGCTAATCACAGTTTAAATTAACCCTAATTACATGGAGAATCTAGAGAAGCTCGGGAAGAAGAAGGAGGCAATAACTTGGCTCTGAGAAGTGAAGCTTCAACCAGACATGCTCTACACTTTCTTTGGAGTCCCAGGAGCTCAGGGATGAAGCCTCTTGCCTTGGTGAATTTCCTAGGCATGAAAGTGACCAGACCCAATTTTGAGCTATGATGGAAGACTGGTGCAGAGGCCTTCTTTGATGGGACTTTGATGGGGGGGATCTTCTTTTTTACTCATTGGGAAGGTGTGAGCGCAGTTAATCGAGATTTGGTGCTGTGTGGAGGTGTATTGGAAAGTGTCCTAGTTTTTGTCCAAATTTGAACTCTGAAATTGTGCTAAGGTAGTAGGTACCAGAGGGGGAAAAGTGCTGGAATGGTCTTAGAGAGGTCTGGAGGAGCTCTGGTGAGATTTTGGCAGAGTTTTGTTAAGAAATTTTTAGCACCCTCTCTTGGTCGTGAAGGGTGGTGGCTTAAATAGCCATGGTTAGGTTGGTTGTCAGTGCTTCAATTCAGATGCAAAGAGCTACCTAGGTGGAGTGCAAAGGAGCTCTGGTGGTAATTTTGGCCTGAGTTGGCCATAGGGTGGAGTTTGGGTTTGGCCAAGTGGGAGGTGGCTCTCGGTTTTGTCATTTTCCAACCACTAGGTCTGCCAGCCAGGCCAGGGGAGGTGACCAGTGGGTCAGGTGCACCAATGGGCAGGCCATGAGTGCAATGGGTTTTAATGGTTAAGGCATTATGGCAAACATCTCTTGGATTTAATCATTTAAGGGATGAGATCCCGTAATTTGGGGGACCTTTAGTCCATGGATCTACTAGGGTGGGCTCGGTGGGTTTAGCCCGGTCCCTAGGGTTAACCTAGTGGCTGTGGAGGTGTTGGCTTGATCACATTTAGTTCAATTTGGTTAGACAGGGTCATGGGTACATTTGGGTCACCTTGGGTTCAAATTGGGCTAACTTGGGTTTTAGCTTGATGGAGCACATGTATCTTGAGTAACATTGTGTAGATGATTGTAATGAAGATTTTCCATGAAGACTTGGAGTGGTTTTGAGTTCATTGGGGTTCAATTTTGTGGATTTTAGGATTTTGGCCAATTTGGGGAAAGTTAGGTCAACTTGGGTTTAGGTTGAGCTAGGGTTGGGTTTAATGCTAATTGAAGGCTCCAAATGGTCTAGGTGAATGTGGTTAAGAGTTCCCAACATCAATTGGGTGGACATTTTAGGGTTAGGCAGATTAATTTGGTAGATTTTGGGCATGTGTTGAACTTGGGTTACAATTGGGTATTTTTGGATTTCAAGTGGATTTGGCTGAGACTTGGGCTCAAATTGTAGGCAATTGAATGTTGCATGTAATTCATATGAGTGTTGTGGAGGGTTTAGGAATGATATTTGAGGGAATTGGTTGACATTTGGTCATTTTAGGGATTTTGGATCATTTAGGTAAAATTGGGGATTTTGGATTTTAAGTGAAATTGAACTCAAATATGGGTTAAATTGAGATTGTATATGGTTAGATTGGTATTGTAAATGTTGAATTAAAGTTTGGAATTGACATTGGGTAAGATTAGAGTCAATTGAGTAGACATTAGGTTTAATTTGGGCACTTTTGGGTTAAATGGGTCAAATTTGGGCTTTTGGTTAAATTGGGCTAAATTGGCCAAATTGGGTCTGGTGACGACTGTTGACCTCATTTTTGATGAGGTCTTCTCTTCTTCTCTTTAGTACTTAGGATCTAGCCTTAGGCTTTTCCTTTGACTATCTTAGAGGACTAGAATTGGGACCCACCTTTTAGAAATTCAAACCACTTCTTAACTCCTCGCAAACTCCACAAACTTCGACTATAGACCCCTAATCACTTAGAGGGTTGAAATCGGATGTGGAAGTTTAAATGGTGAGTTCCTATAGGACTCTTTGGCCTTGAGACTCGCCCCGGGTGGCCCTGGTCTGGTGAAGTGGCTGACTTACACACACACTGCACTTATACACTACACCTATACACTACACTTTCACACACCCATACCTAACTTGACCTCCTGACTCATGTAGGTGATTCACATGGATGATCCTTAACCCCTAAGCCCTTGGCTAAGAGGGTTAGGAACAACATAGTGAATGCCTCAAATGAGTCCCTTCATGGCTCATGTGGGCTTGATATGGCTTCATGGCTCAACCAAAATGATTTCACTCCACTCAAATTCACCCAATCTTCAATTTCCCAAATTTTCAATTTTTGACCCCCGGGACCCTACACCCGCCTAACCTACCCAAAGCCCTTGAAATTACCCAAATTTTTCAAAATCACCAAAATTAACCAAAATTCTCCAAAATCATTCCCAAACATTTCCACATCACTTAAATTGATCATCCATACCCAAAAATACCAAAAATTCCAAAAATACATCCCAATACCCTCCAAATACCCAAAATACCCCTCTTGGCAAAAAATCCAAAAATTCAGAAAATTCCCAGAAAATTCCATAAAATCCCAAATATTCCCAATTTCATTTTGTCCAACTACACCATGGGCCAATTTTGTCAATTTAACTTACTTTTGTCAAAACCCCCAATTTGACCCATTTTAACCCAAAGTGAACCCAATGTCAAACCAAACCTACCCAATTGCCCCCAATTTTGGTCCAATTCAATTCTAAACTTCAATTCAATATCCCCAATACCAATCTAGACAAAATCCAAGTCCAATTTGATTGACATTTGGATCCAATCTCACTTTTGGCCTTAAAGCCCAATTTGGACCCATGACCCAAACCTAACCCAAACTCACCCAATTCAATTCCAATTAACCCCAAATCTTTTCTAAATCTTCCTTAACATTCCCATAAACAAAAAACTAACATGATTTGCCCAAAATTTAGACCCAAACCCCACTCAAACTCAACCCAAAGCTATAAGGCCCTATTTTGACCTAAACCCAAACCTAACCCAAATGAGCCCAAACCCCAAAATCAAAGCCCAACCAAAGTCAAAACCTCTTTGAAACACTCCCATAAACATTTCTCAACATTGGTTTTACATCAATTTCAACTCTAGCCCAACATTAGCCCAACTTGGCCCACTTGGACCTACATAGGCCCACTTACCAAATAAACCCAAATTCAAACTAATTCAACTCCAAATCACACCAAATTGACTCCAAGCCCTTCATAGAACATCCCTAAACCACTTATGACATTTATTTGACAAAGTTCTTCACAAAATCTTTACCCAAATGCCCATCCTAAAATCAAAAAGCCCATTCCCCTTAAACTTTCCTAAAAGCCCACTTCACCACATTCAAAAGCCCAAATCCATCCAAAGCCCACATGGCACTTCCCCTCATCATCCATTTAATCAAAATCACCCCTAAGTTTCAAAATCATCAATTAAACCATTCCAAATCAAGATTCATGCAAATTTTCACCAAAATATCCAAAATTCTTAAAACCCATTTCCATGAAATTGACTCAACTTTCCCCAAGCCAAAGACAAGCCATGCAAGCCATGGACAAGCCACATGAAGCCATGGAAGGCTTGACATGTGACCATGCCATTAATGGTAAAAGGAGGGGCCCCTTTCCTAATCTTTCTTTAAGCATTTTTACCTTAAGCATGTCACACACTAAACAATGTTTAGCCACCTCATCATGGATAGAGACCACACCACTCTCCCTTAGCTAACCCAACTGATCCTCTCAGCCCAAAATCAGGCCATGGGGAGGTGCACCCAACCCAAACCAATGGGTTGACCAAATTAAGGCCAAAATGACCCCCTCCCCATTCCATTTTAATTCAAAGCCTTTACACATGGTAATTGCCAATTGATTGCACAAACCTCCAGCCCTGACCCACCTGGACCTGAGGGTGACCCATGCTCGCCGGCCGGCCGCCCGGATCGCCGGAAAACACCATGGCCGAGACCTCGGGAGGAGCCAAAGTTTGGAATTCCCACTTGCCGAGCCGCCCCATGCCAAATGGTCACTATGGCCGTTCTTCTCCTCACCGCAGCAAGCTCGATCTCATGCCTCAACTCCCCCGGAAGGCTCTCCAGCCTCTCCTATTTAAACCCCTCACCCTCACGGCCATGGAGGAGAGTTGCACAAACCTTGCCGAAACTCTGCCAAAATTGTTCCAAACCCTTCTCTACCCTTAGAGCACTTGATCCCCAGTGAGATCCCCCTGCCATTTCTTCTCTGTGAGCTCAATTTCAGAGTTGAAATTCCACCCAAAACCTGGACACTTCTCCACAGTGAGCCAATTCCCAAATTGATTGGTCCTACACCTTCACCAGACCAAGGGAAGGTGTCCACCAGCAAAAGCCCCATCTCCAGGCCACCCAGCTTGCTTCAGCCTCCAAGCTTTGTGATCGGGCTTGGTCGAAATCACATCTGAGACAATTCACCGGACAAGGAGACTTCATCCGGAGCTTGCCGGGATCCAATCGAAGGTGCAACAACTCTCGCATCGAAGCCACACTTCTCCGAGCAAAGGTATGAGCTAATTCTTCATCCCGAGCTTCGGAGATTCTCCATTTCAAATGCTTTAATTTCAATGCATGATCACCGTATAGATGTGTTCGTCTCTTCAAGACGAATCCATAGAGCATAAGAATATGAAAATCCATCGAGTATCGAGCGAGATCTTAGGGATTTAGTGTGGACGGCTCTCGGGTGAGGACGCTCGGGGACGATGAACGGATGCTGTCCATTCAATACACGAGCGGACAGACGGCTCAGATGGCATCGGACCAGGAGACGGTACGAGAATCGCGGGGCCCGGAGCGCTGAGTCAGATGGCGGCGTCGAATGGGGGCGCGACACGCGGCGTTTCGGAGATGCCGAGGATGAGTTGGCGCCGCGTGGATAAATAGAAAATTAGGGTATTTTTTGATTTATTTAATTCCCTAAACTTCAAAAATGCATAACTCCGTGTAGAAAAATCGGAAAAATAAAATAAAAATACCCTCTCGCTCGGCTGAACAGTAGGAAAATAATGTGGAAAAGAAATCATTTAATTTCATCAAGTATTTTATTTTTTATAATTTATTTACTCTCTACATACTTTTAATTCTCCATGCATGTATACAATTCACCATGGCATGAGACCATAAGGCTTTTGAAGCCTCCGAATTCGGGAACATTCCCCGAATTTTCCAAAGTCGTAGGCCATCCCTATGAAGAGTTATTGATTTTTCAAGTTCATGTTACCGTTTTGAGTATTTTAATTCCAATAAATAGCATATTGTGAAATAAATTCTAGGAAAATTTGAGGATGTTTCTTATGACCAGAGGACCCTAGGAAAAATAGGTTTTGAGTTAGTTCATTTAAAACAACTCTAATCGGCTTAAACACCCAAAATAAGTCTCTAATTAATTAGAGTTAACCATGCATCAAATTGACTTGAAATCAATTCTCCACTCGACCTTTAGGATCGGAGGAATCCACCTTAAAAGTTTGAGGTCAATTGGACTTGGTTAGCCCCACTAATTGGGTTGATTAAGCCACTTAGTCATTTTAAACTTTAAAAATTCATAACTTTTAAAATACCTTTCAAAAATTCACCAAATTGGTTTTGGAGCCTCTCTGATATCAGGGGAACCTAAGAAAATTAAAATTTCAATTTTCTAAAAAAGTTGATTTTTTAATAATATTTTAATATTTTTAATAATTAAAAAATAATAAAAATCACAAAAATAATAAAATTCACCAAAATGTCACATTTTGAATTTTAATCACTTAGGAACAAACCCCACATTTTTCTTAGGTCTATTTAGTGAGATATTAAATTTTAAAGCTTTAAGGTAATTTTAAAATTAAAAAAATGTATTTTCTAGCATTTTCACTAAAATAATTATAATAAATCATAGAAAAATCAAAAAATTGCAAAATTTAATTCTCTGATTTCCTTGATATCAGAGAGATTTTTTAAAAATATAAAATTCATTTTTCAACATTTATTTTATTTTTAAATTAATTAACACTCCAAAACTTAAAATAATTATAATAAAAATAATATAATTCAAAAAATCACCAAAATTGGTCCAAGTGGTCCTCTGGTCATTAGGAATGTCCCCTAATTTTCTTAAGGATAGAAACTTTCCCTTGGTCATGTTATTAAATTTTCCTTAAAGGGTAAAATGGTAATTAAAAATCTTAATCCTTAATTAAAACTTTAGGATTAATAAAAAATTAGCAAGTAAAATATTTGATCCTAATCTGATTTGGATGATTGAAATTTAAATAATTAAAGGGTAGAAACCCATTAAACAATTTAAAATGATTAAACCTTAATTAAATAATTGATTAAATTTGGAAGAATAATAAAATTGGAATTATTAAAATAGGGATATTATTAGGAAGAGATTTATTCTTTAATTTAAAAATCCCTAAATTAATTATCTCATTAATATTCAATTCTTAATTAAAATGATAACTCAAATTCAAAATATTAAAAGACTTAATCATTAAACTAAAATTAAATTATTAAACTCTTTTAAAAATTTCAATTAAAATTAAAAAATAAAATTAAATTAAAATTAAATTAAATTAAATAAATTAAATTAAATTAAATTAAATTAAATTAAGATTAAAAATTAAATTAAATTAAAGATTAAATTAAATTGAATTAAACAAACAAATTAAATTAAATTAAATGAATTAAATTAAATTAAAATTAAAATTAAATAATTAAATTAAATTAAATTAAATTAAATCAAATTAAATTAAATTAATTAAACTAAATCAAATTAAATTAAATTAAATAATTAAATTAAATTAAATTAAATTAAATTAAATTAAATTAAATCAAATTAAATTAAAACTAAATCAAATCAAATTAATTTAATGTAACATCAAATCAAATTAAATTGAATTAAATTGAATTAAATTAAATTAAAACTCAATTAAATTAAATTAAATTGAATTAAATATAACATCACCTAAAACAGAAAGAAATTAAATATAAAGCAACTTGAACACTATTCCAAATTTAAACTCATTAATCGAGATTAAACTAAATCACAAACCATCTCAACACCAATTTACCCTCAAATGCTTTTGTCATCATAACTCCTAAATGAACATTAAATGAAATGTTACTTCACTCATAGGATATTCAAATATCCTAGCTTCATCGAGCAAGTTAACAAAACTCAATTCCTGGACGATTAATTCACTTGTATAATTAAATTCATTCGACTTAAAACAATCCTGAAAATATCGAAAAGATGTTTAAGATTTGTCTTAAGCACTTCCTCGATATGATATGACATTTATAAGAACAATCGAACTTAATTATTCTTTCGATGAAGAAAATCGTCCTCAAACCAAAACACAAAGACCTAGACGTCATAGGAAATGACTAGCTATAGGATTAGGAATTTGGTAGAAAACCATAACCCTTACCTTAGCTTTACCTAGTAACTTGCTTAAATATTCTAATTGTGTTTTAAGTGCAGTTGAGATGACTGGAAGACCCTCCAGTACGCTTTTATTTTATTGCAATCTACTTTCTTGCAATTTACCTTCTTGCAATTTATTTAACCGCATCGCACTTACTTTTCTCGCATGATAAACAACTCGTTGCATGAAAACTCACACCTTTAGGATAGATCCTAAAACCGAAACCAAAACTAAGTTAAAAGTCATTGCAAGATAAAATTCACCGCCACAACATTTCAAAATATAAAACAACTCAAAATTTAATCACAAACGTAACACAAAACTACAATTACAACTAAATTAAAACGTCCCGTTGGATGATCGGGAATACCTCGGATGATGTAACCTACGTGTTGCTAACGGGATTTCCTACTGGCCTAAATGAAAGTGTGGAACTCATTCAACTGAGTTTAGCAAATTCATCCGGACTAAGTGAATCCGATAAAAATAATGATGCCGAAGGATGGAACCGCGGGATCTTAACCGGTGTCGTTATAATCAACTTTAAGATTTGTTTTAATTAAAATATTGAAAACACTCGGAAATTAAGATTTTTTCTAAACCAAAACACTTTTCTCATCCCCCGATTTATGACTTCTAAAACTAAACCTCTCGCAACAACAAGGAGCTCGGAGCATGGTGGGCAAGACGACCATCTTCGTCAAAGAAACTCGAATCCACATCAAGCAAAACTTTCCTAGAACTAAACAACAAAGCCATAGGACTTCGAGGTAGTTTGCCTAGTGCAACATAAACCCTCAATCTTTATTAGGCATTTGCATGATCGGGTCATGTAAATTAAGCCCTAACCGGTTTTAGGATTCCGAGGTAGTCTTTCGATACGACATAAACCCTCACATCTTCGAGGCTATTTGTATGATCCTATCATATAAATATAAGCCCTAATTAATTAAAATTGGCAGGATCAAAACATTTAAATAAATATTAGGACTTCCTTAAATCCAAGCAAAACAATAGGATAGTCGGGAAATTACCGAAGTTCGCTTCGAATCTGTGATTTCTCCTACTTTTCTTCCTTTGGATTCCCAAAACAAAATGTTCCAAACTTGATCCATTCCCTATTGAAATTCCAAAATTCAATCCTTCGAAAAACTTAAACATCGAAATCCTTGAGAGCGTAATTATTGATTATTATCGAGAGTTTTCTTAGGTGATTCCCATCACTTAAGATGTAATTAACTATAGGGGATTGCCCTTATAGGGAATTTTAAAGAACCTGTGTAATATAAACCCCGTTTAATGTTTTCATATTAAGCGTGGGAATTTTGTCGGCTTATAAAATTGGTTCGCAGTACCAAACGGATGTCACAAATTTTCTAGTTTATTTAATCGAGCCCCACCGTCGAGCAAGCTGTGTCTATTCTTAGTGGATAGATACACTGGCTTGTGGTGCGGTGCTCGTTTATATAAACTATTTGGGATGTGAGATCGGTTTAATCTCATATCTTAAAACCTTCAAATTTAAAATTATTTTCAAAATCAAATACTATTTTTCAAATTATTTATTTTAATTAAATTAAAAATTCGCCGACAGCTTCTGTTAGGCGACCCCTTTTCAAAATAAAACACACAACCTAAAAATATGCCGACAGATTTCTGGCGACTCCGCTGGGGAAAATTCCTCTCTCCATTATAATCAGATAATCTCGTTTTCAAAAATCGGTAGTATATCCATGTCGTTAATGGGTCAAACTACCCTTCTTTCCATTGGAATACTATGTTCATTTCTATCTTGAATAAGTATAGCCAACATTCTCTCGGATTTAGGAGCCACTGTTTAGACACCTTTAAACAGAGAGGTTCCGAAATCCTTTTACCTCATTCCTGAGGTGGGGTGGACCCCCAATAGGTGTTAGTTTAGGAATGATCCTTCGAGTCGAGAAGTCTTGCTTAAGACTTTCTTTTCCTTTCCAACTCTGAATCGGATTCCTTGCATTCTTTACACCTTTGAACATTCCGTTCTAAATAAACAAACCCTCTAATAAGTGACTTTTTAACAAATGATTCCCTCTTATAAATACATGAACAAGAATGATTTCAGACTCTTTTCAATTCCTTTCTTTTCGTCCTAAAGAAAAGAAGCATAACTTAGGACTCGACAACCGTAATCTACCTCGCGAAATGGAAGCCCCGAAGCCGATTTTCTCCTTCACCAACGGACCGGACTTCGCCGTCTATAAGGATGAGCCGCCCGACAATGGGATCATCCGATTCGGACAAGGATTTGAAAACACGAATGTCAAAGTCACCGACGTCTCCTCTTTGCACCGACGAACAAGGTGTCCGAAGCCGAGGAACCGCCGCTCGAGTTCAACCTCAGGTCGACCCAAGAGTTTCCTCCCCGCAAAGGATCCCGACTAGGGAGGAGTACCGCCGTCCGCAGAGGACCGTTCTCACTACCCCCACCGGTCTAGTTGTTTCCGCACCTACCCCGACTTCGCCAAATCAAAGGGGAAAGAAATCCGTAACTATGGTAAACCCGTTACCGTGGAGGGTACGGATCTTCCCGTAAGACCTTCTATTTTCGAAATCGGGTCCAAGCTTCAAAGATTCCGTCACCGACAAGGACCCAAAGAAGAAACGAAGTAGAAGGATCGCCGCAGAAGCCGTAGCCGCCGAGATTGCTTTCCGGAGGAAATTCCGTAACCGCCGAATATACACCGCTACCAGAATATACACCGCTACCAGAATATACACCGCTGCCTGACTACATACCACTTTTGGGAGGAAGCAGGTTCCATCCCCTCTCCGCCGCAGAGGATGAGGAGAATGTTCGCAAGATTGCTGCCACGTTACCTCAGCCCGCATACTACAACGATAGCCGCAAGAAAAGAACTAGAACTACGCCGTTTTCTCGACTGCAAACTTTGGTAGAAAAGTTAGCAAGGAAGGAAAACCGCCCCGTATCGGAGATTCTACGAAGGATAGGGCGGGTGCCGCCAAATCCCGTCTCGGGCCCCGAGTAGAGCCCGCCATCATGACGTAAAAGCCAAGCAAGAGAATGAAGGCTAGCCCGCCCGTCGTAGTCTCGTGATTACAGATCAGGAGGATACCACCTTCCAAAGCATTCGGCCGACATGCACCATCCGGTCCTAGACCTTCCGCCGCTAGAAGGATGGTATGGCGTCCCACTACCGGGCGCTTGAGATCGAAACAAGCAGCTCCGAGAAAGAAAGTCTCGCCGAGAGGCCGGAGTCCGAAGAAAGTGCTACCGCGATAAAGGGGACTCGTGAAAAGGGACCCGGCAACTATCGCACGACAACCGCAAAGACACACGTAAAGCCCCGCTAGAAGATGCCATGGAAAAGTCGAGAACCAATATCCGACGGTTGGCAAAAGAAAGAGAAGAAAAGTTCGGAGATGAGATCGATTCATCGGAGTTCATGGACGACGAATATGCATAAATTAATATGGTCGAGACACGAGCTTCATCGCCTTCGCAAGGTGCTCCCGCAGCCGCAGAAGAGAGGAGCCGTAACTCGATGAGAAGGCAGCCTGCAGAAAAAGACGACATGATCGCTCAAATGGCGAAAAGGATGGATGAGATGGCCGTAGCTCCGGCCACTCTCCGCAGTCAAGTACAACCACAAAGAGAGACACCCCGCAGGTCATTCACATCGTAGACGGAGGAAAGGAGATTACATCCGTCAATGGGGATGATCAACTCGAAAAGGATACAACACAAAGTATGATCCCCGAAAAGGATATCAAAAACTTGGTGGAACAACGAGTGCGAGAAGCCTTAGCACAATCGAAGAGCGGGACATCCATTCGGACGGTATACCTTACCCAGAAGAATTCGACGCTGTCCAATACCCGAAAGGCTTCGTACCACCTCTGTTCAAGACCTTCGACGGAACCGGGAACCCCCGACAGCATGTTGCACACTTTCGTGCCAATTGTTGTAATGCCGGCGGGAGCGATGCATTACTCTTCCGACGCTTCGTCGCCAGTCCGTCGTGAATCACCTTCGACTGGTATGCAGAATTACCAAATGGTTCGGTGAAGACATTCTCGTAACTAGAGAACCTCTTCATCAAGCGATTCGCCGGAGCTCAAGACCACATCACTATAGGTGATTTAGTGGTAGAGAAACAAAGGCCGAACGAAACTTTGGTGGATTACATACTTCGATGGAGAAACTTAAGCATGAAGTGTGAACCACAACTACAAGAACAACATGCAGTCGGCATTTTACTTAAAAGCATTCACGGCCCGATAAGCACTTCTCCTCAAAGGATTCACTATTAAGACTTTCGAGAAGTTATTAAGCAAGGCCGGAAGCTTGCAAGAGGAGGCGAAGCAATTAAGTTTCGCCGACAAGACAGACAAGCAGAAGCCGGTGAAGACCTTCGAAAAGAAATCCGGGATCGTTGCAACAGTTGACAAAGGCAAGCAACCGATGCAAATACCACCAGAACGGCCGCAACAACCACAACAGTACTACCAAGAACCCCGGTCCAACGATCGATCGTCTCCGCAAGATGAGGAACCGTCTCGTCCGCAACGTACATTAAGGGAACTTATGAGCGCGAGAATATCCGTTCAAGAATGAAGCAAGATCGAAAATATTCCGTAGTCCGATGAAGACTCCGCATTTCCACCGCCGAGCCTAAAAGACCGGAGGAAGTCAACAAGAAAGGTGATCCTAACTTTTGCCCCTACCACCGGATGCTTGGGCACAAAATAGAAGATTGCATTACCTTTAAAAGTTGGCTCAACGACAACCTTCGGAAAGGGAATATAACAATCCCGAAGGAGTACATGAAGGAACCCCAAAAAGGAGGTTTCGTCAATGTTATCTCAACTGATCCCATCATTCCGATAGATCCCTACACGACTGATGATGGATGGACTACCGCCTGGACAAGGTCTTCGAAGAAGATTTTAGACAGCATCCGAACCGCTTCGGTGCGAGCTTCAATTCGTAGTTCGAGACCCGTTAAGCCGGTACTATCACTTGCGATAGAAGAACCACCTCAACAGGAGACGATCGAAGAAAAGAAGAAAATCGACGAAGAAGAGAGGACCGAGACTCCTAAGGCTGGACTAGGGGCCGCTTATCCTAGGATAGTTGTTTCCGATTCGGGGAGAAATCCCTCGAACCTCTCGATTTTGTACGATTATCTCGCTCACTTCGGTGGGATCATATAATGATAAGGGTGATGGCGTTGGCTACGTTTTTGACGGTTTCTAACGATTACGTAACTAGCGACAATCCGGATATCGATTTCGATACCAACGACAATTCTCAAATCATACACGATCTCGATGAGCAAAATAACGAAGAAGGCATCCATCAAGGAGGCTATGAGAGTTCAACAAGCAACGGATCTATCTGCGAGTTTCGAGGAGCTCCAGTCACGATAGAGTTAGAGCCTTCGCACTCGAAGCTAATACGTAAGAACCCGTCATTCCGATTCAGGAGGAGACACCGGCGAACTCAACACTAGATTCGAAGAAATTACGAAGTCAACTTAAGAAGTGGAAGAATTCTACCTCTAAGAATGGGTCCAAAGGACAAAGGAAAGCAGTGGTTGTTCAAGAAGAACCAACCCCAGCAGAAGAAATACCCGTTCGAGAAGAAGCCGAGACACATGGAAATAAAGTGGACTACAACGTGCTAGCCCATCTTAGGAAACTACCGGCCAAACTGAGCATTTACGATGCTCTCATCTTATCAAAGGAGATGAGAGAAGCTCTGATCAAGGCCTTACTTGATCCGGAAATTTGCTTAGCTCAAATGGCCGGAGATTCCTTAGATGAGGTTTGCTCGTTAAAAGAACAAGCCGAGGCGTTACCTTCACGGACAAGTGACCTACTACTTGGGACAGCGAGATCACAACCGACCGTTGTACATTTCAGCTACAATCGGAAAATTTACACTCTCCGCAGTATTGGTGGATCCAGGAGCATCAATCAATATAATGAGTCTTCGGACACTAAGCATACTTGGAAATTGATGCTCGCGAGCTCGAGGCCGACAAAATGTTATTAAGAGGATTCAACCGTAAAGGAGAGAGAGCCCTCGGGTCAATAACGCTATCGATGAAGACCGGTGACTTAGCAAAGTCAACCGCGAAGTTTCACATAATCGATTCGAAACATCGTTCAACGCTCTACCGGGCCGACCATGGATACATGAAAACAGGATGGTACCATCATCTCTCGCATCGCTGCATCAAATACTACGATGAAGGGGAACAAGTGCATCAAAGGCGATTTACAACCATTCTCCGTACATGAAATTGGAATCCATGAAGATGCAGACTTATTATGCACCGCCAAAGAAAACAATCTTCTCCAGAGATATCGTAACAAATGAAGCGAAGAAAGTTCGGGACAACGAAGAACCCGAAGTTCTAGTCCAACGCTCACTCACCACTCCCTTCCGGCGAGATGGTGAAGGTTTCTCCACAACTCGCATCCGAGGTCGAGGCCGGGGACAAGGTCGTGGTAGTGACGTTAGGATAGCTTGGACAGAGGAAACCAGCCATCAATGTTGATCGGGAAGATAGTTCGAAGAAGAAAAAGAAATCAAACAAGAAGCAGACGACAATAAGTCGAAGAAGCCGCAATTCAAGATCTCTCTCGAAGATGAGAAGAACGAAGAATACAAATCAATGTACGAAAAGATTAACCACTACGTACATACTATGACCCCGACCCCGATCCATTCTAATAAGATCGAGGGTATGGTGGTCAAAGAGGTACGTAACGACGGTGCAAGGCCAATCAAATTCTACCGTGGTGCTACTTCCTCCAAAACTGAAAATAATGTACAATTCGAAGATGTCACATCATCAGAATTAATGGAATTACCTTTTGAGTGGTACTCTCCCTGTGTTCAAAATTTAATTCAACGTGGTTTCTTACCTCGACAATGGACAAATGGTCAATCACAACGTTTTGAAATATTATGGAATAATTCCGGTCGTCCGCCCAATTCAAAGCATAGTTTCGGATTCGGCACAGTAGGGTCAGTTGACGATACTGAATTTTTTTTGGTTGTCACTTGCGAGCCCAATGAAAACCGCATGGAAACTACGTACGAACTCGAAGATGTACAAATTGGAGACGCTCCACCGTAATTCGAAGAAGAAATTAAATCTACAATAGATGAGTTAACGGAAGTTAACTTAGGTACTAGCGAAGAGCCTAGCACCTACCTTTGTTAGCTCCTTACTCAATAAAGAAGACTCCGAAGAAATAATCAAATTATTAATGGAATTTAAAGACTGTTTTGCTTGGAACTATGACGAGATGCCAGGATTAGCTCCAGAGGTCGCAGTCCATAAGCTAGGAGTAGATCCTACTTCTGTCCCAGTCAGACAAGGTCCCAAAAGAATGCGTCTAGAAATTGAACAACAAGTCATAGCCGAAGTTAAAAAACTAATACACGCTAAATTTGTCCATGAAGAACAATACCCGACTTGGCTAGCCAATGTAGTGCCAGTCAGAAAGAAGAATGGTCGTATCGTAATTTGTGTGGATTTCGCAGATTTAAACAATGCATGTCCAAAAGATGAATTCCCTCTACCGATCCCAGAATTAATCATCGACATTGCTTCAACACATGAAATATTCTCATTCATGGATGGATCTTCAGGATACAACAAGATAAAAATGGCTCTAGAAGATGAAAAGCTTACAGCATTCAGAACGCCGATCGGAGTATTTTGCTACACAGTGATGCCATTCGGACCGAAGAACGCAGGAGCAACCTACCGTAGAGCAATGACAAGAATTTTTGATGATCTCATCCACAATCAAGTCGAATGCTACGTGGACGATGTGGTCATCAAAAGCAAAGTAAAGGAAAACCACTTCGTATGATTTGAGAATTGTTTTCGAACGATTAAGACAATTTAACCTTAAGATGAATCCCTTAAAATGCGCCTTCGGCGTCACCTCCGGGAAATTCTTAGGATTCGTTGTCCGACATTGTGGAATTGAAATCGACCCGGAGAAGATTAAAGCTATCTTAGAAATGCCGCCTCCCAAAACCTTAAAACAATTACAATCTTTTCAAGGGACGCTGGCATATCTTCGACGCTTTATCTCAAACTTTCAGGTAGGTGTCAGCCTTTCTCGGCACTAGTTAAAAAGGACGCCAAATTTATTTGGGAAGAGAAATGCCAGAAGGCCTTCGAGCACATTAAACAATATTTAATGACACCTCCTATCTTAGCAGACCTCGGCCTCGTGTAGACCGCCGATACTTTACACCGCGGCTTTAGACGACTCTCTCGGAGTCCCGTTAGCCCTGTGTCAATGATGAGGGTAAAGAAAATGCTCTTTACTACTTAAGCCGTCGTTTACTTCCGACGGAAGTAAGGTATCCCGCAATTGAAAAGCATTGTTTGGATCCGATCTTCGCCGCTCAAAAGCTCGTGCACTACATGCTTTCTCATAAGGTCAATCCGATCTCGAAATTTAATCCATTGCAATACTTGATGACTCGTCCAACACTTTCCGGCGGACTTGCTGTATGGTCAATGATATTATTGCAATTCGATATAACTTTCGTGCCTCTCGCGTGCCGTGAAGGGACAAGTCTTAGCGGACTTTATCGCAAAGACACCCTTTGCCGGCAGAATCTCCTCTCAATGACAATTTGCCGGATGAACAAATAATGAACCTAGAAGACCTTGATGATCGACGTTGGGAGTTGTATTTCGACGGAGCATCTTCAAGCACACAAAGACGAAGAATCGCAAGTGATAGTGCCCGGTAAGGCAGGAATCGGGCTAATCTTTATAACACCGGAGCGGGGATGTTAAGATACTCCTACCACTCGACGAACCGTGTACAAACAACGAAGCGTAATACGAAGCCCTCATAACGGACCGGAATTAACTATTCAAATGGGGATAACGGACATCAACATCTACGGGGATTCGCAGCTAATCATTCAACGGATCACCGGACAATACAGAATTTTAAAGCCAAGACTCGAACAATACTTCCAAGATGCCATACAAATTGTTGAACAGATTCCAAATGTAACGATCTACAAAATTCCCGTAAAAGAAAATGTTTTAAAGCGAGATGCTTTAGCCCGTCTCGCAAAAGAATTTGCTCGTTTGCAAGATGAATCAATAGAAGTGTCGACTCACGTGACGTCGTGTCTTATCACAACTCGACATAGTACACAATACACAAATCGAGAAAAGAAAAAGAATCAACTGCAGAGAAGGACGTGAAAACACGAAGATCTGGCGACGACCATTGATGGACTACCTACAAACAGGAAAGCTACCGGACGATAGGTCGCTAGCCCATCGATCAAGAAAAGAACTCGTCTTACGCATTAATAAACAACACATTGTACAGAAGGTCTTTTGATCAAATGTGGCTAAGGTGCCTAAGCGGGTCCGAGGCCCGTGAAATCGTTAAAGAGGTGCATTCAGGACTCTGTGGCGCTCACCAATCGGGTCCAAAGATGAAAATGAAAATTAAAAGACTAGGGTACTACTGGCCCTCGATGATGACCGATCGCATGAAAATCGCCAAGAGCCGTCACCAATGCCAAGTGCACGGAGTGGTTCTACACCAACCTCCAAATGTGCTACATCCGACAATTGCATCGTGGCCATTTGAATGTTGGGGCACGTATATAGTGGGTCCAATAGAACCACCATCTTCAAAAGGACATCGTTTCATTCTTGCGGCTACGGATTACTTTTCCAAGTGGGCAGAGGCAGCTCCACTTAGAGAAGTGAAAGCACACCACGTGCTACGCTTTTCAAGAACCAAGTTGTCTATCGTTTCGGAGTGCCGCGCAGATTATCTCGTATAATGGATCGGCATTCGAAGCACACAAATCAACAATTTTGTCGTGAGACACGGAATCGACCGGCGATACTCAACAATTTACTACCCAAGAGCAAACGGCCTCGCTGAGGCTTTTAATAAAACTATCGTTCAAATCTTAAAGAAAACTTTGGACGATAATAAGAAGAATTGGCACTAGAAGTTGTTAGAAGCCTTATGGGCCTACCGGACAACCTTCAGAACTCCTACTCAAGCTACACCTTACGCTCCGGTGTATGGGTCCGAGGCAAGTTGTTACCTTTAGAGGTTCAGACCTTCCTTCACTCGAATTGCAGCTTGCAAACAAGATCACGACAGAAGAGAACGCCAAATTACGACTCGAAGAATTAGAAAGCTTGGAAGGGAAAAGACTTACGACGCAACGAAATTTAGAACTATACCAAGCTAAGATGGTTCAAGCCCATGACAAACCGGTCCGCCCAAGAACCTTCAAAGTTGGTGACTTAGTTCTCGTTCTCAAGAGACCTATTCTCGCACACCGCAAGATAGGAGGAAAATTCGAACCCACTGGGAAGGACCGTTCGTGGTCGAAGCAAGTATACTCGGGAGGTTCCTACCAGCCTAGTGAATTGCCAGGGAGAACGACATATGCTTCTGATCAATGGACGATACTTGAAAAAGTATTACGCTACCTGATGTTTCAAAGGAATGAATTCTTCACCCCTAAGAAACACGGGCAAAGTAATTACTTATGATTTGGTCCGAACCCAAAAATAATAAAATGTGTTAAAATAAATAAGATCGTGATAATAAAGTTTTCCTTGTTTTCTTTTCCAAATCAAAATCTCTTTCCTGATCTTATCCCGCTTCATTCCCGTTAAATTTTAAAATATAAGAGAAATAAAAAAATGTCTTTAATAAACATTTTCTTAATGTTCTTGTTCTTAGTACAGCCCTCGATCCTTTTCCTTGTCTTTTCGTGAGGAAATGTCGAACGGCGGTTGGTCCCGAACTTTAAGAATGGCGTAAGCCTTGCACTCGATGAAAAGAGGGTGAAAGATGGAGCGATAATCGAGATCGACTCGGATTTCGCACCAGCGAGCCTCACAAGCACGAGGAAAGTGACCGGGTCCCGGCTGACCGAGAAGAACCGCCCGGCGCAGACAGTGATGAAAGTGGGTGGCCCAAGCCACCAATCCAACAACAAGAAAAGAAAGACAAATACTGAAGAAGACAAGAAAATGAAATCTGTAGTCGCTACAGCAGAGGGCAGGCTTGTCAGCGCCGCGCCCACAGAGATTCATGAAGTTCGAAGGGCTACTCTCACAGCCACGCAACGAAGAAATAAGAATCGCCGTATCCGTAAGATGTTAACAAAACTAGCCGCGGACCGCGCGACGAGACAGCTTGCTATCGCCGCACGTACACTTCAAGGACACCGGTTCACCAGAACCTAAAGAAAGGAGGCCAGCTCCTAGGATAACGTAAAGAACCGTGGAAATCCCCGAAGATCGAAGAAAGAAGGCTACCACGCCACCGGATAGAACCACCAATAATGCATGACCTTGTTGCAGAAGCAACCCCGGGGATGTCCCGACAGGCATCATCCCTGAGGAGCCGAGGTATGCAGGAGAACATGAAGGGATTGAACCATATATCCCACAATATGTCACAAGGCCTTGCCATCTGCAGATCATTCCGGAATACGAGCTGGAGAGAATGCAAAATGTTGAAAAGAAAACCTTTGAATACTTCGAGAGAATTAAAGGAAGAAGAATCAACATACTTGAGGGCCTCGAGCTACATACCGACGTATTCTCAGAATATGAACAACAGCGAATCGTGGATTGTATCCGGATTTGAAAAGAATGGGCCGAGCAGGCCGCCTAAGGGAGAACACATACTCGGAACCCCGGAGATGGATGCCGGGAAGGTAAGAATCACAATACAATGCGGATGCTCGCTACAACTTCGTCGAAGACAGGAAGGGAAACCCACCGGGATACTCCGTCATGGGCAAGTAGATCCGATGCCATTAGTCATCAAGAGAATGGTAAAAAGATTGATAACATGGAGGGTATCGCCGACAGATTGCATACCCAATAGCCGCATTATCAACATCTACAAACAGAGTGATCGCATACCCCCACATATAGATCACCACGACTTCGTCGGACCTTCGCACGCCTCTTTCCCGAACGAGTGTGACATCATGTTCGGATCCGACCTCCGGATAGCGAGCCCGGGTGAGTTCCGAGGGCCGCAAAGATACCTTTACCGGAAGGTTCCGTCATGATACCGAAGAGCAACGGAGCGGATATCGCTAAGCATTGCATACCGAGAGTGCCGATGAAGCGGATCTCGCTTACTTTCGGGAGAATGGACGACGAGCAAGACACCTTACCATTTCCAACCGTACCCGTAGCTAGAGAACCTCCGGCCTTATGAGCTGTGAGTTACATGGGAGATATCACACCTCCAACGTACATCCAGCCGGCATCCTTGCCAAGGATGGCTTGGAAGGTGATGTTATTAACCATGTACCCCACTATTCAGACATGGATTTTTGACAGATGCTTCTTTTGATGGATCGCCAAAGATCATACATAGTCCGTTTTGAGTCTACATGGATTGTATGAGATGTATTCCAGATCGAGTTGTATGATGTATCTTCAACATGATTGGAATGAAAGTGACCATGTCACATTTTTGGCCTTCACCTCTTTTGTGCAAATTGATCTGGGAAACGCCATTAAAGTTAAATGACCTTCAAACAAAGAACATAAAAGAAAAAAAAGAAGAATAAAAGAAAACTTTCCTAAAAAAAAAATCTAAAAATGACGAACACCAAATTCACATGAACATTAAATAAACAATAAAGTAAAATTTGAATCATTAAAAGATAAACAAAATCAACATAAGTGTTAAATCAAATCTCAATCAAATTCAAACTTTTGGGTCGAGGATTTTACATCCAAGACTGCACTGCTTTAGGATTCTTCCCTATTGCACTGAAATACATCAAATTCAAACTTTTGGGTTGAGGATTTTACATCCAAGACTGCACTGCTTTAGGATTCTTCCCTATTGCACTGAAATACATCAAATTCAAACTTTTGGGTTGAGGATTTTTACATCCAAGACTGCACTGCTTTAGGATTCTTTTCCTATTGCACTGAAATACATCAAATTTAAACTTTTGGGTCAAGGATTTTACATCCGAGACTGCACTGCTTTAGGATTCTTCCCTATTGCACTGAAATACATCAAATTCAAACTTTTGGGTCGAGGATTTTACATCCGAGACTGCACTGCTTTAGGATTCTTTCCTATTGCACTGAAGTACATCAAATTCAAACTTTTGGGTCGAGGATTTTACATCCATGACTGCACTGCTTTAGGATTCTTTCCTATTGCATTGAAGTACATCAAATTCAAACTTTTAGGTCGAAGATTTTACATCCAAGACTGCACTGCTTTAGGATTCTTTTCCTATTGCACTGATGTACATCAAATTCAAACTTTTGGGTCGAGGATTTTACATCCAAGACCGCACCGCTTTAGGATTCTTTTCCTATCGCACCGAAATACATCAAATTCAAACTTTTGGGTCGAGGATTTTACATCCAAGACCGCACTCGCTTTAGGATTCTTCCCTATTGCACTGAAATACATCAAATTCAAACTTTTGGGTCGAGGATTTTACATCCAAGACTGCACTGCTTTAGGATTCTTCCCTATTGCACTGAAATACATCAAATTCAAACCTTTGGGTAGAGGATTTTACATCCGAGACTGCATCGCTTTAGGATTCTTTCCCTATTGCGATGAAATACATCAAAATCAAACTCTTGGGGTTAAGGATTTTACATCCAATACCGCATTGCTCTGAGATCTCTTCTCATTGCAATGATTCAATCTAATCAATTCAATTTTCTTTCGAGGTTGAAGATGTTAGATCTAAAACCTCAGAATTCCAATTTTCATTTCAAATCAAATCCCTCAAATTAATTTTGACAAAAAAAAAACTTCAATCTAAATCGAAACTCCAAACTAAAATCTAAACTCACACATCAAAACTTAAATTGAAACAAAATAAAATCTAAATCGAAATTCCCCCAGGTCATGTGATTTGGAATTTACCTCCTTTTCCTTTCCCAGCGAGAGTTCAGGAATCTTCGGTTTCAGAGATATACTTGCCACTCCCCAGCGGAAACTTTTCCACTTCTTCCTAAGTTTGTCACTTGGATATCTGTGTTGGTTATGTTGATCTCTTCGGTCAACGCCAATACGCGCGGTTTGCTCCGTCAGCTCACCACACCTATTGGGGGTCCATTTGTTGACCTCATTTTTGATGAGGTCTTCTCTTCTTCTCTTTAGTACTTAGGATCTAGCCTTAGGCTTTTCCTTTCGACTATCTTAGAGGACTATAATTGGAACCCACCTTTTAGAAATTCAAACCACTTCTTAACTCCCCGCAAACTCCACAAACTCGACTATAGACCCCTAATCACCTAGAGGGTTGAAATCAGATGTGGAAGTTTAAATGGTGAGTTCCTATAGGACTCTTTGGCCTTAGGACTGCCCTGGGTGGCCTGGTCTGGTGAAGGGGCTGACTTACACACACACTGCACTTATACACTACACTTTCACACACCCATACCTAACTTGACCTCCTGACTCATGTAGGTGATTCACATGGATGATCCTTAACCCCTAAGCCCTCGCAAGCAGGGTTAGGAACAACATAAGTGAATGCCTCAAATGAGTCCCTTCATGGCTCATGTGGGCTTGATATGGCTTCATGGCTCAACCAAAATGATTTCACTCCACTCAAATTCACCCAATCTTCAATTTCCCAAATTTTCAATTTTTGACCCCCGGGACCCTACACCCGCCTAACCTACCCAAAGCCCTTGAAATTACCCAAATTTTTCAAAATCACCTAAATTACCCAAAATTCTCCAAAATCATTCCCAAACATTTCCACATCACTTAAATTGATCATCCATACCCAAAAATACCAAAAATTCCAAAAATACCTCCCAATACCCTCCAAATACCCAAAATACCCCTCTTGGCCAAAAATCCAAAAATTCAGAAAATTCCCAGAAAATTCCATAAAATCCCAAATATTCCCAATTTCATTTTGTCCAACTACACCATGGGCCAATTTTGTCAATTTACCCTACTTTTGTCAAAACCCCCAATTTGACCCATTTTAACCCAAAGTGAACCCAATGTCAAACCAAACCTACCCAATTGCCCCCAATTTTAGCCCAATTCAATTCTAAACTTCAATTCAATATCCCTAATACCAATCTAGACCAAATCCAAGTCCAATTTGATTGACATTTGGATCCAATCTAACTTTTGGCCTTAAAGCCCAATTTGGACCCATGACCCAAACCTAACCCAAACACATCCAATTCAATTCCAATTAACCCCAAATCTTTTCTAAATCTTCCTTAACATTCCCATAAACAAAACACTAACATGATTTTCCCAAAATTTAGACCCAAACCCCACTCAAACTCAACCCAAAGCTAAAAGGCCCTATTTTGACCTAAACCCAAACCTAACCCAAATGAGTCCAAACCCCAAAATCAAAGCCCAACCAAACTCAAAACCTCTTTGAAACACTCCCATAAACATTTCTCAACATTGGTTTTACATCAATTTTAACTCTAGCCCAACATTAGCCTAACTTGGCCCACTTGGACCTACATAGGCCCACTTACCAAATAAACCCAAATTAAAACCAATTCAACTCCAAATCACACCAAATTGACTCCAAGCCCTTCATAAAACATCCCTAAACCAATTATGACATTTATTTGACAAAGTTCTTCACAAAATCTTTACCCAAATGCCCATCCTAAAATCAAAAAGCCCATTCCCCTTAAACTTTCCTAAAAGCCCACTTCACCACATTCAAAAGCCCAAATCCATCCAAAGCCCACATGGCACTTCCCCTCATCATCCATTTAATCAAAATCACCCCTAAGTTTCAAAATCATCAATTAAACCATTCGAAATCAAGCTTCATGCAAATTTTCACCAAAATATCCAAAATTCTTAAAACCCATTTCCATGAAATTGGCTCAACTTTCCCTAAGCCAAAGACAAGCCATGTAAGCCATGGACAAGCCACATGAAGCCATGGAAGGCTTGACATGTGACCATGCCATTAATGGTAAAAGGAGGGGCCCCTTTCCTAATCTTTCATTAAGCATTTTTACCTTAAGCATGTCACACACTAAACCATGTTTAGCCACCTCATCATGGATAGAGACCACACCACTCTCCCTCGGCCGACCCAACCGATCCTCTCAGCCCAAAATCAGAGCCATGGGGAGGTGCACCCAACCCAAACCAATGGGTTGACCAAATTAAGGCCAAAATGACCCCTCCCCATTCCATTTTAATTCAAAGCCTTTACACATGGCAATTGCCAATTGATTGCACAAACCTCCAGCCCCGACCCACCTGGACCCGAGGGTGACCCATGCCCGCCGGCCGCCCGCCCGGATCGCCGGAAAACACCATGGCCGAGACCTCGGGAGGAGCCAAAGTTCGGAATTCCCACTTGCTGAGCTGCCCCATGCCAAATGGTCACTATGGCTGTTCTTCTCCTCACCAGAGCAGCTGATCCCATGCCTCAACTCCCCCTGGAAGGCTCTCCAGCCTCTCCTATTTAAACCCCTCACCCTCACGGCCATGGAAGAGAGTTGCACAAACCTTGCCGAAACTCTGCCAAAATTGTTCCAAACCCTTCTCTACCCTTAGAGCACTTGATCCCCAGTGAGATCCCCCTGCCATTTCTTCTCTGCGAGCTCGATTTCGTAGTTGAAATTCCACTCCAAAACCAGGACACTTCTCCACGGTGATCCAATTCCCAAATCGATTGGTCCTACACCTTCACCGGACCAAGGGAAGGTGTCCACCAACAAAAGCCCCATCTCCGAGGCCACCCAGCTTGCTCCACGCCTCCAAGCTTTGTGATCGGGCTTGGTCGAAATCACATCTAGACAATTCACTGCACCAGGAGACTTCATCCGGAGCTTGTTGGGATCCAATCGAAGGTGCAACAACTCTCGCATCGAAGCCACACTTCTCTGAGCAAAGGTATGAGCTAAATCTTCATCCCGAGCTTCTGGAGATTCTCCATTTCAAATGCTTTAATTTCAATGCATGATCACCGTATAGATGTGTTCGTCTCTTCAATACGAATCCATAGAGCATAAGAATATGAAAATCCATTGAGTATCGAGTAAGATCTTAGGGATTTAGTGTGGACGGCTCTCGGGTGAGGACGCTCGAGGACGATGAACGGATGCCGTCCATTCAATACACGCGCAGACAGACGGCTCAGATGGCGTCGGACCAGGAGACGGTACGAGAACCGCGGGGCCCGGAGCGTTGAGTCAGATGGCGGCGTCGAATGGGGGCGCGACACGCGGCGTTTCGGAGATGCCGAGGATGAGTTGGCGCCGCGTGGATAAATAGAAAATTAGGGTATTTTTTGATTTATTTAATTCCCTAAACTTCAAAAATTCATAACTCTGTAGAAAAATCGAAAAATAAAATAAAAATATCCTCTTGCTCAGTGAACAGAGGAGAATAATGTGGAAAAGAAATCATTTAATTTTATCAAGTATTTTATTTTTTATAATTTATTTACTCTCTGCATATTTTTAATTCTCCATGCATGTATACAATTCACCATGGCATGAGACCATAGGGCTTTTGAAGCCTCTGAATTTGGGAACATTCCCCGAATTTTCCAAAGTCAGAGGCCATCCCTATGAAGAGTTATTGATTTTTCAAGTTCATGTTACTGTTTTGAGTATTTTAATTCCAATAAATAGCATATTGTGAAATAAATTCTAGGAAAATTTGAGGATGTTTCTTATGACCAGAGGACCCTAGGAAAAATAGGTTTTGAGTTAGTTCATTTAAAACAACCCTAATTGGCTTAAACACCCAAAATAGGTCTCTAATTAATTAGAGTTAACCATGCATCAAATTGACTTGAAATCAATTCTCCACTGACCTTTAGGATCAGAGGAATCCACCATAAAAGTTTGAGGTCAATTGGACTTGGTTAGCCCCACTAATTGGGTTGATTAAGCCACTTAGTCATTTTAAACTTTAAAAATTCATAACTTTTAAAATACCTTTCAAAAATTCACCAAATTGGTTTTGGAGCCTCTCTGATATCAGGGGAACCTAAGAAAATTAAAATTTCAATTTTCTAAAAAAGTTGATTTTTAATAATATTTTAATATTTTTAATAATTAAAAAATAATAAAAATCACAAAAATAATAAAATTCACCAAAATGTCACATTTTGAATTTTAATCACTTAGGAACAAACCCCACATTTTTCTTAGGTCTATTAAGTGAGATATTAAATTTTAAAGCTTTAAGGTAATTTTAAAATTAAAAAAATGTATTTTCTAGCATTTTCACTAAAATAATTATAATAAATCATAGAAAAATCAAAAAATTGCAAAATTTGATTCTCTGATTTCCTTGATATCAATGAGATTTTTTAAAAATATAAAATTCATTTTTCAACATTTATTTTATTTTTAAATTAATTAACACTCCAAAATTTAAAATAATTATAATAAAAATAATATAATTCAAAAAATCACCAAAATTGGTCCAAGTAGTCCTCTAGTCATTAGGAATGTTCCCTAATTTTCTTAAGGACAGAAACTTTCCCTTGGTCATGTTATTAAATTTTCCTTGAAAATCTCTATTTTCTGCCAAAAATAATTATATAAATAAATTAAATACAGAAAAATCACATTTTCTCCTCTCATGTCTTTATTGACATATGGGTGAAGTTACATAAAAATTTCAAGTTCATTTGAGTTTAATTTAGTGAGTTATGAAATTATTAAGCTTAAAGGGTAAAATGGTAATTAAAAATCTTAATCCTTAATTAAAACTTTAGGTTTAATAAAAAATTAGCAAGTAAAATATTTGATCCTAATCTGATTTGGATGATTGAAATTTAAATAATTAAAGGGTAGAAACCCATTAAACAATTTAAAATGATTAAACCTTAATTAAATAATTGATTAAATTTGGAAGAATAATAAAATTGGAATTATTAAAATAGGGATATTATTAGGAAGAGATTTATTCTTTAATTTAAAAATCCCTAAATTAATTATCTCATTAATATTCAATTCTTAATTAAAATGATAACTCAAATTCAAAATATTAAAATACTTAATCATTAAACTAAAATTAAATTATTAAACTCTTTTAAAAATTTCAATTAAAATTTAAAAAAAAATTAAATTAAAATTAAATTAAATTAAATAAATTAAATCAAATTAAATTAAATTAAATTAAGATTAAAAATTAAATTAAATTAAAGATTAAATTAAATTGAATTAAACAAACAAATTAAATTAAATTAAATGAATTAAATTCAATTAAAATTAAAATTAAATAATTAAATTAAATTAAATTAAATTAAATCAAATTAAATTAAATTAATTAAACTAAATCAAATTAAATTAAATTAAATAATTAAATTAAATTAAATTAAATTAAATTAAATTAAATTAAATAATTAAATTAAATTAAATTAAATTAAATTAAATTAAATTAAATTAAATTAAATTAAATCAAATTAAATTAAAACTAAATCAAATCAAATTAATTTAATGTAACATCAAATCAAATTAAATTGAATTAAATTGAATTAAATTAAATTAAAACTCAATTAAATTAAATTAAATTGAATTAAATATAACATCACCTAAAACAGAAAGAAATTAAATATAAAGCAACTTGAAGCACTATTCCAAATTTAAACTCATTAATTGAGATTAAACTAAATCACAAACCATCTGAACACCAATTTACCCTCAAATGCTTTAGTCATCATAACTCCTAAATAGAACATTAAATGAAATGTTACTTCACTCATAGGATATTCAAATGTCCTAGTTCACTGAGCAAGTTAACAAAACTTGAATTCCCGGACGATTAATTCATTTGTATAATTAAATTCATTTGGACTTAAAACAATCCTAGAAAATATTGAAAAGATGTTTAAGATTTGTCTTAAGCACTTCCTCAATATGATAGGACATTTATAAGAACAATTGAACTTAATTATTCTTTGATGAAGAAAATCGTCCTCAAACCAAAACACAAAGACCTAGACGTCATAGGAAATGACTAGCTATAGGATTAGGAATTTGGTAGAAAACCATAACCCTTACCTTAGCTTTACCTAGGAACTTGCTTAAATATTCTAATTGTGTTTTAAGTGCAGCTTGGGATGACGGGAAGACCCTCCAGGTACGCTTTTATTTTATTACAATCTACTTTCTTGCAATTTACCTTCTTACAATTTATTTAACTGCATTGCACTTACTTTTCTATCATGATAAACAACTGTTGCATGAAAACTCACACCTTTAGTATAGACCCTAAAACTGAAACCAAAACTAAGTTAAAAGTCATTGCAAGATAAAATTCACCGTCACAACATTTCAAAATATAAAACAACTCAAAATTTAATCACAAACAGAACACAAAACTACAATTACAACTAAATTAAAACGTCATGTTGGATGATCGGGAATACCTCGGATGATGTAACCTACGTGTTCCTAACGGGATTTCCCACGGTCTAAATGAAAGTGTGGAACTCATTCAGTTGAGTTTAGCAAATTCATCTGGACTAAGTGAATCCGATAAAAATAATGATGCCGAAAGGATGGAACCGTGGGATCATAACCGGTGTCGTTATAATCAACTTTAAGATTTGTTTTAATTAAAATATTGAAAACACCTGGAAATTAAGATTTTTTCTAAACCAAAACACTTTTCTCATCCCCTGATTTATGACTTCTAAAACCAAACCTCTGCAACAACAAGGAGCTCGGAGCATGGTGGGCAGCACGGCCATCGTTGTCGGCAAAACTTCGAATCCACATCAGCAAAACTTTCCTAGAACTAAACAACAAAGCCATAGGACTTCGAGGTAGTTTGCCTAGTGCAACATAAACCCTCAATCTTTGTTAGGCATTTGCATGATCGGGTCATGTAAATTAAGCCCTAACCGGTTTTAGGATTCCGAGGTAGTCGTTCGATACGACATAAACCCTCACATCTTCGAGGCTATTTGTATGATCCTATCATATAAATATAAGCCCTAATTAATTAAAATTGGCAGGATCAAAACATTTAAATAAATATTAGGACTTCCTTAAATCCAAGCCAAACAATAGGATTGTCGGGAAATTACCGAAGTTCGCTTCGAATCTTTGATTTCTCCTACTTTTCTTCCTTTGGATTCCCAAAACAAAATGTTCCAAACTTGATCCATTCCCTATTGAAATTCCAAAATTCAATCCCTTGAAAAACTTAAACTTTGAAATCCTTGAGAGCGGAATTATTGATTATTATCGAGAGTTTTCTTAGGTGATTCCCATCACTTAAGATGTAATTAACTATAGGGGCTTGCCCTTATAGGGAATTTTAAATAACCTGAGTAATATAAACCCCGTTTAATGTTTTCATATTAAGCGGGGAATTTTGCTCGACTTATAAAATTGGTTCGCGGACCAAACGGATGTCACAAATTTTCTAGTTTATTTAATCGAGCCCCACCGTCGAGCGAGTGTGTCTATCCTTAGGGATAGATACACGGTTTGTGGTGCGGTGCTCGTTTATATAAACTATTTGGGATGTGAGATCGGTTTAATCTCATATCTTAAAACCTTCAAATTTAAAATTATTTTCAAAATCAAATACTACTTTTCAAATTATTTATTTTAATTAAATTAAAAATTCGCCGACGTACTTCTGTTAGGCGACCCCCTTTTCAAAATAAAACACACAACCTAAAAATATGCCGACAACGACGGGAAGAGATTGGTGTGGAATGTCGATATTGAGGAGTCACCATCTAATATTAGCCTAATTTTATTCCTATAAATCTCATGAAAGATTTGAGGAATTTTAAGGCTAATAATAGAAAAAGATATTTATGACAATCCTTATTGAAGAATATCCTAGAATAATATATTCTAGAATTTTCATATAAAGAAAATCATGGAAAACCAGAGATTTCTATTATGGGCTCTTTTGGATCTCCTATAGAAGCAAGCTTCTATAGTTAATTACATCTTAAACAATTTTTAATTGTTCAAGAAAACTTCTGATTAATGTCAATCATTTGTTTTCTAAAATTTAATTTTTAAGGAGAGATGTACCCACTATCACTCCTAAATGTCATGTCATATTTATTATTTTAAAGTTTTGATTTTGTTTTTCATGTTGTTATCTTAAAAGTTTTGTTGTTGTTTTCCATGTCGTTGTTTTGTTTTGTTTTGGTGACTATCCTAAAAGTTTTTGTATTTGTTTGTCCATTTTGTTGTTTTGTTTCATTTTGAAAATATTATGTTTGGTGGCTATCCTAAAAAGTTTTGGTTTTGATAATGTTTATCCAGAATGTCATCCTGCAAAACAGAGTTAGCACATCGTATAACATGCAAAGAAAATCTAAATGAAACTTTTTGTCTTCACCCTGCAAAGAAAAGATTGTCAGAATATAATGTCATGTTCATTGTTTTGATTTAACATGTCCTGGATGTCGGTATATGTCAAATTATATTGATTAATGTTTAATTTTGTCGAAATATCGGATTAATTTCATTTAATATCGATATTTGTCAAATTTATATTTGAAATGTCAATTTTATGTCGGTTATGTCGATTTATGTTTGAAATGTCGAATTTATGTCGGTTATGTCGATTTTGTCGATTTTGGTTTGAAATGTTGAATTTATGTCATTTATGTCGATTTTGGTTTGAAATGTCAAATTTGTGTCGGTTATATCGATTTATGTTTGAAATGTCGAATTTGTGTCGGTTATATAGATTTTGGTATGAAATGTCGAATTTATGTCAGTTATGTCGATTTATGTTTGAAATGTCAAAATTATATGTTGATTTAAGTTTAAACATAAATTTTGAATTTATGTCTGTTTGAGTTTGAGTTGAAAGTTGGGTTAGATTAACAGGAGTTCATATCTGTCTGAACTTAAGTTAAATGGTTTGGTTTAGATTAACTTGAGTTCATGTCTGTCTGAACTTAAGTTAAAAGGTTGAAAGTTAGATTCAATATTGATTGGATTAACTTCGGCTCATATCTGGTTGAACCTAAGTTAAAGTCAATGTTGATTGAATCTAATTAACTTGAGTTCATGTCTATCTGAACTTAAGTTAAAAAGTTTGGTTTAATTAGAATAGACTTAATTAAGTTTTAAGCCTTGTTTAAATAGGACTTAAAGGTTAATTAAATCTAATAAATTAGACTTAATGAGAATTTTAGACCATCTAAGTCCTTTTTAGGTAAGGCTTAAGTTTTAATCAAGTCTAATTTGATTTAACCAACATTTGTTTGGATATTAAGTCTTAATGAATTAGACTTAACATGATTTGTGTTTATTTAAACCTTAGTTGATTAAGGTTTAATGATTTAATTAAGCCTAATGTAATAGACTTAATTAAGGTTTATGTAGGATTTGGGTTAGAGTTTAAGTTCATGTCAGGTTGAATCTTAAGTATGATTTAACTTAAATCTAATGTGAGTTAGATTTAAGTTAGGCTTAGGTTTGACTTAGGTTCATGTTGGTTGAATCTTAAGTATGATTTCACTTACATCTAATGTGAGTTAGATTTAAGTTAGGTTTAGGTTTGACTTGGGTTCATGTCGGGTTGAAACTAAGTTTGTTTTGACTTAAATCTAATGTAGATCAGACTTAAATTAGGTTTAGGTTTGACTTAGATTCATGTCGAGTTGAACCTAAGTTTGGTTTGACTTAAGTCTAATATAAGTTAGACTTGAGTTCAGGTTTAGGTTTGACTTAGGTTTATGTCGGGTTGAACCTAAGTTTGGTTTGACTTAAGTCTAATGTAGGTTAGACTTTAGCTAGGTTTAGGTTATGTTAGATTGAACCTAAGGTTTAAGGAACTTGAGTTCAAGTTAGATTGTATTTAGGCTATATTAGATTTAATATGAGTTAAATTTGATTGTTTAAGGTTAATTAAACAAAAATTAGGTAAGGTTTAATTGATTAAATAGACTTAATATGGGTTAAGTCTAATTGTTTAAGGTTAATTAAACCTAATTTAGGTAAGGTTTAATTGACTTAATTAGACTTATTATGGGTTAAGTCTAATTGTTTAAGGTTAATTAAACCTAATTTAGGTAAGGTTTAATTGATTTAATCAGACTTATTATGGGTTAAGTCTAATTGTTTAAGGTTAATTAAACCTAAATTAGGTAAGGTTTAATTGATTAAATAGACTTAATATGGGTTAAGTCTAATTGTTTATGGTTAATTAAACCTAATTTAGGTAAGATATAATTGATTTAATTAGACTTATTATGGGTTAAGTCTAATTGTTTAAGGTTTATTAAACCTAATTTAGGTAAGGTTTAATTGATTTAATTAGACTTATTATGGGTTAAGTCTAATTGTTTAAGGTTTATTAAACCTAATTTAGGTAAGGTTTAATTGATTTAATTAGACTTAATATGGGTTAAGTCTAATTGTTTAAGGTTAATTAAACCTAATTTAGGTAAGGTTTAATTGATTTAATTAGACTTATTATGGGTTAAGTCTTATTGTTTAAGGTTAATTAAACCTAATTTAGGTAATGTTTAATAGATTTAATTAGACTAATTATGGGTTAAGTCTAATTGTTTAAGGTTAATAGGTTTAAATGATGATTTAAACCTAATTAAGTATAATTTTGTCATTTTAGACTTAATTGATTAAGCTTAAGGTTTAATAAGTTTAAATGATGTATTAAACCTAATTAAGTCTAATTTTGTCATTTTAGACTTAATTGATTAAGCTTAAGGTTTAATAGGTTTAAATGATATTTTAAACCTAATTAAGTCTAATTTTGTCATTTTAGACTTAATTGATTAAGCTTAAGGTTTAATAGGTTGAAATGATGTTTTAAACCTAATTAAGTCTAATTTTGTCATTTTAGGCTTAATTGATTAAGCTTAAGGTTTAATAAGTTTAAAAGATGTTTTAAACCTAATTAAGTCTAATTTTGTCATTTTAGAAATAATTGATTAAGCTTAAGGTTTAATAGGTTTAAATGATGTTTTAAACCTAATTAAGTTTATCAAGTCTAATTTATCATTTTTTTAGACTTAGTTAGTTTTTCATGAGTCTAACATGGACTAGATTCATTTCAAACTTAGCCTCTTAAAGAAAATAGGTTAAGTTTATAAAAGGGTGATTTTTAGGATTAAATTTATTATTTAGTAATGAATGTTAATCCTAAATTTTAAAATATCATTTAAAATTATTTTTATGACTTAGAAATTATCTTTCTAGAGTCATTTTCTGTTACCCTAACATTTCTAATCGTTTTCATTTTATTTTTCTTAATTTTCATTTTTTTATAATTATTTATTTGAAATAATTATAAAATGACTTGAAAATTAGAAAAAAGTGTCCTAAACATGTTTTCTGTCCTTGGAAAAATCATGAAAAATTCCTAAGAGCATAAAGATAAATGCCACAAAGTTTCATATTTTTTTGATTTATAAATAATTTTTAATAATTAAAATACTTCAGAGAATATTTAATTATTTAAAAATTAAATATTGGGAATAAAATTATGATTTTCATTTCATATTATAGAAAATCTAGCAAAGAAATATCATATTAAATATTGCATTGCTACTGCATATCATCCGCAAACAAGTAGTTTTGTTGAATTATCCAATCATGAAATCAAAAGAATATTGAAAAAGTCTGTTAATCCAAACAGAAAGGATTGGTCAATTAAACTAGATTATGCTTTGTGGGCCTATAGGACTGCTTACAGAACTCCCATAGGAATATCCCCATATAGGCTAATTTTTGGAAAAGCATGTCATTTACTAGTTAAACTTGAACATAAAGCATATTGGGTTATTAAAGAGTTCAATTATAATTTTAAAGATGCTGTAGAAAAGTGATTGTTATAATTAAATGAGCTTTAAGAGATAAGGAATGAATCTTATGAAAATTCTAAGATTTATAAAGAAAAGATGAAGTTGTGGCAAGATTGGAAGATTCTTACTAAAAATCCGGACCCAGGTGATGCGATGCGACTTTATATATGCTTTAAAATACAAGAATTTGATACCACTTTTTAAAATATTTAATTTCTGGCAAATGACTTCAAAAACTTGATGCGCGAGGTTTACTTTAATTAATTTATATTTAGATTTTATAATTATTATAAAAGTATCAAATTTTAAACGCATGTATACGTATCATTCAAGTAATACAGGGCTCTAGTGGAGTCCTGGTTATCGATCCCATAGAGATAGTGAATTTATAAAAAGTAAGAAATATAAGTAATATATTGGAATTTTCAATTTAAATGCAATTTATATATACCTTTTTATGTATATATTTTCAAATTTAATTTACTAATAATTTTTACTATAAGCAAGTAAGCAGTAAGAAGTAAGTAGTAAAGTAAAGTAAGAAGTAATTAAAATTCAATGCAAGTATAAAAACGACTTTCTTTTTTCAACTAATCCAAGATTTATAGAATAATTATCTTTTAAAGGGAATTTAGATTATGGTATTGTTCCAAATAAAAGCATTCCTATTCTTTACCCTTTGGTCCATGTGCAAAGAAAATTAACTAATCTATAGATCGGCTCAGGATGTTTTATTAGTATAATGGGTTAATCTAGGCTCATAATGCTAGATGTCCAAGGGTGGTGATGGTCGGCCCTACTAGTGACCTGTTACCTTTCTATAAACCAAATTATTAGAATTTAGTCTGTCACTCTAAAAACTAATTAATTTTATGCCCAATAAAAATTATCTTTCTATTTATTTGCACTCCACCTTAAATAATCCACGTATAGCCTGCGATTACCTAAGAATCCATGTGATATCTACAAGTTAAGAATTTATCTCCGGATAGGTCTCAAAATTCTTCAACAGGTTTTAACAATTTAAATGGCCAATTTTAAAAGTAAACTAAGATCAGGTATTAATATCATCACAATGTTTTAAAATATTTTAAATTTAATTCTCCTACAAAATTTAAATTAATTTATAATTTTTTCATAGTTGAAAGGAGAAAGATAACTAACTACTCAGAAAACATTGAAATAACACAACAAAACATGTTTATAAAACTCTGAACCAATGTATAAATACTTATCTAAAATGTTTCTTCAAGTGATCCACTGACTTCTACTGACTCCAAAGTAATGATGAAAGACACCAACAACAAAAACACACAATAACACTCAAAATAAACTCACTAGAAAATGTAAAATGGGTATGTGTACTAAGAGGGGGGCGGGGTTTGGTGCTATTTTTTATGTAGAATGGGCTCTTATTTATAAAGCTCTGAATTTAACCAGGGGTTGCTTAAGGCGCCTCTTCAAAATTTGTCCAAATTCAATGTATCTTCTTGAAGGTAACTGTCGTGCCTAGGTGTCGGGATCATGCGCCTAGGCTCCAGACTCAATGACCAGGTCTTTCGCACATCTTCACTTTAGATCGCACCTCTTCGCAATCCAGACCATTTCCTTGTGTCCAAATACATTGTATCACATGTCCCATATATTAGGAGTAACTTCCAGTCTTCTAGAAGCTCCAATAACAGCTTAACACTGTCAAAATAACTGCCAAAGCCATCAAAAAATCTTGACAATGTCTGTATCGAACTGGCGCTTAGGCGCCGGATTCTGGCGCGTAGGCGCCAGGCCAATAATTCCAAAATTTTGCACCATAAGCTCCATTTTTGCTCCTTTTTGCTCATTTTTCCTTCTTTTTCTTTCTTAGACCCTTTTTAATCATCTACAACCAAAAACATGAAAATACCTTTCATTAAAGCATAATATCCTTAAGAATGGAATCATAATTAAGGCATAAAAATGGGTATTTTTTGGTAGATCAAATTCCCCCAAACTTAAACGTTACTTGTCCTCAAGTAACCTTTTTAATTACATAAAATAAATAACATTTGGAATGAAGTTAAAATATTTAAGATTCATTGTAATTTTTTGTTTTATAAATGCTTCAGCAAAGAATTAACCAAATATCACTAATTATGTTTAATTTTGAGAATTAAAGAATATTTAACTACCAAATCATAAGACTTCCAATTTTTTATTTATTTCAAGAATAATTATAGTTTATCATATTAAGGTCACATAGAATATTTACAAGAAAAAAATTTTTAAGAACTATTTTTCTAGTAAAAATATATGTACATAGAAATTAAGTTAATAATATAATCACTTTTCTTACTATAAGATAATTCAAGTGAAGCCAATTTTTGATTAGGCATTTCCCCAAGCTTCTTCTCACTTTCTTTTCTTTATTTTTCTCTTTTCTTTTTTTTTAAGTGAGGATTACTATTTTGGAATAGCCTGTTAATGATTTTGAACTTCACTATCCTTAACTTATTTTCAAAAACTTATACAATCTTACTTAATAAATATGACATTAATAATTTATTATTTTTCAAAACTTATTTCAATCTTTTCTTTTTCACACAAAATCTTGATTCCTTAGTATTTCAAAAAATACATCTCTTTTTACTATAAATAAAAAAATTTTGATCATATTATTCTTTAAGCTAAATAATTCTATTCTTAAAATCAATCAAAATTTTTGAAATTTTAGTTAAGTTTAATATATTATTTTTAAATTCAAAAATTTAAGTAATCTTAAACATATTTTTCATTCCTTATGTTATGTTAATATATTTTTAAAGAAAATATTGGTTCTTTAAGGACAGATAATATTTAAATTTGATAAATGTTTTCCCTTCCCCCAAACTTCAGCTTTAGTATAAATATGAATCAAGAAATTTTCTAAAGCATGAGAGAAAGAAACTATCAGGAATAAATCTAAGTACAATAATGATGTAGTAAGAAAAAACTAACTTCTACTTCTACACATGCTTCAATATGAATATAACAAAAATGATTAAGCATATATAGAAAAGTTTTGTAGAGAGGGAGTTAATTTCTATAAAAAATAAATCTTTTTTTCTTTATTTTTGAACATGCAAATTTACTAACTATTCATGAACACTAAACAATAAGCTGAAACAAAAATAAACTTTTATAAAAATTCATTCACATTTCAGTCTTAAGCACACATCAGATAGTCTAAAAACACTTTTAACATAAAAAGTTCACATAAATACAAACAAATAACATCATAATAAACAACACAAGAAACAAGAAAACACACTAAACAGAATCAACAATCTCTAGAGGTAAGTCAAGCTACTAATCACTGTCTGTAGCTTCATCATCATCACCAAAAGAAAACTTTATATCCTTTGGATCAACATATGGTGAAAATCTGGGATAAGTAGGGAATTAAATATCATGCTCACCCTTCAGAAGTCTCACTAAAGACTCAAAATACTCAGCATCGTAATCACTCTTCCTTCGTGTATACTCAGAAAGATGATCGATCTTATTATATATCGTATCTACTAAACAATGAGTTAAGAATAACTCATGCTGCTGCTCTATAAACTGATCATGCATGGTTTCCCAAAAAGTAGATGGTGGCTCAGCAGAAGTAGATGGTCTAGAAGTAGAAGCTCTACCTGAAGTAGCTAATGAACCAGAAGGTGCAGTAGAACTCTTACCTCGAAGTCGATCATAAATACTAATGCTTTCTCTTCCTATAGGCTTTTTTGACTTGAGATTTTCCTCGAAAAGCTCAACAACTAATCAAGCACTTTGACATAGAGAATATATTAGAGATGAAAAACCAAGTCCAATAGAAGTGTTAGAATAAGCAGTAGCCTCTACAGAATCATAAATAATGCTCCCTACATCAATAGGCTTCCTCTCTTGAATGCAGTAGTTGAGAATAGTTATATCTTTGGTAACTTCACTCAGATGATTGGATGGAATGAGACGAGTATAAATAAAGTAGTGTCATGCCTTTGAAACACCATTATGCTTAGAAGATGAAAATTTTACCCTTTTTCCATTATGAATCTTCCAGGCTCCAGTACTATCAGTCAGGTAGGCAATGATCATATCCAAATCTCCCTCAGATGGAGATAATCCTGAGTAATAACATTTAATGTTTGGTGGCAGGCCATAGAAAATATTGATGCGTTCAGGAGTGAATCCTACTCCAACACCTCGAATGAAAATCTCGTATTCTTCAACATCCATGAAATTAGCATTAAACTTTCTAACAACCGAGATAACACAAACATCAGTGAAATAGCAGAATCATTGCTAGTTGAGCGCAATGATAGTCTCCTCAATTCTTCCTCCAGGATTATAAAAACTTCGCTCTGAGATAAATTTCTAAGTCGTAGCAAAATCATTGTATCGAAAATTTGCAGCAGTAGCGACGAACTTGCTACGATAAAAATTTTCTCGTTCCTTTCCTCGCTTAGATTTGGGTGCCATCGAAATGTGAAAGAAAAACGCGAAATAAATTGAACTGATCTAGGAAAATAAACAAAATTAAGCTTTTCAAACTTCAAAGAGCTTAAAAAATTTATGGATTTAACCTTAAATCAAAATTTTTCTCAAAATTTTGGTTTTTCTTAATGAGAGCAAAATCCATAGTGAAAATAAAAAATAATGAGTTTAGAATGTAGATCTGACCTTGAGATGAAGAAATCGGGTGATTTTAAGCTCAAAAACTTGAAAATCCTGCTTTAAATGGGATCTCCATGTGGTATTTTTGTCAAAAACAGTGGAGAAGGAAGCTTAGGCATAAAAAATGGTGTGTGTGTGTGTGTGTGGGGGGGGGGGGGTTAAGAAGATGACTTTTCGGGTTCATGCCGAACTGGCGCCTAGGTGCCGAACTGGAGCCTAGGCGCCAGACTCGCGTTTCAAAAAATTCGATTGAAGTCAAATATTTTCCACCAAATATTATCAAATTTGACTCATAATTACTCTTATGAAAGTATTAATCCATTTTATATCCTCCAAATATTTTCACAATCAATTTAAAATGATAGTATAGATCCACAAAAATGTATCTAAATTCTTCAATTCTAATCCCTAACTTCCATTCCAAATTCAATAACTTTAGGTACAAGACTGTATCAAGGTTCATCATTTTATAAATAACAAGAACAACAACATATTTAAAGCAAACATTCAAATCCAACAACACAAATTGAAAAATTAAGCAAACACACAAATTACATATTCAACACACTAACACAAGACTCGATCACACCTAAAATGCATATAGGATCTATTTATTATCGATCTCCAATTACTAACACTTTCGCAATGAAGTTTGCTAGGATCGAAGGGATAGAACACCAACGCTCTTAGAAATTCCAAAGCTGTCTTTCATCGATCCACTTGTTCTTCAAGTACATTTCTACTTGAGCATCATGATAGGCAGCCATAAGATCAGATTGAAGTTTGGTTTGCCATTCCAAGTGATCGTATTGGTGGTACATCTCATGGAGACGATTACCATTACTTTAAAGTTTTGCTTCAATTTTATCCAATTGACTAAACATTTTCTCCATACTAACAGCAATAAAACCATTAAAATAAGGCTGAGGATCTTTAAGAGATTTGTCTCTTACCTCATTTCCATGATTTCCTCTATCTATTGCCTCTAAATCCTTCTTACCTCCTCCAAAATGGATTGTTCTGATCGAAATTAGTGTTTCTATGGGATTGGGACGAAGAATAGGCTATATATAAAAAGATTACATGTGATAAACTGAAGAATTTAAGTTTTTCCACGATCCGTAACTGCGGCGCTTAGGCGTCGGAATCTGGCGCCAAGGCGTCGGATCATCGATAAGCAGGCCATTCTGGGGCTTAGACGCCACCTTTTTGCACCTAGGCACCGAAACCTCGATCGACTCTGATTCGCCTATCGTTAAATTTTACAAGTTTCGGTCGTAAAAATAGGTCTAATAAACGGGTATGATTAACACACAAACAAAATTACGAAAAATTCAAATAACAATCAATCATAAATGAAGGTTAACTTGATCTCCTTTTTACTCACATTTAACATGGAGTGGTCCAAGTCCAAATTCTATATACTTCAAGAAAATGCTTAGCTTAAGCCAATACAGACTTGTTAGCCTTCTATTTCCAGAAGTTTTATACAAATTTAGTCAAAACCAAGGCATAACCTTACAAAAATAATTCAACTCACACAAATAAATGTGGATTGCCTCCCACAAAGCGCATGGTTCAACGTCATCAGCCCGACCTAATTAATTGAATTAATCGGGTAGACTCAGCTCATAAGCCTCTTTGTAATTTAATTTCATTTCTCCCATATGAGGCTTCAGTCTTAATCCGTTAACTTTAAATATGTTTCCAGTTTTAGGATCTTTAATATCCACAGCTCCATAAGGGTATACTCTTTCAATTATAATTGGTCCCATCCATTTAGATTTTAATTTTTCAGGGAAAAGTTTTAAACGAGCATTAAATATTAATACTTCTTGTCCAGGCTCAAATATTTTCCTTGAAATCATTTTGTCAAGCAATTTCTTCATTCTTTCCTTATAAATTCTTACATTTTTATAAGAATTATTTCTTATCTCTTCCATTTCATTTAGTTGTAATAATCATTTTTCTCCTGCAGTATTCAAATTATAATTGAACTCCTTTATCACCCAACAAGCTTTATGTTCAAGTTCAACATGTAAGTGATAATGTTTACCATAAATTAACCGATAAGGTGACATTCCGATAGGTGTCTTATAAGCTGCTCTATAACCCCATAATGCAGAATCAAGTCTATCAATCCAGTCAGTTCTTTTAGGATCAACAGTCTTTTCTAATATTCTTTTAATTTATCTGTTTGACACTTCAGCCATTCCACTTGTTTGAGGATGATAATCAGTTACAATTCTATGTTCAATTCTGAATTTTTCCTGCAATGATTGAATTCTTATATTTCTGAAATGACTTCCCCCATCTGTGATGATTATCCTGGGCATTCCAAGTCTTGTAAAAATCATTTTCTTTAAAATTTTTGAAACACTTTTGGAATCACAGTTAGGTAAAGCTACAGCTTTGATCCACGTTGAAACATAATCAACTGCTAATAAAATATAAATTTTTCCAGATGATGGTACGAAAGGTCCCAAAAAGTCTAAACCCCATACATCAAAAATTTTTATTTTTAATTTATAGTTTAGAGGCATTTCACCTTTTCTGTATATATTTCCCATTCTTTGACATTGATCACAAGTTTTCACATAATTTCCCACATCTTTAAATAAAGTAGGCCAATAAAATGTAGAATTTAAAATTTTAAATACAGTTTTATCAACTCCAAAGTGTCCTCCAAATTTAGAATCGTGTCATTTTTGAATAATTTCAAAAGTTTCTTCATAAGGTACACATCTTCGAATCACAGTATCTCTTCCTATTTTAAAAAAATGAGGATCTTCCCAAATATATGATTTACAATCATTCTTGAATTTCTTAATGTATTTACTATTCATCTCATATGATAAAATATTGCTAACAAAGTAGTTAACTATATCTGCATACCAAGGCATTTGTAATCCTTGAATGACATGTAATTGTTTATCCGAAAATTTATCATTTATATTTTCTTCATAAATCTTCTCATTATTATTATTTATTCTTGATTAATGATTAACAATTTGGTTTTCAGTTCCTTTTCTATTCCCAATTTCAAAATCAAATTCTTGTAAGAGTAAAACCTATCTGATCAATCTAGGTTTAGCATCCTTTTGTAACATTAAATACTTAATAGCAGAATGATCAATATGCACGATACACTTTGTTCCAAGAAGATATGGTCTAAATTTATCAAAGGCATATACTATTACTAAAAGTTTTTTTTTCAGTAGTAGTGTAATTTATTTGAGTTTCAGTAAGAGTTTTGCTAGCATAGTATAGAACTTTGAAAACTTTCTCATATTTTTTCCTAAAACAGCTCTGATTGCATAATCACTTGCATCACACATTAATTCAAAAGGTTTATTCCAATCAGGTGCAACAATAATAGGTGCAGTGATTAATTTTTCTTTCAGAATATTGAACGCATTCAGACAATCTTCATTAAATTCAAATTTAGCTTCTTTTTCCAATAAAAAGGCAAAGAGGTTTAGTAATTTTAGAAAAATCCTCTATATATCTCCTATAAAATCCAGCATGACCCTAAAAACTTCTGACATCAGTAATGGTTGTAGGTGGTTGAAGTTCAGTAATAATTTTCACTTTTGCTTGATCAACTTACATCCCTATTTGTGAAACTTTATGTCCAAGTACAATGTCTTATGTGACCATAAATTAACATTATCGGCCACTGAAATGCTTAGAATTTAATTTAATGTATATGTATATAGATTTATGAAAATAAAGTTTTAAATTTTAAAATATGAGAATGGACGAATCTCATTCGTTTAGCAGTTTGAATGAAAGAGCGTCATATCACAAGTAACACATCTATTCCGAAGAATAGACACCCTACTTGATGACATTGCTTGATCAAATAAATTATATAATTCATGACATCTGTTCTAGTATGTGAACCTTTATGTGGACCTACAAATTCCTCTATTTAATATGAAAGAATTAAATAGGATTTATATTACCTGGGGTCTTTAAAGCTCCCTGTAGAGGCAAGCCCCTATAGCCAATTACCCCTCAGATGACCTAAGTCACCTGAGATAACTCTCGATTTAGATAAGGGATTTCTATCTTCATGAATTCAAAAGGTAGGGTTTTCAATGAAGTGTGATAGTAGGAAAATCTAATAGGTAAAGGGCACAAGAATAAAATAGTTATTTCCAGAGTTAAAGAAAAGAGAGGTAGGGGACGTCACGGATCTCGAGGAGAACCTCGATGACTTCCCAGACTATCCTAATGTTAGGCTTCAAATTTTGGAAATGAATTTATTTAAGTTTCAATCCTGCCAATTAATTATAGGAATTACATTTACATAATCACATGATTATGCAAATGACCTGAAAGATAGGAGGATTTACGCCGTATCGGACGACAACCTCGGAATCCTAAGCGAGTTAGGGCTTATATTGCACAACAAGACTGTGCAAAGGCCTAAAAGAACAAGTGAGGATTTATGTCGCACTAGGCGGACTACCTCGAAGTCCTATAGCTTGTTATTTAGACTAAGGAGTGGTTTTGCTGATGTCGACACAGGTTTTGCTGTTGAAGATGGTCGTGCTGCCCTCGAAGTCGTGCTCCGTGCTCCATGTCATTGCAGAGGTTCAGTTTTGGAAAATGATATTCAATAGATGAGAGAAGTTTTTTGGTTTAGGGATGTCTTAGAATCTATGTTTTTTAGTGTTTTAATTAAAAGAAATCTTAAAGTTGATTAAACAGAGCCGATTAAGATCCCACGGTTCCATCATCCCATCACCATTATTTTCATCAGATTTACTTAGTCCATATGAATTTGCTAAACTCAACTAAATGAGTTCCACACTTTCATTTAGACTGTGGGAAATCTCATTAGCAACATGTGGGTTACATCATCCGAGGTATTCCCGATCATCCAATGAGACGTTTGTCGGCATATTTTTAAGTTTGTGTGTTGTATTTTAAAAAAGGGTTTGCCTACAGAAGTTGTGGGTGAATTTTAAATTTAATTTAAATTTATATATAGTTTTAGAAAGAAACATTTGATTTTGAAAATAACTTTAAGTTTGAAAATTTTAAGATATGAAATCAAACCGATCTCACATCCCAAATAATTTATATAAACAAGCACCGCATCACAAACTGTGTTTCTATCCAGAAGAATAGACACACTACTTGATGATGGAGCTTGATTAAATAAACTAGAGGATTTGTGACATCATTTTGGTCTGTGAACCAATTTTATAAGCCGACAAGTTCCCCTGCTTAATATAAAAGAATTAAGTAGGGTTTATATTACCTAGGTTCTTAAAGTTCCATATAAAGGCAAGCCCCTATAGTTAATTACATCTTAAATGACGGGAATCATTTAAGAAAACTCTCAATAATGATCAGTGATTTTTCTCTCAAAAATTTCAAAGTTTAAGGTTTCAAAGGACTGAATTTTGGAAATTTCAATAGGGAATGGATCAAAATTGGAACAATTTATTTTGGGAATCCAAAGGAAGAAAAGTAGGAGAAGCGGAGGATCCAAGAAGAATCTTGGCAACTTCCCAAACTATCCTATTTTTTGGCTTTAATTAGGGAAATTTATTTAATGTTTTAATCTTGCCAATTTTAATTAATTATGACTTATATTTATATGATATAATCTTACAAATAGCCTCAAAGATGTGAGGGTTTATGTCGTACCGAACGACTACCTCAGAATCCTAAGACTGGTTAGGGCTTAATTTACATGACATGATCATGCAAATGCCTAACAAAAAGTTGAGGATTTATGTTGCACTAGGAGAACTACCTCGACGTCCTATGGCTTGGTTATTTAATTCTAAGAAAGTTTTGTTGAAGTAGACCCGAGTTTTGCTGATGACGATGGCCGTGCTGCCCACTGTGCTCCAAGCTCCTTGTGGTTGCAGAGGTTTTAGTTTTAGAAAATGATAATCAGGAGATAATAAAAGTGTTTTAGTTTAGAAATCTTAAAGTCCAAATATTTTTAATATTTTAATTAAAAAAATCTTAAAGTTGTTTAAACAGAACCGATAAAGATCACACGATTTCGTCATCCTGACACTGTTATTTTCATCGAATTCACTTAGTCCAGATGAATTTACTAAACTCAACTGAATGAGTTCCACACTTTCTTTTAGACCGTGGAAAATCCTGTTAGCAACACGTGGGTTACATCATCTGAGGTATTCCCCATCATTCAACGAGACATTTTAATTTAGTTGCAATTGTAGTTTTGTTATTCTGTTTGTGATTAAATTTTGAGTTGTTTTATATTTTGGAATGTTGTGGCGGTAAATTTTATCTTGTGGTGACTTTTAATTTAGTTTTGGTTTCAGTTTTGTGAATATCCTAAAGGTTTTAGTTTTCATGCAACAATCTTGTTTAGCATGCAAGAAAAAGTAAAGTACAGTGCCTGTAAGTAATTTGCAATAAAGTAAATTGCACTAAAATAAAAGCGTACCTGGAGGGTCTTCCGTCATCCCAAGCTGCACTTAAAACATATATTAAGGCATTTAAATATTTATAATAAGTACCTAGGTAAAGCTAAGAGAATGTTTTGGTTGTCTACCAAAATCCCAATCCTATTGCTAGTCAACTCCTATGACGTCTAGGTTCTTGTATTTTGTTTAAGGATGATTTTGTTCATCAAAGAACAATTAAATTCAATTGTTCTTCTAAAACATATTATCATATTGAGAAAGTGCTCAGGACGAGTCCTAAACATCTTTTCAATATTTTCGAGATTATTTTGAGTCCAAGTAAATTTAGTTGCACGGGTGAATTAATCATCCAGAAGTTTAGTTAAGATTTGTCTCTTGCTCAGTGAACTTGGCCATTTGATTACCTGATGAATGAAGTGATATCTCACTTAATACTCCATTTAAGAGTTATAATAATTAAAGCCTTTAGGGGTAAGTTGGTTTGTTGAGAATTTTTAACATTCTTAATTTCAAGTTTGAGTTAAAGGTTTAACGTGATTTAGTTTAATTATGAGGTTTTAATTAATAATTTTAAGTTTGGAATAGTGTTTAAATTATTTTTGGTTTAAATCCTTATACTTCAAGTGATCTTAATATTTTAAATTTGTTTTACTTTTATTATTGAACGATGTCAATTTAATATAATTTAAATTTAATTTAACTGAATTTAACTTAATTTATGTTAATTTAAATATTTTTAATTTAACTTAATTGTTAAAATGTTAATTTAATTTAATTCTAATTTTAATTTAATTTTAATTTAATTGTTAAACCACTTAACATTTTGAGCTTTCTTTAGTTTAAGGGTTATATTTTTTTTTAGTTTTTAATATACTTAGTTTGGATTATCATTTTAGTCTTAATTAAAAGTTAAATATTATTGAAGTGACTTATTTAGGGATTTTTTACTAAAGAATTAATATCCTCTCAAGTTATATCCTTATTTTTAATAATTCAAATTTTCATTAATCTTCCAAAATTTAAATTTGTTTAAATAATTAAAATTTCATTTTGGTTTATTAAAAGTGATTAATGGGTTCCTACCCTTTTAATTTCCCAAAGTTTCAACTATCCAAGAAAGATAAAATCAAATATTTTACCCTCCATTTTAAATAAGCCTAAAATTTTAATAAGGGGGTTTAGTTTCTTTAATTACCTTTATGCCCTTTTAGGCTTATTTATTTCATAACTCACTAAATTGAGTTCAAATAAACTTGAAATTTTTATGTCACTTCACTCATATGTCAGTTAAGACATTAGAGGAGAAAATGTGATTTTTCTAAATTTAATTTATTTATATAATTATTTTTAGTGAAAAATAGAGATTTGCAATGGAAATTCAACAACATGACCAAGGAAAAGTTTTTGTCCTTAAGAAAATTATGGGATGTTCCTAATGACCAGAGAACCACTTGGACCAATTTTGGTGATTTGTTGAATTATATTTCGTTTATTATATTTATTTTCATTTTTGGTGTGCTAATTAATTATAAAATAAAATTGAAGTTCAAAAATGGATTTTATATTTTTCATAAATCTCTCTGACAGAGAAATAAATTTTATAATTTTTTTGATTTTTCATTGATTTATTGGAGTTGATTTACTGAAAAGGTTAGAAAATACATTTTTTAATATTAAAAATTGTTTTGAGCCTTTAAAATTCAATATCTTAACTTAGAGACTTGGGAAAAATATTTGGTTTGTTCCTAAATGATTAGGAGTGAAAATGTGACATTTTTGTGATTTTTAATACTTTTATGATTTTTATTATTTTTTAATTACTAAAATATTTTATATATCATTAAAAATGAAAAATTTTAAAAAATTCCAATTTTAATTTTATATACTCCTCTGATATCAGAGAGACCACAAAACCAATTTGGTGAATTTTTGAAATGTATTTTTGGAGTTATGAATTTTTAAAGTTTAATTTTAATCATGTGGCTTAATTAATTCATTTGGTGGGGCTAATCATTTCCAATTGGCTTCAAATTTTTATGCAATGTCCCTCTGATCCTAAAGATCAGTGGAGAATTGATTTCAAGTTATTTTAATATGTGGTTAACCCTAATTAATTAATGTTAATATTTGGATAATTAGGTCAATTAGGGCTATTCTTAATGAGTTAACTCAAAATATAATTATCCTAGGGTCCTCTGGTCCTAAAAAACCTCCCCAAATTTTTCTGGAATTTGTTGAACAATATGCTAATTATTGGAATTAAAATACCAAAAACAGTGACATAAACTTCAAAAATACATAACTTTCCATAGAGATGGCCTCTGACCTCGAAAAATTCAGGGAATGTTCCTACGATCAAAGGCTTCAAGAGCCCTATGGTCTCATGCCATGGTGAATTGTCTATGCAAATGGAGAATCAAAATACTAAAATGAGTTAATAATTAATTAAAACTAAAATACTTATCAAATTAACTTGATTTCTTTTCCACATTATTCTCCCCTATTCACTGAGTAATAGGGCATTTTTAGTTTATTTTTATGGTTTTTCTACACAAAGATATGGATTTTCTAAGTTCTGGGTATTTAAATAAATCAAAAAATCCATATTTTTCTACATATCCACGCGACGCCGACTCATCCTCGGTAGCTCCGAAAGCCCACGCGTCGCGCTCCTATTCGACACTGTCATCTGACTCAGCGCTCCAGGGGCCCGCGGTTCATGTAACGTCCTTCGATCCAGCGCAATCTACACCGTCTACTCGATTCACGCTCGATTTGACGACGCCTGGTCATCGTCTATGACTGGTGTGCACCCGTGACCGTTCACACTAAAACCCTAAGAACTCCCTCATTTCTCAACGGATTTTCATGTTCTTATGCTCTATGGATTCGTCTTGAAGGGACGAACACATCCATATGGTTTACATGCTATGAAATTAAGTAAATCAAAATGGAGAATCACTGGAAGCTCGAGAGAAAGGAATGATCCACACCTTTGCTCTTAGTAGTGTAGCTTCAATCAGAGAGTTGTGTCACCTTCGATTGCACCTAAGGAAGCTCTAAATGAAGTCTCTAGCTTTGGGGAATTCTTTAGGTATGAATGTGTCCACAGCCGATTTCAAAGCTTGGAGGCTAGAGCAACTGGGTGGCCTGGAGAGGGGGCTTTCACTGGGGAACTCCTTGTCTTGGTCCTGTCCAGGTGTGGGTGAGTTTAATTTGGATTTGGTGAATGTTTTAGAGATGTCCTGGTTCTGGTATGAGAATTGAGCTCCAAAATTGAGCTCAATCAATGGGGTTTAGGGCAGGAGAGCAGTGGGGATCAATTGCTCTAGGTGAGGAGAAGGTCCTGGAGCAATTTTAGCAGAGTTTTGTTTAGGTCTGATTCATCACCTCTCTTTGGCCGAGAGGGTGGTGGGTTTAAATAGACATGGCTGGAAGGCCTCCCATGGGGAGTTGAGGCATGGGATCAGCTGCTCTGGTTAAGGGAAGAACAGCCATGATGTCTAATAGGGTTGGGACAGCTCAGCAAGGAAGAATTGAATTTTTGAAGCAAATGGGTGCTCTAGGCCTGGTGTTTTCTGATGACTGTGGTGGCTGGCCGGCCAGGGTCAGGTCACCCTCAAGGTCAGGGAGGTCAAGGCTGGGGTTTAGTGTAGTCGATTGGCCATGGACATGTGTAAAGGAGTTTGATTTAAATGGAATGGGAGAAGGCTCATTTTGGCTTGGTTTGGTTCAACTCATGTATTTGGGCTAGGTTCACCCCCCATGATGTGATTTAGGCTGAAAGGGATCAGTTGAGTCAGTTAGGAAGGGTGGTGAAGTCCCCATCCAAGGTGATGTGGCTAATTTTAGTTTAGAGTGTAGCATGGATGAGGTTAAAACTGCTTAATGAAGGTTTAAGAAAGAGCCCCCTCTTCTTGCCATTAATGGCTAAGTGAGGTATCAAAGCTCTCATGGCTTCATATGGCTTGTAAATGGCTTTATTTGGCTTGCTAATGGCTTGGGAAAAGGTTGGCTTATTTTCATAGGAATGGGTTTTGGGATTTTTGATGAGTTTAAGGGAAATTGGAATGAGGCTTGATTTGGATTTATTTGATGATTGATTTAGAACTTAGGGATGATATCAATTAAAGGTATGATGAGAAGAAATTGTCATGTGGGCTTTGGAGCTAATTTTAGGCTTTTGGATTTGGTGAAAATGGGCTTTCATGATGTTTTAATAAAGTGGGCCTTTAGGTTTGAAAACAAATTGGTGGATGGAAATTTTGTGAAGGATTGGGCCAAACAAATGTTGGATTTAGTTTAGGGATGTGTCATGAACATTTTAGAAAAGGTTTGGTGTCATTTAGAGTGGAATTGGATTTAATTTGGGCTTTTTTTTGGTAAAGGGGCCAAAGTGGGTCAAATTGGGCTAACTTGGGCTAAGGTTGGGCTAAGGTTGGATTTGATGTAGAATTAATGTTGAGAAATGCTTATGGGAGTGTTACAAAAAGTTTTCAACTTTGGTTGGGCTTTGATTTTGGGATTTAGGCCCATTTGAGTTAGGTTTGGGTTTAGGCCAAAAATGGAGATTTTGGTTTTGGGTCAGGTTTGGGTGGAGTTTATGTTCAAATTTGGGGTAAATATTGTTAGTGTTTTGCTTTGTGGGGATGTTAGGAAGGTTTTAGAGAAGATTTGGGGTTAATTGGAGTTGAATTGGGTTGGTTTGGGCTAAGTTTAGGTTATGGGCCAAAATTGGGCTTTAGCCTTCAAATTGGAATTGGATCCAAATGTCAATCAAATTGATCTTGGATTTGGTCTAAATTGATATTGGGGATATTGAATTGAAGTTTAAGATTGAATTGGGTCAAAGTCGAGGTCAATTGGGTTATTTGGCTTGACATTGGGTCCACTTAGGTTAAGAATGGGTCAAATTGGGGGTTTTGTTAAAAGTGGGTTAAATTGACAAAATTCTCCTATGGTTTAGTTGAATAAAATAAAATTAGGAATATTTGGGATTTTCTGGAATTTTTTGGAAATTTTTGGAATTTATGGAATTTTTTATTAAGAAGGGCATTTTGAGTATTTAGAGGATACTGGGGGTATTTTTGGAAATTTTGTTATATTTGGCCATGGATGACCAATTTGAGTGGGGGGGAATGTTTAGGACTGATTTTGACGAATTTTAGGTAACTTAGGTAATTTTGCAAATTTTGAGTAGCTTCAAGGGCATTTTGTAGGTTTAGCGGGTGTAGGGCCCCCGAGGTCAAAAATTGAAATATCGAGAAAATGTAGATTGATCAAGTTTGAGTAGAATGGAATCACTTTGCTTGAGCCATAAAGCTATATTAAGCCCACAAGAGACATGAGAGGACTCATTTGAGGCATTCACTATGTTGTTCCTAACCCTCTTAGCCAAGGGCCTAGGAGTTAAGGTCCATCCATATGAATTACCTACATGAGTCAGGAAGTCAAGCTAGGCATGAATGGTTATAGGATTGGAAAGTGTGTGAAAGTGTAATGTGTATGCAAGTCAACCCTCACCAGATCATGCCACCCAGTGTAGTCCTAAGGCCAAAGAGTCCTATAGGGAACTCATCCTTTAAACCTCCACATTTGATCTTAACCCTCCAAGTGACTTGGGGGTTTACAATCAAACTTATGGGGTTTGCAGGGAGTTAAGAGGTGTTCAAATTTCTAAGTGGTGGGTTCCATTTCTAGTCCTCTAAGGTAGTCAAAGGGAAAGCCTAAGGCTAGATCCTAAGTACTAAAGCGAGAGAAGAGAAAAGACCTCATCAAAAATGAGGTGAACAAATGGACCCCCAATAGGTGTGGTGTGCTAACCAAGTACACCGCGCATATTGGCGTTGACTGAAGAGATCAACAAAACCAACACAGACATCTAAGTGACACACTTAGAATAGAGTAGAAACAAATTTCCGCTGTGGAGTATCGAGTATATCTCCAAGACTGGAGATCCCTGAACTCTCGCTGGGGAAAAGAAAAGGAGGTGAATTCCAGATCATAAGATCTGGGGAAATTTGATTTAGATTTCATTTCATTTTCTATTTCAAGTTTTAATGTGTGAGTTTGAACTTCGATTTGTTTCGAGTTTCAATTTCAATTGAAGTTTAATTTAAAATCGATTCGAGAAAATTCTGAATTTGAAATGAGAATTGGAACCTAGGTTCCAACCTCGAGATTTACAAAGTGAACTGGAATTTAGGTACCGAGCCTCGAAAGAGAGAATTGAAATTTAGTATCAATCTAGGAAAGAGACTCGTAATTTGGTACTGACCTCAAAAGGAGGTAACTGGAATTTGGTACTAGTCTCGAAAGAGAGAATTGAAATTTGGTATCAATATCGGAAAGAGAGTTGAAATTTGGTACCGACCTCGAAAGGAGAGAATTGGAATTTGGTACCAGTCTCAAAAGAGAGAATTGAAATTTGGTATTAATCTCGGAAAGAGAGTCAGAATTTGGTACCGACCTCGAAAGGAGAGAACTGGAATTTGGTACCAGTCATGAAAGAGAGAATTGAAATTTGGTATCAATCTCGGAAAGAGAGTCGAAATTTGGTACCGACCTCGAAAGGAGAGAACTGGAATTTGGTACCAGTCTCGAAAGAGAGAATTAAAATTTGGTATCAATCTCGGATAGAGAATTTGGTATCATTCTCGGAAAGAGAGTCGAAATTTGGTACTGACCTCGAAAGGAGAGAACTGGAATTTGGCACCAGTCTCGAAAGAGAGAATTAAAATTTAGTATCAATCTCGGAGAGAGAGTCGGAATTTGGTACCGACCTCGAAAGGAGAGAACTGGAATTTGGTACCAGTCTCGGAGATTTAATGAGAAATGGAAACTGGTTCCAATCTCGAAAGTTTATCTGTATGAAGAGGGACCCAATCCCATTCCATCAGAACCAAACCGAACAAAGTTTGTGGCTCCGTGCCAATAGAACTAGTCGATCCTCTAACACACAGAGAAAGGATTTAAAAAGAACTGGTAAGTGTACCAAGTTGAATAGACTCGACCTGGTGACAAGTCGAGGAAAAGATATGAATTTCAGAAGGGTTTTAAACAGATTTCATTTTAAAGAATAATTGAAGGATTCAGATCGAAGGATTCAGATCGAAGGATTCTGATCAAAGGATTCAGATTGAAGGATTCAGATTGAAGGATTCAGATTGAGATTTAAATTCATCTTGTTCGTTTTGGTGATTCAATTTAAAAAATATTTGGAGTTCGTGTCAGTTTAGAATTTATTTTGACATTTAGATTCTTAAAAGAGTTCTCGTTTATTTTCATTTTCCTTTGTTCTTTGCTCGAAGTTCTTTTAATTTAATGGCGTTTCCCAATCAATTTACACCAAAAGAGGTGAAGGCAAAACATGACATGGTCACTTTCATTCCAATCTTGTTGAAAATACATCATGCATCTTGATCCAAAACATGATGATATTTTCTTTAAGAATTTAATATCTCATACAATCCATTGTAAGATTCTTCAAGTTTCTTCTAAAAGAAGCTGTCAAAATCCATGTCTGAATAGTGAGATACATGGACAATAACACCACCTTCCAAGTCATCCTTGGCAGAAATGTCGTATGGATGTGCATTGGAGGTGTGCTATCTCCCATGTAACTCACAGCTCGTAAGGCTTGAGATTCTCTAACTCTGGATCTGGCTGGAAGTGGAAAGACTTTTTTTTGTCGTCCATCCTTCTGAAAGTAACAGAGATCCGCTCAACAGGCACTCTGGAATGCAATGCTTTGCGATGTCTGCTCCATTCCCTTTTAACACCATGACGGAACCTATCGGTAGTGGTATCTCCACTGGCCCTCGGAACTCACCGGGGCCTGCTATCCGGAGGTCAGATCGGAACATGATATTGCACTGGTTGACAAAAGACACTGTGTAGAAAGGTCTAACGAAATCATGATGGTCTATATGTGGAGGTATGCAGTCGCCCTCCTTGTAGATGTTAATGATGCAGGTGTTGGGTATGCAATCTGCAGGCAATACCTCCATGTTATCATCCTCTTTACCATTCTTTTAATAACATTCGGCATCAGATCCACCTCACTGTGACGGAGTATCCCTGGTGGATTTCCTTTTCTGTCTACAGGGAAGTTGTAGCAACATTCGCATAGATCGTAACTCTTCCTTTCCCTTGTATCCATCTTCGGGGTTCTGAATAAGTCTTTTCCCTCAGACGACCAGCTCGGCCCATTTTATGGAGTTCAAGTATGCAGTCTACAATTTGTTGTTGTTCGTAATCTGAGAACACATGTGTATACAGCTCGAAACCTTCTAAGATATTGATCCTCTTGCCTCTAATTTCTCAAAATATTCGAAAGTTTTCTTTTCAACATTCTGCGTTCTTTCCAACTCATACTCTGGAATTATCTGCAATCGGTGAGGTCTAGTAACGTACTGGGAAATGTATTGTTCCACCCCTGCAAGCTCTCCTGCATATCTTGTCTCCTCGGGGATAGTCTCTGTTGGGACATTCTCGAGGGTTGCTTTCGCAACAAGACTCATCAGAACTGGTGCATCTGTCTGGCGTCGTGATACTATCTCCGTTTCTATTTTCCTCGGGATTTCTTTCATCCTTTCTGCTGTACTTGGAATTAACTTCCTCCTTTCTGGTTCTTGACGAAGCATTCTCTTCGAAGCATTTGTACTGACGGTAGTGACTTTATCTTCACGCTGATCTGCTTCCAGCTTAGTCAGCATCTTACGAATGCGACGGTTCTTGTTTCTTCGTTGACTAGGAGTGAGAGTGGCTCTCCTCACCTCTTAAATTTCTGTAGGAATGGCGCTGACAAGTCTGCCTTCTGCTGTAGCCACTACAGACTTAACTTTCTAATCTTCTCCTGTTGCATGAGCGGCGTTTGCTTTTCTCTTTTTGCTGGTAGATGGTTGATTTGAGCCACCCAATTTCATCACTGTATGGCTACGGAGTTCTTCCCGATCAACTGGAGTCCAATCAGTTTCTTCATATTGTAGCCCGGCCGGTGTGAAGTCAGAGTCAATCTCGATCACGGCTCCATCCCTCACCCTCTTTTCATCAAGTGCTAGACTCCTGTCATTCTTAAAGTTCAGAACCAACCGCCCGTTCGACATTTCCCAGCCAAAAATAATGAAAGGATCAGGGGATGTACTAAGAACAAGAACAGTAGAAAAATATGTTTATTAATTAAGAGCTTTTATTCGTTTATTTTAAATTTAAATAGGAGTAGGAAAAAGATCAAGAGTGAGACTCGATTTGAAAGGAAGGATAAAAAAAATCTTTATTATCATGATTTCACATGTTTTCTTTTAACATTTTTTTTAACGATTTTCTTTATCATCCAATTTCTTTATTTATATTTTTGTGTTCGGACTGAGTCATAAGTAATTATTGTGCCAGTGCATCTAGGAATGAGGATTCATCCTTCGAAACATTAAGTTGCATAATACTTCTTGAGATATCATCCATTAATTGGAAGCATAGGTCGCTCTCCATGGCAATTTACAAGCTGGTAGGAACCTCCTGAGTAAACTGTCTCAACCACAAATGGCCCTTCCAAAGTCGGTTAAATTTACCACCTATCTTGTGATGTGCAAGAATAGGTCTTCCGAGAACTAGAAACAAGTCACCGACTTTGAATGTCCTTGGACGGACCAATTTATCATGGGCCTAGATCATCTTGGCTTGATACAGTTCCAAATTCAACTGTGCTGAAAGTCTTTTCCCTTCTAGGCTTTCCAATTCTTCTAGTCATAATTTGGCATTTTTTTCTGTAGTGATCTTGTTCGCATCTGCAATTCTGAATGATGGAAGCTAAACCTCTAAGGGTATAACGGCCTTGGACCCGTACACCAAGGCGTAAGGCGTAGACTGGGTGGGAGTTCTGCAAGTCGTCCTGTAGGCCCATAAGGCTTCTAGCAACTTCTCGTGCCAATTTCTCTTATTGTCGTCCAAGTTTTTCTTTAGAATTTGAACGAGAGTTTTATTAAGAGCCTCGGCCAGGCCGTTCACTCTTGGGTAGTACATCGTTGAATAATACTAGTCGATCCTATGTCTTCTGACAAAATTGTTGATTTTCATACTCTTGAATGCGGATCCGTTATCTGAGATAATTCTGTGCGGTACCCCAAAACGGTATACGACTTGATTGTTGAAGAACTATAGCACGTGATTTTCATACTCTGAGCAGTACTTCTTCTGCCTACTTAGAAAAGTAATATGTAGCTGCAAGAATGAAGCGATGTCCTCTTGAAGAAGGTGGTTCTATCAGACCCACGATATCTATGCCCCAACACTCAAACGGCCACGACGCGATTGTCGGATGTAGCACATTTGGAGGTTGATGTTGAACCACTCCGTGCACTTTGTACTGGTGACAAATTTTGGCAATCTTCATGCAGTCGGTCATCATTGAGGGCCAGTAGTACCCTAGTCTTTTAATCTTCATTTTCATTTTCGGACCCAACTGATGAGCGCCACAAAGTCCTGAGTATACTTCTTTAACAATTTCACGAGCCTAGGACCCGCTCAGGCATCTTAGCCACATCTGATCAAAAGACCTTCTGTAAAATGTTTTTTTTATTAATTCATAAGACAGAGTTCTTTTCTTTATTTGATGGGCTATCTACTTATCGTCTGGTAAGTTTCCTGTTTGCAAGTAGTCTATTAGTGGCCGCCGCCAATCTTTTGTATTTTCTGTTACTGTCGCAATTGTTTTTTCTGCTTTTTCTGCTGATTTATGTATTGTATCCATGTCGAGCTGTGATAGGACCTGTCGTTCTTGAACTGACACTTCAACTAACTCATCCTGCAAGCAGTCAAATTCCTTTGCAAGGTGGGCTAACGCATCTGCGAGAGCATTTTCTCTTCTGGGAATCTTATAGATCGTTACATTTGGAATTTGCTCTAACACTCTCATGGCATACTGAAAGTACTGCTCAAGTCTTACTTTTAGAATTCTGTATTGTCCGACAACTTGTTGAATGATCAACTGAGAATCTCCATAGATGTTGATATCTGTTATCTTCATCTGAATAGTTAATTCCAGTCCGGTTATATGGGCTTCGTATTCTGCCTCGTTGTTTGTACACGGTTCTGTTAAGTGGTAGGAATACCCTAACATCCCCCGCTCTGGTATTATAAATATTAGTCTGATTCCTGCCTTACCGGGCACTATCATTTGCAATTCCGTCTTTCTGCGCTGAGGATGTTCCGTCAAAATACAGTTCCCAATGCTGATCATCGGGGTCTTCTAGGCTCATTATCTGCTCGTCTGGCAAGTCATCGTTGAGAGGCGATTCTGCTGGTAAAGGGTATGCTACGAGGAAGTCCGCTAGGACTTGTCCCTTTACGGCATGAAGAGGAATGAAAGTTATATCGAATTGAAATAGTATCATCGACCACCTATCAAGTCTGCCGGAAAGCATCGGTCAGGTCATCAAATATTGTAATGGATTGAACTTCGAAATAAGGTTGACCTTATGAGAAAGCATGTATTGTCTGAGCTTTTGAGCGGTGAAGTTCAAGGCCAAACAATGCTTCTCAATAGGAGGATACTTTACTTCCGTCAGAATTAGACGACGGCTTAAGTAGTAGAGAGCATTTTCTTTTCCCTCGTCATTGACCTGGGCTAGCAGGGCTCCGAGAAAGTCGTCTAGAGCTGCGGTATAAGTATCAACGTTCTACCCGAGACTGGGGCTGGTAAGACAGGAGGTGTCATTAAATACTGTTTGATGTCATCGAAGGCATGTTGACATTTGGAGTCCCAAGAAAACTTGGCATCCTTCTTGACCAAAGCAGAAAAAGGCTGACACCTTCTCGACAAATTTGAAATAAAGCGTCGAAGATATGCCAATTTTCCTTAAAAGGATCGTAGTTGTTTCAAAGTTTTGGGAGGCGGCATTTCTAAGATAGCTTTAATCTTCTCCAGATCGAATTCAATTCCATGATGTCGAACAACAAATCCTAAGAATTTCCCAGAGGTTACGCCGAAGGCGCATTTCAAGGGATTCATCTTAAGGTTATATCGTCTTAATCGCTCGAAAACAATTCTCAAATCATATAAGTGATCCTCTTTTAGTTTACTCTTGATGACCACATCATCCACGTAACACTCGACTTGGTTGTGAATGAGATCATCAAAAATCCTCATCATTGCTCTTTGATAAGTTGCTCCTGCGTTCTTTAATCTAAATGGCATCACTGTGTAGCAGTATACCCCGATCACCGTTCTGAAGGCTGTAAGCTTTTAATCTTTTGGTGCCATCTTTATCTGGTTGTATCCTGATGATCCATCCATGAATGAGAAGACTTCATGTGTTGAGGTGATGTCGATCATCAATTCTGGAATGGGTAGCGGGACTTCATCCTTTGGACATGCTTTATTCAAATCTCTGAAATCCATAAAGATTCTGATCTGACCATTCTTCTTTCTAACTGGTACCACATTGGCTAACCAAGTTGGATATTGCTCTTCACGAACAAATTTAGTGTCTATTCGCTTCTTAACTTCTGCTATTACTTGTTGTTCGATCTCTAAACGCATCCTTCTCGGAGCTTGTCTGACTGGAACGGCAGTGGGATCCACTCCTAACTTGTGAACTATGACCTCTGGAGCTAATCCTGGCATTTCACCATAACTCCAAGCAAAACAGTCCTTGAATTCCATCATTAGCTTGATTATCTCTTCGGAGTCTTCTTTATTGAGTAAGGAGCTAACAAAAGTCGGCCTAGGCTCTTCGCTAGTACCTAAGTTAACTTCCATTAACTCGTCTATTGTAGATTTAATTCCTTCTTCAAATTCTGGCGGAGCATTTCTGATTGGCAGATCTTCAAGATCTTCTGAAGCTTCCAAGCAGTCTTCATTATGCTCGCAAGTGACAACCGAGCAAAATCTTGAATCATCAACATACCCTACTGTGCTGAATCCGAGACCATGTTCTGAATTGGGAGGTCAACTGGCATTGTTCCATAACTTTTCAAAATGTTGTGATTGACCTTTTGTCCATTGTCGAGGTAAGACACCACGTTGAATTAAATTTTGTACACAGGGAGAGTACCACTCAAAAGGCAGTTCTGCTAATTCGGAAGAAGTAACATCTTCAAATTGTACATCTTTTTCAGTATTGGAAGAAGAAGCACCACAGTAAAACTTGATTGGTTTAGTACCACCACCATGCACTTCCTTGACCACCATACCCTCGATCTTATTAGAACGGATTGGGGTCAGGGTCATAGTATGTACATAATACATTGATTTGTATTCTTCATTCTTTTCATCTTCTAGAGAGATCTTGAACTGGGGTTTCTTTTGATTTACTGTTGCTACTTCTTTCTTGATTTCTTCTTCTTCAGAACTGGTCGCCCAATCAATGTCGATGACTGGTTTCTTCTGTCCGACTGTTCTAACATCTCTTCCACGACCCCGTCCCTGACCTCGACCTCGGGTGCCAGTTCTGAAGAAACCTTCACCATCTCGCCGTAAGGGAGTGGTGAGTAACTGTCGGATTAGAATTTCAGGCTCTTTATCATCTTGCACTTCCTTTGCTTCATTTGGTATGACATTTCTGGAAAAGATTGTTTTCTTCGAGGGCACGTAGTAGGCTGCATCTTCGTGAATTCCTATTTCATGCACGGAGAATGGTTGCAAATCACCTTTGATACATTGTTCTCCTCCTTCGTAATACTTTAAGCACTGGTGCAGAGACGACGATACCATCTAGTTTTCATGAATCCATGGCCGACCCAGTAGAGCGTTGAATGATGTCTCAGAATCAATTATATGGATTTTTGCGGTTGTCTTTCCTAAATCACTGGTCTTCATTAACAGTGTTATCGATCCGAGTGCTCTTTCTCCTTTCTGATTGAACCCTCTTAATAACATCTTGTCCGCTTCAAGTTCGTGAGCATCAATTTCCAAATATGCTAACGTTCGAAGGCTCATTATGTTGATTGATGCTCCCGGATCAACTAACACCCTATAGAGCATAAACTTTCCAACAGCGACTGAGATGTACAATGGTCGATTGTGATCAGCCGTTCCGAGTAGTAAACCATTGTAGATGAAGGTAACACCTAACTATTCTTTTAACGAGCAAACCTCGTCTAAGGAATTACCGACTATTTGAGCTAAACAAATCTCTGGATCAAGTAGAGCCTTGATCAGAGCTTCCCTCATCTCCTTTCACAGGATCAGAGTGTCATATTTGCTTAGTTTGGCTGGTAGCTTCCTAAGATGGGCTAGCAGGTTGTAGTCTACTTTATTACCATGTTCCTCGGTTTCTTCCCGAATGGGCAATTCCTCTGCTGGGGTTGGCTCTTCCTGAGCAACCACTTACATTCTCTTATCCTTTCGACCCATTCTTGGAGGTAGCACTTTTCCGCTCCTTAGATTGATTTCAGTTATTTCTTCTGAATTTGATGCTGGATCTGACAGTGCCTCCCCTTAAATTGGAATGATTAACTCTTTTGGCATTGCTTCGGAATCTGATAACTCCAATTCTATCGCTATTGGAGCTCCTCAAAATTCGCAAATAGACTCGTTGCTTGTTGAGCTTTCGTAGCTATCCTTGTGAATGTCTTCTCCTTCGTCGTGGTCATTGAGGTTTAGTATGATTTGAGAATCATTATTTATATCAGAATTGAGATCCGGATTAGCTTGGTTTTTGTTAGTTATGTAATCGTTAGAAACAGTCAAAACGTAGCCAACGCCAAAACTCTTATCATTATAAGATCCCGCCGGGGCGAGCAAATAACCATACAAAGTTAGAGGTTCGAGGGATTTCTCCCCCGAATCGGAAACAACCATCCTAGGATAAGCAGCCCCTAGTCTACTCTTTGGAGCCTCGGTTTTCTTCTCTTCTACGATTTTCTCTTCCTTCTGGGGCGGTTCTTCAATCGCAAGCGATAGTGCCTGCTCGGCAGGTTTCAAACTTTGAGTTGAAGCACACACCGAAGTGGTTTGGATGTGATCTAAGATTTTCTTTGAAGACTTTGTCCAGACGGTACTCCATCTATCATGGGTTGTGTAAGGGTCTATCGGAACAATGAGATCCGTTGAAATAACATTGACGAAACCTCCTTTTTGGGGTTCCTTCATATATTCCTTCGGGATCGTTATGTACCCTTTCCATAAATTATCTTCCAGCCAGTTCTTGAAAGTGAAGCAGTCTTCGATCTTATGTCCGAGCATCCTGTGGTAAGGGCAATAGTTTGGATGATCTTTCTTATTGACTTCTTCCGGCCTCTTGGGCTCTGGTAGCTGAAAATCTGGTGTTTTCATTAAACTGCAAAACATCTTCGCCACTGCTTCAGTTTTGAATGGATATTCCCTATTTAGAAGTTATTTATGGGTATGCGATGGATGAGGCGATTGCTCATAATGCTGAGGCGAGTGATATCTCGTCGAGGCTGTTGGTAGTTCTACTGAGGTTGTTGGTAAGTACGTTGCGGTGGTTGATAACTAGGCTGTGGCAGCTCTGGCTGTATCTGCACTGGCTGCTTGCCCTTATCTACTCCTGTGACGATTCCAGATTTCTTTTCAAATGCTTTTACGAGCTTCTGCTTATCGTTATTGTCCATGAAATTTAGTTGCTTTACTTCCTCTTGCAAGCTCCCGACCTTGCTAAGCAGCTTCTCGAAAGTCTTGATTGTAAATCCTTTATGTAGAAGTGCTATCAGGCCATGGATACTCTTAAGCAATATGTTGACTGCATGTTGTTCCTGAAGTTGTGGTTCACACTTCGTGCTTAAATTTCTCCATCGAAGTATGTAATCCACTAAAGTCTCGTTCGGTTTCTGGTACTCCACCACTAGATCACCGATGGTGATGTGGAGCCTAGCCTTGGCAAACTACTTAACGAAAAGGTATTCTAACTCTGAAAAGGTCTTAACTGAACCATTTGGCAATTCTGCATACCAGTAGAAGGCAATCCCTGACAAAATGCGGACGAACTGACGAAAGAGTAAAGCGTCACTCCCACCGGCATTGCAGCAACTAGAACGAAAATGTGTGACATGCTGCCGGGGGTTTCCCGTTCCATCAAAAGTCTTAAACAGAGGTGGTAAGAAGCCTTTCAGGTATTAGACTGCATCGAACTCTTCGGGGTAAGGTCTACCCGTCTGAATAGATGCTCCACTCTTAGATTGTGCTAGGGCTTCTCGCACTTGAAGTTCTACCATGTTTTTAATGTCCTTTTCGGGAATCAAGCTCTGTGCATAATTCTTCTTTGGTGGCTCGTCTCCATTGATGGATGTGATCTCTTTTCCTCCATCTGCAATATGGATGATCTCTGGGGGTGTTTCTTTCTGAGGTTACACCTGACTCTGGAGAGTGGCTAAAGTAGCAGCCATCTCTTCCATCCTCCTTGCCATCTGGAAAATTGTGTCATCTCTTTCCTGAAGTTGTGCTCTCATCACTACAGGTTCATCTCATTCCGTAGCTATCGGAGCACCCTGCGAGGCTGACGATGCGTGTTTCAACCATGTTGATCTCGACACACTCCTCATCCATGAACTCTGATGAATCAACTTCCTTTTCCAACTTTTCTCCTCTTTCTTTTGCCAACCATCGGATATCCGTCCTTAGCTTTCCTATAGCATCCTCGAGGGGTCTCTTCCAGACGGTCTCGCGGTTGTTGTGTAATGGCTGTTGAACTTCTTTTTCGAGAGTTTCTTTTATTGTAGTAGCACTTCCTTCTGATTCAGGATCTTTGACAAGACTTTTCTTCTCAGGACGTTGTATTGGTCTCGGCTCGGTAATAATAGGTTGCCACACCATCCTTCTTACAACAGAAGGCCTAGGACCGGAAGGTCTGTCGGCTATATGCTGGTAGGTGGTGTCCTCCCTAATATGATAGCCCGATACAACAACAGGTGAACTAGCTCTCATTTTCTTCCTTGGTTTCTCTACGACAGTGACAGGCTCTACTCGTGGTCCGAGGTGGGATCTAGCTGGCACCCGTCCCATTCTTCTTAGGATTTCTGATACGGGACATCTTTCTTTCTTTGCCAATTTTTCTATCACGGCCTGTAGCCGAGCAAATGGCGTAGTCTTAACCCTTTTTCTTTTGCAGTTACTATAGTATGCAGATCAGGGTAATGTAGCAGCAATCCTTCAAACGTCTTCATCATTTGATGCAGCATAGAGGGGGTGAAACCTACTTCCTTCCAATAGAGGTACATACTCAGGCAGTTCTTCTCTTTCCTCAGGAATTTCTTCTTGAAAAGCAACTTTAGCAGCTTTGGCTTTCTCAATCCTGGCTATCTTTTTACTTCTATTTCTCCTTTGAGTCCGAGTTAGGGGGCAACTCTTGAACTGGACCCAATCTTGAAAACAGATGGTATTGTAGCAAAATCTATACCCTCTACGGTGACAGGCTCACCACAGACTTGGATTTCCTTCCCCTTTAGTTTGGCAGAAGTCGGGGTAGGTGCAAAGATGACTAGACCGGTGGGGGTAGAGAAAACAGTTCTCCTACGAATAGCAGTACTTCTTTCAACTGGAACCCTTTGCAGTGGAGGGAATTATTGAGCCGACTTCAAGTTGAACTCAATTACAGGCTCTTCAATTTCCGGCACTTTGTCCATTAGTGCGAAGAGAGTGACGTCAGCAAACTTGATATTTATGTTGTCAAATCATTATCCAAAATGGATGATCTCATTATCAGGAAGCTCATCCTTATAGAAGGCTAAATCCATTCCAATGGTGAAGGAGAAAATTAACTTTGGCGCAGTCATTTTCTGCATGGTAGATTTCGAACGACAGTCCCGAATTATGCTTCCTTGTGTCGCAAAAACTAGGATGAAAAAGAAAGAGTCTGAACACATTTTCGTTTATCCTAGTGTATTTATGATTTAAAAGAGTTTGTTTATTGAAAGGGGCGTTTATTAGAGGATTTTTTTATTAGGAAAAAAATGATTAAAGGACGGAGGTTTATAGAAAAAGGAAGGGACCCGGTTCGGAATTGGCAAGGAAGAGAAAGTCTCGTAAAACTTCTCAATATGAAGGACCGCTCCTAAGCTAACACCTATTGGGGGTCCACCCCACCTCAAAAAAGAGGTAAAAGGATTTCGGAACCTCTCTGTTTAGGGGTGTCTAAACAGTGGCTCATAAATTCGAGAGAAGTTGACTATACCCATTTAAGATAGAAATGAACGTAGTATGCCAACGAAAGAATGATAGCTTTGGTCCACTAGGGATATGGACTCACTATTTATTCATTAAAACAAAACCATCTAATTAAGATGGACAGAGGAACTAGTCCCCAGCGGAGTCTCCAGACGTTGTCGGCATATTTTTAAGTTTGTGTGTTGTATTTTAAAAAAGAGGTCTCCTACGAAGTTGCTCGGTGAATTTTAAATTTAATTTATATATATATATATATACACATATATATATATATATATATATATATCTATAGTTTTAGAAAGAAACATTTGATTTTGAAAATAACTTTCAGTTTGAAAATTTTAAGATATGAAATCAAACCGATCTTACATCCTAAATAGTTTATATAAACAAGCACCGCATCTTAAACCGTGTATATATCCCGAAGAATAGACACACTGCTTGATGATGAGGTTTGGTTAAATAAACTAGAAGATTTGTGACATCCGTTTGGTCTGCGAATCAATTTTATAAGCTGACAAGTTTCCCTGCTTAATATAAAGGAATTAAGCGAGGTTTATATTACTCGGGTTCTTAAAGTTCCCTATGAGGGCAAGCCCTTATAGTTAATTACATCTTAAATGATGAGAATCATTTAAGAAAACTCTCGATAATGATCAGTGGTTTTGCTCTCAAGAATTTCAAAGTTTAAGGTTTCAAAGGATTCAATTTTGGAAATTTTAATAGGGAATGAATCAAATTTGGAACAACTTATTTTGGGAATCCAAAGGAAGAAAAGTAGGAGAAGCTGAGGATCCAAGAAGAATCTTGGCAACTTCCCAAACTATCCTATTGTTTGGCTTCAATTAGGGAAAATTAATTAATGTTTCAATCTTGCCAATTTTAATTAATTAGGACTTATATTTATGTGATATAATCACACAAATAGCCTCAAAGATGTGAGGGTTTATGTCTTACCGAACGACTACCTCGGAATGCTAAGGTCAGTTAGAGCTTAATATACATGACATGATCATGCGAATGCCTAACAGAAAGTTTAAGATTTATGTTGCACTAGGCAAACTACCTCGAAGTCCTATGGTTTGGTTATTTAATTCTAAGAAAGTTTTGTTGAAATAGACCCGAGTTTTGCTGATGATGATGGCCGTGCTGCTCACTATGTTCCAAGCTCCTTGTTGTTTGTAGAGGTTTTAGTTTTAGAAAATAATAATCAGGTGATTAGAAAAGTGTTTTGGTTTAGAAATCTTAAAGTCCAAATATTTTTAATATTTTAATTAAAACAAATCTTAAAGTTGTTTAAAGAGAACCTATTAAGATCCAACGGTTCCGTCATCCCGGCACCGTTATTTTCATCGAATTCACTTAGTCCAGATGAATTTGCTAAACTCAACTGAATGAGTTCCACACTTTCATGTAGACTTTGGGAAATCCAATTAGCAACACGTGGGTTACATCATCCGAGGTATTCCCGATCATTCAATGAGACATTTTAATTTAATTGCAATTGTAGTTTTGTTGTTTTATTTGTGATTAAATTTATAGTTATTTTATATTTTGGAATGTTATGGAGGTGAATTTTATCTTGTGGTGACTTTTAATTTAGTTTTGGTTTCAGTTTTGTGACTATCCTAAAGGTTTTAGTTTTCATGCAACAATCTTTTTTAACATGCAAGAAAGAGTAAAGTACAGTGCCTGTAAGTAATTTGCAATAAATTAAGTTGCAATAAAATAAAAGAGTACCTGGAGGGTCTTCCGTCATCCCAAGCTACACTTAAAACATATATTAAGGCATTTAAATATTTATAACAAGTACCTAGGTAAAGCTAAGAGAAGGTTTTGGTTGTCTACCAAATTCCTAATCCTATTGCTAGTCAACTCTTATGACGTTTAGGTTCTTGTATTTTGTTTAAGGATGATTCTCTTCATTAAAGAACAATTAAATTCAATTGTTCTTCTAAAACATCTCATCATATTGAGAAAGTTCTTAGGACGAGTCCTAAGCATCTTTTTAATATTTCGGAGATTATTTTGAGTCCAAGTAAATTTAGTTGTACAGGTAAATTAATCATCCAAAAGATTAGTTAAGCTTTGTCTCTTACTCTTGGGCATTTGATTACCTGATGAATGAAGTGACATCTCACTTAATAGTCCATTTAAGAATTTCAATAATTAAAGCCTTTAGGGGTAAGTTGGTTTGTTGAGAATTTAATCATTCTTAATTTGAAGTTTGAGTTAAAGGTTTAAAGTGATTTAGTTTAATTATGAGGTTTTAATTAATAATTTTATGTTTGGAATAGTGTTCAAATTATTTTTGTTTTAAATCTTTATACTTCAAGTGATCTTAATATTTTAAATTTGTTTTACTTTTATTATTGAATGATGTTAATTTAATATAATTTTAAATTAATTTAACTGAATTTAACTTAATTTAATTTAATTTAAATATTTTTAATTTAACTTAATTGCTAAAATATTAATTTAATTTAATTTTAATTTAATTTGTACTTAATTTAATTTAATTTACATTTAATTTAATTTAATTTAATTGTTAAACCACTTAACATTTTGAGCTTTCTTTAATTTAAGGGTTATATTTTTTTCTTAATTTTTAATTTACTTAGTTTGAATTTAACTTAATTTAAGCTACTTAACTTATTGAAGTGGTTTATTTAGGGATTTTTTTACTAAAGAATTAATATTCTCTCAAGTTATATCCTTATTTTTAATAATTTAAATTTTCATTAATCTTCCAAAATTTAAATTTGTTTAAATAATTAAAGTTTCATTTTGGTTTATTAAAAGTGATTAATGGGTTACTACCCTTTTAATTTCCCAAAGTTTCAATTATCCAAGAAAAATAAAATCAAATATTTTACCCTCCATTTTAATTAAGCCTAAAATTTTAATAAAGGGGTTTAGATTCTTTAATTACCTTTATGCCCTTTTAGGCTTATTTATTTCATAACTCACTAAATTGAGTTCAAATGAACTTGAAATTTTTATATTGCTTCACTCATATGTTGATTAAGACATTAGAGGAGAAAATGTGATTTTTCTGAATTTAATTTATTTATATAATTATTTTTAATGAAAAATAGGGATTTTCAATGGAAATTCAACAACATGACCAAGGAAAGGTTTCTATCCCTAAAAAAATTATGGAATGTTCCTAATGACTAGAGGACCACTTGGACCAATTTTGGTGATTTTTTGAATTATATTTCGTTTATTATAATTATTTTGAATTTTGGAGTGTTAATTAATTATATAAAAAAATTGAAATTGAAAAACGGATTTTATATTTTTCTTAAATCTCTCTGATCTCAAGGAGTTCAAAGAAACAAATTTTACAATTTTTTTGATTTTTCTTTGATTTATTGGAGTTAATTTAGTGAAAAGGTTAGAAAATACATTTTTTAATATTAAAAATTGTTTTGAGCCTTTAAAATTCAATATCTTAACTTAGAGACTTGAAAAAAATATTTGGTTTGTTCCTAAGTGATTAGGAGTCAAAATGTGACATTTTTATGATTTTTAATATTTTTATGATTTTTGTTATTTTTTAATTATTAAAATATTAAATATATCATTAAAATGAAAATTTTTAGAAAATTCTAATTTTAAATTTTGTAGACTCCTCTGATATCAGAGAGCCCACAAAACCAATTTGGTGAATTTTTGAAATGTATTTTTGGAGTTATGAATTTTTAAAGTTTATTTTTGATCATGCGGCTTAATTAATTCATTTAATGGGCCTAATCATTTCCAATTAGCTTCAAATTTTTATGCAATGTCCCCCTAATCCTAAAGATCAGTGGAGAGTTGGTTTGAAGTTATTTTAATGTGTGGTTAACCCTAATTAATTAAAATTAAGTTTTGGATAATTAGGTCAATTAGGGATATTCTTAATGAGTTAACTCGAAATATAATTATCCTAAGGTCCACTAGTCCTAAGAAACTTCCCCTAATTGTTATGGAATTTATTGAACTATATGCTAATTATTGGAATTAAAATACCAAAAACAGTGACATAAACTTGAAAAATACATAACTTTCCATAGAGATGACCTCTGACCTTGAAAAATTTATGGAATGTTCCCAAGATCAGAGACTTCAAGAGCCCAATGGTCTCATGCCATGGTGAATTGTCTATGCAAATGGAGAATCAAAATACTGAAATGAGTAAATAATTAATTAAAAATAAAATACTCATCAAAATAACTTGATTTATTTTCCACATTATTCTCCTCTGTTCACTGAGCAAGAGGGTATTTTTAGTTTATTTTTATAATTTTTCTACACAAAGATATAGATTTTATAAGTTCTGGGTATTTAAATAAATAAAAAAATCCATATTCTTCTACTTATCCACGCGGCGCCGACTCATCCTCGGCAGCTCCGAAAGCCCACGCATCATGCTCCCATTCGACGTCGCCATCTGACTCAGCGCTCTAGGGGCCCACGGTGCATGTAACATCCTTCGATCCTACGTAATCTGGACCGTCTACTCGATACACACTCGATCGGACGGCGCCTAGTCATCGTCTATGACTGGTGTGCACCCGTGACCATTCATACTAAAACCTTAAGAACTCTCTCATTTCTCAACGGATTTTCGTGTTCTTATGCCCTATGGATTCATCTTGAAGAGACAAACACATCCATATGATTTACATGCTATGAAATTAAGTAAATCAAAAAGGATAATCACTGGATGCTCGGGAGAAAGGAATGATCCATACCTTTGCTCTGAGAAGTGTAGCTTCAATCTGAGAGTTGTGTCAACTTCGATTACACCCAAGGAATCTCCAGATGAAGTCTCTAGCTCTGGGGAATTATCTTGGTATGAAAATGTGCACAACCGATTTCAAAGCTTGGAGGCTAGAGCAACTGGACTGCCTGGAGAGGGGGCTTTCACTGGGGAACTCCTTCTCTTGGTCCTGTCCAGGTGTGGGTGAGTTTAATTTGGATTTGGTGGAGGTTTTAGAGATGTCCTGGTTTTGGGCTGAGAATTGAGCTCCAAAAATGAGCTCAATCAATGGGGTTTAGGGCAGGAGAGCAGTGGGGATCAATTTCTCTAGGTGAGGAGAAGGTCATGGAGAAATTTTGGCAGAGTTTTGTTTAGGTATGGTTCATCACCTCTCTTTGGCTGAGAGGGTGGTGGGTTTAAATAGTCATGGCTGGAGGGCCTCATAGGGGGAGTTGAGGCTTGGGATCAGCTGCTCTGGTCAAGGGAAGAACAACCATGGTGTCTAATAGGGTTGGGACAGCTCAGCAAGGAAGAATTGAATTTTTTAACCAAATGGGTGCTCTCGGCCTAGTGTTTTCTGGCGACTGTCGTGGCTTGCCGGTCAGGGTCAGGTCACCCTCAGGGTCAGGGAGGTCAAGGCTGGGGTTTAGTGCAGTCAATTGGCCATGGACATGTGTAAAGGAATTTGATTTAAATGGAGTGGGAGAAGGCTCATTTTGTCTTGGTTTGGTTCAACTCATGTATTTGGGCTAGGTTCACCCCCCCATGATCTGATTTGGGCTAAAGGGGATCAGTTGGGTCAGTTAGGAAGGGGTGGTGAAGTCCCCATCCAAGGTGATGTAGCTAATTTTAGTTTAGAGTGTAGCATGGATAAGGTTAAAAATCCTTAATGAAGGTTTAAGAAAGAGCCCCCTCTTCTTGCCATTAATGGCTTGGTGAGGTGTCAAAGCTCTCATGGCTTCATATGGCTTGTAAAAGGCTTCATTTGGCTTGCTCATGGCTTAGGAAAATGTTGGCTTATTTTCATAGGAATGGGTTTCGGGATTTTTGATGAGTTTAAGGGAAATTGGCATGAGGCTTGATTTGGATTTATTTGATGATTGATTTAGAGCTTAGGGATGATATCAATTAAAGGTATGATGAGAAGAAATTGTCATGTGGGCTTTGGAGCGAATTTTGGGCTTTTGGGTTTGGTGAAAATGGGCTTTTAGGATGGTTTAAGAAAGTGGGCCTTTAGCTTTGAAAACAAATTGGTGTATGGAAATTTTGTGAAGGATTGGCCAGAACAAATGTTAAGTTTAGTTTAGGGATGTGTCATGAACATTTTAGAAAAGGTTTGGTGTCATTTAGAGTGGAATTGGATTTAATTTGGGCTTTTTTGGTAAAGGGGCCAAAGTGGGTCAAATTGGGCTAACTTGGGCTAAGTTTTGGCTAAGGTTGGATTTGATGTAGAATTAATGTTGATAAATTCTTATGGGAGTGTTACAAAGAGTTTTTAACTTTGGTTAGGCTTTGATTTTGGGATTTGGGCCCATTTGAGTTAGGTTTGGGTTTAGGCCAAAAAATGGAGATTTTTGTTTTGGGTTAGGTTTGGGTGGAGTTTAGGTTCAAATTTGGGGTAAATCTTGTTAGTGTTTTGCTTGTGGGGATGTTAGGAAGGTTTCAGCGAAGATTTGGGGTTAATTGGAGTTAAATTGGGTTAGTTTGGGCTAAGTTTAGGTCATGGGCCAAAATTGGGCTTTAGACTTCAAATTGGAATTGGATCCAAATTTCAATCAAATTGGGCTTCGATTTAGTCTAAATTGATATTGGAGATATTAAATTGGAGTTTAGAATTGAATTGGGTCAAATTTGAGGTCAATTGGGTTGATTTGGCTTGACAATGGGTCCACTTGGGTTAAGAATGGGTCAAATTCGGTGTTTTGGTAAAAGTGGGTTAAATTGAAAAAATTGGCCTATCGTGTAGTTGAACAAAATAAAATTAGGAATATTTGAGATTTTCTGGAATTTTCTGGAATTTTCTGGAAATTTTTGGAATTTATGGAATTTTTGATTAAGATAGCCATTTTGGGTATTGGGAGGATATTGGGGGGTATTTTTGGAAATTTTGGTATATTTGACCATGGATGACCAATGTGAGTGGAGGGAAATGTTTAGGACTGATTTTGAGAAATTTTGGGTAATTTTGCAAATTCTGAGTAGCTTAAAGGGCATTTGGTAGGTTTAGTGGGTGTAGGGCCCCTGGGGTCAAAAATTGAAATTTTGAGAAAATGATGATTGATCAAGTTTGAGTAGAGTGGAATCACTTTGGCTGAGCCATGAAGCCATATTAAGCTCACAAGAGCCATGAGATGACTCATTTGAGGCATTCACTATGTAGTTCCTAACCCTCTTAGCCAAGGGCCTAGGGTTAAGGTCCATCCATATGAATTACCTACATGAGTCAGGAAGTCAAGCTAAGCATGAATGATTTTAGGATTGGAATGTGTGTGCAAGTCAACCCTCACCAGATCAGGCCACCCAGGGTAGTCCTAAGGCCAAAGAGTCCTATAGGAAACTCATCCTTTAAACCTCCACATTTTCTCTTAACCCTCCAAATGACTTGGGGTTTTATAATCAAACTTACGGGGTTTGCAGGGAGTTAAGGGGTGTTCAAATTTCTAAGTGGTGGGTTCCATTTCTAGTCCTCTAAGATAGTCAAAGGGAAAGCCTAAGGCTAGATCCTAAGTACTAAGGAGAGAGAAGAGAAAAGTCCTCATAAAAAATGAGATAACCAACGTTTTAATTTAGTTGCACTTGTAGGTTTTATTTTGTTTGTGATTAAAATTTGAGTTGTTTTATCTTTTAAATGTTGTGGTGGTGAATTTTATCTTGTGTCGATTTTAATTTAGTTTTGGGTTTCAATTTTGTGACTATCCTAAAGGTTTTCAGTTTTCATGCAGGGTGACGTTCTTGTTTAACATGCAAGAGAAGTAAAGTACAGTGCAGGGAAAATAAATCGGAATAAATAAAAGCGTACCTGGTAGGGTCTTCTCATCATTTCAAGCTGAAACTTTAGTATTGCATTGCATGTATGTGTTTATAATTTTGCAGAAATTAAAGCATGTTAGAAAACAGGAAGAAGTAAGACTAACAAGCAGTAACTACTCAATCCTATGATGTCTGTGTAAATGTCCTGGTTTTCTACCAAGTCCTATGACGTTTTTTTTTTGTGAACTTTGTCAATTTAATTGAGGATGGTTTCGTTAAGCAGACATATTAAGTATTATAGACCTCTAGGGTATCCAAAAGGTCAGGAGAATGATGCAGGTCCATGCTTCCCTTTCACAGCCTGGTAAAAAGCCTCGGGCTCATTTAAACTTATAATGTTGCTTAACAACTCATCCTACCTATACCCTTATGCTTAATGAACACAGGTGTTCGGGGTAGGTTGGGGTAGATGGGTTTTAGGTTTGGTTTGGATTTGGATTGGTGGCAATTGGTAGTTTGATTTGGACTTATCGGAGTGCTGTGAAAAGTTTGTGATTTTATTTGTGGAAGATTTGATTGAGTTTGTGTATGGATTTGGTTTTTGTTTGGATTTGGTTTTGTTTGGATTTGGTTTTTTTGGTTTTGGTTTGGGTTTAGTTTGATTTTGGTTTGATTTTTGTTTGTTTTTAGAGCTAGGAACTTTGAGTTTGGAATGTGAATTGGGAAGATTGTGTGGACATCGGGTAAAATTTGGGTTACTCCATACATTTACTAAGCATAAGGGTATTCTTATTATGTTTTCTACACCAAGTTGTGATTTCCTAGGGGTCTTTATAAAGGGAAAAATAATACATGCCTCAAGAGGCATATCCTAGGTTTGATTGTTATCGTGTTGGTATTATATTGTGGTCGGGATTGTTGTTGTATGTTGTGATTGTTGTGCTTGTATGTGTGTAATGTGTATGATTGTTGATGTGATTTTAGTTGTGTTTGTATGTGATTATTATGTTATCATTGCTATTTATTATTTATGTGTTATTTAAAATTATTATCTTTGCTTTGTAATTAAAATTATTATTATCTTTATTATTTATTTAATTTATTATCTTATTGAATTCATTATGATTTTTTTACTTTATTATCATTTATTTATTTAACTAATTGTTATTAATTTTATTTAATTAATTGATCGTTATTTATTTGTTTTATTTAATCATTTGTTATTTATTTATTTTATTTTACTGTAATTTATAATTACTTAATGTTTATTTATTTAATTTATTTTATTATTTAATTTAATTTAATTAATTTAATTTAGTATAAATTCTTATTTATTTACATTATCGCTTAATTTATTTTATTTTATTTTATTTTATTTAACTTATTTAATTTAATTTAATTTAATTTATTTTATTTTTAATTTAATTTACTATTATTTATTATTTAATTTGATTTAATTTAATAATTGTTTTCGGTTTATTTAATTAATTATAATTTAATTGAATTTAATTATTATTTATATTTTTGGTTTTATTTAGTTTTAACTATTTAATTTTAATTTAATTTATTATTCATTTATATTATTTAAATTATTTAGTAGAGCGCTACCATCGGTTCAATATGGCGCCAGTTTATTATTTAGTAGAGCGCCTTATTATTATTTAATTTAATTTTAATTTAATTAAATTTATTATTTATTATTTAATTTGATTTAATTTAATAATTGTTTTCGGTTTATTTTATTAATTATTATTTAATTTAATTTAATTATTATTTATATTTTTGTTTTTATTTAGTTTTAACTATTTAATTTTAATTTAATTTATTATTCATTTATATTATTTAAATTATTTTCAATTTATGTATATATATATATATATATATATATATATATTATATATATATATACATATATATATATATATATATATATATGAAAGGGCAATCTTATTAAAACTAAAAAAGCTTATTACATCTCAAATGAATAGAGAGAAGATCCCCATAAAGTAGAAGATTGAAAGCATAGAAAAAAGATGTTTTTGCCTTGGAGAGAACATAGGGACAACACAAAGAAAAATCTGAGGATGAAGCTTTAATAAGCAAGCCGGTTAGCAGAGTTGATTGCATTCTCTCGTATATATGACTCCACCTAATGGTTTGAGATGAAGCAATATGCAGAATTTTGTGAATCCATATCACAATGTACCGTAGTGCGACGGCTTTGTACAATAGAATGTTAATTAGGAAGGCGAGATCCGTTTCAATATGGATGTACTGATGCTTATTCAATATTGCAGATTTTACTCCCCAATAAAAGGCAATTGCCTCAGCTTCCAGTGCATTCTTTGCAAAAATTGGTGCTGCCAAAATCCATAAACATTTACCTTTGTGATCTCTCCCCAACATACCCATACCAGCTCTCGTCCTTTTTAAAACTACCATCCACGTTTATCTTTGTCCATAGAACTGGAGGAGCTTTCCAATGGACCCACAATGTTTTAGAAACCACCTGATTTCCCTCAATATTGAACTGTTTTCTTATCTTAGAAAGATAAGCCACACAATTATTAATGATCGAGTTCGAAGAAAACTTCATATTTTTAAATAAAAGTTCATTTCGGAAGACCGGATGAACCAAAATATAATAAGAGGTATATAGAAATTTCCATCACATCTCCAATCCAGCCAACAAGTTTCAATAGAATTCCACAAAAAGAACTTGGCCTTAGTGTGACATCTTTCCAGCACAGAATTCCAAATCAATTGACTTTCTGAACAATTCAGAAAAAGATGATAAATGGTTTCCTCATTAGAATGGCGAACAAGCATCTAGATGGCCCCCTTAAGCCTTTGAGCTTTAAAATATCATCGGTAGGTAAAAACTTCCGAATAGCCTCCAACAGAAGAATGACATAGAAGGTGATAGAAATTTATTCCATATGACAGTCCCCCAGTTAGTATCACTCCAAGATGTACTAGATAAGTAAATAAACTTTGCAAGGCTTTTGTGAGAAGCATTTTTAGTGATTAATTTATCCTTCTTAGTAGCTTGAATGGGTACAGATAAAATTTTATTCAAAGTCTCTTTATTAACCTCCTTCTCTAATAAATGAGCATTCCAAGCTTCATTCACCCAACTATCCGATACCTTCGTATATTGGAAGTATGATTGCATTGATCTAACAGGGGTTCATTGAATAGCCATGTATCCCTCCGAAGTCAAGTTGACCTTCACCAACATCCCAAATAAACAACTTTTCTCGCAAACTCTTTGACTTTCAGCATTTCCTTCCGGGATTTAGAATCACCCGATTTAACCTTAACCGAGTGGGATGAGTATCAATGCAATACTTGTCATGCATAAATCTAGCCCATAAAGACTTATTAGCTCTAAAGTTCACCCATTGTTTACAATAGAAAGTAAAGCTTAAATGAGAAAAACTTTTAAAACCCAAACCACCACTAGACAATGGTTTACATAGTTTTTCCCAAGAAGACCAATGCATATTTTTATGCTTGTCCTTCCCATAAGAACTTATTAAACATAATGGAGAGTAATTTTGAGTGCTTTTCTTCATTCTAATAATTTGGAGAATATAGATTGGGAAAGCGGTTAAGATACTTCTCGGTAAAGTAATTCTACCACCATTGGATAGAAAACAAGAAGACCAACAATTAATTTGTGAAGAGACTTTAGACACCACTTCATCAAAATGAGAAAGTTTTCTTCTTCCCTTAATCAGAGGAAAGCCAAGATATTTTAGAGGATAAGCTGCTTCTTTGAATCCAGTAAAATCCGAAATCCATTTTCTATGATGTATTTGCATTAGCGAACTAGGTAGAAAAGAACATTTGGATTTATTGAATACCATACCAGAAACTTCTTCAAAGGAAGCTAAAGTTTTCATAATACCCTTAATAGAGTTCTTACTACCATTGCAGAAAACAATAACATCATCTGCATAAGCAAGATGACTCACCAATAATTTAGATCTATGCTGATATTGGACATAAGGATGATTGAGCTGGAACTTGTTTAACATTCTAGATAGGTAATCAAAAACTAAAATGAAGATGTAAGGAGACAAGGGGTCTCCTTGCTTAATTCCTCTCTCGGCTTGAAAAAAACCATGACTACAACCATTAATCAATATGCTTGTAGTAGTTATTTTGCATCCATCTAGAAATTAGATTGCAAAATTCGGTACCAAAGCCTCTAGCAGTTAATACCTCCAAGACAAAAGTCCAGCTTATAGAATCAAAGGCTTTGGAGAGATCTAATTTGAACATTACATTGGAACCTCTACAAGATTTATCAATATCCATAAGTAATTCTTGTGCAAGAAGGATATTATCGGTTATACCTCTTCCCTTAATATAAGCAGTTTGATTATCAGAGATCAAATCTTCTAAGTAAGGTTGAAGTCTATTCACAATTACCTTACTGATAATTTTAGAAAATATAGAAGTAATACAGATTGGTCTGAAATCACTCCATCCATTCCTACACTTATCTTTAGGAATCAGCACAATTGTAGAAGAAGCAAAATATTTAGGCAGATCAACATTTTGAAAAAAAGCTTGCACAGCCAAAACCACCTGTATTTTGATTATATTCCAATTTTTCTTGTAGAAATCGGATGTAAAACCATACTGGACCATCTGTTTTATTACCCTCCATAAGCATTAATAGAATTAAAAATTTCCTCTTCAATTGGTACTCGAGTCAACTTGCATATGTCACCTTTGAATAAACCATCATCCATCGGGGATGCGAGAGAACAAATTCATATTTGAAAGCCTAAAAGAAAACGACTTACGAAAATATAAAATGGCATCTTCGAGCAATATCTTTGTAATCGGAAATCCAGCCTTTAAGATCAGATTTAATTCTACGGATGTTATTCAAAGATCTTTTATATTTAATGACGAGCATGGAAGTATTTTGAATTCTCGTCACCATACAGAAAATGGTTAGCAGAAGCTTTTTGCATTAGAAACAGTTCTTCATTCCTAATAGCATTATTTAAATTTTCATTTGCCTCAAGAAGTTGATTATCTGTACACCTTCCCTCCTCTACCTCCCTTTCCAGTAACTCCACTTGCTTTTCGGCTTTAAGAATATTATCTTTCAGATCACCAAACTCCTTCCAGTTCCAAGCATTTAAAGATTTAGCTATCATTTTCCGACATCTGCCATAGTTGGATAATAGGATTAGCCTCGGTAAAACCACTCGGGCAAATCCAATTTGCCTCAATTAAACTTTGATAAGTAGGATGAGAATGCCGGACATTTAGATATCTAAAAGTTTTCTTCTTGACAACGAAGTATTAGAGAAAATAGTTAACAAAGGGGCATGATCCGACCCCAATCTAACCGGGTGCTTTACTTTTGAAATAGAAAACGGCTCCATCCATTCTTTATTAACTAGAATTCTATCAATTCTTTCATAAATCAAACCTCTTTTCCATGTAAAAGGAGACCCCTCAAATCCAATATCAAAGAGACCAAGCATCTTTAATATTATTTGAAAAAGTTAATAAATCCGCACCCTAGGATTTCTTCCTCCTTTTTCTCACTAGGGTGAGCAATTGAGTTAAAATCACCACCAACCATCCAAGCTTTTTTGATATTCGGACTAATAGAATGTAATCGATCCCATAACTCCTTTTTCTCGGTTATAAAAGAAGAAGCATAAACAAATGTAGCAAAGCCACCGACACTGCTCAATCTCGAAATGGAAATGCGAGAAATTGCCAATGATCTTGAATAATATCTATTTTTAACTCTTTCCTACAGATTAGCCAAATCTTGTTAGAAGAGTTAAAGAAAAATTTATATCCTTGAAATCTTTTATAGAATCCGTCAAAATTTGACTTCACCAATGGTTCAAGTAGAACCATTACCCAAAACTTATGTATCCTGTTAAGATTTAAAAGTCTATTAAGGGAGCCAGAGATTTGCCACCCCCTAATATTCCAACACAAAAATTTAATCATTGGCAAAAGATCTTCCTCCTCTTGTAAGTCTAGAAGAAGAAGAAGCAATTGTAGGAATAATATTTGATTCAGAAAGATTCCTCAGCTCCAAAGATTTCTTTTTACTCTTTTGAACAACCCAATCATTGTTCGGATCTTTTGCTACATTAGTCTGTATTTGTAAAAACTACATCACCCTCCTCGTACATTACACTGGAAAATAGGATAATTTGTTTTTTTAGGAAGGGCTTTATCAATGTCGGCCTCCACAAGCATAATGGCGAGGCTCAATATTGCGGTCTTGAGATGAGTTCTCTCCCATATTATCGGTTTGAATACCCATATCATTAAGCTCTTTAGAAGAAGAAGGATTAATTAATAAATTCCGATTTACACCAATTTGAGTACCCATATCCAATTGAGTATCCATATCATCATTTTTATGCTGAATGATAGGATCCTCAGCCATATTAATAACTACCTCAGATAAATCCTTCTGGATCACTTTAGTTTCAGCCACATCAGAAATATTTCTATCAGACAAAGGAATTTCAGTAGCAGGTAACACCACATCATCAGCTATATTAACTACTGTAGAAGATGGATTCTGAATATTATACTTATCTGAATTAACTGCAGCTATGTTGATAACAGCAGCAGTACCCTTATCATTATTACCAACAACTTTAAAAGTCTTTAAGTTTGGCTGTAATCTATAACAATTTTCCTTGGAATGACCAAACATCTTACAGTGATAACAATATTTGAAGCTTACGCTCCATAATAATCTGCTGCCAATATCCATTATGAGGGGACCCGAGCCAAATTTCCTCGATATCGGGTAGAGTAATGTCTCTCTCAACCAGGATTCGGCTAAAGAAGGCCTAGATAAGTTAAAAGTAGACATATCAAGTTTCAAGGGCCTTCCGATAGCAGATTCCGATTGCATAAATTACTTGATGATTAAAGAAATGAAGTTTCAAATTGGGTAATCTAACCCAAACAGGAACAATAGGTGCTTCTTGATTTGGATCAAAATCGAGAGACCATTTCAAGATCTTCATGTATTTCCCTTCAATCATAATCACCTTCTTGGAGAATAAATTAGCATAGTCCTCTTCTTTAGAAAGATGGATCATTATATGTCTACCATCAAATAAACCAACCTTCCAATTACCCTTAAATTTAAAATCTTCAAAATATTTCCTTATAAGCTCCATCCTAGGATGTCCATATTGAAACTTACCAATCGGTGTGAATTTATGCAAATCCACCAAGGAAGACAATTCATTTTCGAGAAGATGAGGGCTGGCTTACCACCCTTCTTTACCACTTCGTTTAATAAAAGGACAGTTGCCACATCCAGCAGCCGAGTCATGATAATTTTGAGGAAAGACTAATTTATCATGTTGATTTACCAATCCACCATTAACAATTTCCAGAAAAGAAGCTTTGGGAGCCAGATTATCCATAGACAATAGTAAGGATCAGAAATTAGTTAGAGAGGAAAATCAAGAACCCGAAACAGTAACCACTTCAAGAAGATCCAGAACAGATCCAGAAATCAGAATTAAGAATTCAAAGTAAGAATTCAGAAAACAGAGATCCAATTGAGAAGAATTAGAAACAGGAAACAGGAAACAAATTCAAAAGAAGAAATCGCCTTCAATTCCCTCCATAAAACCCGGAGCTTCTCTCTCCTCCCATATGTTATTTATTTTATTATCCTTATATTCTTATCATTTAATATATACAAACTATAAGTTATTTTTATTTTTAATTTATTATTGTAATTAATTATATGTATATTTAAGTTTATTATTTATATCATTTATTTATAATTTATATTATTATGTATTTAATTATAAAGCTTTTCATTTTTCTCTTTCCTTGATTATTCTTTTATTTATTTAAAGTTATTATCATTTATATTAGGTTATTATATATTAAAATTATTATTTAGATATATATTTACATTTACATTATTTTAAAAAGAATCACAATTTTATTTACTTTTTTTATTATTTATTTATATTTACCATTATTATTTTAGTTATTATTATTAACATTTTTTTTCTCATACTTTTAGTTTTCTTTTAAAATTATAACATTATTTTCATTATTTTCATAATATCATTAATTTACAAATATACATATTTAGCATTTAGTTAGTATTTTGATATTTTAATGGTATTTATTTATTTTTAAATTTAATATTGTTATTATTAATTTATATATATATATATATATATATATATATATATATATATATATATATTATTAATCATTTAGTTATTTATTATTTTAGATTTTTATTTCATTTTCTTCTTTTTATTATTATTACTTTTTTATTCCCACTTTATGTTTATTTTTCCTTTCTTTTATTTTTATTTCCTTTATGTTGTATTAAAAAATTTTTAAAATTTATTTTTCGAGGTAATACAAATTAGGTGGTAGATTTGTAAATATTTAAACTAGTTAATCTAAATAATTAGATAATTTGCATGAAAAAGAAATCCTAAGAATAAACATGGAAAGGTTTAAAAACTAAATAGCTAAATAATTGCATGAAAAAAGGAATTCCTAAGCTTAAACATGGAAACATTTAAATAGCATGAAGATTTGTGAAATGAAAGAACCTACACATGATTTTTGAAGATATACATGGAGATTAATAGCTTGCATATAAATTTAAAAATCTTTGTAAAATGAAGAAAAAAACTAAACAATAAGCATGTATGTGTGGGATTAGGGTTGTAAACGAGCCGAGCTTGAGCAAGCTCAGGCTTGGCTCGTGTTCGGCTCCCTCGAAATTAGCTCGGCTTGAAATCGGGTCGTGTCCGAAATGGCTTGTGAAAGGTTTGTTCGTGTTCGGCTCGAATTAAATATTCTTGTTCGTGTTCGGCTCGAATTAAATATTCTTATTCTTGGCTCGTCAAAATTACTAGGAAAAATATATGTCTAGCGCCAGATTCGAACCTAGACCAAATGAATGAAAACAAGAAGCATAATCACGCTACCACAGAAGCAATTATGATTTAAACTTAAATATAAATATACATAATATATTAATATATAAATAATATATATAATAAATTATTATATAAATAATTATATGATTATTTTTTTTATTTTGAGCCAATTCGAGCCGAACACGAGCGAACAAACAGTTGTTCGTGTTCAGCTCGTTAACATTTCGAGCTTAAAAATTTGTTCGTGTTCGGCTCGTTAGGCTTAACGAACAAGCCGAATACGAGCTACTTAACAAGCCGAACACGAGCTGTTCGCGAACAACGAGCCAAATTGTCAGTCTTATGTGGGATCTTAGGCTAAACATGAGAAGGGTGAAGAAACTTACCCTTATTTGGAGGATTTGATGGAAGAAACTTGAAGAGGGGATGCCCTTGTTGAAGCTTACGGCTAGGAGAGATTGGGGGTGTTGTGGTGAAGTGTGGCTAGCTTGGAAGAAGGAGGACAAGGGGAAGGGAGGCTCACGGCTAGGAAAGGAATTTAGGGGGGGTGGAATGAGCAGTTATGGTGAAGTGAGTGAAGTGAGTCAGTGAGTGTGTAAGAGTGGTGAAAAAGAGATGATGAGGGATTTTTTTGGGGGAGGCTCACGGTTTTGGATTCAAAAGGAATGAGGGAGAGGTGAGGGAAGAAGGATATTTCTTTTTTTGTTTCTTTTAAAAAAATGTATTTTATTTATTTTATTATTATTATTATTTTATTATATATATATATATATATATATATATATATATATATATATATATATATATATATATATATATATATATATATTAGGGCATGTCATGAGGTTTAATTTGGTTAATTTTGGTTTAATTTGGTTTGATTTGATTTATTAGTTCAATTAGGTTCATTTGGGTTCGAGTTGACCTAACTTGGGTTAGAGCTTGAATGAAGCCCAAGTACCTTGATCAATACTGTCCATATGATTGTAATGAAGATCTTTCATGAAGACACAAAGTGCTTTTGAGCTCATTTGGAAGTTCAATTTTGGTATGGATAGGATTTTTGATTATTTTGGACCATATTGGATTTGGGTCAAGTTATCTTGAGTTTGAGTGGGAATGTGGTCCAGAGGTCTTCAACAATAGTGTAGATATGGTTGTCTCGATGATTTTTCATGAAGATATGAAATGGTTTGACAAAGTTTGGAGAGTCAATTCGGTGGATTTATGACATGTGTTCAATTTGGGTTAAAATTGGGGGTTTTCGTCCAAAATGGATTTGGGTAAGACTTAAGCTCAAATTGTGGACAATTGCTGATCCAATTCAGTTTAAGGAGGTGTTATAAAGTGTTTGGGATTGAAATTTGAGAGGAGTTGATTGACATTGGGTTTATTTAGGGGATTTTGGATTATTTAAGCAAAATTGGGGATTTTGGATTTCAAGTGGAATTGAATTCAAATGTGGGTCACACTGGGCTTAAATTTGGTTTATATTAATATTAAGGATGTTGAATTGAAGTTTGAAATTTAAATTGGGCAAGATTTTGGTCAATTGGGTCAAGATTGGGTTGATTTGGGCACTTTTGGGCTACATAGACCAAATTGGGGTTTTTTTTTATTGAAATTGGGTTAAATTGACAAAAATGGCTTATCTTGTAGTTGAATAAAATGAAATTGAGAATTTTTAGGATTTTCTGGAATTTTTGGAGAATTTTTTAGAATTTTTGGATTTTTTGGCTAAAAGGGTATTTTGGATATTTTGAGGGTATTGAGGGGTATTTTTAGAAATTTTGGAATTTTTGGTCATGGATGGTCAATTTGAGTGGTAAGGAATATCTTGGAATGATTTTTTGGGAATTTTGGTGAGTTTGAAGAATTTTGGGTAAGTTAGGGCATTTTGAGAGGGTAGGGGCCAAATTTTTGAAATTTTGGAAAATTGAAGCTTGGTTTGAGATGAATGTCATGAGATAGTTAGAATTGAGCTATGGACTAAGGGTCACTCACATTTGGTCCTTGAAGTATTGGTACTAGTCAAACCCTAGCTTGATGCCAATAGTTGAGAAGAACCATCTACATGAGTTTCCAAAGGTTTAAGGGAATGTGTGCATGTGAGTGGCGAAGTATAGACCTCCCTCAGGGCAAATCCTAATGTCTGACCATCTATAGGAGACTTTCCCTAGGATTCCTTATGCTTGCCTTTTTCCTACAAAAAGGTGGAGGTTAGGCCTTAAGCATATGAAAACCCCTAGTGAAGCTAGAAATGGTTTGAATTTCTATGGGGAGGGTTCCATGACTAGCCTTCTAAGAAAGTCACCAGGAGAGTCCTACATATAGTCCCTAGGTTATTCTAAAGAGAGACGAGACCTCAACCAAAAGTGAGGTTAAGATATTTTTCCCAATTTAGAACTAAATTTGTTTCTTTACATCTCTTCAAAACTTTTGTTATATTTTCCAACAAAGATTCAAAAGAAGTTCCAAAAATTGAAAAATCATTCATAAATACTTCAATTCCTTTATCAATCAAATCATAGAATATTGACATCATACATCATTAAAAAGTTGCAGGTGCATTGCATAAACCGAAAGACATTCTTCTAAAGGAAAATGTTCCATAAGGACTTGTAAATGTTGTCTTTTCTTGATCCTCAGGAGCAACGGATAATTGATGATAAGCAGAATTTCCATCAATAAAATAGAAATATGATTGTCCAGCTAGTTTATCCAGCATTTGATCAAAGAAAGGTAAAGAAAAATGATCCTTTCTAGTGGCATTGTTTAATTTTTTATAGTCAATGTAAATACGTCATCCAGTAACTTGTTCATTTTTTTCATTAACAATGACAGTTATTCCTCCTTTCTTTGGAACACAATGAATATGACTCACACATTGGCTATCTGAAATAGGATAAATAATTCCAGCATCTAACCATTTCAAAATCTCTTTCTTGACAACCTTTTTCATAATTGGATTTAATCTTCTTTGAGGTTCAATAGTGGGTTTACAATTTTCTTCCATTAAAATCTTATGCATATAGATTGAAGGGCTAATTCCTTTTATATCTGCAATAGTCCAACCAAAAGCGTTCTTATAATTCTTCAGAACTCCTATTATTTTTTCTTCATGATCTTTGCATAATTCTGAAGATATAATTACAGGTAAAGTTAATGAAATTCCAAGAAATGCATACTTTAAATGTGCAGGTAACAATTTTAATTCCAGTTCAAGGGCTCTTTCAATTGAGGGTAAAAGTATATCATTTTTAGTTGTGTCAAAAATTTCTCAATTTTCATGAATATAATGAGTTTTTTCAAATAAATTTTCTTCATTTAATGATTCATTATATAACATAGATTCTTTATCTTTATCATCAGAAATGATCTTACATTTTTCTTAGTAATGCTTTTCAATCATGCAATCAAAAATATCCATCTGATAGCATTTTTCTTTATTGGGATACCTCATTGATTTCAGAACATTGAATGTTATCTCTTGATCATTAACTCACATCGTTAATTCTCCTTTTTGCAAATCAATCATAGCTTAATCGGTAGCTAGAAAAGGTCTTCCTAAAATGATAGGTATTTCTTTATCTTCTTCCATATATAGAACAATGAAATCTACAGAGAAGATAAATTTATCTACCTTAACAAGAACATCCTCTATAACTCATTTAGGATAAGTGATCGATCGATCAACTAACTGAAGAGCTATAGTGGTAGGAGAAATCTCTCCTAAATCTAACATTCGAAAGATTTAAAATGGCATGAGATTAATACTAGCTCCTAACTCACATAAGGCTTTTCTACAGAATTTTTCTCCAATAGCACATGGTATAATGAAACTTCCAGGATCTTTAAGTTTCTGAGGTGATTTCTTTTGAATTATTGCACTACATTCTTCACTTAATGCAATAGTTTCATAAGCTTCAAATTTCTCTTCTTGCTTAAAATATCATTCATAAATTTTGCATAGCTTGGCATTTTCTCCAAAGCTTCAGCAAAAGGAATGTTGATAGTAAGTTTCTCAAAAATTTCAAAGAACTTAGAAAATTGATGATTAAGCTTCTGTTATTTAAGTCTTTGAGGAAAAGGTGGTGGTGGTCTTTCAACTTCCATTTCAGTAGGTACAACAATCTGATCTTTACTTGGAGAAAGGGTATCTTTAGATTTTTCAATATCTTCAACTTCTTTCTCTGTTTCAATCTCATTCTGTGTTTTCTCTTTTAATTTCTTTCCACTTCTGAGTTGTACAGCTTTTGCTTATTCATGTTCTTTTCCAGATCCTTTAGGATTAATTTTGACATTGCTAGGCAGTGTTCCTTGAGGTCTGTAATTAATGAATTTAGCGATTTGACTCATCTGATTCTCAATATTACGAATAGCAGTGTTTTGACTTTGTAGCTGATTGCTTAGTTGCAAGATCAATTTTTCTACAGACAACGTTTTCTGCTGATTGTTATAACCAGAAGGATAAGTTGGTTGATAGATTGAATTTCCTTGATTGTTCCAATTTGGATTAGCTTGATGTCCATTATTCCAATTAAAATTAGGATGATTTTTCCAACCAGGATTATAATAATTAGAATAAGGGTTATTAGTTTTAATAGATTGCAAAGTTTCCATTGTTTGAGAATCATCAGAATTTACAGAATTATCATTACTTACATGTGATATATTAATAGCAAAATTATCTATTTTCTTAGATATCGCAGCCACTTGTGAAGCTAAAATAGAAAAGGCTTCATTATCATAAATAATGGCCATTCTTTTAGAATTAACCCTTTCAGAAGGCCATTGAAAATTGTTATTAGCCATTTCTTAAATTAAGGTGTAGGCTTCTTCAAATGTCTTAGCCATTAAAGAACCACCAGCAACAGCATCAATAATAGATCTAAGTGATCCAATAATTCCATTATGAAATGTTTGAATAATTAACCAATCTGGTAAAGCATGATGAGGACATTTTCTTAATAGTTATTTAAATCTTTCCCAAGCTTCATAAATTGTTTTTCCAGCAAATTAAGTAAATGAAGTAATGTCATTTCTCAATTTAGCAGTTTAGAAGGAGGAAAATATTTAGCAAAGAATTTTTGTGCCATATCAGCCCATCTTTTAATAGAACAAGTTTCTAATGAATTAAGCCACTTCTTTGCTTTATCTTTTAAGGAAAAAGGAAAGAGTTTAAGCTTATTAGCATCATCAGAAACATTATTATATTTAAAGGTAGCACAAAGTTCTAAAAAAATAGCAAGTTGTAAATTTGGAACCTCATTTAGTATTCCTCCAAATTGATTATTTTGAACCATTTGAATAATAGAAGGTTTATGCTCAAAAGAATTAGCGTCTACAGCTGGTATTTGAATACTAACATGAAGTTCATTAGCTGTAGGGTTTGCATATTCCCTTAATGGTTTCTAATTATTTTTTTATTAATTTCGATTGAATTTTGATTATTGTTATGTAAGTTAGCCATTTGTTGATGTTTTGAAATTTGTTTTCCTTTTTTAATTCTTTTAATTGTTCTTTCTAATTTAGAATCAAAAGGTAGTAGTCCTTCAGATCCAGAACTACGCAATAAAATTTAAAATATTTTTAGATTTATTTTTTTATAGTTATTTTATCTTTTCTTTTACATTTTATTATATTCTATCCTATCCCCGGCAACGGCGCCAAAAACTTCATGCGATGCGACTTTATATATGCTTTAAAATACAAGAATTTGATACCACTTTTTAGAATATTTAATTCCTGGCAAATGGTTTCAAAAACTTGATGCGCGAGGTTTGCTTTTATTAATTTATATTTAGATTTTATAATTATTATAAAAGTCACAAATTTTAAATGCAATTATATGTATAATTTAAGTAATATAGGATTCTAGTGGAGTCCTGGTTATCGATCCCACAGGGATAGTCAATTTATAAAAAGAAAGAAATATAAGTAATATATTGGAAATTTCAATTTAAATGCAATTTATATTTACCTTTTTTTATGTATATATTTTCAAATTTAATTTACTAATAATTTTTACTATAAGCAAGTAAGCAATAAGTAGTAAAGTAAAGTACGCAGTAATTAAAATTCAATGCAAGTATGAAAACGACTTTCTCCTTTTCAACTACACCAAGACTTATAGAATAATTATCTTTTGAAGGGAATTTAGATTATGGTATTGTGCCAAATAGAAGCATTCCTATTATTTACCCTTTAGTCCAGGTGCAAAGAACATTGACTAATCTATAGATCGGCTCACAATGTTTTATTAGTAGAATGGGTTAATCTAGGCTCACACTACTAGATGTCCAAGGGTGGCTATGGTCGGCCCTACCAGTGACCCTTTACCTTTCTATAAACAAAATTATTAGAATTTATTTTGTCACTCTAAAAACAAATTAATTTTATGCCCAATAAATATTATCTTCCTATTTATTTGCACTTCACCTTAAATAATCTGCGTATACCTTACGATTACCTAAGGATTCATGTGATATCTACAAGTTAAGAATTTATCTCCAGATAGATCTCAAAATTCTTCAACAGATTTTAATAATTTAAATGGCCAATTTAAAAAGTAAACTAAGATCAGGTATTAATATCATCACAATGTTTTAAAATATTTTAAATTTAATTCTCCTACAAAATTAAATTTATTTTATAATCTTTTCATAGTTGAAAGGAGAAAGATAACTAACTACTCAGAACACATTGAAATAACATAACAAAACATATTTATAAAACTTTGAAGAAAAGTATAAATACTTATCTTAAGTGTTCCTTCAAGTGATCCGCTGACTTCTACTGACTCCAAAGTAATGATGAAAGACTCCAACAGCAACAAAACACAATAACACTCAAAATAAACTCACTAGATACAAAATAAAGTGGCACCCTAAGTATGGAAGAGACTAAATAAAACTCAAGAGGGGAGAGAAAATGCTAAAATGGGTATGTGTACTAAGAGGGGGCGGCTTGGTGCGATTTTTTCTGTTGAATGGGCACCTTTTTATAGAGCTCTGAATTTGACCAGGGGTTGCTTAAGACACCTCCTCAAAATTTGTCCAAATTCAATATATCTTCTAGAAGGTAACTGTCGCGCCTAGGCGCCGGTATCAAGCGCCTAGGCGCCGGACTCCGTGACCAGGTATTTCGCACCTCTTCACTTTGGATCGCACCTCTTCGCGATCCAGACCGTCTCCTTGTGTCCAAATACATTGTATCACATGTTCTATATATTCGGTGTAACTTCCAGTCTTCCAGAAGCTCCAATAACATCTTAACTCCGTCAAAATAACTTCCCAAAGTCATCAAAAAATCTTGACAGCGTCTGTATCGAACTGGCGCTTCGGTACCGGATTCTGGTACTTATGTGCCAGGCCAATAATTCCAAAATTTTGCTCCATAAGCTCTTTTTTGGCTCCTTTTTGCTCCTTTTTCTTTCTTTTTCTTTCTTGTACTCTTTTTAATCATCTACATCCAAAAACATAAAAATAACTTTCATTAAAGCATAATATCCTTAAGAATTGAATCATAATTAAGGCATAAAAATGAGTATTTTTTTGGTAGATCACCAGGCAACAAGTTTTGTTGTATAATGCTAAATTAAAAATATTTGCTGGAATACTTAAGTCCAGGTGGACAGGCCCATTTATTGTGATGAAAGTTTATTCCTATTGAGTTATGGATATTCAAGATCCTAAGACTAGAAAAATATTTGAAGTTAATTGACATAGACGTAAACCTTATTTTTCAGTCAATCAATTTAAACCTGATGAGAATCTAATGTTGGGTTACTTAGAACAAGCTCATGGGTATGTCAGGATGAAGAAGATAAACCAAGTGCTTTGTGGGAGGCAACCCATAGTTATTGGTGTGCTTTGTTTAGTTTATTTTATATGATTATATGGTAGTAATTTGAAGTTTATGTGCTATAAACGTGTTATTTGGACCTTATTTGATGACTTAGATGAGTCAAAATGAAGATTTAGACGTTTTGCAGACCTGTGCAAAATTGAGCACTAGCGGCTATGTGCTGCAGATTGGCGCTTAGGCGCCAGAGTTACAAAAAATGTAAAAACATGGTTTCTAGATGCCTAAGTCGTAGGTAAGAGCTTTTAATCATCGCCTGTTTTATCAGATTTACATTCCAGATGGTTCAATTGCAACTAATGGTGATTCTGGATATATTCTGCCTACTGGAGATTGAAATTAAATTAAGTTAGTCTTGTGATTTAGTTTTCTATGTTTAGTGTTTTGTGTTTGTGATTAATGTTTATGTTTTGTTGCACTGTAATTTGATGTTTGTTACATCTTAATGATTTAAGTTTGTGTTTATGATATGTGTTAAGAACTTATGATTTGTCGAGTTGTATCCAAAATGTTTGGATATAAATTTTTAGTTTGTATTAAGTGTAGTTTGTTATTAATATAAGTTTTTATTTGTGTGAAATATGTTTGGAATCAATGGAAATTTTGAAGTATTAGAAGAGTTTGTGGAGTGAAATAAGTATTAAACGTGATTAAGGAAGATTAACTAAGTGATTTTATTTCATTAAAATTAATTGTCAAAATTTGGGCACTGGCGGCTAAGCGCAAATTTTTGCTATTATGTGTCGTATGCTCCGCGCATAGGCGCCGGTTCACGAAAATCGGTTTTCTGCAGTTAAAAACGTGTAATTTTGCAATTTTAACCCCCCATCATCTTCAACGTCATAGTTTCGCGAAATAGAAGACTAGGGCATCACTAAATTGGATCGTTTAGGAGTTGATTTCACCAAAATTTGTTAGATTTGAGTTCCTTGAGGTATGAGCACTTCTCCTAAGTAAAAATTTTTTATTTTCACCATGTATTTTGAGAACATTATTGAAAAATAAAAAACATTATTCAAGGTGAAAATTTGAGGAAAAGTTGAGAATTTGCTTGAATTTGGTGGAAATTATCTTTGGAAGTTAAATTAGCAAGTTTAGTTTGATTTTGGAATTTATGGTGATTTTTTTGTGAATTTTTAGAAATGGCTCCAAAGTCGAAGCAATCGAGAGAGAAGGAGAAATTTGATTCCAACAAATTTGTTAGTTCTAGAGTGGAGGATAGATACATTGATGCACTTTCGTCGTGTAAATTGATTCCAGAATGAGTTTTTAGTAAGCCAGGAGGAGATATTGAGGAGATGATTGCTAGGAGGAATTGGGAAAATTACTGTTGCTTCTCCGTTGTTGCTGTTGTTTCTGTTGTTAGAGAGTTTTATGCAAACTTACCAGTAGCAAAAGAAAATAAGGTGATGGTTCAAAGTCAACAAGTGCATTTTTCGCCTGCCGTAATTAACACTTTTTTACCGTTTGCCTCCTGATATGTTTTGGTTTTATGCCAACTTTCATCCTTCTGAGGGAGAGTTAGATGAGACAATGTCTTTTCTTAATGATGGAAGACGTTTATGGAAGATAACATATGAAATAAGAGTGAATTTCATGCCTCTAAGTTGAATGCCACCTCAAAGGTATGACATTACTTTATCCCATCAAAGTTGTTGCCTTCAAGTCATGTTAGTGAAGTAACGAGAGAAAGAGCTGTTCTGAACCATTGTATTCAGCAGGGAAAGCCTTTAGATGTTGGAGCTATTATTTTTTATTATGTTTTGAACTGTGCCAGAGTTACTACTACTGCAGGTATGAGATTTCCATCTCTGATTCATTCACTTTGTGAGTGATCTGGTGTTAAGTTTGAAACATGGGAAGAATTCCTCAGCCACTTAAACCCATTACCAGTGAAAATGTGAACACTTACACTATGCATTCAATATTTGGCTGGAAAGGAGGATCTGTTAGAGCTTTCAGTGCTTCTGCTTCTGCTGCCTCTACTTCTCTAGCTTTTACTTCACATGCACCATCTTCAAGAGATTATTAAACTTGTTTGCTACAGAGAATTTTAAGGAAAGTGAGTCTTACATGAGAGCATGTTAGAGATATGGATGGTAAGATGGATAATATTGAAAGGTATATTGTAAAACATGATGAATATGAGGAAAATTACCAGCAGTACATAGACAGTGTGATTAGAGGTGATTACAGTGTTGGGATGCCCCCTTATCCTTTTTATATACCTTATGTGCCATCCATAGACTGGAACGAAGATGATGATGATGAGGATGATGAGTAGGATTTGTTTTTTTTTATGTGTGTTAATGAGTTTGTAATGTTGTGATGCGATTTTCTTATGTGTTGTGATGACTTTATTTAATGCTTTCATATGTGATGTGATGTATTTTGATGTGAACTCTGATATTGTGTAAACTTTAGTTGAACTATTTTTGTATGCACATTCAGATGTTTCTGTGATGAATTGATGTTTTATGTTGTATTTTTGTGATATGTATGTGGTAGTAAAAGTTTTAAATGTGTATCTACTATTTGAATTTTTAATAGTGTATAATTTAATTTCGAAACTGTTAGGAAAATTTAGAACACTATTAGAAACCTCTATTTAAATTGCATGTTTAAACTTTTCAAAATTGTTACCATATATTATCTAATGTTGTTGTGATTTTAGTCATGCTAAAGCAGGTATGTATTTGCTTTGAAAACCTCTAGTACTGTAGAAGTCCTTTGAAATTTTTATTTTATATTAAAAAAACTGAACTGAAAAACTGAATTTGATCTCTTTTTACTTCTTGTTTTTAAACTATTATACTTGCATATTTAAGATATGTAAATTCCTGCTATAATGTTATTTTAGTTTTTTAATTCTTACCCATGAATCATTATTTATGCTTAAATGTTTATACATAACTAAAATTTTAATGTTTGGGGGGAATTTTTAAAACAATTTTTCAAAAACTAAAAATTTATTTGTTCTCAAGAATACTTATAATGAAATTTAATTTTCATTGAAAACAATTATGTATATGAAGTTATATTAGGGGAACAAAATTTTGAATATAGAAATGAATAAGAGAACTTAGTTAAAATTTATAGTAATGATGAAAATTTTAAATTTAAAATTTTCTAGTAAAGAAATGATGAATATAGTTAAACTATATTTAGTAAGAAATGTTGTATTTTTGGAATAACAGAAGATTTGACTTTTTTTTTTCAAAACATAAATTTCTTTTTTTGAAAAATAATTTTCAATACTGTTATTATGACTTTTTTAAGTGAAAGATATATATCAGAACTTTATTTTAATTGGTAAGGTGGAATTCAAAATCATTAAAGGCCTATCTAGATATAGTAATCCTCTCCTTATAAAAAAATAAAAAATAAAAAAAAAGAAGATAAAAGAAAAGAAAAGGGAGGAGAAGCTTGAGGATTTAAGGGCCTAATCAAAAATTAATTCCATACCTAAAGTTTAAAATATAAGTTTTGAGAAAATCTAAAGCTTAAGATTATAATATAGTGAGTGAAATTATTTTTAAATAAAAATTACTAAGCGGGGAAAATAAAATATTTAAATCCTATATTTTGAAAAATCTACAAGTATTTCTTAATTAGATAGGAACTTATATTTTTCATGAACCTTTACTTAAGAATTTTCTAAACTTTAAGTTGGTCTCATTTACTAAATTTTTTTTAAAAATTAGACTATTTCATTTCTAGAACATAATTTTCAAAACCTACCTAAAGAAACTCATTTACATAATTTACATGCTTGATTTTTATATGATTTTAATGTCGCTTGAGGACAAGTAACATTTTAATTTAGGGGGATTTTGATACACCTAAAATATATAGTGTTTTTAAGTACATTTTTATAATTATCTTTTATGATATTGCACTTTAATGGAAGGTTTTTTTATGTTTTTCTTGCAAATATGATTAAAATGATTGATTGTGATGAAAGGAGTAAAAAATGATCAAATTTGGAGAAAAAATTAAAATGTGTGCAAAATTGGCCTCTGGTGCCTATGCGCCGGATGGCTGGCGCATAGGCGCCACAGTTAAAGTGACAAATTTTAATTTATTTTGGCACAAATTTAATGTCGTTTTTGAAGCATCTTTTGGTTTAAACTTCACTAACTTCCCATCAGCGCCAAAATTCATTTAAATTTTGAACAGATGGATGAAATCTGGGTGGATACAACATATTTTAAAGAGACACCAATGCACCTTTTAGAGAATTATTTAAAATGAAGACTTGAAGATCAGAAAGTGGCATCACACCCAAGAGATGAGTTTAGGAGAAAATTTTGGTGGGAGAAGTTAGAGGAAAGCTTGAAGTTGATTCCAGGAAAGAGGAAGAAGGAGAGCCTTCTTCTCACCAGATTTTCTTTACTCTTCTTCTTTACTTTATCATAGTTTTATTAGAATTTAGGAGAGTCAATCCTCGAAATTAGGCACCAACCTCTGTGGAGTATTATAGTGGAAAGCAAAACTTCAGAGAAACTTTTAGAGTCTTGTGGAGAGAATTTTCAGATAAATGTTTATCTTTGATTTTACATTTGGTTTTTAAGTAGAACTTTTTGTGTTTTCACTATAATTTCTACTTTCAAATCAAGTTATTCTTGTGTTTTCTCCATGTATTATGAGTAGTTTTCTTTATCCTTTTTTTTTAAATGATGAAGAAATTAAATTATAGAAGGAAGTTGAGTGAAGTATAGAAGTTTAATGTTGGAAGAAGTTGTAATGATTTATTTCCTTGCACTTAATTTACTTCTTGATTTGGCCAATTAAGATGTTAAAATTTGTTGGGAGATTATGTAAGATCCATTATGGCGTTGTCTTAATCAACAATTGGAAAGAATCACATGCAATTGTATAGATGAGAATTGTAGTTCATATAATTGAGTGCAAATAAATAGGGAGATATGTTTTAATGGGGAGTAAAATTAGAGGACTTTAGAGTAACAGGCTAAATCCTCCTAATTTGGTTTGAGTTGAAAATTTTTGTAATGAGATGTTAGCCCCAAGTGGAGGGAATCGAGGGAACTCTAGAGTGAGAGTTTGTATCTTTCCTACCTAACCCATCTACAATATTTCAAAGCTTCAAACTAAACAATGTTCTTTATAGAACCAAGGGTAAAGAAAATAATTACTCCTATTTGTCCCAACATATTTAGATACATTCACAACGAAATTCCATAATTATTACTAATTCATTAAAAGAAGAAAAATATATTTTATTTTCATTGCTTTCATATTGTTTAGTAGTCTTGTTAATTTAAATTGCTTTCTTTAGTTTTTCTTAAATAGAAAATATCAAAAACAATTTTCAAATTATATATTTTAAAACATACTTTACAAAAATCAATTTAAAATGTAAAAAAGCTAATTTTCTTATTTCTTATATTTTTAGATACTTCCATGTGGGTTCGAGATCATGAGGCTAAAACAATAAGTCCTATATTACTTGATAAATGATATGTATACTTCCGTAGAATCCCATATTATAAAATAATTAATATATATTTCTTATTTGCTTCAGAGTCGAGTTTTTGGCACCCGTTGCCGAGGAAGAGATAATATCATTGGAAAGAAATATAAAGTGAAAAATGTAAGCATAAATATTTGTGGATCAGTGTGCTAACTTTGTTTTGCAGGATGACATTCCGAAGACAAGATAAACGACAACAAAATAAAACAAAATCACAACGACAGCAAGACAACAACATTACCAAAATAAAACAAAACAAACAACATTAAAATAACAAAACCAAGACGAAACAAAACCAAAAATTTTAGGATAGCCTCCAAAACAAATAACAAACTATAAAATAATATAATAATGACATTGATAAAACAATTAAAAATGGCAAACAACAAAAAAAAGAAAAATTGACCAAATCAAACTTTTAGGGTAGTACGACATATTACCCTTAGGATTGAATGTTGACGTTTCTTTCCTTGAAGCATTTTAGAAAACTAGTGATTGACATTAATCAAATGTTTTCTTAGATAATTATAATTGTCTAAGATGTAATTAACTAAAGGAGCTTGTTTCTATAGGAGATTTAAAGAACTCAGGATAGATACTATATCTAGAAATCTCTAGTTACCAAAACTTCATTATCCTCATATAGAACATCTAGCATAAGACATTTTAGAATCTTCTTTTATAAGGATTGTCGTTGACAGCTCATTTTCTACCTTTTTCTATCTTATTTGCCCTTATTCTCTTCAAATTTCTTACTATCTGAGGATCCTTTTATGGAATCTAAAGAAATATGTTTTATTGAAGATTAGGGCAATACTTATAGATAAACAGAGTGGCGACTCCAAAATAATGACATCAACATCGACACTGATAAAAACTCTGACACATCTACGAATGCCGACAGTTTTTTTCTGAACCCTCCGGAACTTTTCTAATTCATACTCAGAGATTTTTTGTAGTTGCTTCGACTTGACAAAGTAAGGATCATATGACTCGACATTTGGGTGTTCCTTGCTCCTCTATATTGCTAATGAAATAATACATCTTACTGGGGGAATGTCGCAATTTGCACATTCTGTGCAGGGCTCAGCTAGCATATACTAAGGAAAAGAATGGTATTCAGCGAAATCCAACTAAACTTGTCTTGTTTCAAACTGGGGAAGAGCATCCATCACCGACTACTTAAATGTCTCTTCTCCCCGAATGACTATAATATGCTCTAAGCTTTCTTCTCTAGCTGGTTTCTTCTCTAGCTGGTTTCGATCAAATATTTTGTGTTTGCAATGATTGAGGTTTCTGTGCTGCGTAGTCAAAAACTGAACAAGAACAATAATTTATTACTATTAATTATGTAATTTTAAATTACATATTTTTGTCTTAATTAATTTCATGAAATTTAGGATTCGAATGAAGAAGTTTTTCAATACTTATCAGAGTTTAAATTTCATCAATTTAATTACAAGTTTCTTCTTTTTTTTGAACCCAGACATAGACAATGATCACATCATCTTTTCTTGGGAATGACTGTTGTATTTGAAGTTCGTCCCTCAAAATGTCATGATGCATAACACTTATTTAATTTTTGTTTGTTAATAGAAGCGTAGGTCTTTCACCAGGATAGTCTACTAACTGATAAGATCCTCCGAAATAGACATGTTCAACTGTAAACTGTCCCTCCCAAGTTGGCTCAAATTTTTCTCCTATCTTGTGATGTGTAAGAATATGTTATTTGAGAACAACAACTAAATCACCAACTCTGAACATCCTTAGGCAAACCAGTTTATCGTGGGCTTGTATCATATTGGCTTGGTAGAGTTCCATGTTCTGTTGTGCTGACAGTCACTTTTCTTTTAGGCTTTCCAATTCATCGAGTCAAAGCCTGACATTCTCTCTTCTTGTGATCTTGTTGTCTATGACTATCCTCAGAGAGGGTAGTTGCACTTCTAAGGGAAGCACAGCCTCGGGCCCATACATAAGCGCATATGCCATAGAATGAGTTGTTGTTTTGACTGTTACTCTACATGCTGTCAGTCGCCAACTTGGGGGTGTCGACCGCCGGAATGGGAATCCTGTTGGTTGCTTTGAAAATAAATTTAATTTAATACACACACACACAGATATATATATATATATATATATATATAATTTTGAAAAGTAGAATTTTAATTTTTTTGAAAATATGAGACTAAAAGGATCTCATATATTTAATAGTTTAAAAAATAGAGCACCATGCCACATGCAACACAGCTATGCCGAGGAATAAACACATCATTCGATAAGGAGACTTGATTAAATAAACTAAAAAACTTATGACAACTTATTTGGTCTGTGAACCTTTGTATTGACCCACAAGTTCCCCGATCTAATACAAGAGACCAGATAGGGTTTATATTACTTGGGTTCTAAAGCTCCATATAGAGGTAAGCCCCCATAATTAATTAAATCTTAAATTATCGAGGCTACTTAAGGAAACTCTCAATTTAGATCAAAGGTATTTATTTCCATGAATTCAAAGTTTAGGATTCCAAGGTATGACATTGAAAATTAAATGGGAAAGATGAAATAGGAACATTTATTTTCGGAGTCAAAGGATGAAAGGTAGGGGATGTCATTGATCCAGGGGTGAAGCCTGGTGACCTCCCAAACTATCTTATTATTTACCTTCAATTTTAAATGTGATTATTGATGATTTATCTTACCAATTTTATAATTTAAGGCTTACACTTGCATGATCCTTATCATGCAAATAGCCTAGGAAGATAGATGAATTTATGTTGTACCGAACGACAACCCCAAATCTCTAAAGAGAGTTACGGCTTATACTGCATAAATTAATGAGTTATTATCTTCTTAAGTCAAGCCCCTTAATTTAAAATAATCAAATTTACTTAACTTCCAAACACAACATTTTTTAATAAAATTACACCTTTACCCTTTTATAAAAAATGATGGGTTAATTTCTATCCTTTAATCCTTTATGTTTCAATCATTTCAAAGAATATATTATGATCAATATTGGCCTTTTACCCTTTAGTTCTCAACCTAAAATTTCCATTAGAGCTCAAAATTTCATAATTACCAATTTGCCCTTAGAGCACTTTACTTCATAATTCATTTAATTTAATTTAAATGACTTTGGAACTTTATTGAATTGCTACTTGATCTACTGAAAAAAATACCCATTTTTATGCCTTATTTATGATTCAATTTTTAAGGATATTATGCTTTAATGAAAGGTATTTTCATTTTTTTTGATGTAGATGATTAGAAAGAGTCCAGAAAGAAAAAGATGGAAAAAGGAGCAAAAAGGAGCAAAAATGGAGCTTATGAGCAAAATTTTGGAATTATTGGCCTGGGGCCTAGGCGCCAGGATCCGGCACCTAGGCGCCAGAATCTGGCGCCTCAGTGCAAGTTCAATACAGACGCTGTCAAGATTTTTTGATGACTTTGGCCAGTTATTTTGACTGTGTTAAGCGATTATTGGAGCTTCTAGAAGACTGGAAGTTACTCCTAATATATAGGACATGTGATACGATATATTTAGACACAAGGAAATGGTCTGGATTGCTAAGAGGTGCAATCTAAAGTGAAGTGGTGCGAAAGACCTGGTCACGGAGTCCGGCGCCTACGCACCAGATCCCGGCGCCTAGGCGCGACAATTACCTTCTTGAAGATACATTGAATTTGGATGAATTTTGAAGAGGTTCCTTAAGCAACCTCTAGTCAAATTCAGAGCTCTATAAATAGGAGCCCATTCTATAAAAAAAATGGCACCAAACCCCCTAGTACACATACCCATTTTAGCATTTTCTTTCCCCTTAATAGTTTTATTTTGTCTCTTCCATACTTAGGGTGCCACTTTATTTTGTATTTAGTGAGTTTATTTTGAGTGTTATTGTGTGTTGTTGCTGTTGGAGTCTTTCATCATTACTTTGGAGTCAGTAGAAGTTAGCAGATCACTTGAAGGAACACTTCAGATAAGTATTTGTACTTTGGTTCAAAGTTTTATAAATATGTTTTGTTGTGTTGTTTCAATGTGTTCTGAGTAGTTCGTTATCTTTCTCCTTTCAACTATGAAAAGATTATAAATTAATTAAATTTTGTAGGAGAATAAAATTTAAAATGTTTTAAAATATTGTGATGATATTAATACCTGATCTTAGTTTACTTTTAAATTAGCTATTTAAATTCTTAAAACCTGTTGAAGGATTTTGAGACCTATCTGGAGATAAATTCTTAACTTTTAGATTTCACATGAATCCTTAGGTAATCGCAGGCTATTCGCGGATTATTTAAGGTGAAGTGCAAATAAATAGGAAAATAATATTTATTGTGCGTAAAATTAATTAGTTTTTAGAGTGACAGACTAAATTCTAATAATTTGGTTTATAGAAATGTAACTGGTCATTGGTAGGGCTGACCATAGCCACACTTGGACATCTAGTAGTGTGAGCCTAAATTGACCCATTCTACTAATAAAACATCTTGAGCTGATCTATAGATTAGTCAATGTTCTTTGCACCTGGACCAAAGGATAAAGAATAGGAATACTTCTATTTGGCACAATACCATAATCTAAATTCCCTACAAAAGATAATTATTCTATAAATCTTGGATTGGTTGAAAAGGAGAAAGCCATTTTTATGCTTGCATTGAATTTTAATTACTGTTTACTTTACTGCTTACTGCTTACTTGCTTATAGTAAAAATTATTAGTAATTTAAATTTGAAAATATCTACATAAAAAAGGTATATATAAATTGCATTTAATTTGAAAATTCCAATATATTACTTATATTTCTTACTTTTTTTAAATTCACTATCCCTTTGGGATCGATAACCAGGACTCCACTAGAGCCCTGTCTTACATGAACGATACGTATACTTGCATTTAAAATTCTGACTTTTACAATAAAAATTATGAAATCTAAATAGAAATTAATAAAAGTAAACGTCGTGCATCAAGTTTTTTTTTGAAGCCATTTGCCAGGAATTAGATATTCTAAAAAGTGGTATCAAATTCTTGTATTTTAAAGCATATATAAAGTCGCATCGCATCAAGTTTTTGGCGTCGTTGCCGGGGATAGGATAGAATATAATAAAAAGTAAAAAGAAAGATAAAAAAATATATAAAAAAATAAATATAAAAATATTTTAAATTTTATGCGTAGTTCTGGATCTGAATAATTACTACCTTTTGATTCTGAATTAGAAAGAACAATTAAAAGAATTAAAAAAGGAAAACAAATTTCAAAACAGCAAGAAATGGCTAACTTACATAACAATAATCAAAATCCAATCTAAATTAATGAACAAAATTATTATAAACCATTAAGGGAATATGCAAACCGTACAGCTGATGAACTTCATGTTAGTATTCAAATTCCAGCTGTAGATGCTAATCCTTTTGAGCTTAAACCTTCTATTATTTAAATAGTTCAAAATAATCAATTTGGAGGAACACCAAATGAGGATCCAAATTTACATCTTGCTAATTTTTTAGAACTTTGTGCTACCTTTAAATATAATAAAGTTTCTGATGATACTATTAGGCTCAGACTCTTTCCTTTTTCCTTAAAAGTTAAAACAAAGATGTGGCTTAACTCATTAGGAACTTCTTATATTAAAACATTGGCTGATATGGCACAAAAATTCCTTGCTAAATATTTTCCTTTTTTTAAAACTACTAAATTGAGAAATGACATTACTTCTTTTACGCAATTTGATGGAGAAACAATTTATGAAGCTTGGGAAAGATTTAAAGAACTATTAAGAAAATGTCCTCATCATGCTTTACCTGATTGGTTAATTATTCAAACATTTTATAAAGGACTTATTGGATCACTTAGATCTATTATTAATGCTGTCGGTGGTTATTTAATGGCTAAAACATTTGAAGAAGCCTACACCTTAATTGAAGAAATGTCTAATAATAATTTTTAATGGCCTTCTGAAAGAGTTAATCCTAAGAGAATGGCTAGTATTCATGATAATCAAGCCTTTTCTATTTTAGCTTCACAAGTGGCTGGGATATCTAAGAAATTAGATAATTTTGCTATTAATATATCGCATGTAAGCAATGATAATTCTGCAAATTCTGATGATTCTCAAACAATGGCAACATTGCAAGCTACTGCTAATAAAACTAATAAACCTTATTCTAATTATTAAAATCCTGGCTGGAAAAATCATCCTAATTTTAATTGGAATAATGACATCAAGCTAATCCAAATTGGAAAAATCAAGGAAATTCAAACTATAGACCAACTTATCCTCCTGGTTATAACAGTCAGCAGAAAAAGTTGTCTGTAGAAGGATTGATCTTGCAACTAAGCAATCAGCTACAAAGTCAAAACACTACTATTGGTAATATTGAGAATCAGATGGGTCAAATCGCTAATTTCATTAATTACAAACCTGAAGGAACACTGCCTAGCAATGTTGAAATTAATCCTAAAGGATCTGAAAAAAGAACATGAACAAGCAAAAGTTGTATAACTCAGAAGTAGAAAGGAATCAAAAGAGAAAACACGGAATGAGATTGAAAAAGAGAAAGAAGTTGAAGAGATTGAATTACCCAAAGAAACCCTTTCTCCAAGTAAAGATCAGACTGTTGTACCTATTGAAGTGGAAGTTGAAAGACCGTTACCACCTTTTCCTCAAAGACTTAAATAGCAGAAGCTTGATCATCAATTTTCTAAGTTCTTTGAAATTTTTAAGAAACTTACTATCAACATTCCTTTTGCTGAAGCTTTGGAGAAAATGCCAAGCTATGCAAAATTTATGAAGGATATTTTAAGCAAGAAGAGAAAATTAAAATCTTATGAAACTATTGCATTAAGTGAAGAATGTAGTGCAATAATTCAGAAGAAATTACCTCAGAAACTTAAAGATCCTGGAAGTTTCACAATACCATGTGCTATTGGAGAAAAATTTTGTGGAAAAGCCTTATGTGATTTAGGATCTAGTATTAATCTCATGCCATTTTCAATCCTTCGAAGGTTAGATTTAGGAGAGATTTCTCATATCACTATAACTCTTCAGTTAGCTGATTGATCGATCACTTATCCTCAAGGAGTTATAGAGCATGTTATTGTTAAGGTAGATAAATTGATCTTCCATGTGGATTTCATTGTTCTAGATATGGAAGAAGATAAATAAATACCTATCATTTTAGGGAGACCGTTTCTAGCTACCGGTCGAGCTATGATTGATGTGCAAAAAGGACAATTAACGATGAGAGTTAATGATCAAGAGATAACATTCAATGTTCTGAAATCAATGAGGTATCCTGATAAAGAAAAATGCTATCGAATGGATATTTTTTTATTATATAATTGAAAAGCATTACCAAGAAAAATGTAAGGTCATTTCTGATGATAAAGATAAAGAATCTATGTTATATAATGAGTCATTAAATGAAGAAAATTTATCTGAAGAAACTCATTATATTCATAAAAATTGGGAAATTTTAGACACAACTAAAAATGATATACCTTTACCCTCAATTGAAAAAGCCCCTGAACTGGAATTAAAAATGTTACCTGCACATTTAAAGTATGCATTTCTTCGAAATTCATTAACTTTACCTGTAATTATATCTTTAGAATTAAGCAAAGATCAAGAAGAAAAATTAATTGGAGTTTTGAAGAATTATAAGAAAGCTTTTGGTTGGACTATTGCAGATATAAAAGGAATAATCCCTTCAATCTGTATGCATAAGATTTTAATGGAAGAAAATTGTAAACCCATTATTGAACCTCATAGAAGATTAAATCCAATTATGAAAGAGGTTGTCAAGAAAGAGATTTTGAAATGGTTAGATGCTGGAATTATTTATCCTATTTCGGATAGCCAATGAGTGAGTCCTATTCATTGTGTTCCGAAGAAAGGAGTGTCGGCATATTTATAGGTTGAGTGTTGTATTTTGAAATGGGGTCGCCTACAGAAATTATTGGCGAATTTTTTATTTTAAATTTAATTTATATATATATATATATATATATATATATATATATATATATATATATATATATATAATTTAGAAAGTAGCATTTGATTTTGAAAATAATTTTAAGTTTGAATTTTTTTTTAAGATATGAAATCAAACCGATCTCACATCCCAAATAGTTTATATAAGCGAGCACCGCATCACAAACTGCGTATCTATCCCGAGGAATAGACGCTCGAAGAGGGGGCTTGATTAAATAAACTTGTAGATTTGTGACATCCATTTGGTTTGTGAACCAATTTCATAAGTCGACAAGTTCCCCTGTTTAATATAAAGGAATTAAACAGGGTTTATATTACCTGGGTTCTTAAAGTTCCCTATAAGGGCAAGCCCCTATATTTAATTTCATCTTAAATGATGGGAATCATTTAAGAAAACTCTTGATTAAGATCAGTGGTTCTAATTTCAAGAATTTCAAAGTTTAAGGATTTCAAAGGATTGGATTTTGGAAATTACAATAGGGATTAGCCCAAATTTGAAACAGTTTATTTCGGGAGTCCAAAGGAAGAGAAGTAGGAGAAGCTGAGGATCCAAGAAGAATCTTGGCAACTTCCCAAACTATCCTATTGTTTGGCTTCATTTGAGAATTTATTTAATGTTATAATCCTGCCAATTTTAATTACTCTGGGCTTATATTTATATGACATGATCATATAAATAGCCTCGAAGATGTGAGGGTTTATATCGTACTAAATGACTACCTAGGAGTCCTAAGACCGGTTAGGACTTAATTTGCATAACATGATTATGCAAGTGTCTAACGAAAAGGTTGAGGATTTATTTTGCACTAGACAAACTACCTCAAAATCCTATGGCTTGTTATTTAAACTAAGAAAGGTTTTACTGATGTAGATTCCAGTTTTGCTGACGATGATGGCCGTGCTGCCCACTATGCTCCAAGCTCCATGTTGTTGCAGAGGTTTGGTTTTCGAAGGTGACAATCAGGAGATGAGAGAAGTGTTTGGTTTAGAAAAGTTTTAAAGTCCAAATGTCTTTAGTGTTTTATTAGGGGAATCTTAAAGTAGATTATAACAATTTCGATTAAGATCCCATGGTTCCATCATTCCGGCACCATTATTTTTATCGGATTCACTTAGTCCAGATGAATTTGCTAAACTCAACTGAATGCGTTCCACACTTTCATTTAGACCGTGGGAAATACCGTTAGCAACATGTAGGTTACATCATCTGAGGTATTCCTGATCATCCAACAACACGTTTTAATTTAGTTATAGTTATAGTTTTGTGTTCTGTTTGTGATTAAATTTTGAGTTGTTTTATATTTTGAAATATTGTGGCGGTGGATTTTTATCTTGTTGTGACTTTTAATTTTAGTTTTGGGTTTTAGTTTTATGGCTATCCTAAAGGTTTCAGTTTTCATGCAACAATCTTGTTTAACATGCAAGAAAAATAAAGCGCAGTACATGTAAGTAACTTGCAATAAAATAAAAGCGTACCTGGAGGGTCTTCCCGTCATTCCAAGCTACACTTAAAGCACATGTTAAGGCATTTATATATATTTGCAAGAAAACACATAGGTAAAGCTAAGGGAAGGTTTTTTGTGTCGACCAAAGTCCTAATCCTATAGCTAGTCAATTCCTATGACGTCTAGGTTCTTTTGTTTTGTTAAGGATGATTTTCTTCATCAAAGAATAATTAAGTTCAGTTGTTCTTCTAAAGCATCTCATCATATTGAGAAAGTGCTTAGGACGAGTCCTAAACATCTTTTCAATACTTCTGAGATTATTTTGAGTCCAAATGAATTTTATTGTACTCGTGAATTAATCATCCAAGAATTTAGTTAAATTTTGCTTCTTGCTCATTGAATTAGGGTGTTTAATTATCCTATGAGAAAAATGGCATTTCACTTAATGCTCCATTTAAGAGTTATAATAGTGAAAGCCTTTAAAGGCAAATCAGTTTGTTAAAGAATTTAACCGTTTTGATTTAAGATTGAATTGATGATTTAAAATGATTTAATTTAGTTTCAAAATTTAGGTTGATCTTCTTTTAAGTGTTTAAATAGTTTGGATTGAAAGAGGTGTTTAAATTATTCAATTTGATTAAACTTTTAATGATTTAAATTTGATTTGACTTAATTGTAGTACTTTAGGTCAATTTTAATTGGTTTGATTTTTTAATTATGAATTATTTCGAGATTGATTTTTAATGTTTCAAATTTGTTTTATGTTTGTTTTTAAGAGATTTCAATTTGATTTTAATGTTTTAGAATTGATTTAATTTGACTATTAAATTACTTAATGTTTTAAACTTTAATTGAATTGAGGGTTTTTTTCTTTTTAATTATTTAATTATTAATTCCAATTATCATCTTACATTTAATTCAAAGTTAAGTATTTTTAAAATGATTCATTTAGGGATTTTAAATTAAGGAATTGATATCTTCTTAGGTCATATCCCTAACCTTAATAATCCAAATTTTTAATCTACTCTTCCAAAATTTAAATTATTTAATTAATTAAAATTCACTTCAAATATTTTCAAGATAATTAGTGGATTTCTACCCCTTAATTCCCTAGGTTTCAATAATCTATAAGAAAATTTAAAATAAGATATTTTACCCTCCCTTTGATTAGACCTAAATATTAGTTAGGGTTAAAATCCATTAATTACCTTTATGCCCCTTTAGGCTTATTTATTTAATAACTCATCCAATTAAGCTTAAATGAACTTAAAAATTTTATGTCACTTCATTCATATGTCAATTAAGACATTAGAGGGGAAAATGTGATTTTTCTGAATTTAATTTAATTTATATAATTATTTTTTTTGAAAAATAAGGGTTTTAAATGAAAATTTAACAACATGACCAAGTTAAGGTTTCTATCCTTAAAACAATTATGGGATGTTCCCACTAACCACAGGACCACTTGGACCAAATTTGGTGATTTTTTGAATTATATTTTATTTATTCTAATTATTTTGAGTTCTCGAGTGTTAATTAATTATAAAATAAAATTAAAATTGAAAAATGAATTTTATTTTTTTCTTAAGTCTCTCTGATCTCAAGGAGTTCAAAGAAATAAATTTTATATTTTTTTGATTTTTCTTTGATTTACTAGAATTAATTTAGTGAAAAGGTTGAAAAATCAATTTTTAATATTAAAAATTGCCTTAAGGTTTTAAAATTCAATATCTTTACTTTGATGCTTAGGAAAAATATTTGGTTTGTTCCTAAGTGATTAGGAGGTGAAATATGACATTTTTATGATTTTTAATATTTTTGTGATTTTTATGATTTTTTAAATATTAAAATATTAAAAATATGATTAAAAATGAAAATTTTAAGAAAATTCCAATTTTAATTTTTTTAGACTCCTCTGATATCAGAGAGCCCACAAAACTAATTTAGTGAATTTTGGAAATGTATTTTGTGTTTTATGAATTTTTAAATTTTAAAAATTGCCATACAACTTAAATAATTTATTTAATTTGTTAAATTATTTTCAATTGACTTAAAATTTTTATGTGAGTTTCTCTACATCCTAAGTGACTGTGGAGAATTATTTTCAAGTGGTTTTGATGTGAGGTTATTCCTAATTAATTAATACTTATTTTTGACATTTTGGCCAAATTAGAGTTTGATTGATTGAAATAAATCATGAGATAATTTTTTAATGTTTCACTAGTCAAAAGGAACACACTCTAATTTTTCTAGATTTTTTGAAGCAAGAACATAATTTTTATAATTATTATAGAAAAACTGATGCATAATTTTGAAAAATAGATATCTCATCATGGAAATCTTCCTTGACTTTGGAAAAATCAAGAAAGATCCACCATTATGCATAGAATAACATATAAAAATTTCAAGTTATGGTGAAGCTCCTACATGCATGAAGAATTGAAAGATTGAAAACACTATTTAATTAAATAAAAATAAAATATACATCAAATAAATATTAAATTACTTCCACATTATTTTTCTCATTTCAATGAGCAAGTGGATATTATTATTTTATTTTTTGGAGTTTTCTATGAAAAGTTATGATTTTTTGAAGTTTATGTTCAAAAATAAATCAAAAATCCAATTTCCCTCACAAACTATCGCTATCAAGGGGGCCACGTGTCACTCCATGATTGGCTGGTGGGTTTATGTTTATGGGTGAAGCTCCCATCGGACTGCATCTAGGCCGTCCGTGCGATACACACGTGATCGGACGGCTACTGCTCCTCTCTCCTAGTGCTATTCACCCAAAACCGTTCACCTTCAAACTTTGATGTCTCACTCGTTTCTCTACGAAATTGAGTAAATTTTTTTTTAAAATGATCGAATAATCGAGTAGCACACATCTATATGGTGATGATATACTTAAAGCATGTAAATATTTACAGAAAATTAAAACATGCTCGGTTGGAGAGAAACAAATTCGATACCTTCGTCGAAGAGGTGAGGCCTCAATTGCAAATGGTTTGATTGTGCTTAGAAATGCTTGGAGAAGCTTTGGGAACAATTTGGCATGGTCTCCCCAAGGTAATCTTTTATCTCCTCTCTTTTTGCCATGAGAGGTGGAGTTTAAATAAGGAAGGTTATGGTGGAGCTTGGGTGGCCATGGGAGTTGATTAGTGGGTTCAAAATGTATGCTTAGGTGGAGGGGAGGTCAGAGTTTGATTTTGGTGCAATCAATTGGGTTATGCCATGTGTAAAGGCATGGGTTTAAGGGGTATGGGTGTAAGGGGCATTTCTAGGTGAATTTGGGTCAACGCATGGATTTGGCTTGGTGCATTCACCAAGTCTTGATTTGGGCTGATGGGAAATCAATTGGGTCAGCCCCCTTTAGGTGGAGAAGTCCCCATCCAAGGGATTTTTGTTAAGCTTGCTTAGAGTGTGTCATTAGAGTGGTTAAAAACTTTTTTTAAAGAGGTTGGAAAGTGGCCCCTACAATTGCCATTAATGGTTCGGTGACATGGCAAAGGCCCCCATGGCTTCATGTGGCTCAAGCATGGCTTGTCATTTAGCTTGGAAAAAGTTCTATGGCTCATATTTGGCTTAGCTACGCTTAGTCAATTTGCATGAGAAATGTATTTTTGAATTCTTTGGTTATTTTGAGATGATTTGGCATGATACTCCATTTGGAATTATTTGATGATTGATTTGGAACTTAGGGAGTGAATTTTATTAAAGGGATGACAAAATGATAATTTGCATGTGGGCTTTTGAGTGGATTTGGGCTAATTGAAGTGATTTAGCTCATGGGCTTGATTTTGGGCCTTTAAATTTAGAGTGAACTTGGGCTTGAGTTTGGGTTAGGTTTGGGTCAAAATTCGGGCTAAGTGAATGTTGTGCTTGGCTTAGGAAGGTGTAATGAAGAGTTTGGTAAAGATTTGGAGTGATTTTGAATTAAATTGGATGATCAATTAGATGGATTTGGACATAGGTATAATTTTGGGTGAATTGGGTTTGGTTGGACTTGGGTGGATTTAGGGATCAAATTGGGGGTAAATTAATGTAGAGTTTTGTTTGTAGGTATGTTAGGAAGGTTTCAAAAGAAATTTAAGGAAAATTGGATGACATTTGGATTCAATTTGGGATGGTTGGGTTACTTGGTCAATTTTGGACCTTAAGGGCTAACTTGGAATTTTTTATTAAATTAGGTTAAATTGACAAAATTGGGGTATTTGGTTGTTGAAGAAAATGATGTGGAGAATATTTTGGAATTTTTGGAGTTTTTTGAGATTTTTTTGTAATTTTCAAAATTTTGGCTATGAAGGGCATTTTGGTAATTTTGGGGGGTTTGGGGGTAAGTGGTCAAAAGGTTGAATTAAAGGCTCGAGTTGGTTTAAAAAGAAAGTTGGAGTCAAACAAAAGTGTCTTGGGTCATTTTTGATTTATGTGGAATGTTTTATCAATCCCGGAGCGTTTTTTAAGTATCAGCTAATTTGACCGCGAGGGGCCCAAAGGTAGCTCGAAATTATGACATGTTTACAGTCAAAGTTCTCGATTTGACGAGAGGAACGCTCTGGAATGATTTTTTTTGAGAGACCGGGTGACTGTGAAGTTTTGAGTTTCAGGGCCCTTTCCAAGGGCAATTTGGTAATTTTTGGAGAGTTTAGAGGCCAGGGGTCAAAAATTGAAAATTTGGCAAAAATGAAGATTGATTAGATGTGAGTAAAATGAAACTATTTTTGTTGAGACATAAAGCCATGTTAAGCTCACAAGAGCCATGAGATGACTCATTTTAGGCACTCAATATGTTGTTCCTAACGCTCTTAGCCAGGGGCTTAGGGGTTGAGGTCCATCCATATGAATTTCCTACATGAGTCAGGAAGCTAAGTTGGGTAAGAGTGGTTTTAGGGTTTGGGATTTGTGTGAGAGTGTGGTGTGTGCAGGCTAACCATCACCAGGACCAGGCCACCCAAGGTTGTTCTAAGGCTTGACCATCCTATAGGAACTCATCCTTGCACCTCCACACTTGACTTTCAATTTTCCAAAGGGGTTTAGAGGTTTATGGTCATTTGTGGGGTTCAAGAAGAGTTAAGAGGTGTCTGAATTTCTAAGTGGTGGGTTCCATTTCTAGTTCTCTAGAATTGTCAAGGAGAAGTCCTATGGCTAGATCATAAGCATTAAGGAGAGAAAAGACCTCCCAAAAAATGAGGTCAACAACTGGACCCTCAATAGGTGTGGTGTGCTCAAGGAGCACACAGCGTGTATCGGCGTTGACCGAAGAGATCAACTGAACCAACATAGACGTAAAAAACAACTCTCTCAGAATAAACGGACAGTGCGAAGAAAGTTTCTGCTGGGGAGTATCTGGTGGACTTTCACTATGGAAGAATATCAGACTCTCGCTAGGGAGGAAATGTGAAATCCTTCAAAATGAAGCAAAAGAATTTAAAATTCCACATTACAAAGGGAGACACAATCGGATTTGATTTAGAGCTTAAGATTAAAAATTTCAAGATTTGAGTTGAAGATTTGGAGTTTGAAATTTGAAGTTTGAAATTTTGTTTTGAATTTGAAGTTTGGAATTTTAGTTGGAATTTGATGTTTGGAATTTTAGTTTAGTTTATGTGTGATTTCATTTAAGTTGAAAATGTTGATTTTGAATCTGAATTTGAGGTTTTCAAATAATTCCACTCTGCGAAAATTCGTGAGAAAAGTTTCAATTTGGTAAGATGAATTGATCGAATTTGAATGAGAGATGGAAGCTCGGCTCCAGCCTCTGAATTGAAATGAGAACTGGAAGTTCAGCTCCAGCCTCGAAAATTGATGTTTTATGATGAGAACTTTGACTTGAACCATTGCGATAAGAAAGGATCTTAAAGCAATGCGGTGTCGGATGTTGTGATCCTCAACCTCTAAAATTTAACAGGAACCGTTTCAATGTAATGCGGTATCGGATGCTGGGATCTTCAACCTCTGAAATTTGAACTTTTGAATTTGAACCATTGTGGTAGGGAAAGAACCTAAAGCAATGTGGTATTGAATGTAAATCCCCAACCTCTAAAATTTGATATTTGATTTGAACCATTGCAATAGGGAAAGAACTTAAAGCAATGCGGTATCGGTTGTAAAATCCTCAACCTCTTAAATTTGATTTTGATTTGAACCATTGCGATAGGGAAAGAACCTAAAGCAATGCGGTATCGGATGTAAAATCTGCAACCTCTAAAATTTGGTTTTTGATTTGAACCATTGCGATAGAGAAAGATCCTAAAGCAATGCGGTATCGAATCTAAAATCCTCAACCTCTAAAATTTAATTTTTCATTTGAACCATTGCGATAGAGAAAGAACCTAAAGCAATGCGGTATCGGATGTAAAATTCTCAACCTCTAGACTTTGATTTTTTATTTGAACCATTGCGATAGCGAAAGAACCTAAAGCAATACGGTATCGGATGTAAAATCCTCAACCTCTAAACTGTGATTTTTGATTTGAACCATTGTGATAGGGAAAGAACCTAAGGCAATGCGGTATCAGATGTAAAATCCTCAACCTCTAAAATTTGATTTTTTTTAATTTGAACCATTGCGATAGGGAAAGATCTTAAAGCAATGCGGTATCGAATGTTGGGATCTTCAACCTCTGAAATTTGATTTTCATTTGAACCATTGCGATAGGGAAAGAACCTAAAGCAATGCGGTATCGAATGTTAATCCTCAACCTCTAAAATTTGATTTTTGATTTGAACCATTGCGCTAGGGAAAGAACCTAAAGCAATGCGATATCGGATGTAAAATCCTCAACCTCTAAAATTTGATTTTTGATATGAACAATTGCAATAGGGAAAGATCCTAAAGCAATGCTGTATCGGATGTAAAATCCTCAACCTCTAAAGTTTGATTTTTGATATGAACCATTGCAATAGGGAAAGATCCTAAAGCAATGCGGTATCATATGTTAAATCCTCAACCTCTAAAATTTGATATTTTGATATGAACCATTGCAATAGGGAAAGATTCTTAAGCAATGCGGTATCAGATGTAAAATCCTCAACCTCTAAAATTTGAAATTTTGAATTTCGCGATTGATTTGTAAAGATTGGTCGTGTTGATTTGAAAAGTGTAGAATTTTGGTGTTTGAGAATTTCATGAAAGTTGTAAAAGATTTTTGTGGAAAGAAACGGATTAGGAGGGAATATGAGGACACCACATATCCCGTTCAAAAGAGTTGATCAAAAAGTTACTGGTTTGGATTGGATACGATTCCCCACAATCAGAACCAAATCGAAAACCTCGTGGCTCCGTGTCAATGGAATCAACCGCTCCTATCTCAAACAAGGAAGATAATTGAAGGGATTGGATTTTAGATTTGGATGTTTTGAATTTGAATTCGATTGGGATTTGATTTGAGATTTAAATTGAGCTTAGATTTGAAAGTATAGATTGGAGATTAAGATTTGAGGTATATTTTTAATATTGAGATTCATTTTTTTTGTTTCGATGATTTGAGTTCGTTTTGATTTAGATTTCAATTTGATTTTCGATTTCATTTTGATTTGAAGTTTCGTTTTAATTTGAAGTTTGTTTCATTATCTTATTCAAATTTTTTTTTTATTTACTTGTTGTAATTTGTTGGCAAATTTATTTTTGGTTTTTTTTGTGAAGTTTTATTTTATTCATTTATATTTCATGATTTTTCATTTTTATTAGTTAGGGTTTGGACACAGTCATAAGCAAGTGCGGCATCTGTGCTTCGTAGAACAAGGTTGTCTTTGAAACATCACGATGCACAGTTCTTCTTGAGGTATCGTCCTCTGACTGAAAACATTTGTAGAAAATGACCTAGTTTTCGAGGTATTATTGCAATTATATCCTTTCAAAAACCTACAAAGATGTGTTATTTCTACAGACACCACAGCTGAAGGGACAGGAACTTCGTAGCTTCGTCTGTAACAGTCGTCACTCTTTACCATTGATTTAGGAGGATTGTTTAGGTTGTCTTTGCGAAGTTGCCCTGACGCCCTTCGAATTGATGTTGGAGTTGTATCTTCTAGGTACAGTTGATGCTCATTGATCTGACATTGGATAAGTATTTGTCAGGCACTGAAGACATGACTTCAGGTTTGAATTTCTATTAATTGTTAATAACTGGGACCTTTTACTTCAATTCATTCTTTCTGGGCCTAAGCAGATTCAAAATTTATGCTCATGTGATAGAAATATTTTTCATTGGCCAAAGATATTTCTGAGTCAATTAATGACCGACCAAAAGACATAAAATCACTTGACTCTTTTCAAAGCATAATATCAGAGGAAACTTCTTAAGGTAGTCTTTCAAGTTTCATTAATCGGGGGAGGATTAGGACACCAATTTTTGATTATATGCTTGCCTCAAGCATCTTCTTAGGGAGCCTTTTTATTTCCTTCTCTTTTTTTTTCTTTTTTATTGAGGATTACTATATCCAGTGGAGAACATGTTAAAGATTTTGAATGTCTAGATTGTGACACCAATTTTTGATTTTGTGCTCACCTCAAGCTTCTCCTCAGGAATACTTCTCTTTTTTTTTCTTTTTTTTTTCACTCCATTTGTTTTCTTATAACTACTGTATCTGGTAAGACATATTTCAGTTAATGATTTTGAATGTCGAAACTCCCCAAATTAGTAAATCTGAAATGTTTCTTAACATGAATCCTAGGATATTATAACTCATCTAAAAGTTTGGACCCAGTCACATGGCAGAAAATTAAATGACCTTTGATATCCCAGATAAATTACTCGTATTTCAACCACACTGCTTCATTCCAAAATTTACTTAGGACTCAGTCAGAATTTCTTAAAGTGAAGGACCCAATCATTAGGGCATAAATTTCATTCTTTCCTGAAGTTAATGTCTTATCAAAATACTCAACTTTGAGCTTTCCAAATATCGAACAATTATGAACAAAAAAAACCTTTTCCGTTCATTTTCATTCATAGCAATGGGAGGGATGTGACAAATATACAACAATCCTGCAAATTTCCCTTTACATTGGTAGATGTAGTACAATGGTAGTCAAGAAGTGTCTTCTTTGTTTCCAATTACGTAGGAGTCAGCTAGAACAAACATATCGACTGAAATCATATTGATAGAACCTTTTTCAGGTTCTTTTCAAATATTCTTCCTTGATTGTTACGTTCCCACTCTTAAAATTTTCTTCGAGCCAGTCTTTGAAATTGTAACACTCTTCTATGGTGTGTCCAATGAACCTGTGGTACGGACAGTATCTTGGATGTCCTTTTTTGTTTATTTCTTCCGGTCTTTTTGGCTCAGTTAACCGGAATTCAGGGTTCTTGATTAGATTACGGAACATCTTTCTTGTTGCTTCATCTTTAAAAGAGTACACTTTGTTTGTTCGAGCAACCATTGTTGGAACCTGTCTTTCATTTGTCTGGTAGAGTCTTTCTTTGAAAGGATTCTTTGAGAGTTCTGCCTGGGACGTTGGAAGATCCGCTGGTGTTGTTCGGCCTGTACATGCAATTGTTATTTTCCCCTGTTAACCACATCAACTGTCTCAGATTCCTTCTCAAATATCTTCGTTGGCTCTAGTTCGTTGGCTCTAGTTCGTTGGCTTTTCCAAGAAAACCAAGTTTTTTAGCTTCTTCTTGAAGTCTTCCGGGTTTATTAAGTAACTTATCAAATGTTTTGATGGTGAATCCCTTGAGCAAGAGACCAACTGGACCGAGAATGCTCTTTAGAAGAATTTCAGCTGTGTGCTGCTCTTGCAACTATGGCTTACATCTCATGCTAAGATTTCTCCAACGCAAGATGTATTCCACCAAGGTTTCATCTGGATTCTATTTCTCTACCACAAGATCACCGACGGTGATGTGGTGCTGAGCTCCACCAAACCGTTTGACAAAAATATTTTTCATTTCTGTAAATGTTCGTAGCAAACCATTTGGTAACTCTGCATACAAATCAAAGGCAGTTCCAGTGAGGTTGTTCACAAATTGGCGGAACAAAAGTGCTTCGCTACCCCCCGTGTTGCAGCAGTTTGCTCAGAAGTGTGCAAGATGCTGTGATGATTTCCAGTTCCATCAAAAGTTTTGAACAATGGTGTTACGAAACCTCTCGGGTATTGAACGGTATCAAACTCGTCTAGGTAAGGTCTACCCTTTGAAACTGATTCCTCTATTTCTGATTAGACCAGGGCTTCTCTCACCTGTTGTTCCACCATCTATTTAATGTCACTCTCCAGCATCAGACCCTGAACTAGATCCTTCTTCGATTATTTGTCAAAGGTGGACTCCTTTCTTTCTTCCGTAACATGAACAATTTCTGGTTGGTTTGCTTCCAAAGTTGCTATTGGTAATGACTGCGACTGCCCTTGAATTGTAGCCATGAGGACCATTATTTCCTCCAGTTGTTTCTTCATTTGACCTATCTGCTCATCCCGCTGTTGAATGGCCATTTGAAATTCATCCATGGTGTTCTCCTTACTGGTTAAAGGAGCATTGCACGAGGATGGAGTGGCCTTCGTCTCAATGTCGTTGATTTCTGCATAAGCACCTTCCATGTAATCTAGTAGGCTGTAATTTCCATTTTCGACATCTTCTTTCTGGTATACAAATAGTTGTGTAATGTCAACTAAGAGCTTCTCTACGGCGGACTTAATCGAACTTTCTTTGAGAACTTTTAGATCAACCGGGACTTTTGAGGGGCCCCCTTGAGCTCTGGCTTCATTGTATAGAAGCCAAGCAAAACATCTGAAATCATATTCACAGAACCTTTTTCAGGTTCTCTTAAATATTCCTTCGGGATTGCTATGTTCACACTTTCAAAATTCTTTTCGAGCCAATACTTGAAGAAAAAACAACTTTCTATGGTGTGGCCAAGTAACCAGTGGTATGGGCAGTATTGGGGGTGATCCTTCTTGCCAATCTCTTCCGGCTTTTTTGGCTCTGGATGTTGAAAATCAACCATCGTACTCATGCTGAGGAACATTTTGGCCACTGCTTCATCCTTAAAGGGATATTCCTTACTCAAAAGCTCCTTCAGGCTGCGTGTCGGTCCGTGTGGATTCTGCTGATAAGGTCGCTGACTCGGCTAGTGGCATTCTGGCAAGCAGGGCTGTCGTCGCTGGTCGACTTTTAGACTTTTCCAGTTGTGCTTCCTTTTTGTGCTTTCATTAGTTGCGCGGTCTTTGAATTGGACCGAATTTCGAGTCCGGAAAAGGTAGGGTGTAAGTGTCGACTGACTCTTCCTTATGTAAAATTTCTTTTCCTTAATCTAACAAAACAGTTGGTGTGGTGACGGTGAATCTAATAGTACGAGCTGAAGCAGTCCTCAGAGAAGTCCTAGCACTTCTAGCGGCATACTTCACAACAATAGAAGAGTCTTTTTCAATCCACTCCTTCTTGGCATAGGGTCCTCTTCAACAATTTTCAAGTTGAACTCTACAATAGGCTCAACGGACTTTCTCATTTCGGGTTTCATCATTTCAATAGAAAAATTCCCGAACTTATTTTTAACACTGTCGAATCCTTGTCAAAACTTGATGACTGCCAGGTTAGGAAATTCCTCCTTATTGACGGCAAACTCCACTCCAGAGGCGAAAGAAAAGACCAGCTTGGGTGAAGACATTGTCTCCTGTCATTTGAAGAATTTCTGGAAGTCAGTGACGTCGCTTGCTTTGTAGTTTTAACGAAAGTACTCAAGTTAACTTGCTTTGTACTGGGCATCCTTTGAGCATGTAAATTTTTTTTGTTTCTTTCTTTTTTTTTAATTATTGTATACTTGTCGTGTCTTAAGAAGTTTTATTTTGGTTTAAAATTTTAACAAAATTTTACTGTATTTATGGTTTATTCGAAGGTTGTTGGAGTGGAATTTGAGTTTGACCAGTTAGCAACAAGTCAAACCCAAAGAGCAATGAAGAATCAGACCCGGTCCGAGATTTAGAGGAGGTTGAACTCACATTGAAATCATATGAATAGATCGCTACTATTCTAACACCTATTGGGGGTCTATCTCGCCTCTTTGGGGAGGTGGGAGGATTCTGGAACCTCTCTGTTTAGGGGTGTCTAAACAGTGGCTCCAAAATCCAAAAAGGAGTTGACTACACTCGCTCAAGACAGAAATGAGCGAGGTATGCCAACGAAAAGAATGGTAGTTTGGTCCACAAGGGGCATGGACTTACTACCAATTTATGAAAGCAAAACCATCTAATCAAAATGGAGAGAGGAACCATTCCCCAGCGGAGTCTCCAAAAATTGTCAGCATATTTATAGGTTGAGTGTTGTATTTTGAAAAGGGGTCGCCAACAGAAATTATCGGCGAATTTTAGATTTTAAATTTAATTTTAAAATATATACATAATTTAGAAAGTAGCATTTGGTTTTGAAAATAATTTTAAGTTTGAATTTTTTTTTTAAGATATGAAATCAAACCAATCTCACATCCCAAACAGTTCATATAAGCGTGCATTCCATCACAAACCGTGTATCTATTCTTAGGAATAGACACACTATTTGATGATGGGGCTTAATTAAATAAACTAGTAGATTTGTGACATCCGTTTAGTTTGCGAACCAATTTCATAAACCGACAAGTTCCCCTATTTAACATAAAGGAATTAAACAGGTTTTATATTACCTGGGTTCTTAAAGTTCTCTATAAAGGCAAGCCCCTATAGTTAATTACATCTTAAATGACGGGAATTATCTAAGAAAACTCTCAATTAAGATTACTGGTTCTACTTTCAAGAATTTCAAAGTTTAAGGTTTTCAAAGGATTGGATTTTGGAAATTTCAATAGGGATTAGCCCAAATTTGAAACAGTTTATTTCAGGAGTCCAACGGAAGAGAAGTAGGAGAAGCTAAGGATCCAAGAAGAATCTTGGCAACTTTCCAAACTATCCTATTGTTTGGCTTCAATTTGATAATTTATTTAATGTTGTAATCCTGCCAATTTTAATTACTTAGGGCTTATATTTATTTGACATGATCATATAAATAACCTCTAAGATGTGATGGTTTATATCGTACCAAACGACTACCTCGGAGTCCTAAGATCAGTTAGGACTTAATTTGCATAACATGATTATGCAAGTGCCTAACGAAAAGGTTGAGGATTTATGTTGCACTAGACAAACTACCTCAAAATCCTATGGCTTGTTATTTAAACTAAGAAAGGTTTTGCTGATGTAGATTCTAGTTTTGCTGACGACGATGGTCGTGCTGCCCATTATGCTCTAAGCTCCTTGTTGTTGCAGAGGTTTGGTTTTAGAAGGTGACAATCAGGAGATGAGAGAAGTGTTTTGTTTAGAAAAGTTTTAAAGTCCAAATGTCTTTAGTGTTTTATTACGGGAATCTTAAAGTTCATTATAACAATACCGGTTGACATCCCACAGTTCCATCATTCCGACACCGTTATTTTTCTAGGATTCACTTAGTCTAGATGAATTTGCTAACTCAATTGAATGAATTCCAACACTTTCATTTAGACCGTAGGAAATCCCATTAGCAACACGTAGGTTACATCATCCGAGGTATTCCAGATCATCCAACAAGAGGTTTTAATTTAGTTATAGTTGTAGTTTTGTGTTCTGTTTGTGATTAAATTTTGAGTTGTTTTATATTTTGAAATATTATGGCGGTGGATTTTTATCTTGTTGTAACTTTTGATTTTAGTTTTGGGTTTCAGTTTTGTGGCTATCCTAAAGGTTTCAGTTTTCATGCAACAATCTTGTTTAACATGCAAGAAAAGTAAAGCGCAGCACATGTAAGTAACTTGCAATAAAATAAAAGCGTACCTGGAGGGTCTTCCCGTCATTCCAAGCTACACTTAAAGCACATGTGAAGGCATTTATATATATTTGCAAGAAAAGACCTAGGTAAAGCTAAGGGAAGGTTTTGGTTGTCTACCAAAGTCCTAATCCTATAGCTAGTCAATTCCTATGACGTCTAGGTTCTTCTATTTTGTTAAGGATGATTTTCTTCATCAAAGAACAATTAAGTTCAGTTGTTCTTCTAAAGCATCTCATCATATTGAGAAAGTGCTTAGGACGAGTCCTAAATTTCTTTTCAATACTTCTGAGATTATTTTGAGTCCAAATAAATTTTATTGTACTGGTGAATTAATCATCCAAGAATTTAGTTAAATTTTGCTTCTTGCTCAGTGAATTAGGATGTTTGATTATCCTATGAATAAAATAACATTTCACTTAATGCTCCATTTAAGAATTATAATAATGAAAGCCTTTAAAGGCAAATTAGTTTGTTAGAGAATTTAACCATTTTGATTTAAGATTGAATTGATGATTTAAAATGATTTAATTTAGTTTTGAAATTCAGGTTGATCTTCTTTTAAGTGTTTAAACAGTTTGGATTGAAAGAGGTGTTTAAATTATTCAATTTGATTAAACTTTTAATGATTTAAATTTGATTTGGCTTAATTGTAGTTTTTAGGTCAATTTTAATCGGTTTGATTTTTTAATTATGAATTATTTTTAGATTGATTTTTAATGTTTCAAATTTTTTTTAAGTTTGTTTTCAAGTGATTTCAAGTTGACTTTAATGTTTTAGATTTGATTTAATTTGACTATTAAATTACTTAATGTTTTAAACTTTAATTGAATTGAGGGTTATTTTCCTTTTAATTATTTAATTATTAATTCCAATTATCATCTTACATTTAATTCAAAATTAAATATTATTAAAATGATTCATTTAGGGATCTTAAATTTCAGAATTGATATCTTCTTAGGTCATATCCCTAACCTTAATAATCCAAATTTTTAATTTATTCTTCCAAAATTTAAATTATTTAATTAATTAAAGTTCGCTTCAAATATTTTCAAGATAATTAGCTGGTTTTTACCCCTTAATTCACTAGGTTTCAATCATCTATCAAAAAATTTAAGATCAGATATTTTACCCTCCCTTTGATTAGACCTAAATATTAATTAGGGTTAAAATCCTTTAATTACCTTTATGCCCCTTTAGGCTTATGTATTTCATAACTCAATAAATTAAGCTCAAATGAACTTAAAATTTTTATGTCACTTCACTCATATGTCAATTAAGACATTAGAGGAGAAAATGTGATTTTTCTAAATTTAATTTAATTTATATAATTATTTTTGTGAAAAATAAGGGTTTTAAATGAAAATTCAACAACATGACCAAGGTAAGGTTTCTATCCATAATAAAATTATGGAATGTTCCTACTAACCAAAGGACCACTTGGATAAATTTTGGTGATTTTTTGAAATATACTTTATTTATTATAATTATTTTGAGTTTTGGAGTGTTAATTAATTATAAAATAAAATTAAAGTTGAAAAATGAATTTTATATTTTTCTTAAGTCTCTTTGACCTTAAGGAGTTCAAAGAAATAAATTTTATATTTTTATTATTTTCTTTGATTTACTAGAATTAATTTAGTAAAAAAGGTTGAAAAATCAATTTTTAATATTAAAAATTGTCTTAAGGTTTTAAATTTTAATATCTTTACTTTGAGGCTTAGGAGAAATATTTGGTTTGTTCCTATGTGATTAGGAGGTGAAATATGACATTTTTATGATTTTTAATATTTTTGTGATTTTTATGATTTTTTAATTATTAAAATATTTAAAAATATTATTAAAAATGAAAATTTTTAGAAAATTCTAATTTTAATTTTTTTAGACTCCATTGATATCAGAGAGCCCACAAAACCAATTTGGTGAATTTTTGAAATGTATTTTGTGTTTTATGAATTTTTTAATTTTAAAAATGGCCATACAACTTAAATAATTCATTTAATGGGTTAAATTATTTTCAATTGACTTGGAATTTTTATGTGAGTTTCTCAACATCCTAAGTGACTGTGGAGAATTGTTTTGAAGTGATTTTGACGTGTGGTTATTCCTAACTAATTGAAACTTAATTTTAAAATTTTGGCCAAATTAGAGTTTGTTTGATTGAAATAAATCATGAGATAATTTTTAAATGTTTCTCTAGTCAAAGAGAACACACTCTAATTTTTCTAGATTTTTCGAAGCAACATGATAATTTTTAAAATTATTATAGAAAAACTGATGCATAATATTGAAAAATAGATACCTCATCATGGAAATTTTCCTTGACTTTGGAAAAATCAGGAAAGATCCACCATTATTCATAGAATAACATATAAAAATTTCAAGATATGGTGAAGCTCCTACATGCATGAAGAATTGAAAGATTGAAAAAACTATTTAATTAATTAAAAATAAAATGTACATCAAATAATTATTAAATTACTTCCACATTATTCTCCTCGTTTCAGTGAGCAAGGGAGTATTTTTATTTTATTTTTTGGAGTTTTCTATGAAAAGTTATGATTTTTTGAAATTTATGTTCAAAAATAAATCAAAAATCCAATTTCCCTCTCAAACTATCGCTATCAAGGGGGCCACATGTCGCTCCATGATTGGCTGGCATGTTTCTGTTTATGGATGAAGCTCCCGTCCAACAGCATCTCGGCCGTCCGTGCGACACACACATGATCGGACGGCTAGTGCTCCTCTCTCCTAGTGCTATTCACCTAAAATCGTCCACCTTCAAACCTTGATATCTCACTCGTTTCTCAACGAAATTGAGTGATTTTTTTTTAAATGATCGTATAATCGAGTAGCGCACATCTATATGGTGATGATATACTTAAAGCATGTAAACAGTTACAGAAAATTAAAACATGTTCGGTTGGAGGGAAAAAAAATTCGATACCTTCATCCAACAGGTGAAGCCTCAATTGGAAATGGTTTGATTGAGCTTAGAAATGCTTGGAGAAGCTTTGGGAACAATTTGGCATGGTCTCCCCAAGGTATTCTTTTATCTCCTCTCTTTTGGCCATGAGAGGTGGGGTTTAAATAAGGAAAGTTATGGTGGAGCTTGGATGGCCATGGGGGTTGATTAGTGGGTTCAAAATGGGTGCTTAGGTGGAGGGGAGGTCAGAGTTTGATTTTGGTGCAATCAACTGGGTTATGCCATGTGTGAAGGCATGGGTTTAAGTGGTATGGGTGTAAGGGGCATTTTTGGGTCAATTTGGGTCAAAGCATGGATTTGGATTGGTGCACTCACCAAGGCTTGATTTGGGCTAATGGGACATCAATTGGGTCAGCCCCCTTTAGGTGGAGAAGTCCTCATCCAAGGGATTTTTGTTAAGCTTTGTTAGAGTGTGTCATTATAGTGGCTAAAATTTTTTTTTAAAGAGGTTGGAAAGTGGCCCATCCATTTGCCATTAATGGTTTGGTGACATGGCAAAGGCCCTCATGGCTTCATGTGGCTCAAGCATGGCTTGTCATTTAGCTTGGAACAAAGTTCTATGGCTCACATTTGGCTTAGCTAGGCTTGGTTAATTTGCATGAGAAAGGAATTTTTGAATTCTTTGGTTATTTTGAGATGATTTAGCATGATACTCCATTTATAATTATTTGATGCTTGATTTGGAACTTAGGGAGTGAATTTGATTAAAGCGATGACAAAATGATAATTGTCATGTGGGCTTTTGAGTGGATTTGTGCTAATTGAAGTGATTTAGCTCATGGGCTTGATTTTGGGCCTTTAAATTTGGGGTGAACTTGGGCTTGAGTTTGGGTTAGGTTTGGGTCAAAATTTGGGCTAATTGAATGTTGAGTTTGGCTTAGGAAGGTGTTATGAAGAGTTTAGAAAAGATTTGGAGTGATTTTGAACTAAATTGGATGATCAATTTGATGGATTTCGACATAGGGTCGATTTTTGGTAAATTTGGTTTGGTTGGACTTGGGCGGATTTAGGGATCAAACTAGGGGCAAATTAATGTAGAGTTTTGTTTATAGGGATGTCAGGAAGGCTTCAAAATAAATTTGGGGAAAATTTGATGACATTTGGGTTCAATTTGGGATGGTTGGGTTACTTGGTCAATTTTGGGCCTTTAGGGCCAACTTGGAATTTTTTATTAAATTGGGTTAAATTGACAAAATTGGGGTATGTAGTAGTTGAAGAAAATGATGTGGAGAATATTTTGGAATTTTTGGAGTTTTTTGAGATTTTTTGTAATTTTCGAAATTTTTGGCTATGAAAGGCATTTTGGTAATTTTGGGGGGTTTGGGGTAAGTGGTTAAAAGGTTGAATTAAAGGCTCGAGGTGGTTTAAAATGAAATTTGGAGTCAAACAAAAGTGTCCGGTGTCATTTTTGATTTATGTGGAATGTTTTATGAACCCCAGAGAGTTTTTTAAGTATCCGCTATTTTGACCGCGAGGGGCCCGAAGGTAGGTCGGAATTATGGCATGTTTACAGTCAAACTTCTCGATTTGACGAGAGGAACGCTCTGGAATGATTTTTTTTAGAGCCCGGGTGACTGTGAAGTTTTGAGTTCTAGGGCCCTTTTTAGGGGCAGTTTGGTAATTTTTGGAGAGTTTAGAGGCCCGGGGTCAAAAATTGAAAATTTGGCAAAAATGAAGATTGATTAGATGTGAGTAATGAAACCATTTTTGTTGAGCCATAAAGCCATGTTAAGCTCACAAGAGCCATGAGAGGACTCATTTTAGGCACTCAATATGTTGTTCCTAGCCCTCTTAGCTAGGGGCTTAGGGGTTGGGGTCCATCCATATGAATTTCCTACATGAGTCAGGAAGCCAAGTTGGGTAAGAGTGGGTTTAGGGTTTGGGATGTGTGTGAGAGTGTGGTGTGTGCAGGCTAACCATCACCAGGACCAGGCCACCCAGGGTTGTTCTAAGGCTTGACCATTCTATAGGAACTCATCCTTGCACCTCCACACTTGACTTTTAATCTTCCAAAGGGGTTTGGAGGTTCATGGTCATCTGTGGGGTTCAAGAAGAGTTAAGAGGTGTCTGAATTTCTAAGTGGTGGGTTCAATTTCTAGTCCTCTAGGATAGTCAAGGAGAAGTACTATGGCTAGATCCTAAGCATTAAGGAGAGAAAAGACCTCACCCAAAATGAGGTCAGCATTTGGAGGCCCAATAGGTTTGGTGTGCTAAAGAAGCACACCGCGCGTATTAGCGTTGACCGAAAAGATCAACTGAACCAATACAGAAGTAAAAAATAGCTCTCTCAGAATAAACGGAGAGAGCGAAGAAAGTTTCCGCTAGGGAGTATCTGGTGGATTTTCACTATGGAAGAATACCGGACTCTCGCTGGGGAGGAAACGTGAAATCCTGCAAAATGAAGCAAAAGAATTTAAAATTCCACATTACGAAGGGGGACACAATCGAATTTTATTTAGAGCTTAAGATTGAAAATTTCAAGATTTGAGTTGAAGATTTGGAGTTTGAAATTTGAAGTTCAAAATTTTTTTTAAATTTGAAGTTTGGAATTTTAGTTTAGTTTATGTGTGATTTCATTTAAGTTGAAAACGTTGATTTTGAATCTAAATTTGAGGTTTTCAAAAAATTCCATTCTGCGAAAGTTCGTGAGAAAAGTTTCAATTTGGTAAGATGAATTGATCGAATTTGAATGAGAGATGGAAGCTCGGCTCCAGCCTCCGAATTGAAATGAGAAATGGAAGTTCAGCTCCAGCCTCGAAAATTGTTTTTCTACGATGAGAAGTTTGACTTGAACCATTGCGATAGGAAAGGATCTTAAAGAAATGCGGTGTCGGATGCTATGATCCTCAGCCTCAAAAATTTAACAGGAACCATTCCAAAGAAATGCGGTATCAGATGCTGGGATCTTCAACCTCTGAAATTTGAAAATTTGAATTTGAAACATTGTGATAGGGAAAGAACCTAAAGCAATGCAGTATCGGATGTAAAATCCTCAACCTCTAAAATTTCATATTTAATTTGAACCATTGCAATTGGGAAAGAACCTAAAGCAATGCGGTATTGGATGTAAAATCTTCAACCTCTATAATTTGATTTTGATTTGAACGATTGCTATAGGGAAAGAACCTAAAGCAATGAAATATCGGATGTAAAATCCACAACCTCTAAAATTTGATTTCTGATTTGAACCATTGAGATAGGTAAAGATCCTAAAGCGATGCGGTATCGGATGTAAAATCCTCAACCTCTAAAATTTGATTTTTGATTTGAACCATTGCGATAGGGAAAGAACCAAAAGCAATGTTGTATCAGATGTAAAATCCTTAACCTCTAAACATTGATTTTTGATTTGAACCATTGCGATAGGGAAAGAACCTAAAGCAAAGCGGTTTCGGATGTAAAATCCTCAACCTCTAAACTTTGATTTTAGATTTGAACCATCGCGATAAGGAAAGAACCTAAACCAATGCGGTATCAGATGTAAAATCCTCAACCTCTAAAATTTGATTTTTTTGATTTGAACCATTGCGATAGGGAAAGATCCTAAAGCAATGCGATATCGGATTCTGGGATCTTTAACCTCTGAAATTTGATTTTGATTTGAACTATTGTGATAGAGAAAGAACCTAAAGCAATGCGGTATCAGATGTAAAATCCTCAACCTCTAAAATTCAATTTTTGATTTGAACCATTGCGATAGGGAAAGAACCTAAAGCAATGCGGTATCGGATGTAAAATCCTCAACCTCTAAAATTTGATTTTTGATTTCAACCATTGCGATAAGGAAAGAACCTAAAGAAATGCGGTATCGGATGTAAAATCCTCAACCTCTAAAATTTGATTTTTGATTTGAACCATTGTGATAGGGAAAGAACCTAAAGCAATGCGGTATCAGATGTAAAATCCTCAACCTTTAAGAATTGATTTTTTATACTAACCATTGCAATAGGGAAAGATCCTAAAGCAATGCGGTATTAGATGTAAAATCCTCAACCTCTAAACTTTGATTTTTTTTTATGAACCATTGCAATAGGGAAAGATCCTAAAGCAATGCAGTATCGGATGTAAAATCCTCAACCTCTAAAATTTGAAAATTTGAATTTCGCGATTGATTTGCAAAGATTGGTAGTGTTGATTTGCAAAGTGTAGAATTTTGGTGTTTGAGAATTTCATGAAAGTTGTAAAAGATTTTTGTGGAAAGAAACGGATTAGGTGGGAATATGAGGACGCCACATATCACATTCAAAAGAGTTGATCAAAAAGTTACTCGTTTGGATTGGATACAATTCCCCGCCATCAGAACCAAATTGAAAACCTCGTCGCTCCGTGTCAATGGAATCGACCGCTCCTATCTCAAACAAAGAAGATAATTGAAGTGATTGGATTTTAGATTTGGAAGTTTTGAAATTGAATTCTATTGGAATTTGATTTGAGATTTAAATTGAGCTTGGATTTGAAAGTACAGATTGGAGATTCAGATTTAAGGTTTATTTTTAATATTGAGATTCATTTTTTTTGTTTCGATGATTTGAGTTCGTTTTAATTTAGATTTCAATTTGATTTTGGATTTCATTTTGATTTTAAGTTTCATTTTGATTTGAAGTTTGTTTCGTTATCTTATTCAAATTTTTTTTATTTACTTGTTATCATTCGCTGGGGAATTTATTGTTGGTTTTTTTTGTGAAGTATTATTTTATTCATTTATGTTACATGATTTTTAATTTTTTTTATTTATTTATTTTTTGTTAGCTTTTGGACCCGGTCATAAGCAAGTGCGGCATCTGTGCTTCGTAGAACAAGGTTGTCTTTGAAACATCACGATGCACAGTTCTCCTTAAGGTATCATCCGCTGACTGAAAACATTTGTAGAAAATGACCTAGTCTTTGAGGTACTATTGGAATTATATCCTTTCAAGTACTTACAAAGATGTGTTATTTCTACGTACACCACGAATTGAAGGGACAGGAACTTCGTAGCTTCTTCTATAACAGTCGTCACTCTTTACCGTTGATTTAGGAGGATTGTTTAGACTGTCTTTGCGAAGTTGCCCTGACGCCCTTCAAATTGATGTTGGAGTTATATCTGCTAGGTACAGTTGATGCTCATTGATCTGACAATGGATAAGTATTTTTCGGGCACTGAAGACATGACTTTAGGTTCGAATTTCTATTAATTGTTAATAACTGGGACCTTTTACTTCAATTCTTTCTTTCTGGGCCTAAGTAGATTCAAAATTTATGCTCATGTCATAGAAATATTTTTCATTGGCCAAAGATATTTTTGAGTCAATTAATGACCGACCAAAAGACATAAAATCACTTGACTCTTTTCAAAGCATAATATCATAGGAAACTTCTTAAGGTAGTTATATGCTTGCCTCAAGCTTCTTCTCAGGGAGCCTTTTTATTTCCTTCTCTTTTTTTTTCTTTTTTATTGAGGATTACTATATCCAGTGGAGCACATGTTAAAGATTTTGAATGTCTAGATTGTACACCAATTTTTGATTTTGTGCTCACCTCAAACTTCTCCTCAGGGATACTTCTCTTTTTTTTCTTTTTTTTGCGCTCCTTTTGTTTTCTGGGAATTACTGTATCTGGTAAGACATATTTCTATTAAAGATTTTGAATGTCGAAACTCCCCTAATTAATAAATCTAAAATGTTTCTTAACATGAATCCTAGGATATTATAACTCATCGAAAAGTTTGGACCCAATCACATGGCAGAAAATTAAAAGACCCTTGATATCCTGGATAAATTACTCATGTTTCAACCACACTAATTTATTCCAAAATTTACTTAGGACTCAGTCCAAATTTCTTAAAGTGAAGGATCCAGTCATTAGGGCATAAATTTCATTCTTTCCTGAAGTTACTGTCTTATCAAAATACTCAACTTTGAGCTTTCCGAATAACGAAAAATTCTAAACAAAAAAAAACTTTTTTCGTTAATTTTCATTCATAGCAATGGGAGGGATGTGATAGATATACATTAGTCCTGCAAATTTCCCTTTACATTGGTAGATATAGTACAATGGTAGTAAAGAAGTGTCTACTTTGTTGCCAATTACGTAGGAGTCAGCTAGAACAAATAGATCGACCGAAATCATATTGATAGAACCTTTTTCAGGTTCTTTTCAAATATTCTTCCGGGATTGTTACGTTCCCACTCTTGAAATTTTCTTCGAGCCAGTCTTTGAAATTGCAACACTCCTCTATGGTGTGTCTAACAAACCTGTGGTACGGACAGTATCTTGGATGTACTTTCTTGTTGATTTCATCCGGTCTTTTTTTCTCAAGTAACCGGAATTTAGGGTTCTTGATTAGATTGTGGAACATCTTTCTTGTTGCTTCGTATTTAAAAGAGTACACCTTGTTTGTTCGAGCAACCATTGTTGGAACTTGTCTTTCATTTATCTGGTAGAGTCTTTGCTGAAAGGATTGCTGAGCATTCTGCCTGGAACGTTGGAAGGTCTGCTGGTGTTGTTCGGCCTGTACTTGCAATTGTCACTTTCCCCTGTTAACCACAACAACTGTCTCAGATTCCTTCTCGAATATCTTCGTTAGCTCTAGTTCGTTGGCTTTTCCAATAAAACCAAGTTAGTTAGCTTCTTCTTGAAGTCATCTGACATTATTAAATAACTTCTCGAATGTTTTGATGGAGAATCCCTTAAGCAAGAGACCAACTGGACCGTGAATGCTCTTTAGAAGAATTTCAACTGTGTGCTGCTCTTGTAACTGTGGCTTGCATCACATGCTGAGTTTTGTCCAACGCGGGAGGTATTCCACCAAGGTTTCATCTGGTTTCTATTTCTCTACCACAAGATCACCAATGGTGATGTGGTGCTGAGCTCCACCAAACCGTTTGACAAAAATATTTTCCATTTCTGTAAATGTTCTTAGCGAACCATTTGGTAACTCTGCATACCAATCAAAGGCAGCTCCAGTGAGGTAGTTCACAAATTGGCGGAACAAAAGTGCTTCGCTACCCCCCGCGTTGCAGCAGCTTGCTCGGAAGTGTGCAAGATGCTGTCGGGAATTTCCAGTTCCATCAAAAGTTTTGAACAACGGTGATACGAAACTTCTGGGGTACTGAATGATATCAAACTCTTCTGGGTAAGGACTACCCTTTAAAACTGATTCCTCCATTTTTGATTAGACTAGGGCTTCTCTCACCTATTGTTCCACCATCTATTTAATGTCACTCTCCAACATCGGACCCTGAACTTGATCCTTCTTTGATTGTTTTTCAAAGGTGGACTCCATTCTTTCATCCGTAACATGAATAATTTCTAGTTGGTTTGCTTCCAAAGTTGCTATTGGTAACGACTGCGATTGCCCTTGAATTATAGCCATGACGACCATTATTTCCTCCAGTTGTTTCTTCATTTGACCTATCTGCTCATCCCTCTTTTGAATGGCCATTTGAAACTCATTCGGGGTGTTCTCCTTAGTGGTTAAAGGAGTGTCGTACGAGGATGGTGTGTCCTTCGTCTCGATGATGTTGATTTCTGCAAAACCACCTTCCATGTAATCTAGTAGGCTGTAATTTCCATTTTGGACATCTTCTTTCTGGTCTTCAAATAGTTGTGCAATGTCAACTCGGAGCTTCTCTACGGTAGACTCAATCAAACTTTCTTTGAGAACTTTTAGGTCAACCGGGGACTTTTGAGGGACATCACTTGCCCCCTCGAGCACTGGCGTCATTGTATAGAAGCCAAGCTAAACATCTGAAATCATATTCACAGAACCTTTTTTATGTTCTCTTAAATATTCCTTCAGGATTGCTATGTTCCCACATTCAAAATTTTTTTTGAGCCAATCCTTGAAGACAAAACAATTTTCTAAGGTGTGGCCAAGTAACCGGTGGTATGGGCAGTATTGAGGGTGATCCTTCTTGCCAATCTCTTCTGGCTTTTTCGGATATGGCAGTTAAAAATCATCCATCGTACTCATGCTGAGGAACTTTTTGGCCACTACTTCATCCTTAAAGGGATATTTCTTACTCAAAAGCTCCTTCAGGCTGCGTGTCGGTCTGTGTGGTTTCTGCCGAGAAGGCCGCTGACTCAGCTGGCGGCATTGTGGCAGGCAGGGCTGTCGTGGCTGGTCGACTTCTAAACTTTTTTGGTTGTGCTTCCTTTCTTGTGCTTTCATTAGTTGCGCGGTGTCGGCATATTTTTAGGTTGAGTGTGTTGCATTTTAAAAAGAGGGGTCACCTAACAGAAATTGTTGGCAAATTTTTTAATTTAATTTAAATAAATAATTTAAAAAGTAGTATTTTATTTTAAAAATAATTTTAAATTTGAAAATTTTAAGATATGAAATCAAACTGATCTCACATCCTGAATAGTTTATATAAACGAGCACCGCACCATAAATTGTATATCTATCCCGGAGAATAGACACCTTTGCTTGATGATGGGGCTCGGTTAAATAAACTAGGAGATTTGTGACATCCGTTTGTTCTACGAACCAATTTTATAAGCCGACAAGTTCCCCTGCTTAATATAAATGAATTAAACAGGGTTTATATTACCTGGGTTCTTAAAGTTCCCTATAAGGGCAAGCCCCTATAGTTAATTACATCTTAAATGACGGGAATCATCTAAGAAAACTCTCGATAATGATCAGTGGTTTTGCTCTCAAGAATTTCAAAGTTTAAGGTTTTCAAAGGATTAAATTTTGGAAATTTCAATAGGGAATGGATCAAATTTGGAACAGTTATTTTCAGAAGTCCAATGGAAGAGAAGTAGGAGAAGCTGAGGATCTAAGAAGAATCTTGGCAACTTCCCAAACTATCCTATTGCTTGGCTTGAATTTGAGAAGATTATTTAATGTTGCAATCCTGTCAATTTTAATTAATTAGGACTTATATTAGTATGACATAATCAGAAAAATAGTCTCATAGATGTGAGGGTTTATGTCGTATCAAACTACTACCTCGGAGTCCTAAGACCAGTTATGGATTAATTTGCATAACATGATTATACAAATGCCTAACGAAAAGTTGAGGAATTATGTTGCACTAAGCAAACTACCTCGAAGTTCTATGGCTTTGTTGTTTAAAACTAGGAAAGGTTAGCTGATGTAGAGTTGTTTTACTGACGAAGATGGTCGTGCTGCCCGCTGTGCTCCAAGCTCCTTGTTGTTGCAGAGGTTTAGTTATAGAAGGTGAAAATCAAGAGATGAGAGAAGTGTCTTGGTTTAGAGAAAATCTTAAAATCTAAGTGTTTTTTTTTTAATATTGTAATTAAAACAAATCTTAAATTTGATTATAACAGAACCGATTAAGATCCCACGGTTCCGTCATCCCGGCACCGTTTTTTTCATTGAATTCACTTAGTCCAGATGAATTTGCTAAACTCAACTGAATGAGTTCCACACTTTCATTTAGACCGTGGAAAATCTCGTTAGCAACACGTGGGTTACATCATCCGAGGTATTCCCGATCATTCAACGAGACGTTTTAATTTAGTCGCAATTGTAGTTTTGTGTTCTGTTTGTGATTAAATTTTGAGTTGTTTTATATTTTAAAATGTTGTCACGGTGATTTTTATCTTGTAATGACTTTTAATTTAGTTTTGGTTTCGGCTTCGTGGACTATCCTAAAGGTTTTGGTTTTCATGCAACAGTTGTTTATCATGCAAGAAAAGTAAAGTGCATTTCGCAATAAAGTAAATTGCAATAAAATAAAAGTGTACCTGGAGGGTGTTCCCGTCATCCCAAGCTGCACTTAAAACACATGTTAAGGCATTTAAATATTTCAACAAGTACCTAGGTAAAGCTAAGGGAAAGGTTTTGATTATCTGTAAAAGTCCTAATCCTATAGCTAGTGATTTCCTATGACGTCTAGGTTCTTGTATTTTGGTTTAAGGGCGATTTTCTTCATCAAAGAACAATTAAGTCCGATTGTTCTTATAAATATCCTATCATATTGAGGAAGTGCTTAAGACGAGTCTTAAACATCTTTTCAATATTGCTGGGATTGTTCTAAGTCCAAATGGATTTAATTAATCAAGTGAAGTAATCACCCGAGGTTTAGTTAAGTTTTGTTCTTTTGCTCAGTGAACTAGGATGTTTGAATATCCTATGAATGAAGTGACACTTCACCTAATACACCATTTAGGAGTTATGATAACAAAAGCTTTTAAGGGAAATTTGATGTTTTAGTGATTTGTGTTTTAATTTAATTTTAATTAATGGATTTAAGTTTGGAATAATGTTCAAGTTGTTTTAAACTTATTTTGAATTCTTTGTCTTAAGTGATTTTTTGTTTAATTCAATTTAATTTAATTTAATTTAATTTAATTTAATTTAATTTAATTTGATTTAATTTTAATTTTAATTTTAATTTTAATTTAGTTTTGATTTTTATTTTAATTTAATTATTGTTTTTTTTAATTTAATTTAATTTAATTTAAATTAATTTGATTTAATTTAATTTAATTTAATATGATTTAAATTTTAATTTAATTTTATTTTAATTTTAATTTAATATTTTATTTTTTATGTTTTAAAGATGATTTAATTTAATTATTAAAGTATTAATTTAATTGAAATTTTGATTTAATTTAGTTTAGATATTTTAATTTTAATTTAACTTAATGATTAAGTCTTTTAGTATTTTAAATCTTGAGTTTGGATTATCATTTTAATTGGGAATTAAATATTATTGAAGTGATTAATTTAGGGTCTCTTAAATTAAAGAATAAATGTCTTCTAAATAATATCCCTATTTTAATAATTTCAATTTTTACTAATCTTCCAAATTTAATTAATTAATTGATTAAGGTTTACTCTTAATATTGATTGATGGGTTTCTACCCTTTAATTATTAAATTTCAATCATCCAAATCAGATTAGGATCAAATATTTTACTCTTTCATTTTATTAAGCCTAAAATTTTAATTAAAGGATGAAAATTTTAATTACCATTTTGCCCTTCAAGCTTAATAATTTCATAACTCACTAAATTGAACTCAAATGAATTTGAAAATATTATGTGACTTCACTCACATGTCAATTAAGACTCTAGAGGAGAAAATGTGATTTTTCTGTTTTTAATTTATTTATATAATTATTTTTTGTGGAAAATAAGGATTTTCAAGGAAAATTGAATAAGATGATCAAGCAAAATTTTCTATCCTTAAGAAATTTATGGGAGACTTCTAATGACCAGAGGACCATTTGAACAAATTTTGGTGATTTTTTGAATTTTATTTTATTTATTATAATTATTTTGAATTTTTGAGTATTAATTTATTTAAAAATAGAATAAAGGTTGAAAAATGAATTTTATATTTTTCAAAACTCTCTCTTATATCATGGAAACTAGAGAACCAATTTTCATAATTTTCTGATTTTTCTTTGTTTTATTAGAATTATTTTAGTGAAAAGGTTGAAAAATACATTTTTAATATTAAAAATTACAATAAACCTTTAAAATTCAATATCTTATCCTAGGAACTTAAGAAAAATATTTGGTTTTTTCCTAATTGTTTAGAATTCAAAATATGACATTTTGGTGATTTTTAATATTTTTGTGATTTTTATTATTTTTTAATTATTAAAATATTAAAATAATGATAAAAATCAACTTTTTTAGAAAATTATAATTTTAATTTTCCTAAGTTCCTCTGATATCAGAGAAGCTCCAAAACCATTTTTGTGAATTTTTAAAAAGTATTTTATGAGTTATGAATTTTTAGAGTTTGATTTCATTCATGGGGCTTAATTAACCCATTTGGTGGGGCTAACCAACTCCAATTGATCTCAAATTTTTATGTGGTGTTCTCCTATCCCTAGAGGACAGTGGAGAATTGTTTTTAAGTTAATTTGATGAATGCTTAACCCTAATTAATTAAAGTTCAATTTTGGGTGTTTAGGCCAATTAGGGTTGTTCAAAGTGAATTAGCTCAAAAATTATTTTTCCTAGGTCCCTCTGAATTTTCCTGGAATTTATTTCTCAGCATGCTAATTATTGGAATTAAAATACTCAAAACAGTAACATGAACTTGAAAAATCAATAACTTCTCATAGGGATGGCCTCTGACCTTGGAAAATTCAGGGAATGTTCCCGAGTTCAGAGGCTTCAAAAGCCCTATGGTCTCATGCCATGGTGAATTTCCTATATGCATGGAGAATTAAAACAATGCAGAGAGTAAATAAATCATTAAAAATTAAATACTTAATGAAATTACTTGATTTCTTTTCCACATTATTCTCCTCTGTTCACTGAGCAAGAGGGTATTTTTATTTTATTTTTAGGAGTTTTCTACACAAAGTTATGGATTTTTGAAGTTTTGGGTATTTAATAAATAAGAAAAATACCTATTTTCCATCCTCGGCAGCTCCGAAGCTCCATGCGTCGTCTCCTGATTCGGCGCCGCCATCCGACACAGTGCTCTAGGGGCCTGCGTTCATGTCCCATTGCTCCGTTCGGCGTGATCCTGGCCGTCCACTCGATACACGCACGATCCAACGGTTCTCAGTCATAGTCTACAACTGGTGTGAACCCGTGACCGTCAACCTTCTAACCCTAATTTCTCACTCGATTCTCAACAGATTTTCGAGTTCTTATGCTCTATGGATTCGTCTTGAAGAGATGAACACATCCATATGGTAAACATGTATTGAAATTGACCCAAACTAAATTGAGAATCTCTGGAAGCTCGGGAGGAAGAGTGAGTCCACACCTTTGCTCAGAGAAGTGAAGCTTCGATCTGAGAGTTGTGTCACGTTCGATTGGGTCCAAGCAAGCTCCAGATGAAGTGCCTTGGCCTAGTGAATTGTCTAGGTATGATTTCAACCACAGCCGATCACAAAGCTTGGAGGCTGGAAGCAATGGCTGGCCTAGTGAGGGGGCTTTTGCTGGGAAACTTCTCCTCTTGGTCTGGTGAAGGTGTAGGACCAATCAATTTGGAGATTGGCTCACTGTGGTGAAGTATCCTGGTTTTGGGCTTGGATTTCAACTCTTAAATTGAGCTCACAGAGAGGAAATTGCAGGGGGATTTCAGTGGGGATCAAGTTCTCTATGTGTGGAGAGTGGTCTGGGATGATTTTGGCAGGGTTTCAGTAAGGTTTGGTTCAGCACCTCTCATGGCCGAGAGGAGGTGGTCTTTAAATAGGAGAGGCTGGAGGGCCTCCCAGGGGGGTTTAAGGGTTGGGATCAGCTGCTCTGGTGAAGGGAAGAACAGCCATGGTGGCCATTGGGCATGGGGCAGCTCAGTAGTGGGAATTTCAAACTTTGGCTCTCCCCACGGTTTTGGGCATGGTTTTTTCCGGCAATCCAGGCGGCTGGCCGGCAGGCATGGGTCACCCTTAAGTTCAGGTGGGTCAGGGCTGGAGGTTTGTGCAGGCTATTGAGCTTTGTCATGTGTAAAGGGCTTGGATTAAAATGGCATGGGGGAGAGGCTATTTTGGCTTGATTTGGTCCAAGCCATGATTTTGGGTTAGGTTCACCTCCCCATGGATGATTTGGGCTGAGAGAGGATCATTTACATCAGCTAGAAAGGGGTGGTGAAGTCCCCATATAAAGTGATGTGGCTAATCATGGTTTAGTGTGTAACATGGAAGGGGTTAAAAAGCTTAATGATTGTTTAAGAAAGGGGGCCCTCCTCTTGCTACTTTGGGCATGGTCACATGTCAAACATCCCATGGCTTCATATTGGTTGTACATGGCTTGTCTTTGGCTCACCTATGGCTTGGCAAGAGCTTAGTCAATTTCATAAAAAAGGATTTTGTGAATTTTAGCATTTCTATGGAAATTGTTATGATACTTGATTTGGAATTGTTTAATTGACAAATTGGGACTTTAGGAATGATTTTAAATTGAATGTGTGATGATGGAAAGTGTCATGTGGGCTTTAGATTGATTTGGGCTTTTAAATTTGGTGGAAATGGGCTTTTAGGAAGTTTTAAGGGAGTGGGCCTTTATGTTTAGCAATGGGCTTTAGATAAACAATTTGGTAAAGGGCCATGCCAAATAAATGTTGGGTTTAGTTTAAGGATGTGTCATGAGTGATTTGAAATAAATTTGAGGTGGTTTGAGCTAAGTTTAGGTCTTGGGTCCAAATTGAGCCTTAAGGTCAAAAGTAAGATTGGATTCAAATGTTAATCAAATTGGACTTAGATTTGGTCTAGATTGATATTGTGGATGTTAAATTGAAGTTTAGAATTGAATTGGACCAAAATTGGGGTCAATTGGGTAGATTTGGTTTGACATTGGGTTCACTTGGGTTAAGAATGGGCTAAATTGGGGGTTTTGGTAAAAGTGGGGTAAATTGACAAAATTAGCCCATGGTGTGGTTGGACAAAATCAAATTGGGAATATTTGGGATTTTCTGGAATTTTCTGGGAATTTTCTGAATTTTTGAATTTTTTGGCTAAGAGGGGCATTTTGGGTATTTGGAGGGTATTGGGGGTATTTTTGGAATTTTTGGTATTTTTGGCTATGGATGATCAATTTGAGTGGAGGGAAATGTTTAGGAATGGTTTTGGGGAATTTTGGGTAATTTAGGTGATTTTGCAAATTTTGGGTAGTTTCAAGTGCATTTGGTAGGTTTGGTGGGGCCGGGGCCCCGGGATCAAAAATTGAAATTTTGAAAATAAAGAAGATTGATCAAATATGAGTGAAATGGAAGCACTTTGGTTGAGCCATGAAGCCATGTTAAGCCTATATGAGCCATGAGAGGACTCATTTGAGGCATTCACTATGTTGTTCCTAACCCTCTTAGCCAAGGGCTTAGGGGTTAAGGTCCATCCATATGAATTACCTACACGAGTCATGGAGTCAAGTTGGGTATGGGTGTGGTTTTAGGATTTGCATTGTGTGTGTGAGAGTGTAGAGTGTGAGTGTAGTGAGTGTGTAAGTCAACCCTCACCAGACCAACCCACCCAGGGTGGTCCTAAGCCCGCAGAGTCCTATGAGGAACTCATCCTTTAAACCTTCACATTTGATTTCAACCCTCTAAGTGATTAGGGGTCTACAATCAAGCTTGTGGGGTTTGCAGGGAGGCAAGAAGTGGTTCAAATTTCTAAGGGATGGGTCCCAATTCTAGTCCTCTAAGATAGTCAAAGGAAAAGCCTAAGGCTAGATCCTAAACACTAAAGAGGGAAGGGAAGACCTCATGAAAAATGAGGTCAACAAATGGACCCCCAATAGGTGTGGTGTGCTAACCAAGCACACCGCGCGTATTGGTGTTGACCGAAGAGATCAACAAAACCAACACAGATGTCCAAGTGACAAACTTAGGACGGAGTAGAAGAATTTCCGCTGGGGAGTATTAGGTAAATCTCCAAGACTGAAGATTCCAAAACTCTCGCTGGGGAGAAGGGAGGTGAATTTCATATCACAAGATTTCAAGAGATTGGATCTTAGATTCGTTTCATTTTTTATTTCAAGTTTTAATTTTGAGTTTGAATTTCGATTCAAGTTTCGATTTTGATTTTATGCGGAGAAAAGAGTAGGGCTAAGGTCCACCCAAATGCATTTGTATGCCGAGAAGGAAGTAGGATCGAACCTATTCCAAATGCCGAGGAAGAATAGGACAAAGCCTATCCGAAATGCAGAGTGTTTTAATTTCAATTTCTTGCTGAGAGGGTCAAATTTTGAGATTGCTGAGAAAGGAGTAGGACTGTGCCTATCCCGAGTTCTGAGAATTGCTAAGAAAGGAGTAGGACTGTGCCTATCTCGAGTACTGAGAATTACTGAGAAGGGAGTAGGGCGGAATCCTATCCCGACTGCCCATCCCTAATGCTGAGATTTGCTGAGATGGGAGTAGGGCGGAAGCCTATCTCAAATGCTGAGATTGTTGAGATGGGAGTACGGCGAAAGCCTATCCCGATTGTTGAGATTGCTGAGATGGGAGTACGGCGGAAGCCTATCCCGATTGCTGAGATTGCTGAGATGGGAGTACGGCGGAAGCCTATCCCGATTGCTGAGATGGGAGTACGGCGGAAGCCTATCTCGAATGCTGAGATTGCTGAGATGGGAGTACGGCGGAAGCTTATCCCGATTGCTGAGATGGGAGTACGGCGAAAGCCTATCCCGATTGCTGAGATTGCTGAGATGGGAGTACGACGAAAGCCTATCCCAATTGCTGAGGTTGGAGTACGACAGAAGCCTATCCCGAATGCTGAGATTGCTGAGATGGGAATACGGCGAAAGCCTATCCCGATTGCTGAGATTCAGTTTATGCAGTGGTTGTGAAAGATTTTGTTGGTATTTGGGAATGCAGAGTTTTATGAATGCAGAGACTGAACATATTGCTGATATTTATGAATGCAGAGACTGTGAAAACATATTGTAAAGTGCAGGGAATGTTTGTAGGAGTTCATGTGGATTTGAAGTTCTTTTTAATGTTTGGATTTTTATGAAAGAGAGTTTCTTATTTATTCTCCTTTTCTTTTCTGTTCTTTGTTCGAAGTTCATTTAACTTTAATGGCGTTTCCCAATCAATTTGCACAAAAAGAGGTGAAGGCAAAATGTGACATGGTCACTTTCATTCCAATCTTGTTGAAGATACATCATACAACTCGATCTAAAATATTTCTCATACAATCCATGACTCAAAATGGACTATGTATGATTCTTGTTGATCCATCCAAAAACGTATATGTTAAATCCATGTCTGAATAATAAGATACATGGTCAATAACATCACCTTCCAAGCCATCCTTAGCAAGAATGCTGCATGGATGTGCATTAGAGGTGTGCTATTTCCCGTGTAACTCATAGCTCGTACGGCCGGAGACTCTCCAATTCTGGATCTGGCTGGAAATGGTATGGTGCTTTTCTGTCTTCTATCCTTCTAAAAGTGACAGAGATCTGCTTCACTGGTATTCCCGGTATGCAATGCTTTGTGACGTCTGCTCCATTTCCTTGTAATATCATGACGGAACCTACAGGCAGTGGTATCTCGACCGGCCCTCGGAACTTACCCGGGCCTGCTATCCGGAGGTCAGATCCGAACATGATATTGCATTGGTTGATGAACGAAACTATGCAAAAAGGTCTGGCGAAGTCGTGGTGGTCTATGTGTGGAGGTATGCAGTCGCCCTTCTGATAAATGTTGATGATGCAACTGTTAGGTATGCAGTCTGCTGGCAGTACCCTCCACGTTATCATTCTTTTCACCATTCTTTTAATTATGCTCGGCATTGGATCCACCTCACCGTGACGGAGTATCCCTGGTGGATTTCCTCTTTACGTCCTCTCGCGAGTTATAGCAACATCTGCATTGTATTGTGACTCTTTCTTTCCCTGGCATCCATTTCCGGGGTTCCGAATAAGTCTTTTCTCTCAGACGGCCTGCTCGACCCATCTTCTGAAGTTCTAAAATGCAATCCACAATCTATTGTTGCTCGTACTCTGAGAATACACCTGTGTGTAACTCGAGGCCTTCCAAGATGTTGATTCTTCTGCCTCTAATCCTTTCAAAATATTCTAAAGTCTTCTTCTCAACATTTTACATTCTTTCCAGTTCATATTCTGGGATGATCTGCAAGTGACGAGGCCTAGTAACGTATTGTGGGATGTATGGCTCAATCTCGTCACGTTCTCCTACATACCTTGGCTCCTCAGGGATTGTCTCTGTCGGGACATCCTTCGGGGTTGCTCTCGCGACAAGGTTTCTTACCACTGATGGTTCTGTCTGGCGTCGTGGTAATCTCTCTGCCTCTGGTCTTCTTAGAGTTTCGTTTATCCTTTCTGTTGTTCTTGGAACTTGTTCTCTCTTTTTGGGTTCCTGATGAACTAGCTTTTTTGAGATGTGTGTGTTGGTGATGGTAGTTGTTTCCTCGTGTTGATCTGCTGCTAGTTTAGTCAACATCTTGCAGATACGGTGATTTTTATTCCTTCTTTGAGTGGCAGTGAGTGTAGCTCTCCTCACTTCTTGAATTTCTGCGGGCATGGTGCTGACGAGCCTGCCCTCTGCCATGGAAACTACTGACTTGATTTTTTGCTTTCCTCGGTGTTTATCTTTCTTTTCTTGTTGCTAGATTGGTGGCTTGGGCCACCCATCTTCATCACTGTCTGGCTATGAAGCTCTTCTCGGTCCACAGGGACCCAATCATTTTCTTCATACTGTAGGTTGGCTGGTGTGAAGTTAGAATCAATTTCTATCACCGCTCCATCCTTCACCCTCTTTTCATCGAGTGCGAGACTCATGCCATTTTTAAAGTTTAGGACCAACTGCCGCTTCGACATTTCCCCGCAAAAAAGACAAGGAAAGGATCGGGGGTCGTACTTAAGAACAAGAACATTAAGAAAGTATTTATCACTAAAGATTCTTATTCACTTATTCCAATTTTAATTTTTAAGGAAAGTAGGAAAAGATGAAGAAAGATCAGGAACAAGATTTAATTTGAAAGGAAGGGAAAAACTTTATTATTATGATTTTCACATATTTTATTTTTAGCACATATATTTTCTATCCATTTTTTATGTTTTTGGGTTCGGACTCTGTCACAAAGTGATTACTTTACCCGTGTTTCTGGGGATAAGTCTCTATTTTAGAAGCCACCCTTCAAAACATCAGGTTACGTAATACTTCTTCAAATATCGTCCGTTGATTGGAAGCATTTGTCGTTCTCCTTGGCAATTCACAAGTTGGTAGGAGCCTCCTGAGTAGACTGCCTCAACTACAAACGACCCTTCCCAAGTTGGTTCAAATTTTCCTCCTATCTTGCGATGTGCAAGAATAGGTCATCTGAGAACAAGAACTAAGTCACCAACTTTGAAAGTTCTTGGGCGGACTAGTTTATCATGGGCCTGGATCATCTTAGCTTGGTATAGTTCTAAATTTTGTTGTGCTGCAAGTCTTTTTCCTTCCAAGTTTTCCAGTTCTTCAAGTCGTAATCTGGTATTTTCTTCTGTAGTAATTTTATTTGCAATTGCAATCCTGAGTGATGGAAGTTGAACCTCTAAAGGTAAAACTGCCTCGGACCCGTACACCAAAGTGTAAGGTGTAGACTGAGTAGGAGTCCTGAAAGTCGTCCTGTAGGCCCATAAGGCTTCTAACAACTTCTCGTGCCAATTTCTCTTGTTTTCATCCAAAGTTTTCTTTAAAATCTGAATGAGAGTTTTATTAAAATCCTCGGCCAAGCTGTTTTCTCTTGGGTAGTAGATCGTTGAATATCGCCAATTGATTCCATGTCTTCTGACAAAATTATTGATTATTGTGCTTTTGAATGCAGACCCATTATCTGAAATGATTCTGCACGGTACTCTGAAACAGTATACAACTTGATTCTTGAAAAATTGTAGCACATGATTTAGTCCAAGCCATGATTTTGGGTTAGTTTCACCTCCCCATGGCTGATTTGGGCTGAGTGAGGATCATTTACATCAGCTAGAAAGGGGTGGTGAAGTCCCCATCTAAAGTGATGTGGCTAATCATGGTTTAGTGTGTAACATGGAAGGGGTTAAAAAGCTTAATGTTGGTTTAAGAAAGGGGGCCCTCCTCTTGCTACTTTGGGCGTGGTCACATGTCAAACATCCCATGGCTTCATATGGCTTGTACATGGCTTGTCTTTGGCTCACCTATGGCTTGGCAAGAGCTTAGTCAATTTCATAAAAAAGGATTTTGTGAATTTTAGCATTTTGATGGAAATTGTTATGAGGCTTGATTTGGAATTGTTTAATTGACAAATTAGGACTTTAGGAATGATTTTAAATTGAATGTGTGATGAGGGAAAGTGTCATGTGGGCTTTAGATTGGTTTGGGCTTTTGAATTTGGTGGAAATGGGCTTTTAGGAAGTTTTAAGGGAGCGGGCCTTTATGTTTAGCAGTGGGCTTTAGATAAAACATTTTGTAAAGGGCCATGCCACATAAATGTTGGGTTTAGTTTAAGGATGTGTCATGAGTGATTTGAAATAAATTTGAGGTGGTTTGGGCTAAGTTTGGGTCATGGGTCCAAATTGGGCCTTAAGGTCAAAAGTAAGATTGGATTCAAATGTTAATCAAATTGGACTTGGATTTGGCCTAGATTGATATTGTGGATGTTAAATTCAAGTTTAGAATTGAATTCAACCAAAATTGGGGTCAATTGGGTAGATTTGGTTTGACATTAGGTTCACTTGGGTTAAGAATGGGCTAAATTGGGGGTTTTGGTAAAAGTTGGGTAAATTGACAAAATTGGCCCATGGTGTAGTTGGACAAAATGAAATTAGGAATATTTGGGAGTTTCTGGAATTTTCTGGGAATTTTTTGAATTTTTGGATTTTTAGGCTAAGAGGGGTATTTTGGGTATTTGGAGGGTATTGGGGGGTATTTTTGGAATTTTTGTTATTTTTGGCTATGGATGATCAATTTGAGTGGAGGGAAATGTTTAGGAATGATTTTGGGGAATTTTGGGTAATTTAGGTGATTTTGCAAATTTTGGGTAGTTTCAAGGGCATTTGGTAGGTTTGGTGAGGCCGGGACCCGGGGTCAAAAATTGAAATTTTGAAAAAAAAATAAGATTGATCAAATATGAGTGAAATGGAAGAACTTTGGTTGAGCCATGAAGCCATGTTAAGCCTATATGAGCCATGAGAGGACTCATTTTAGGCATTCACTATGTTGTTCCTAACCCTCTTAGCAAGGGGCTTAGGGGTTAAGGTCCATCCATATGAATTACAGACATGAGTCAAGGAGCCAAGTTGGGTATGGGTGTGGTTTTAGGATTTGGATTGTGTGTGTGAGAGTGTAGAGTGTGAGTGTAGTGAGTGTGTAAGTCAACCCTCACCGGACCGAGCCACCTAGGGTGGTCCTAGGCCGGACAGATCCTATAGGGAACTCATCCTTTAAACCTTCACATTTGATTTCAACCCTCTAGGTGATTAGGGGTCTACAATCAAGCTTGCGGGGTTTGCAGGGAGGCAAGAAGTGCTTCAAATTTCTAAGGGATGGGTCCCAATTCTAGTCCTCTGAGATAGTCAAAGGAAAATCCTAAGGCTAGATCCTAAACACCAAAGAGGGAAGGGAAGACCTCATAAAAAATGAGGTCAACACGCGGTCTTTGAATTGGACCCAATTTCGAGTCCGGAAAAAGGTAGGGTGTAAGCGTCGACTGACTCTTCCATATGTAAAATTTCTTTCCCTTTGTCTAGCAAAACAGTTGGTGTGGTGATGGTGGCTCTAACACTAGGAGCTAAAGCAGTCCTCACAAAAGTCCCAGCGCTTCTAGCGGCATACTTCACAACAATAGAAGAGTCTTTTTCAATCCACTCCTTCTTTGACATAGGGAGCTCTTCAACAATTTTCATGTTGAACTCTACAATAGGCTCAACAGACTTTCTCATTTCGGGTTTCATCATTTCAACAGACAAATTCCCGAACTTAGTTTCAACACAGTCGAATCTTTGTCCAAACTTGATGACTGCCAGGTCAGGCAATTACTCCCTATTGACGGCAAACTCCACTCCAGAGGCAAAAGAAAAGACCAGCTTGGGTGAAGACATTGTCTCCTGTCATTTGAAGAATTTCTAGAAGTCAGTGACGTCCCTTGCTTTGCAGTTTCAATGAAAGTACTCAAGTTAACTTGCTTTGTACTGGGCATCCTTTAAGCATGTGAATTTTTTGGTTTCTTTCTTTTTTTTATATTATTGTATACTTATCGTGTCTTAAGAAGTTTTATTTTGGTTTGAAATTTTGACAAAATTTTATTTTATTTGTAGTTTATTGGAAGGTTGTTGCAGTGAAATTTGTGTTTGACCAGTTAGCAATAAGTCAAACCCAAAGAGGAATGAATAATCGGAACAGGTCCGAGATTTATAGGAGGTTGAATTCACATTGAAATCACATGAATAAATCGCTCCTTTTCTAACACCTATTGGGGGTCTATTTCACCTCTTTGGGGAGGTGGGAGGATTCCAGAACCTCTCTGTTTAGGGGTGTCTAAACAGTGGCTCCAAAATCCAAAAAGGAGTTGACTACACTTGCTCAAGACAGAAAATAGCGAGGGATGCCAACAGAATGAATGGTAGTTTGGTCCACAAGGGGCTGGACTTACTACCGATTTATGAAAGCAAAACCATCTGATCAAAATGGAGAGAGGAACCATTCCCCAGCGGAGTCGCAAGAAATTGTCGGCATATTTATATGTTGAGTGTTGTATTTTGAAAAGGGGTCGCCTACAGAAATTGTAGGTGAATTTTAGATTTTAAATTTAATTTAAATATATATATAATTTAGAAGGTAGCATTTGATTTTGAAAATAATTTTAAGTTTGATATTTTTTTTAAGATATGAAATCAAACCGATCTCACATCCTAAATAGTTTATATAAGCGAGCACCGCATCACAAACCGTGTATCTATCCCGAGGAATAGACACACTGCTTGATGATGGGGCTTGATTAAATAAACTAGTAGATTTGTGACATCTGTTCGATTTGTGAACCAATTTCATAAGCCGACAAGTTCTCCTGTTTAATATAAAGGAATTAAACAGGGTTTATATTACCTGGGTTCTTAAATTTCCCTATAAGGGCAAGCCCCTATAGTTAATTACATCTTAAATGACGGGAATCATTTAAGAAAACTCTCGATTAAGATCAGTGGTTCTACTTTCAAGAATTTCAATTTTTAAGGTTTTCAAAGGATTGGATTTTTGAAATTTCAATACGGATTAGCCCAAATTTGAAACAGTTTATTTCAGGAGTCCAAAGGAAGAGAAGTAGGAGAAGCTGAGGATCCAAGAAGAATCTTGGGAACTTCCCAAATTTGGCTTCAATTTGAGAATTAATTTAATTTTTTAATCCTGCCAATTTTAATTACTTAGGGCTTATATTTATATGACATGATCATATAAATAGCCTCGAAGATGTGAGGGTTTATATCGTACCAAACGACTACCTCGGAGTCCTATGACCGGTTAGGACTTAATTTGCATAACTTGATTATGCAAGTGCTTAACAAAAAGGTTGAGGATTTATGTTGCACTAGACAAATTACCTCGAAATCCGATGGCTTGTTATTTAAGCTAAGAAAGGTTTTGCTGATGTAGATTCCTGTTTTGCTGACGACGATTGCCGTGCTGCCCACAATGCTCCAAGCTCCTTGTTGTTGCAGAGGTTTGCTTTTAGAAGGTGACAATCAGGAGATGAGAGAAATGTTTTGGGTTAGAAAAGTTATAAAGTCCAAATGTTTTTAGTGTTTTATTAGGGGAATCTTAAAGAGTATTATAACAATACCGGTTAAGATCCCACGATTCCATCATTCTGGCACCGTTATTTTTATCAGATTCACTCAGTCCAAATGAATTTGCTAAACTCAACTGAATGAGTTCCACACTTTCATTTAGACCGAGGGAAATCCCGTTAGCAACACGTAGGTTACATCATCCGAGGTATTCCCGATCATCCAACAAGACGTTTTAATTTAGTTGTAGTTATAGTTTTGTGTTCTGTTTGTGATTAAATTTTGAGTTGTTTTCTATTTTGAAATATTGTGGCAGTGGATTTTTATCTTGTTGTGACTTTTGATTTTAGTTTTGGGTTTCAGTTTGTGGCTATCCTAAAGGTTTCAGATTTTATGCAACAATCTTGTTTAACATGCAAGAAAAGTAAAGCACATTACATGTAAGTAACTTGCAATAAAATAAAAGTGTACATGGAGGGTCTTCCCTTCATTCCAAGCTACACTTAAATCACATGTTAAGGCATTTATATGTATTTGCAAGAAAACTCCTAGGTAAAGCTAAGGGAAGGTTTTGGTTGTCTACCAAAGTCCTAATCCTATAGCTAGTCAATTCATATGACGTCTAGGTTCTTTTGTTTTGTTAAGGATGATTTTCTTCATTATAGAACAATTAAGTTCAGTTGTTCTTCTAAAGCATCTCAGCATATTGAGAAAGTGCTTAGGACGAGTCCTAAACATCTTTTCAATACTTCTAAGATTATTTTGAGTCCAAATGAATTTTATTGTACTGGTGAATTAATCATCCAAGAATTTAGTTAAATTTTACTTCTTGCTCAGTGAATTAGGATGTTTGATTATCCTATGAGTAAAATGACATTTCACTTAATGCTCCATTTAAGAGTTATAATAATGAAAGCCTTTAAAGGCAAATCAGTTTGTTAAAGAATTTAACCTTTTTAATTTAAGATTGAATTGATGATTTAAAATGATTTAATTTAGTTTTGAAATTGAGGTTGATCTTCTTTTAAGTGTTTAAATAGTTTGGATTGAAAGAGGTGTTTAAATTATTCAATTTGATTAAACTTTTAATGATTTAAATTTGATTTGACTTAATTGTAGTACTTTAGATCAATTTTAATTTGTTTGATTTTTAAATTATGAATTATTTTGAGATTTGTTTTTAATGTTTCAAATTTGTTTTAAGTTTGTTTTCAAGTGATTTCAAGTTGATTTTAATGTTTTAGATTTGATTTAATTTGACTTTTAAATTACTTAATGTTTTAAACTTTAATTGAATTGAGGGTTATTTTCCTTTTAATTATTTAATTGTTAATTCCAATTATCATCTTACACAAAATTCAAAGTTAAATATTATTAAAATAATTCATTTAGAGATTTTAAATTAAAGAATTGATATCTTCTTAGGTCATATCCCTAACCTTAATAATCCAAAGTTTTAATCTATTCTTCCAAAATTTAAATTTTTTAATTAATTAAAGTTCACTTCAAATATTTTCAAGATAATTAGTGGGTTTCTACCCCTTAATTCCCTAGGTTTCAATCATCTATGAGAAAATTTAAGATCAGATATTTTACCCTCCCTTTGATTAGACCTAAATATTAATTAGGGTTAAAATCCTTTTATTACCTTTATGTACTTTAGGCTTATTTATTTCATAACTCATCAAATTAAGCTCAATTGAACTTAAAATTTTTATGTCACTTCACTCATATGTCAATTAAGACATTAGAGGGGAAAATGTGATTTTTCTGAATTTAATTTAATTTATATAATTATTTTTGTGAAAAAAAAAGGTTTTCAATGAAAATTGAACAACATGACCAAGGTAAGGTTTTTGTCCTTAAAAAACTTATGGGATGTTTCTACTGACCCTAGGACCACTTGAACCGATTTTGGTGATTTTTTAAATTATATTTTATTTATTATAATTATTTTTGAGTTTTGGAGTGTTAATTAATTATAAAATAAAATTAAAGTTGAAAAATGAATTTTATATTTTTCTTAAGTCTCTCTAACCTCAAGGAGTTTAGAGAAATAAATTTTATATTTTTATGATTTTTCTTTAATTAACTAGAATTAATTTAGTGAAAAGGTTGAAAAATCCATTTTTAATATTAAAAATTGTCTTAAGGTTTTAAAATTCAATATCTTTACTTTGAGGCTTAGGAAAAATATTTGGTTTATTTCTAAGTGATTAGGAGGTGAAATATGACATTTTTATGATTTTTAATATTTTTGTGATTTTTATGATTTTTTAATTATTAAAATATTAAAAATATGATTAAAAATGAAAGTTTTTAGAAAATTCCAATTTTAATTTTTTTAGACTCCTCTGATATCAGAGAGCCCAAAAAACCAATTTGGTGAATTTTTTAAATGTATTTTGTGTTTTATGAATTTTTTAATTTAAAAATGGCCATTCAACTTAAATAATTCCTTTAATGGGTTTAATTATTTTCAATTGACTTGAAATTTTTTTGAGTTTCTCTACATCCTAAGTAACTGTGGAGAATTGTTTTCAAGTGATTTTGATGTGTGGTTATTCCTAAATAATTAAAACTTAGTTTTGACATTTTGGCAAAATTAGAGTTTATTTGATTGAAATAAATCATGAGATAATTTATTAATTTATCTCTAGTGAAAAGGAACACACTCTAATTTTTTTAGATTTTTCGAAGCAACATGGTTATTTTTATAATTATTATAGAAAAACTAATGCATAATATTGAAAAATAGACATCTCATTAATGAAATCTTCCTTGACTTGGAAAAATCAGGAAAGATCCACCATTATGCATAAAATAACATATAAAAATTGCAAGTTATGGTGAAGCTCCTACATGCATGAAGAATTGAAAGATTGAAAACACTATTTAATTAATTAAAAATAAAATGTACATCAAATAAATATTAAATTACTTCCACATTATTCTCCTCATTTCAGTGAGCAACAGGGTATTTTTATTTTATTTTTTTGGTGTTTTCTATGAAAAGTTATGATTTTTTGAAGTTTATGTTCAAAAATAAATCAAAAATCCAATTTCCCTCTCAAACTATCGCTATCAAGGGGGCCACGTGTTGCTCCATGATTGGTTGGCGCATTTCTATTTATGGATTAAGTTCCCGTCCGACTGCATCTTGGCCGTCCGTGCGATACACGCGTGATCGGACGGCTACTGCTCCTCTCTCCTAGTCTTTATTCACCTAAAATCGTCCACTGTTAAACCTTGATATCTCACTCTTTTCTCAATGAAATTGAGTGAATTTTTTTTTTAAAATAATCATATAATCGACTAGCACACATCTATATGGTGATGATATACTTAAAGCATGTAAATATTTATAAAAAATTAAAACATGCTCGGTTGGAGGGAAAACAATTTGATACCTTCGTCCAAGAGGTGAGGCCTCAATTGGAAATAGTTTGATTGAGCTTAGAAATGCTTGGAGAAGCTTTGGGAACAATTTGGCATGGTCTCTCCAAGTTAATCTTTTATCTCCTCTCTTTTGGCCATGAGAGGTGGGTTTTAAATAAGGAAGGTTATTGTGGAGCTTGGGTGGCCATGGGGGTTGATTAGTGGGTTCAAAATGTGTGCTTAGGTGGAGGGGAGGTCAGAGTTTGATTTTGGTGCAATCAATTGGGTTATGCCATGTGTAAAGGCATGGGTTTAAGTGGAATGGGTGTAAGGGGCATTTTTGGGTCAATTTGGGTCAAAGAATGGATTTGGCTTGGTGCACTCACCAAGGCTTGATTTGGGCTGACGGGAGATCAATTGGGTCAGCCCCTTTTAGGTGGAGAAGTCCCCATCCAAGGGATTTTTGTTAAGCTTGGTTAGAGTGTGTCATTAGAGTGGTTAAAAACTTTTTTTAAAGAGGTTGGAAGGTGGCCCCTCCATTTGCCATTAATGGTTTGGTGACATGGCAAAGGAACTCATGGCTTCATGTGGCTCAAGCATGGCTTGTCATTTAGATTGGAATAAAGATCTATGGCTCACATTTGGCTTAGTTAGGCTTGGTCAATTTGCATGAGAAAGGTATTTTTGAATTCTTTGGTTATTTTGAGATGATTTGGCATGATACTCCATTTGGAAATATTTGATGATAGATTTGGAACTTAGGGAGTGAATTTGATTAAAGGGATGACAAAATGATAATTGGCATGTGGTTTTTGAGTGGATTTGGGCTAATTGAAATGATTTCGCTCATTGGCTTGATTTTGGGCCTTTAAATTTGGGGTGAACTTGGGCTTGAGTTTGGGTTAGGTTTGTGTCAAAATTTGGGATAAGTGAATGTTGAGTTTGGCTTAGGAATGTGCTATGAAGAGTTTGGAAAAGATTTGGAGTGATTTTTATTTAAATTGGATGAGCAATTTGATGGATTTGGACATAGGGTCAATTTTGGGTGAATTGGGTTTGGTTGGACTTGGGTGGATTTAGGGATCAAATTGGGGGCAAATTAATGTGGAGTTTTGTTTGTAGGGATGATAGGAAGGTTTCAAAAGAAAATTGGGGAAAATTGGATGACATTTGGGTTCAATTTGGGATGGTTGGGTTACTTGGTCAATTTTGGGCCTTAAGGGCCAACTTAGAATTTTTTATTAAATTTGGTTAAATTAACAAAATTGGGGTATGTGGTAGTTTAATAAAATGATGTGGAGAATATTTTGGAATTTTTGGAGTTGTTTTTGATTTTTTTGTAATTTTCGAAATTTTTGGCTATGAGGGGCATTTTGGTAATTTTGGGGGGTTTGGGGGTAAGTGGTCCAAAGATTGAATTAAAGGCTTGAGGTGGTTTAAAAAAAAATTTTGAGTCAAAAAAAAGTGTCCGGGGACTTTTTTGATTTATGTGGAATGTTTTATGAATCCCAGAGCATTTTTTAAGTATCGACTATTTTGACCGCGAGGGGTCCAAAGGTAGCTGGGAATTATGGCACCTTTACAATCAAACTTCTCGATTTGACGAGAGGAACGCTCTTGAATGATTTTTTTAAGAGCCTGGGTGACTGTGAAGTTTTGAGTTTCAGGGCCCTTTTCAGGGGCAATTTGGTAATTTTTGGAGAGTTTAGAGGCCAGGGGTCAAAAATTGAAAATTTGGCAAAAATGAAGATTGATTAGATGTGTGTAAAATGAAACCATTTTTGTTGAGCAATAAAGCCATGTTAAGCTCACAAGAGCCATGAGAAGACTCATTTTAGGCACTCAATATGTTGTTCCTAACCCTCTTAGCCAGGGGATTAGGGGTTGAGGTCCATCCATATGAATTTCCTACATGAGTCAGGAAGCAAAGTTGGGTAAGAGTGGTTTTAAGGTTTGGGATGTGTGTGAGAATGTGGTGTGTGCAGCTAACCATCACCAAGACCAGGCCACCCAGGGTTGTTCTAAGGCTTGGCCATCCTATAGGAACTCATCCATGCACCTCCACACTTGACTTTCAATCTTCCAAAGGGGTTTGGAGGTTTATGGTCCTCTGTAGGGTTCAAGAAGAGTTTAGATGAGTCTGAATTTCTAAATGGTGGGTTCCATTTCTAGTCCTCTAGGATAGTCAAGGAGAAGTCCTATGGCTAGATCTTAAGCACTAAGGAGATAAAAGACCTTACAAAAAATGAGGTCAACAAATGGACCCCCAGTAGGTGTGGTGTGCTGAAGGTGCACACCACGCGTATTGGCGTTGACTGAAGAGGTCAACTGAACCAATACAGACGTAAAAACAAATCTCTCAGAATAAACGGAGCGAGCGAAGAAAGTTTCCACTGGGGAGTATCTGGTGGATTTTCACTATGGAAAATTATCGGACTCTCACTGAGGAGGAAATCTGAAATTCTTCAAAATGAAGCAAAAGAATTTAAAATTCCACATTACAAAGGGGGATACAATCAGATTTGATTTAGAGCTTAAGATTAAAAATTTCAAGATTTGAGTTGAAGATTTGGAGTTTGAAATTTGAAGTTTGAAATTTTGTTTTGAATTTGAAGTTTGGAATTTTAGTTTGAATTTGAAGTTTGGAATTTTAGTTTAGATTATGTGTGATTTCATTAAAGTTGAAAATGTTTATTTTGAATCTGAATTTGAGGTTTTCAAATAATTCCATAATGCCAAAGTTTGCGAGAAAAGTTTCAATTTGGTAAGATGAATTGATCGAATTTGAATGAGAGATGGAAGCTCGACTCCAGCCTCTGAATTGAAATGAGAAAAGGAAGTTCAGCTCCAGCCTCGAAAATTGATGTTCTACGATGAGAACTTTGACTTGAACAATTGTGAAAGGAAAGGATCTTAAAGCAATGCGATGTCGGATGTTGTGATCCTTAACCTCTAAAATTTAATAGGAACCATTGCAAAGCAATGCAGTATCGGATGCTGGGATCTTCAACCTATGAAATTTGAAATTTTGAATTTGAACCATTGCAATAGGGAAAGAACCTAAATCAATGCGGTATCGGATGTAAAATCCTCAACCTCTAAAATTTGATATTTGATTTGAACCATTGCAATAGGGGAAGAACCTAAAGCAATGCGTTATCGGATGTAATCCTCAACCTCTAAAATTTCATTTTGATTTGAACCATTGTGATAGGGAAAGAACCTAAAGCAATGTGGTAATGGATGTAAAATCTGCAACCTCTAAAATTTGATTTTTGCTTTTGAAACATTGCGATAGGGAAAGATCCTAAAGCAATGCGGTATTAAATGTAAAATCCTCAACCTCTAAAATTTGATTTTTGATTTGAAAAATTGCGATAGGGAAAGAACCTAAAGAAATGCGGTATCAGATGTAAAATCCTCAACCTCTAAACTTTGATTTTTGATTTGAACCATTGCGATTGGGAAAGAACCTAAAGCAATGCGGTATCGGATGTAAAATCCTCAACATCTAAACTTTGATTTTTGATTTGAACCATTGTGATATGGAAAGAACCTAAAGTAATGCGGTATCAGATGTAAAATCCTCAACCACTAAAATTTGATTTTTTTGATTTGAACCATTGTGATAGGGAAAGATCCTAATGCAATGCAGTATTGGATGCTGGGATCTTCAGCCTCTAAAATTTTATTTTGATTTAAACCATTGCGATCGGGAAAGAACCTAAAGCAATGCGGTATCGATGTAAAATCCTCAACCTCTAAAATTTGATTTTTAATTTGAACCATTGCGATAGGGAAAGAACCTAAAGCAATGCGGTATCGGATATAAAATCCTCAACCTCTAAAATTTGATTTTTGATTTGAACCATTGCGATAGGGAAAGAACCTAAAGCAATGTGGTATCAGATGTAAAATCCTCAACCTCTAAAATTTGATTTTTGATATGAACCATTGCAATAGGGAAAGATCCTAAAGCAATGCGGTATCAGATGTAAAATCATCAACCTCTAAAATTTGATTTTTTGATATGAACCATTGCAATAGAGAAAGATCCTAAAGCAATGCATTATCGGATGTAAATTCCTCAACCTCTAAAATTTGAAATTTTGAATTTTGCGATTGATTTGCAAAGATTGGTAGTGTTGATTTGCAAAGTGTAGAATTTTGGTGTTTGATAATTTCATGAAAGTTCTAAATGATTTTTGTGGAAAGAAATGGATTAGGAGGGAATATGAGGACGCCACATATCCCATTCAAAAGAGTTGATCAAAAAGTTACTGGTTTGGATTAGATACGATTCCCCACCATCAGAACCAAATCGAAAACTTCGTGGCTCCGTGTAAATGGAATCGATCGCTCTTATCTCAAACAAGGAAGATAATTGAAGGGATTAGATTTTAGATTTGGAAGTTTTGAATTCAAATTTTATTGGGATTTGATTTGAGATTTAAATTGAGCTTAGATTTGAAAGTCCTATCTACATTGGACTTTGAACCATTTCAAACCCTTTAGTTCAATCCATATTGAATGTAAATCTTCCTTAGGTCCTACCAAAATTGAACTTAAATAATCTTTAACCTTTGGTTCAAATCAAAACCAAACCTTTAACTTAAGATCAACCCAAAGTTGAACTTAAGTCAAAATCATTCAACCCACATTGAACCTAAAATAAAACATTTAACTTGTGATCAACCTAAAGTTGTACTTAAGTCAAACATCAACTTTATGTTCAACCTACATTGAACTTAAACTCAACATTCAATCTAAATTGAATCAAACCCTACCAAATCTTTAGGCCCAACTGACATGAGGACCTAAGACTCTAAGTCTAACCTATATTAGAGTTTCTTTAGGTCCAACCAACATTAGGACTTAAGCATTAAGTATAATTTTCACTTAGACTTAGTCAAATTTCTTATAACCTTTAGATTCAAATGACATTAAATCTAAATTCCTAAATCTAATTCATATTAGATTTAACTCAAAAATCTTAGATTCAAATGACACTGAATCTAAATTCCCAAGTCTAATTTATATTAGATTTAACTCAAAACCTTTAGATTTAAAATACATTGAATCTAAATTCCTAAATCTAATTCATATTAGATTTAACTCAAAAATATTAGATTCAAACGACACTAAATCTAAATTCCCATGTCTAATTTACATTAGACTTAATTCAAAACCTTTAGTTTCAAATGACATTGAATCTAAATTTCTAATTCTAATTCATATTAGATTTAACTCAAAAATATTAGATTCAAAAAACACTGATTCTAAATTCAAAAGTCCAGTATACTTAATCCAAAACCTTTAGATTTAAATGACATCGAATCTAAAATCTTAAAGTCTAACTTATGTTAGATTTTATGTAGATCTAATCTACATTAGAAGTAAAACCCTTAGATTCAAAAGACATTGAATTTGAACTCCTAAACCTAATTCATGTTTAGATTTAACTTGAAATCATTAGATTCAAATGACACTAAATTCATGTTTAGATTTAACTCGATATAGATCACTAAGTCCAACTTGAAACCCATCATTCTTAATCTATGAAGATTTCTTGGACGATGCAATCCTGGTTGTTGAAAACATTCTTCCAGTCCTGGTTTAAACACCTTTCAGACAGAGTAGATTAAGGCAACCGATGACCCTGGGATGATGGAGCCATGGGCATCTTGATCTGGTTGTCTAATATTAAAAATTAAAACAATTTGAAGAAATAAAATTGACATTACTCTGACATCATTTTCTTGCAAGTTGAAGACAAGTTCTACTTTAAATATACATTGCATGTTATTAGGGTGTACTAACTCTATTTTGCAGGGTAACATTTTGAAAGCAGGACAACTAAATAAAAAACGACATAAATGACATTTAAAAAAAACTAAAATGACATAATCAAGGCAAACAATGAAACAAAACCTAAACTTTTAGGATAATAACAAACCTAAACTTTTAGGATAAAAACAAAAGCATTTAGGATAGTCACCAAACAAATAGCAAACTACAAGATAAAATGACAATAAAATGACAAAAAAAAATAAAACCGACATAACAAATAACATTGACAAAATCATACCTTTAGGGTAGTACGTAATACTCAGAAATGTATTACCCCTAGGATTGAACATTGACATTTCTTTCCTTGCTCTTGAAATATCTTAGAAAATAAGTGTTAACATTAATCAAGAGTTTATTTAGACAATTCTAATTGTCTAAGATGTAATTAACTTTAGGAGCTTCCTCCTATAGGATATTTACAAACTTAGGATAGGTATCACACCTAAAAAATCTTTGGTTATCAAAATTTTACATGTGATCCTCCTTATATATAAATTTTATAGAATAAGGTATCCTAGAATCCCCTTTTGTAAGGATTATCAATAACACTTCTTACTCTACTGTTTTCTATTTAATCAGACCTTATTTTCTTCAAATTTCTTAACATACAATGATCCTTTACATGATCCAAAGAGATAAGATTTTCTGAAGGCTGGAGCAATATGATAGATAAATAGAGTGGCGACTTTCCCAAACAAGGACTGTTGATCTCACTTCTATGAGGACCTAAATTGACACTCACAGATAATACATGTCTTAAGCCATCTTCACTAGTTCAAGATCCCCAGACAACTCTTTATAGACCTAATGATTATTATGGTCATTAAATACATCCTAGGTGGAGGTCTACCAATATTAACCCCTTTAAAATCCCAAGGGACTTTTTTTTAAAACCCTAAAAATTGGTTGACCTTAATATACCCTTTTTTGGATCAAACCAGCATGACATCCTAAAATGATTAAACCAGCAATAACAAACCCTTAACTCGTCAACCCTTGACCTAAATTGGTCAAACATGTTCAAAATGATCAATTTTGGAGCCAATGACTACCACGTTAACCACCAGGTCAACTCATGACCTAACTGGTCAAACTTTAGTCAAAATGGCCTAATAGTTACTACAATAACCATTTGATCAATACAGACATCTAAACTGGTCAACGTTGATCAAATTAATCAATCTTAGTCAACTCTGGTCAACTCTGATCAACCTTAGTCAACTTTGTTCAAAATACTCAATTTTAGACTAAATTGATAAAATTAGTCAAATGGTCAACACCTAAAATCATTTTTTCTACTAATCCATGGGTTTGTAATATAATTTTACAATTAATTCAAACTGAAATTATAAATACATAACCCTAAAATAAAATGAATGACATTACATATAACATCACACATGACATCACAAATGACAGCACACATGAAATCACACATGACATCACCTATGACATCACACTTGACATCACACATGACATCACACATGACATCACAAATGACATCACACATGACATCACAAATGACATCACAAATGACATCACACATGACATCACATATGACATCACAGATGACATCACACATGACTCTCACATGACATCACATATGGCATATAAAATCCATAAATAATTTTTAAATTAATTTAAACACATGTAGGGTCACGAATAGTTCACCCATGACCCATAAAACCTATTATGGCCTATGACACATCATCTTAAGGAAAACCCCATCACGAAGCCATCATGAAGAGGTAAAGGGGGTGTCACTCCTTCATAAAATACTTAAGGAATGACATGTTTGAGTCATCACTCACCACCACCTTAAACCAATGGGATAAAGATCCATCTAAACACTTATACCATACATAATTAGGGTCATCATGACCAAATTATTTTAACTGGGATGGGAATGCATATGTGTCATTCCTTCGTGAAACATGGAAGGAAAATATGGTGACTCATCAAACACCTCCATATTAATCTAATGAGTGAATAAAACTTATCTAAACCCTTATCCAATACATGATTAAGGTCATCATAATCAAAGCATAAAAAAGGAATGAAGAGAGATATTTGTCACCCCTTTGACAAAAGACAAAAAATCATTATGCCACCATCATGAAAGGAATAATGCGGTGTCATTCCCTCAGGAGTTTGAAAAAGGATGAATAGAAGTCACCTTTCACCCCTTTCTTCACCCAATTGGAAGAAAAGCTAATCCACATAATTCTCTTTTTCATAATTAGCCTCATCATGACATCTCAGGGAAATGATAGGAGATGGAGCTTATGTTTCATTCCTTCATAAAACATGGAAGGAAGACATAGTGAGATCATCACTCACCATCAGCTATCCATGAGTCAAGTCATCATGACTAAGTTATGGAAAGGGGGAAAGAGAGTGCTTATGTGTCATCTCAACTCTAACTCATTAAATGATTCATGAGCTCATATGGGGGAGGCTAAATCATATCATCTTGAGAAGCCTTATCCACCTCTTGAATTATCCAATATAAGAGAGCCAAAACTAGGATCTAATCTTCACCCCAACAGAAGCTCATAATGGAAAGCTTGGGAAGACTCACCAATGGATATCTCAAGCCATGGAACTTATCCTCATGCCATCATGAGGTTGTTACCTTCTTCCGTAAGTAAACTCTAGCTCATTCATTAAATCTTTAAGCATATAAATATGGCTAACCCGAGAAGACCCAAAGAGAGGAGACCCATTCACAGTCCCTGATTCCAAAAACTTTGAACACCAAAGTTGTTCTTCAGACCCTAAGCAATTGATTCCCCATAGAATTAAAGCTTGAAACCCATCATCCTCTTCCAATTTCACCACCCCAAAAGGACACATTTTGGCTTTCACATAAACCCATTTGAAATCCCAAATTAACCATTCCTACACCTTCACTGTGGTGTATGAAGAAGTTCCCAATTGAAATTGGGTCTTCTCATGAGCTCTAACCCAATTCAACACCAAGCTGTGAGCCCATTTTAGTGAATTCATACTTTGACTCAATTTCACTTCAAATTGAGCATACTAGGAGCTTCACAAGGACCTTGCATTCGTCTCTATCAAACTTGATTGAAGCTTCACTTCATTAAGACCAGGTATGGCCATTTTATCAATTCATGCTCGGGTTGGTGTTTTGTGAAACAAACCGATTCAAAACATCCATAAATTCATATGGATGTGTTTGTCTTGTCTCGATGAAGTTTATGGAACAATCCCCATAAAGTTTCATTAAGATTTGAGTGAGATCTTACACTCTGATCATGGATGGTGCACGGGTTATGACAGACGGATAATGATGATGAGATGTCATTCATTTTTATGTATTAAAAATGGACGGCCGCGATGTTGTCAGATCGCCATTTAATCCATATGAAACATATAAAACCGTGCGCTACTTGGCTGCTTACGTGGAACCTTACTTCGATCAAACCGCGTTGTGTGTGGATTTGACGCGTTCGAGGTATGAGTCAGCACCACATCACTTAAATAAGAAAATACGAAATTTATTATTTAATTAAATTCAAAAATATTCAAAAATTCATATCTTGACAAAGAAAAATCAAAAAAATAAAAAAAAAATCTGCAGACTCAGGGAGGTAAGTAGAAAATTATGAATCCAAAATCTGGAATTATTGAATTATATTTAATTTTTAATTAATTAATTACTCTCTGGAGTATTTAGAGACATTTCTTGATTTTTTCAAGGCTAGGAAAATTCTCTAGGATCTAATTTACTAATTTCTACCAAACTTTGTAATTATTTCCAAAAATAATTATAAAAATCAAAGAAATTGGAAATTAAATTTGACACTTTAAACTCTAAAATGATAATTTTTAGCCATTTGAAAAGTTAAATTACATTTTCATCGCTTAGGGTCAAAGTAATAAATTTTAAATTTACATTTAAAACCCTAAAATCCTTAGGCTTGATCTTTGGTCTTGAATTACATGTAGGATTGACAAAATCCTAAACCTTAGGTTTGATTCACAAACTAGATCTAGGGTAAACCTAAACCCTAACTGAAATGGGCTTTAGTCATTTCCTCAAGACTATTTGATCTAACCTTCCAAAGTTAAAATCCCTTAAGTTTAACTAACATATACTTAAGTTTTAACTTAAATCTAATCCCCAAGTGGATTCAAACCAGACACAAACATTTAGATCTATTCTAAGTAAACTCACACTTCACCAAAGTCCTAATGAGATCTAACCCCTTTTTTGACCTAATTCATCCTATTAAACCTTAACTACATTAGGTTTAAAACAAACCCTAATTAGGTCTAACCCCTCATTAGACCTAATTAAATTTGTTAAACCTTAACTACATTAGGTTTAATGTAAATCAAACTTTAATTAGGTCTAAACCCTTATTAGACCAAATCAATTCTATTAAACCTTAACTACATTAGGTTAAATCCAAATCAAACCCTAATTCGGTCTAACCCCTCATTAGACTTAATTAACCCATTAAACCTTAATTACGTTAGGTTTAATATAAATCAAATTTTAATAAGGTCTAAAATATCAATTAGACCTGATTAAACTCTGTTAAGCCTAAATCACATTAAGTTTAACACTTTATAAAAACTCTAATTATGTCTAAAACATAAACTAAACCTAATTAAACTCTGTTAAGTTTAGTCACATTAGGATTAACACCATATACCATAATTAGGTTTAAGATATCAATTAGACCTGATTAAACCCTATTAAGTCTTAATCACATCAGGTTTAACACCATAAACCCTAATTAGGTTTAAGACATCAATTATACCTGATTAAACTCTGTTAAGCCTTAACCACATTAGGTTTAACACCATAAACCCTAATTTGGTCTAAACATCATTTATACTTAATTAAATCCTGTTAAGCCTTAGTCACATTAGGTTTAACACTATATAAACCTAATTAGGTCTAACCACACATTAGAACTAATTAATCATCTTAAACCTTAATAATATTAGGTTTAAAACAAAACAAACCCTAATTGGGTCTAACCCCTCATTAGACCTAATTAAACCTATTAAACCTTAATTACATTAGGTTTAATACAAATCAAACCCTATTTAGACCTAACCCTAATTAGGTTTAATTAATCAATTAAACCTTACCTGAATTAGGTTTAATTAATCCTAAATCCTAGTTAGACCTAACCATAATAGGTCTAATTAATCAATTATACCTTACCTAAATTAGGTTTAATTATTTCTGAACCCTAATTAGACCTAACCCTAATTAGGTCTACTTAATCAATTAAACCTTGCCTATATTAGGTTTAATTAATCCTAAACTCTAATTAGGCCTAACCCTAATTAGGTTTAATTAATAAATTGAACCTTACCTAAGTTTGGTTTAATTAATCATAAACCTTAATTAGACCTAACCCTAATTAGGTCAAACTAGCAATTAAACCTTATCTAAATTAGGCTTAATTAATCATAAACTCTAATTAGACCTAACCCTGATTAGGTCTAATTAATCAATTAAACCTTATCTAAATTAGGTTTAATTAATCCACGCACTACACATTTTAAAACCCTAAATTCTTTTTCAATTCTTTATGAATTTAAATGAGATTTGTTTCTAAAGCTTCATCGAAGCAAGGAGATCACATCCATATGACCATGTGGATGTTTTGAAGTGCTCTTCTTTATAATGTTCCAAACTCGAGCTTGTTTTAGGTTTAAATGGACATACTTGGCTTTGATGAGGTGAGGCCTTAATCAAAGTTGATAGGAATGATCCTTGAGTCCTTGTGAAGCTCCTCCTGATGTCAATTTGGAGTGAAAGTGGGCATGGGTATGAATTCAACAAAATAAATTCACAGCTTGGCCTTGAGGTAGGTTAGAGCTTATGAGAAGATCCAATTTTAATTGAAAACGTTTTTTTACACCTCAAGTAAGGTGTATGAATGGTCAATTTGGAATTTTGAAAGGTTTTGTGTCAACCCTAAAATATGTTCTGTTTTTAGGGCATAAAATTGAGAGAGCTCAATGGATATAAGAGGCTAAGTCTATGGGGGTTCAATTCCTTTGGGTATGGGGAGCAATTTTGGTCTTGGGAGTTTCAGGGTTTAAGCAATGTATTTGGTTCTCTCTTCTTCCTTGGAGCTCTCGGGTTAACCCTATTTATAGCCATGGAGAGGCTATAGAGGAGCTTGGATATGAAACAATGTAATTGGGGTATGTCGGCATAATTTTAGGTTGAGTGTTGTATTTCTAAAAAGAGGTCGCCTACAGAAATTGTCGGCGAATTTTTAATTTAATTTAAATAAATAATTTAAAAACTAGTATTTGGTTTTGAAAATAATTTTAAATTTGAAAATTTTAAGATATGAAATCAAACTGATCTCACATCCTGAATAGTTTATATAAACGAGCACCACACCACAAACCATATATCTATCCCGGAGAATAAACACACTGCTTGATGATGGGGCTCGATTAAATAAACTAGAAGATTCGTGACATCCATTTGGTTTGCGAACCAATTTTATAAGCCGACAAGTTCCCCTGCTTAATAAAATGGAATTAAGCAAGGTTTATATTACCTGGGTTCTTAAAGTTCACCATAAGGGCAAGCCCCTATAGTTAATTGCATCCTAAGTGACGGGAATCACTTAAGAAAACTCTCGATAATGATCAGTGGTTTTGCTCTCAAGAATTTCAAAGTTTAAGGTTTTCAAAGGATTGGATTTTGGAAATTTCAAAAGGGAATGGATCAAATTTGGAACAGTTAATTTCAGGAGTGCAAAGGAAGAAAAGTAGGAGAAGCTGAGGATCCAAGAAGAATCTTGACTACTTCTCAAACTATCCTATTGTTAGGCTCGTATTTAAGAAAATCCTAATATTATCTGATATTTCAATCTTGACAATTTTAATTAATTTGGACTTATATTTGTATGATAAAATTATACAAATAGCCTCGAAGATGTGTGGGTTTATGTCGTACTAAACGACTACCTCGGAGTCCTAAGACCGGTTAGGGCTTAATTTACATAACATGATTATGCAAATGCCTAACAAAGGGGTTGAGGATTTATGTTGCAATAGGAAAACTACCTCGAAATCCTATGGTTTGGTTGTTTAATTCTAGGAATGTTTAGCAGATGTAGAGTTGTTTTGCTGACGAAGATGGCCGTGCTGCCCACCGTGCTCTAAGTTCCTTATTATTGCAGAGGTTTGGTTTTAGAAGTCATAAATCAGGAGATGAGAGAAGTGTTTTGGTTTAGAGAAAATCTTGAAACCCAAGTATTTTTAATGTTTTAATTAGAACAAACCGATTAAGATCCCACGGTTCCGTCATCCCGACACCGTTATTTTCATCGAATTCACTTAGTCCAGATAAATTTGCTAAACTCAACTGAATGAGTTCCACACTTTCATTTAGACCTTGAGAAATCCCGTTAGCAACACGTGGGTTACATCATCCGAGGTATTCCCGATCATTCAACGAGTCGTTTTAATTTAGTTGCAATTGTAGTTTTGTTGTTCTGTTTGTGATTAAATTTTGAGTTGTTTTATATTTTGGAATGTTGTGGCGGCGAATTTTATCTTGCAGTGACTTTTAATTTAGTTTTGGTTTTAGTTCAGGGACTACCCTAAAGGTTTTGGTTTTCATGCAACAGTTGTTTATCATGCAAGAAAAGTAAAGTACAGTTCATGTAAGTAATATTGCAATAAAGTAAACTGCAACAAAGAAAAAACATACTTGGAGGGTCTTCCCGTCATCCCAAGCTACACTTAAAACATACGTTAAGGCATTTAAATATTTCAACAAGTATCTAGGTAAAGCTAAGGGAGAGGTTTTGGTTGTCTACCAAAGTCCTAATCCTATAGCTAGTCATCTCCTATGACGTCTAGGTTCTTGTGTTTTGGTTTAAGGACGATTTTCTTCATCAAATAAAAAATTAAATTCAATTGTTCTTATAAACATTCTATCATATTGAGGAAGTGCTTAGTCTTAAACATCTTTTCACTACCTCTAGGATTGTTTTAAGTCCAAGAGAATTTAATTATACAAGTGAATTAATCATCCAGGGGTTTAAGTTTTGTTCTCTTGCACGATGAACTAGGACATTTGAATATCCTATAAGTGAAGTAACACTTCACTTGATACCTCATTTAAGAGTTATAATAATAAGAGCTTTAAAAGGGCAAATCAAATTATTAAGTATTTTAATGATTTCAACTTAATGATTTAATTTTAATTTTGACTTGATTATAAAAAATCAGTTTAAGTTTGGAATAGTGTTCAAATTATTTTAGATTTAATTCTTAATGATTTAATTTAGGTTTGTTGATAAATGACTCTGAATTAATTTAATTCAATTTAATTTAATTTTAATTTTAATTTTATTTTATTTTATTTAATTTAATTTAGTTTTAATTTAATTTAATTTTTAATTTAGTTTAATTTAATTTAATTTAATTTGATTTAATTTAATTTTCATTTTAATTTAATTTAATTTAATTTAATTTAATTTTCATTTAATTTAATTTAATTTAAATTTATTTTACTTTTAATTAAATTTAATTTGATTTTAATTTAATTTTAATTTTAATTTAATTGATATTATTCTATTAATTTTTTAATTAAGACTTAAGTATTATTAAAGTGATTTGTTTAGGGATTTTTTTTAAATTAAAGAATAAATGTCCTCTTAATAATATCCGTACTTTAAAAATTCCAATTTTATTATTCTTCCAAAATTTCAATTGATTAATTAATTAAAGTTTTATTTTAATTTTTTTTTGAAATGGTTAGTAGGTTTCTACTCTTAATTATTTAAGTTTCAATCATCCAAAAATCAGTTTAAAATCAAATATTTTACCCTCCCCTTTTGATTAATCCTAAAATTTTAATTAAAGGTTGAAATTTTTAATTATCATTTTTGCCCTTCAAACTTAATAATTCTATAACTCACTAAATTAAGCTCAAATGAACTTCAAATTTTTATGTAATCTCACTCACATGTTAATTAAGACATTAGAGGAGAAAATATGATTTTTATGTATTTAATTTATTTATGTGATTATTTTTAATGGAAAATAGGGGTTTTCAAGGAAAATTCAATAATATGACCAAGGAAATACTTCTATCCTTGAGAAAATTATGGGATGTTTCTAATGACTAGAGGACCATTTAGACCAATTTTAGTGACTTTTTGAATTATATTTTATTTATTAAAATTATTTTGAGTTTTGGAGTATTAATTAATTTTAAAATAAAATTAAATTTGAAAAAAATATTTTATATTTTTCTTAAATCTCTCTGACCACAAGGAGTCTAGAGAAACAAATTTTATATTTTTCTGATTTTTGTTTGATTTATTAGAATTATTTTAGTGAAAAGGTTGGAAAATACATTTTTTAATATTAAAAATTACATCAAGCCTTTAAAATTCAATATCTTATACTAGGGACTTAAGAAAACTATTTGGTTTGTTCCTAAGTAATTTGAATTCAAAATGTGACATTTTGGTGATTTTTAATATTTTTATGATTTTTATTATTTTTTAATTATTAAAAATATTAAAATAATGATAAAAATCAATTTTTTAGAAAATTACAATTTTAATTTTCCTATGTTCCTCTGATATTAGAGAAGCTCCAAAACCATTTTTGTTAATTTTTGAAAAGTATTTTGTGAGTTATGAATTTTTAAAGTTTAAGTTTACCCATTTTGCTTAAAAGGCTTAATCAACCCATTTGGTGAGGTTAATGAAGTCCAATTGATTTCAAATTTTTATGAGATGTTCCTCCAATCCCAAAGATCAATGGAGGATTGTTTTTAAGTTAATTTGATGTGTAGTTAACCCTAATTAATTAAAATTAAATTTTGGGTATTTAGACCAATTAGGGTTATTCCAAGTGAATTAACTCAAAAATTATTTTTCCTAGGTTCCTCTGGTCATAAGAAACAACACCAAATTTTCTTAGAATTTATTTCTCAACATGCTAATTATTGGAATTAAAATATTTAAAACAGTAACATTCAATTGAAAAATCAATAACTTCTCATAGGGATGGCCTCTGACCTTGGAAAATTCAGGGAATGTTCCCAAGTTCAGAGGCTTTAAAAGCCTATGGTCTCATGCTATGGTGAATTTTCTATGTTCATGGAGAATTGAAATAGTTCAGAGAGTAATTAAATCATTAAAAATAAAATACAAAATAAAATTAATTGATTTCTTTTCCACATTATTCTCCTCTGTTCACTGAGCAAGAGGGTAATTTTATTTCATTTTTAGGATTTTTCTACACAAAGTTATGGATTTTCTATGTTCTGGATATTAAATAAATCCATAAAATCCTATTTTTCTATTTATCCGAATCGGCGCCGCGTCATCCTTAGCATCTCCGAACAGCCACGCGGCGCTTTCTGGTTTGGCACCGCCATCCAACTCAGCGCTCCAGAGGCCCGCGGTTCATGTACCATAACGCTGTCCGGCTCGATCCCAACCGTCTGCTCGATACACGCTCGATCCAATGGCTCCTGGTCATCGTCTACGACTGGTGTGCACCCGTGATCGTCCAGACTAAAACCATTAGAACTCACTCGATTCTCAACGAATTTTTGTGTTCTTATGCTCTATGGATTTGTCTTGAAGAGACGAACACATCCATACAGTAAACATGCATTGAAATTGATTCATATCAAATGGAGAATCTCCAAGAGATCAGGAGGAAGAGAGAGTTCATACCTTTGCTCAGAGATGTGAAGCTTCGATCTGAGAGTTGTGTCACGTTCGATTGGGTCCAAGCAAGTACCAGATGAAGTCCCTTGGCACAGTGAATTGCTGAGTACAAAAGTGACCATAGCCCATCACAAAGCTTGGAGGCTGTGAGCAGCCGGGTGGCCGGAGAGGGGGCTTTCTGCGGGAACTTCTCCTCTTGGTACGAGTGAAGGTGTAGGACCAATCAATTTGGAGATTGGCTCATCTGTAGTGAAGTGTCCTATTTTTGGGTGGAATTTGGACTGCGAAATTGAGCTCGTTAATGGGGATTAGGGAAAATAGACACCGGAGATCAATTGCTCTAAGTGTGGAGAGTGGTACGGGACAATTTTGGCGAGTTTCGATAAGTTTGTTTCAAGCACCTCTTCCATGGCCGAGAGAGGTGGTGTTTAAATAGGCATGGCTGGAGGCTCTCCCAGGGGGAGTTAGGGGTTGGAATCAGCTGCTCAGGTGAGGAGAAGAAAAGCCATGGTGGCCATTGGGCATGGGGCAACTCAGCAGGTGAGAATTCCAAGTTTGGGCTCACATGATGCTCTCGGGTGTGGTGTTTTCTGGAGGCCCAGGTGGCTGGCCGGCAGGCATGGGTCACCCCTAGGGTCAGGAGGTCCAGGGCTGGGGTTTAGTGTAGTGAATTGGCAATGGCCATGTGTAAAGTGGTTGAATTAAAATGGAATGGGTGAGGGTGTATTTTGGCTAAGTTTGGTCAAATGTATGGATTGGGCTAGGTGCACCTCCCCATGGCTAGTTTGGACTGAAGAGAAAGTAGTTTAGGTCAGCTTAATTAGTGGGGAAGGGTCACCATCCAAGTACAATTAAGTTTAAGCAAGGTTTAGTGGAATCATGGAAGTGGTTAATCCCCTTAAGGGAATATGGAAAGAGCCTCCTCCTCTTGCCATCTTTGGTATGGTGAGGTGTCCAATGCTTTCATGGCTCCCATGTGGCTCATGCATGGCTTCATGGCTCCATTTGTCTTGGGAAAAGTTAAGTCAACTTTCATGAGGAAGGATTTTGTGATTTTTGGCATTTTGGTGAGAGTTGTCATGAGGTTTGATTGGGAATGGTTTGATGATGAATTTGAAAGTTAGGGAAGGTTTTAATTGGAATGGATGATGAAGTGTAGTGTCATGTGGGCATTAGAGCCAAATTTGGGCCTTTGAAATTATTTTAGGAGTGGGCTTTTTAGGAAGGCTTAAGGAAGTGGGCCTTAGGTTTTAAAAATAAATTTATGGATAGGAATTTTGTAAAAGGTTGGGCCAAATAATTGTTGGGTTTGGTTTAGGGATGTGTCATGAGTGATTTGAAGCAAGTTTGAGGTGATTTGGAATTGGATTGGGTCTGATTTGGGTCTCTTTGGTAATAGAGTCCAAATGGGTCAAAATGAGCTATCTTGGGCTAAAGTTGGGCTAATGTTGAAATTGATGTAAAATTACTGTTGGGAAAAGTTTATGGGGGTGTTACAAATAGGTTTCAACTTTGTTTGGGTTTTGATTTTGTTATTTGGGCCCATTTGGGTTAGGTTTGTGTGTAGGCCCATTTAAGGAATTTTAGGTTTGGGTTGAAATTGAGTAAGGTTTGGGTCCAAATTTTGGGCAAATAATGTTATGTTTTTGTTTGTGGGGATGCTAGGAAGGTTTTAGAAAAGATTTGGGTCAAATTGGGATTGAATTGGGTAGGTTTGAGTTAGGTTTAGGTCATGGGTCAAAATTGGGCCTTAAGCTTTTAAAATGAAATTGGATTCAAAGGCAATCCAAATTGGGCTTGAATATGGTCTAGATTGATATTGGGGATATTGAATTGAAGTTTAGAATTGAATTGGACAAAAATTGAGACCAATTGGGGTGATTTGGTTTGACATTGGGTTCATTTGGGTTTAAAATGGGCTAAATTAGGGGTTTTGGTAAAAGTGGGGTAAATTGAAAAAATTGGCCCATGGTGTAGTTGGAAAAAATGACATTGGGAATATTTGGGATTTTCTAGAATTTTCTAGGAATTTTCTGAGTTTTTGGATTTTTGGGTCAAGAGGGGCATTTTGGTAATTTGGAGGGTATTGGGGGTATTTTTAGAAATTTTTGTATTTTTGGATGGAGATCGTCAATTTGAGTGGGGGGAAAATGTTTAGGAGTGATTCTGAGGACTTTTAGGTGGTTTGGAGATTTTTGAGGATTTGGGCAATTTCAAGGGCTTTTGGTAGGTTTGATGGAGTGTAGAGTTCACGGGAGTCGAAAAATCGAAATTTTGGAAGAATGAAGATTGATCAAATATGAGTGACATGGAATCACTTTGGTTGAGCCTATATGATCCATGAGAGTACTCATTGGAGGCATTCACTATGTTGTTCCTAACCACTCTTAACCGGGAGCTTAGGGGTTAGGTCCATCCATATGAATTACTACATGAGTCAGGGATTCAAGTTGGGTAAGGGTGTGGTTTTAAGATTTGGATTGTGTGTGTGAGAGTGTAGAGTATGAGTGTAGTGAGTGTGTAAGTCAACCCTCACCAGACTAGGCCACCCAGGGTAGTCCTAAGGCCAAAGAGTCCTATAGGGAACTCATCCTTTAAACCTTCACATTTGATTTCAACCCTCCAGGTGATTAGGGGTCTACAATCAAGCTTCGTGGGGTTTGCAGGGAGCCAAGAGGTGTTTAAACTTCTAAAGGGTGGGTTCCACTTCTAGTCCTCTAAGATAGTCAAAGGAAAAGCCTAAGGCTAGATCCTAAATACTAAAGAGGGAAGAGAAGACCTCATCAAAAATGAGGTCAACAAATGGACCCCCAATAGGTGTGGAGTGCTAACCAAGCACACCGCGCATATTGGTGTTGACCGAATAGATCAACAAAACTAACACAGATGTCCAAATGATAAACTTAGGACGAAGTAGAAGAATTTTCGCTAGGGAGTATCAGGTATGTTTCCAAGACCGGAGATTCCTGAACTCTCAATGGGGAATGGAAAAGGAGGTGAACTCCACATCACAAGATCTGGGGAATTCAACTTAGATTTCGTTTCATTTCATGTTCAAGTTTTCATGTGTAAGTTTAGATTTTGAGTTTTAATTTAGATTGAAGTTTGATTTAAAATCAATTTGAGGAAATTTTGATTTGAAATGAGAATTGAAACCTAGGTTCCAATCACGGGATTGCAAAGAAAACTGGAATTTAGGTACCAGCCTCGGAATGAGAATCGGTGTTTAAGTGTTGATTGAAAAGGATGAGAATCAGAATTTAGGTACTGATCTCGAAAGTTTAAACGGAGCTGGAATTGAAATTTAAGTATCAATCCTGGGAGAGAATCGAAATTTAAGTATCGTTCTCGAAAGATGGGAGACAGATTTTAGGTACTGTCCCCGAAAGAGAACTGGAATTTAGGTACCAGTCTCGAAAGTTGAGAATTAAAATTTAGGTATCAATTCAGATGAGAATCGAAATTTAGGTATCAATCTCGGAATGAGAACTGGAATTTAGGTACCAGTCTGGGAAATTTTGAATTGAAATTTAGGTATCAATTCGGATGAGAATCGAAATTTAGGTATCGATCTTGGAATGAGAACTTGAATTTAGGTACCAGTCTCGAAAATTTTGAATTGAAAATTAGGTATCAATTCAGATGAGAATCAAAATTTAGGTATCAATCTCGGAATGAGAACTAGAATTTAGGTACCAGTCTCGGAAGTTTAGAATTGAAATTTAGGTATCAATTCGAAAGAGAATCGAAATTTAGGTATCGATCTCGGAATGAGAACTGGAATTTAGGTACCAGTCTCGAAAATTTGTAATGTATGAAGAAGGACCCAGTCTCATGCCATCAGAACCAAATCGAACAAAGTTCGTGGCTCTGTGTCAATAGACCTAGTCAATCTCCGTACAAGAGGGAAGGGAGATCACAGAAAATTAAAAGGGTTTCGATGTGATGAAAAGGGTGTTGGGTTTTTGAAATTTGAAGTGTGAGTTTTTCGTGAGGAAAAACCATCCCAAAAGAGGGTTTCAAAGTAGTTTGAAGTAGATTTTGATCTGAGGAAGAATTGAAGGATGTGAAAGAGATAGATTGAGATTGTAATTCCATTTGAGAATCATTTTTCATTTTGTTTGTCCTTTAATGATCTAATTTTATTTTTGTTGTTTATTTGACGTTCACGTGAATTTTATTTGGTGTTCATGTGGATTTGAAGTTCTTTTGAATATTTCGATTTCTAAGAAAGATTCTTATTTATTTCTCTTTTCTTTTCTGTTCTTTGTTCGAAGTTCATTTAACTCTAATGGCGTTTCCCAGTCAATTTGTACAAAAAGAGGTGAAGGCAAAATGTGACATGGTCACTTTCATTCCAATCTTGTTGAAGATACATCATACAACTCGATCTGAGATATTTCTCACACAATCCATGACTCAAAACGGACTATGTATGATTCTTGTTGATCCATCCAAAAAGTATCTGTTAAAAAATCCATGTCTGAATAATGAGATACACGGTCAATAACATCACCTTCCAAGCCGTCCTTGGCAGGAGTGCCGCATGGATGTGCATTGGAGGTGTGTTATTTCCCGTGTAACTCACAGCTCGTAGGGCCGGAGACTCTCCAATTCTGGATCTGGCTGGAAGTGGTAAGGCGCCTTTCTGTCATCCATCCTTCTAAAATCCATGTCTGCTCCATTTCCTTGTAATATCATGACGGAACCTACCAGAAGTGGTATCTCCACCGGCCCTTAAAACTTACCCGGGCCTGCTATCCGGAGGTCAGATCCGAACATGATATTGCATTGGTTGACGAACGAAACTGTGAAGAAAAATCTGACAAAGTCATGGTGTATGTGTGAAGGTATGCAGTCGTCCTTCTGATAAATATTGATGATGCAACTGTTGGGTATGCAGTCTGCTGGCAGTACTCTCCACGTTATCATTCTTTTCACCATTCTTTTAATTATCCTTGGCATTAGATCCACCTCACCGTGACGGAGTATCCCTGGTGGATTTCCTTTTCTGTCTTCTCGCGAAATTATAGCAACATCTCGCATTGTATCAGTAACTCTTCCTTTCCCCGGCATCCATTTCGGGGTTCCGAATAAGTCCTTTCTCTCGTACGGCTCGCTCAACCCATTTTCTCGAAGTTCTAAGATGCAATCCACAATCTCGTTGTTGCTCGTACTCCGAGAATACACCCGTGTGTAACTCGAGGCCTTCCAAAATATTGATTCTTTTGCCTCTAATCCTTTCAAAGTATTCGAAAGTCTTCTTCTCAACATTCTGCATTCTTTCTAGTTCATATTCTGGGATGATCTGCAAGTGACGAGGCCTAATAACGTAGTGCTGGATGTATGGCTCAATCTCATCACGTTCTCCTGCATACCTTGGCTCCTTGGGGATTGTCTCTATCGGGACATCCTCCGGGTTTGCTTCCGCAACAAGGTTCTTCAGATATGGTATCTCTGTCTGGCGTAGAGGCAATCTCTCTGCCTCTGATCTTCTCAGAGTTCCCCTTATCCTTTTTGTTGTTCTCGGATCTTGTTCTCTCTTTTCAGGTTCCTGACGAACCGGTATCTTTGAAATGTGTGTATTGGCGAAGGTGGTTGTTTCCTCGTGTTGATCTGCTGCTAGTTTAGTCAACATCTTGCGGATACGGCGATTCTTATTCCTTCTTTGAGTAGCGAGTGAGCGTAGCTCTCCTTACTCCTTAAATTTCGCGGGCGCGGCGGCCGACGAGCTCGCCTCTGCCGCGGCAACTATTGACTTGATTTTCTTACTTTCCTCGGTGTTTGTCTTTCTTTTCTTGTTGCTGGATTGGTGGCTTGGGCCACCCATCTTCATCACTGTCTGGCTATGAAACTCTTCTCGGTCCACTGGGACCCAATCATTTTCTTCATACTGTAGGCTGGTTGGTGTGAAGTCAGAATCAATTTCAATCACTGCTCCATCCTTCACCCTCTTTTCATCGAGTGCGAGACTCACGCCATTTTTAAAGTTTAGGACCAACCGCCCGTTCGACATTTCCCTGCGAAGAAGACAAGGAAAGGATCAGGGGCTGTACTAAGAACAAGAACATTAAGAAAATATTTATCACCGAAGATTCTTATTCACTTATTTTAATTTAAAGGAAGGCAGGAAAAGATGAGGAAAGACTAGGAACAAGATTTGATTTGAAAGGAAGGGTAAAACTTATTATGATTTCACATGTTTCATTTTTAGCACATATTATTATTTTTTCATCCATTTTTATGTTTTTGGGTTCGGACCCTGTCACAAAGTGATTGCTTTACCCGTGTTTCTAGGGATAAGACTCTATTTTAGAGGCCACCCTTCGAAACATCAGGTTGCGTAATAGTTTTTTAAATACTGTCCATTGATTGGAAGCATTTGTCGCTATCCTTGGCAATTCACAAGTTGGTAGGAGCCTCTTGAGTAGACTGCCTCGACCACAAACTGCCCTTCCCAAGTCGGTTCAAATTTGCATCCTATCTTGCCATGTGCAAGAATAGGTCTTCCGAGAACAAGAACTAAGTCACCAACTTTGAAAGTTCTCGCTGACCGACTTATCATGGGCTCCGGATCATCTTAGCTTAGTGCAGCTTCAAATTTTGTCATACCGCAATTCTTTTCCTTCCAAGTTTTCCAGCTTCTTCCCGTCGTAATCCGGCATTTTCTTCGTAGTAATTTTATTTGCAACTGCAATCCTGAGTGATGGAAGCTGAACCTCCAAAGGTAAAACTACCTCGGACCCGTACACTAAAGTGTAAGACGAAGACTGAGTAGGAGTCCTGAAAGATGTCCTGTAGACGTAAAACTACAATTTCTCTTGTTGTCGTCCAAAGCTTTCTTTAAAATCTGAACGAGAGTTTTATTAAAAGTCTCGGCCAAGCCGTTTGCTCTTGGGTAGTAGATTGTTGAGTATCGCCAATCGATTCCATGTCTTCTAACAAAATTGTTGATTTTTGTGCTTCTGAATGCGGACCCATTATCTGAAATGATTTTGCGCGTGGTGTGCCTTTACTTCTCTTAGTTGAACTGCTTCGGCCCATTTAGAAAAGTACTCTGTAGCTGCAAGGATGACGTGATGTCCTCTTAAAGAAGGCTGTTCTATCGGACCCACTATATCTGTGTCCCAACACACAAATGGCCACGACGGAATTGTCGGGTGTAGCACATTTGGAGGTTGGTGTAGAACCACTCGCGCACTTCAGCACTCAGTGACACTGTTGGCTACTTTCATACCAGTCGGTCATCATCGAGGGCCGTAGTACCCTATTCTTTTAATTTTCATTTTCATTTTCGGACCTGACTGATGAGCGCCACAAAGTCCTGAGTGTACCTCTTTGACAATTTCACGAGCTTCAGACTCGCTTAGGCACCTTAGCCACATCTGGTCAAAAGTCCTTCTATATAACGTATTGTTTATTAATGCGTAAGACAGAGTTCTTTTCTTGATTTTATGGGCTAATGACTTATCGTCCGGTAATTTACCCGTTTGCGTGTAGTCTATTAGCCGTCGACGCCAATCTCCCGTGTTTTTCCGTCACCGCCGCAATCGATTCCTCCGCTTTTTTATTTTCGTATTATATCCATGTCGAGCCGTGATAGGACTCCGTCGTCCTTGAACCGACACTCAACCGACTCATCTTGTAAGCGAGCAAATTTTTGCAAGGCGAGCTAGCGCATCCACGAGAGCATTTTCTCTACCGGGATCTCGTAGATTGTTACATTTGGAATTTGTACCAACAGTTTCATGGAATACTGAAAGTATTGCTCGAGTCTTCGCTTTAAAATTCTGTATTGTCCGGCGACCTGTTGGATGATCAACTGAGAATCTCCGTAGATGTTGATGTTCGTTATTCCCATTTGAATGGTTAGTTCTAGTCCTGTTATGAGGGCTTCATATTCTACCTCGTTATTTGTGCACGACTCTGTTAAGTGGTAGGAGTATCTTAACATCCACCGCTCCGGTGTTATAAAGATTAGTCCAATTCCTGCCTTACCGGGCACTATCGTTTGCTATTCTTTGTCTTTCTGTGCTGAGGACGCTCCGTCGAAGTATAGTTCCCAACGTCGATCATCGTTGTCTTCTAGGCTCATTATCTGCTCGTTAGGCAAATCGTCGTCGAGAGGCAAATCTGCCGAGAAGGGTGTGCTGCAAGGAAGTCAGCTAGAACTTGTCCCTTTACGGCATGAAGAGGAACGAAAGTTATGTCGAATTGCAATAACATCATCGACCACCTGGCAAGTCTGCCAGAAAGTGTTGGTCGGGTCATCAAATATTGCAATGGATTAACTTTCTAAATGAGGTTGATCTTATGAGAAAGCATATAATGCCTGAGTTTCTGTGCGGCGAAGATCAGGGCCAAACAATGCTTCTCAATTGGAGGATACTTTACTTCCGTCGAATCGACGACGCGCTTAAGTAGTAGACGAGCATTTTCTTTTCCCTCATCATCGACTCCGGCTAGCAGGGCTCTAAGGGAGTCGTCTAGAGCCGCGGTATAAAGTATCAACGGTCTACCCGAGACTGGGGCTGCTAAGACAGGAGGTGTCATTAAATATTGCTTAATGTCCTCGAAGGCCCATTGGCATTTATCTTCCCAAATTAATTTGGCGTCCTTTTTAACTAATGCCGAGAAGGGCTGACACCTACCTGACAAGTTCGAGATAAAGCGTCGAAGATATGCCAGCTTCCCTTGAAAGGATCGTAGTTGTTTTAAGGTTTTGGGAGGAGGCATCTCTAAGATAGCTTTAATCTTTCCAGATCACTTTCGATTCCGTGATGTCGGACAACAAATCCTAAGAATTTCCCGGAGGTAACGCCGAAGGCGCATTTTAAGGGATTCATCTTAAGGTTGTATTGCCTTAGTCGCTCGAAAATAATTCTCAAATCATACAGTGTGATCTTCCTTCGGCTTGCCTTTTATGACCACATCATCCACGTGGCACTCAACTCGGTCGTGAACGAGATCATCAAAAATCTTTGTCATCGCTTTTTGATATGTTGCTTCTGCGTTCTTTAGTCCGAATGGCATTACTGTGTAGCAATACACTCCGATCGATGTTCTGAAAGCTGTGAGCTTTTCGTCTTCTAGTGCCATCTTTATCTGGTTGTATCCTGATGATCCATCCATGAATGAAAATATTTCATGTGTTGAAGCAATGTCGATCATCGCCTCCGGGATTGGTAGTGGAAATTCATCCTTTCGGACATGCTTTATTTAAATCTCTGAAATCTACGCAGTTTCTGATCTGACCATTTTTCTTTCTAACTGGTACCACGTTGGCTAACCAAGTAGGGTATTGTTCTTCACGAAAAAATTTAGCGTCGATTAACTTCCTAACTTCGGATATTACTTGTTGTTCAATTTCTAGATGCATTCTTCTGGGAGCTTGTTCGACCGGAATGTATAGGGTCTACTCCTAACTTGTGAACTGCAACTTCTGGAGCTAATCCTGGCATTTTGTCGTAACTCCAAGCAAAACAATCCTTGAATTCAATTAATAGCTTGATCATTTCCTCGGAATCTTCTTTATTGAGTAAGGAGCTAACAAAGGTTGGCCTAGGCTCTTTCCTAGTACCTAAGTTAACTTTTGTTAACTCGTCTATTGTGGATTTGATTTATTCTTCGAACTCTGGTGGAGCGTCTCCAATTTGCAGATCTTCAAGATTTTCTGTAGTTTCCAAGCACTCTTCATTAGGTTCGCAAGTGACAGCCAAGCAAAATTCCATATCGTCAACTGATCCTACTGTGTCGAATCCAAGACCATGTTTTAAATTGGGAGGCCTACTGGATTTGTTCCATAATCTTTCAAAATGTTGTGACTGACCCTTTGTCCATTGTCGAGGTAGGACACCACGTTGAATTAAATTTTGAACACAGGGAGAGTACCACTCAAAAGGTAATTCCATTAATTCAGAAGAAGTGACATCTTTAAATTGTACATCTTTTTCATCATTGGAAGAAGAAGTACCACGGTAAAATTTGATTGGTTTAGCACCACCGCCATGCACTTCCATGACCACCATACCCTCGATCTTATTAGACTGGATTGGGGTCAAGGCCATAGTGTGTACATGGTAGTTAATCTTCTCGTACATTGATCTATATTCTTCATTCTTTTCATCTTCGTGGGAGATCTTGAATTGTAGTTTCTTCTGGTTTATTGTAGCTGCTTCTTTCTTGATTTCCTCTTCTTCTTCAGAGCTGTTCTCCCAATTCACGTTGATTACCGACTTTTTCTGTCCAATTGTCCTAACGTTTTTGCCACGAACTCATCCCCGGCCTCGACCTCGGGTGCAAGTTGTGAAGAAACCTTCACCATCTCGCCGTAAGGGAGTGGTGAGTGACTGTTGGACTAGAACTTCAGGCTCTTTGTCGTCTTGAACTTCTTTTGCTTCATTTGGCATGGTATTTCTGGAGAAGATTGTTTTCTTTGGAGGCGCGTAGTAGGCTGCATCTTCATGAATTATAATTCATGTATGGAGAAAGGTTGCAAGTCACCTTTAATGCACTGTTCTCCTCCATCGTAGTATTTTATGCACTGATGCAGAGACGATGGTACCATCTGGTTCTCATGTATCCACAGTCGGCCCAGTAGCGCGTTGAACGATGTTTCAGAATCAATTATATGGAATTTTGCGGTTGTCTTTGCTAAATCACCGGTCTTCATCAACAGCGTTATTGATTCGAGGGCTCTTTCTCCTTTCTAGTTGAATCCTCTTAGTAACATCTTCTCCGCTTCAAGCTCGTGAGCATCAATTTCTAAGTATGCTAGCGTCCGAAGATTCATTATGTTGATTGATGCTCCTGGATCCACCAATACTCTGGAGAGCGTAAACTTTCTGATTGTGACTGAAATGTACAACGATCGGTTGTGATCGGCTGTCCCAAGTAGTAGATCACTGTCCGTGAAGGTAACACCTCGCTGTTTCTTTAACGAGCAAACCTTGTCTAAGGAATCTTCGGCCATCTTAGCTAAACAAATCTCTGGATCAAGTAAGGCCTTGATCAGAGCTTCCCTCATCTATTTTGATAAGATGAGAGCCTCTTAGATGCTTAGTTTGGCTGGTAGTTTCCTAAGATGGGCTAGCACGATATAGTCCACTTTGTTACCATGTGTTCCAGTTTCTTCCCGAATGGACAATTCTTCTGCTGGGGTTGATTCTTCCTGAACAACCACCTGTTTTCCTTTGTCTTTTGGACCCATTCTCTGAGGTAGAACCCTTCCGCTCCTTAAGTTGACTTCTGTGATTTCTTCCGAATATGGCACTGAGTTTACTGGTGTCTCCTTTTGAATCGACATGACAAGTTCTTCTGGAGTCGCTTCGGAATCTGAAAGCTCTAACTCTATTATGATTGGAGCTCCTCGAAATTCACAAACAGATTATTGCTTGTTGAACTTTCGTAGCCTTCTTGGTGAATGTCTTCTTTGTCATCGTGCTTGACGAGGTTGTGTATGATTTGAGAATTGTTATTTGTATCAGAATCGAGATCCGGATTAGGTTGGTTGTCGTTAGTTGCGTAATCGTTAGAAACAGTCAAAACGTAGCCAACGCCATAACTCTTATCATTACAAGATCCCGCCGGAGCGAGCAAATAATCATACAGAGTCAGAGGTTCGAGGAATTTTTCCCCCGAATCGGAAACAACCATCCTAGGATAAGAAGCCCCTAGTCTAGCTTTAAGAGCCTTGGTCTTTTCTTCTTCTACGATCTCCTTCTTTTCTATGATCTTTTCTTCCTGGGGTGGTTCTTCAATTGCAAGCGATAACGCCGGCTTGACAGGTTTCGAACTTTGAATCGAAGCACGCACCGAAGCAGTTTGGATGCGATCTAAAATTTTCTTCGATGACTGCATCCAAGCGGTACTCCATCCATCATTCGTCGTGTAGGGATCTATAGGAACAATAGGATCCGTTGAAATAACATTGACGGAACCGCCTTTCCGGGGTTCCTTCATGTATTCCTTCAGAATTGCTATGTTCCCTTTTCAGAGATTGTCGTAGAGCCAAGTCTTGAAGGTAATGCAATCCTCTATCTTGTGCCCAAGAATCCAGTGTAAGGGCAATATATGGGATGGACTTTCTTATTGACTTCTTCTGGCTTCCTGGGTTCTGGCAGTTGGAAATCCAGAGTCTTCATCAAACTGCGGAACATCTTTGGCACTGCCTCATTCTTGAATGGATATTCTCTATTTATAAGCTCCTTTAACGTGCGCTGCGGGCAAGGCTGTTGCTCATGTTGTTGAGTTGGCTGATAACCGGGTCGAGGTTGTTAATAGTTCTGCTGAGGTTGCTGATAGCTGGGCTACGGCTGTTCCGGCTGTATTTGCATTGGCTGCTTGCCCTTATCGACTGCCACGATGATCCCGGATTTCTTTTCAAATGTCTTCACAGGCTTCTGTTTGTCTGTCTTGTCGATGAAACTTAGTTGTTTCGCTTCCTCTTGCAAGCTTCCGGCCTTGCTTAACAAGTTCTCGAAAGTCTTAATCGTAAATCCCTTAAGGAGAAGTGCTATCGAGCCGTGAATGCTTTTAAGCAAGATAGCGACTGCATGATGCTCTTGTAGCTGTGGCTCACACTTCATGCTCAGATTCCTCCATCGAAGTATGTAGTCCACTAAAGTCTCGTTCGGTTTCTGTTTCTCCACCACTAGATCACCGATGGTGATATGGTGCTGAGCTCCGGCAAGCCGTTTCACGAAGAGGTTCTCTAATTCTGAAAATGTCTTTACCGAACCGTTCGGTAACTCTGCGTACCAATCGAAGGCGATCCCTGACAGGCTGCTGACGAACTGTCGGAAGAGTAAGGCGTCACTTCCACCGGCGTTGCAACAACTAGTGCGAAAGTGTGCAACATGCTGTCGAGGGTTTTGGGTACCATCAAAAGTCTTCAACAGAGGTGGTACGAAGCCTTTTGGGTATTGTACTGCATCAAATTCTTCGGGGTAAGGTCTACCCATCTGAATAGATGCTCCGCTCTTAGACTGTGCTAAGGCTTCTCGCACTCGCTATTCTACCATGCTCTTGATGTCTTTCTCTCGGAATCATATTCGGGTAGAATCCTTCTTATGTTGATCGTCTCCATTAACGGATGTAATCTCTTTTCCTCCGTCCGTAATATAAATAACTTCGAAGGTGTTTCTCTTGGGGGTTGAACCCGACTACGAAGTGTGGCTAGTGGCCGCAGCCCATCTCTTCCATCCTTTTTGCCATTTGAGAGATTGTATCATCTTTTTCTCGAAGTTGTGCTCTAAACATTTCTGGTTCATCTATTTCTGCAGCTGCCGGAGCACCTTGCGAAGCTGACGATGCTCGTGTCTCAACCATGTTGTTCTCCACATATTCATCATCCATGAATTCCGACGAATCGACTTCATCTATGAACTTTTCTTCTCTTTCTCTTGCAAATCGTTGAATGTCGGTTCTTAGCTTTTCCATAGCGTCCTCCAGTGGTCTTTTTTTTACGGTTTCGCAGTTATCATGCGATGGCTGTTGGATTTCCTTCTTGGGAGTCCCTTTCATCGCAGTGGCGATCTCTTCAGACTCGAGTCTCCTGATGAGACTTTCCTTTTCAGGTCGTTGTTTCGGTCTTAATTGGCTAGTAGTAGGACGCCATATCATCCTTCTAGCAGCAGAAGGCCTAGGACCGGATGGTCTGCCGGCTGAATGCTGGAAGGTAGTATCCTCCCTGATCTGTAAACCTGAAACAACAACAGGTGGACTAGATTTCATCTTCTTATTCGGCTTTTCTATGGAGCTAACGGGTTCCACTCGCGGTCCAAGATGAGATTTGGCTGGCACCAGCCCTATCCTTCTTAAAATCTCTGATACAGGACATTTCTCTTTCTTTGCTAACTTCTCTATCACAGTCTACAGTCGAGCAAATGGTGTAATCCTAGCCCTTTTCTTTCGGTACATTCGTTGCTATAGTATGCGGGTCGAGGTAATGTAGAAGCAATCTTGCAGACATTTTCCTCGTCAGCAGCGACGGAGAGGGGATGGAGTCTACTTCCTTCCAAAAGCGGTGTATACTCAGGCAATGGTATGTACTCAAACAATGGTGTGTACTCAAGGATCTCTTCTAAGAAAGTGACTTCAGCAGCTCTGGCCTTTTTGTCAATCTTTCTACTTCTGTTTCTCCTCTGAGTCCGTGTTAGGGGTGGAACCCTTGAGTTGGACCCAATTTCGAAAACAGAAGGTCTCGCAGGGAGATCTGTACCCTCCACGGTAACAGGCTTATTACAAACTTGGACTTTCTTCCCCTTTGGTTCAGCGGGAGCCTGGGTAGGTGCAGAGACGACTAGACTGGTGGGGGTAGAGACAACAATCCTCCTACGAACAGTAGTATTCCTCTCAGCTGGGACCCTTTACAGAGGAGGGAACTCTTGAGTTGACTTGAGGTTGAACTCGATTAAAGGCTTTTCAGTTTCAGGCACTTTGTCTGTAAGCGTGAAAAGGGTGACGTCAGTGATCTTGACATCTGTATTCTCGAATCCTTGCCCAAAACGGATGATCCCATTGTCGGGCAGTTCATCCTTGTAAACAGCGAAGTCCAGTCCATTGGTGAAGGAGAAAATCAGCTTTGGAGCAGACATTTTCTGCAAGATAGATTCTGATTGTCAGTCCCAAGTTATGCTTCTTCTCATCAGGACGAAAAGAAAGAAATCGAAAAGAGTCTGAACACATTTTTGTTCATGTATTTATAAAAAGGAGTTATTTGTTAAAAGAGTCGTTCATTAGAGGATTTGTTTATTAGGAATGGAATGTTCAAAGGTGTAAAGAAGGTAAGGAATCCGATTCAGAATTGGAAAGGAAGAGAAATTCTTATGCAAGACTTCTTGACTCAAAGGACCGCTCCTAAGCTAACACCTATCGGGGGTCCACCCCACCTCGAAAAAGAGGTAAAGGATCTCGGAACCTCTCCGTTTAGGGTTGTCTAAACGAGGCTCCTAAATCCGAGAGGAGTTGGCTATACTCGTTCAAGACGAAATGAACGGGGTATTCCAACGGAAGAATGGTAGTTTGGTCCACTAGAGGCATGGGCTCACTATCGATTTATGAAAGCAAAACCATCTGACTAAAATGGAGAGAGGAACTAGTCCCCAGCGGAGTCGCCAGAAATTGTCGACATAATTTTAGGTTGAGTGTTGTATTTCTGAAAAGAGGTCGCCTACAGAAATTGTCGGCGAATTTTTAATTTAATTTAAATAAATAATTTGAAAAGTACTGTCGGCATATTTTTAGGTTGTGTGTTTTATTTTGAAAAGGGGGGTCGCCTAACAGACATTGTCGGCGAATTTTTTAATTTAATTTAAATAAATAATTTGAAAAGTAGTATTTGATTTTGAAAATAATTTTAAATTTGAAGATTTTAAGATATGAAATCAAACCGATCTCACATCCCAAATAGTTTATATAAACGAGCACCGTACCATAAGCCGTGTATCTATCCCGAAGAATAGGCACACTTGCTTGACGGTGGGGCTCGATTAAATAAACTAGAAGATTTGTGACATCCGTTTGGTCTGCGAACCAATTTTATAAGCCGACAAATTCCCCTTCTTAATATGAAAGCATTAAACAGGGTTTACATTACCTGGGTTCTTTAAAATTCCCTATAAGGGCAAGCCCCGATAGTTAATTACATCTTAAGTGATGGGAATCACCTAAGAAAACTCTCGATAATAATCAATAATTCTGCTCTCAAGAATTTCGAAAGTTTAAGTTCTCAAAGGATTGAAGTTTGGAATTTCAATAGGGAATGGATCAAATTTGGAACAATTTGTTTTGGGAATCCAAAGGAAGAAAAGTAGGAGAAATCACAGATTCGAAGCGAACTTCGGTAATTTCCCGACTATCCTATTGTTTGGCTTGAGTTTAGGAAAGTCTTAATATTTATTTAAATGTTTTGATCTTGTCAATTTTAATTAATTAGGACTTATATTTATATGATAGAATCATACAAATAGCCTCGAAGATGTGAGGGTTTATGTCGTATCAGACGACTACCTCGGAATCCTAAGATCGGTTAGGGCTTAATTTGCAATGCAAATGCCTAACGAAGAGTTGAGGATTTATGTTGCACTAGACAAACTACCTCGAAGTCCTATGGGTTTGTTATTTAATTCTAGGAAAGTTTTGCTGAAGTAGACTCAGGTTTTGCTGATGACGATGGCCGTGCTGCCCACCATGCTCCGAGCTCCTTGTTGTTGCAGAGGTTTAGTTTTAGAAATCATAAATCAGGAGATGAGAAAAGTATTTTGGTTTAGAGAAAATCTTAATTTCCAGGTGTTTTTTATGTTTTATTTAAAACAAATCTTAAAGTTGATTATAACGACATCGGTTAAGATCCCACGGTTCCATCCTTCCGGCATCATTATTTTTATCGGATTCACTTAGTCCAGATGAATTTGCTAAACTCAACTGAATGAGTTCCACACTTTCATTTAGACAGTGGGAAATCCCGTTAGCAACACGTAGGTTACATCATCCGAGGTATTCCCGATCATCCAACAGGACGTTTTAATTTAGTTGTAATTGTAGTTTTGTGTTCTTTTGTGATTAAATTTTGAGTTGTTTTATATTTTGAAATGTTGTGGCGGTAAATTTTATCTTGCGATGACTTTTAACTTAGTTTTGGTTTCGAGTTTTAGGGTCTATCCTAAAGGTGTGAGTTTTCATGCAACGAGTTGTTTATCATGCAAGAAAAGTAAGTGCAATGCAGTTAAATAAATTGCAAGAAGGTAAATTGCAAGAAAGTAGATTACAATAAAATAAAAGCGTACTTGGAGGGTCTTCCCGTCATCCCAAGCTGCACTTAAAACACAATTAGAATATTTAAGCAAGTTCCTAGGTAAAGCTAAGGTAAGGGTTATGGTTTTCTACCAAGTTCCTAATCCTATGGCTAGTCATTTCTCTATGACGTCTAGGTCTTTGTGTTTTGGTTTGAGGACGATTTTCTTCATCAAAGAATAATTAAGTTTAATTGTTCTTATGAACATCCTATCATATCGAGGAAGTGCTTAAGACAAATCTTAAACATCTTTTCAATATTTTCAAGATTGTTTTAAGTCCAGAATGAATTTAATTATACAAATGAATTAATCATCCGGAATTGAGTTTTGTTAACTTGCTCGATGAACTAGGACATTTGAATATCCTATGAGTGAAGTAACATTTCATTTAATGTTCTATTTAGGAGTTATGATGACTAAAGCATTTGAGGGTAAATTGGTGTTCAGATGGTTTGTAATTTAGTTTAATTTTAATTAATGAGTTTAAATTTGGAATAGTGTTCAAGTTGCTTTATATTTAATTTCTTTCTGTTTTAGGTGATGTTATATTTAATTCAATTTAATTTAATTTAATTGAGTTTTAAATTAATTTAATTCAAATTAATTCAATTTAATTTGATTTGATGTTACATTAATTAATTTTATTTGATTTAGTTTTAATTTAATTTGATTTAATTTAATTTAATTTAATTTAATTTAATTTAATTTGATTTAATGTGATTTAATTTAATTTAATTTGATTTAATTTAATTTAATTTAATTTAATTATTTAATTTAATTTAATTTGATTTAATTTAATTTAATTTAATTTAATTTGTTTAATTCAATTTAATTTAATATTTAATTTAATTTAATTTTTAATCTTAATTTAATTTTATTTAATTTGATTTAATTTATTTAATTTAATTTAATTTTAATTTAATTTAATTTTTTAATTTTAATTGAAATTTTTAAAAGAGTTTAATAATTTAATTTTAGTTTAATGATTAAGTCTTTTAATATTTTGAATTTGAGTTATTATTTTAATTAAGAATTGAATATTAATGAGATAATTAATTTAGGGATTTTTAAATTAAAGAATAAATCTCTTCCTAATAATATCCTCTATTTTAATAATTCCAATTTTATTATTCTTCCAAATTTAATCAATCATTTAATTAAAGTTTAATCATTTTAAAATTGCTTAATGGGTTTCTACTCTTTAATTATTTAAATTTCAATCATCCAAATCAGATTAGGTTCAAATATTTTACTTGTTAATGTTTTATTAAACCTAAAGTTTTAATTAACGGTTAAAAAATTTAATTACCACTTTACCCTTTAAGCTTAATAATTTCATAACTCACTAAATTGAATTCAAATGAACTTGAAATTTTTATGTAACTTCACTCATATGTCAATAAAGACATGAGAGGAGAAAATGTGATTTTTCTGTATTTAATTTATTTATATAATTATTTTTGGTAGAAAATAGAGATTTTCAAGGAAAATTTAATAACATGACCAAGGGAAAGTTTCTATCCTTAAGAAAATTAGGGGACATTCTTAATGACCAGAGGACCACTTGGAAAAATTTTGGTGATTTTTTGAATTATATTATTTTTATTATAATTATTTTAGGTTTTGGAGTGTTAATTAATTTAAAAATAAAATAAATGTTGAAAAATGAATTTTATATTTTTCAAAAATCTCTCTAATATCAAGGAAATCAGAGAAGCAAATTTTACAATTTTTTGATTTTTCTATGATTTATTATAATTATTTTAGTGAAAATGCTAGAAAATACATTTTTTTAATTTTAAAATTACCTTAAAGCTTTAAAATTTAATATCTCACTAAATAGACCTAAGAAAAATGTGGGGTTTATTCCTAAGTGATTAAAATTCAAAATGTGACATTTTGGTGAATTTTATTATTTTTGTGATTTTTATTATTTTTTAATTATTAAAAATATTAAAATATTATTAAAAATCAACTTTTTTAGAAAATTGAAATTTTAATTTTCTTAGATTCCCCTGATATCAGAGAGGCTCCAAAACCAGTTTGGTGAATTTTTGAAAGGTATTTTAAAAGTTATGAATTTTTAAAGTTTAAAATGACTAAGTGGCTTAATCAACCCAATTAGTGGGGCTAACCAAGTCCAATTGACCTCAAACTTTTATGGTGGATTCCTCTCGATCCTAAAGGTCAGTGGAGAATTGATTTCAAGTCAATTTGATGCATGGTTAACTCTAATTAATTAGAGACCTATTTTGGGTGTTTAAGCCAATTAGGGTTGTTTTAAATGAACTAACTCAAAACCTATTTTTCCTAGGGTCCTCCGAGTCATAAGAAACATCCTCAAATTTTCCTAGAATTTATTTCACAACATGCTTATTTAGTGGAATTAAAATACTCAAAACGAGTAACATGAACTTGAAAAATCAATAACTCTTTATAGGGATGGCCTCGACTTTGGAAAATTCGGGGAATGTTCCCAAATTCGGAGGCTTCAAAGCCCTATGGTCTCATGCCATGGTGAATTGTATACATGCATGGAGAATTAAAAGTATGCAGAGAGTAAATAAATTATAAAAAATAAAATACTTGATGAAATTAAATGATTTCTTTTCCACATTATTCTCCTCTATTCACCGAGCGAGAGGGTATTTTTATTTTATTTTTCTGATTTTTCTACACAGAGTTATAAATTTTTGAAGTTTAGGGAATTAAATAAATCAAAAAATACCCTAATTTTCTATTTATCCACGCGGCGCTAACTCATCCTCGGCATCTCCGAAATGCCGCGTGTCGTGCTCCCATTCAACGCCGCCATCTGAGTCAGCAGCCCGGGCCCCGCGGTTCTTTTACCATCACCTGGTCCGACGCCATCTGAGCCGTCCCTCCGCGCGTGTATTGAATGGACGGCATCCGTTCATCGTCCCCGAGCGTCCTCACCCGAGAGCCGTCCACACTAAATCCTTAAGATCTCACTCGATACTCAATGGATTTTCATGTTCTTATGCTCTATGGATTCGTCTTGAAGAGACGAACACATCTATACGATTATCATGCATTGAAATTAAGGCATTTGAAATGGAGAATCTCCGGAAGCTCGGGATGAAGAATCGGCTCATACCTTTGCTCGGAGAAGTGTGGCTTCGATCCGAGAGTTGTTGCACCTTCGATTGGATCCCGGCAAGCTCCGGATGAAGTCTCCCGGTGCAGTGAATTGTCTAGATGTGATTTCGATCAAGCCCGATCACAAAGCTTGGAGGCCGGAGCAACCGGGTGGCCTCGGAGATGGGGCTTTTGTTCGGTGGACACCTTCCCTTGGTCCGGTGAAGGTGTAGAACCAATCAATTTGGGAATTGGCTCACCGTGGAGAAGTGTCCTGGTTTTGGGTGGAATTTCGGTTGGGAAATTGGATTTTATCGGTGGGGATCAGGGCAAATTGACACTGGGGATCAACTGCTCTAAGGGTGGAGAAGGGTTTGGAACAATTTTGGCAGAGTTTCGGCAAGGTTTGTGCAACTCTCCTCCATGGCCGTGAGGGTGAGGGGTTTAAATAGGAGAGGCTGGAGAGCCTTCCAGGGGGAGTTGAGGCATGGGATCAGCCTTGCTCTGGTGAGGAGAAGAACAACCATAGTGACCATTTGGCATGGGGCGGCTCGGCGAGTGGGAATTCCAAACTTTGGCTCCTCCCGAGGTCTCGGCCATGGTGTTTTCCGGCGATCCAGGAGGCTGGCCGGCAGGCATGGGTCACCCTCAGGTCCAAGTGGGTTAGGGCTGGAGGTTTGTGCAATCAATTGGCAATTGCCATGTGTAAAGGCTTTGAATTAAAATGGAATGGGGAGGGGGTCATTTTGGCCTTAATTTGGTCAACTCATTGGTTTGGGTTGGGTGCACCTCCCCATGGCCTGATTTTGGGCTGAGAGGATCGGTTGGGTCGACCAAGGGAGAGTGGTGTGGTCTCTATCCATGATGAGGTGGCTAAACATGGTTTAGTGTGTGACATGCTTAAGGTAAAAAATGCTTAATGAAAGATTAGGAAAGGGGCCCCTCCATTTACCATTAATGGCATGGTCACATGTCAAGCCTTCCATGGTTTCATGTGGCTTGTCCATGGCTTGCATGCCTTGTCTTTGGCTTGGGGAAAGTTGAGTCAATTTCATGGAAATGGGTTTTAAGAATTTTGGATATTTTGGTGAAAATTTGCATGAAGCTTGATTTGGAATGGTTTAATTGATGATTTTGAAACTTAGGGGAGATTTTGATTAAATGGATGATGTGGGGAAGTGCCATGTGGGCTTTGGATGGATTTGGGCTTTTGAATGTGGTGAAGTGGGCTTTTATGAAAGTTTAAGGGGAATGGGCTTTTTGATTTTAGGATGGGCATTTGGGTAAAGATTTTGTGAAGAACTTTGTCAAATAAATGTCATAATTGGTTTAGGGATGTTCTATGAAGGGCTTGGAGTCAATTTGGTGTGATTTGGAGTTGAATTGGTTTGAATTTGGGTTTATTTGGTAAGTGGGCCTATGTAGGTCCAAGTGGGCCAAGTTGGGCTAATGTTGGGCTAGAGTTAAAATTGATGTAAAATCAATGTTGAGAAATGTTTATGGGAGTGTTTCAAAGAGGTTTTGACTTTGGTTGGGCTTTGATTTTGGGGTTTGGGCTCATTTGGGTTAGGTTTGGGTTTAGGTCAAAATTGAGCCTTTTAGCTTTGGGTTGAGTTTTAGTGGGGTTTGGGTCTAAATTTTGGGCAAATCATGTTAGTGTTTTGTTTATGGGAATGTTAAGGAAGATTTAGAAAAGATTTGGGGTTAATTGGAATTGAATTGGGTGAGTTTGGGTTAGGTTTGGGTCATGGGTCCAAATTGGGCTTTAAGGCCAAAAGTGAGATTGGATCCAAATGTCAATCAAATTGGACTTGGATTTGGTCTAGATTGGTATTGGGGATATTGAATTGAAGTTTATAATTGAATTGGACCAAAATTGGGGTCAATTGGGTAGGTTTGGTTTGACATTGTGTTCACTTTGGGTTAAAATGGGTCAAATTGGGGGTTTTGACAAAAGTAGGGTAAATTGACAAAATTGGCCCATAGTATAGTTGGACAAAATGAAATTGGGAATATTTGGGATTTTCTGGAATTTTCTGGGAATTTTCTGAATTTTTGGATTTTTTGGCCAAGAGGGGTATTTTGGGTATTTGGAGGGTATTGGGAGGTTTTCTTGGAATTGTTGGTATTTTTGGGTATGGATGATCAATTTAAGTGATGTGGAAATGTTTGGGAATGATTTTGGAGAATTTTGGGTAATTTGGAAATTTTTGAGAATTTTGGGTAGTTTCAAGGGTTTTTTTTTGGTAGGTTTAGTAGGTGTAGGGCCTCAGGGGTCAAAAATTGAAAATTTGGAAAATTGAAGATTGGGTGGATGTAAGTGGAAAGAAGTCATTTTGGTTGAGCCATGAAGCCATGTCAAGCCCATATGAGTCATGAAGGGACTCATTTGAGGCATTCACTATGTTGTTCCTCAACCCTTGCTCGAGGGCTTAGGGGTTAAGGACCATCCATGTGAATCACCCACATGAGTCGGGAGGTCGAGTTAGGTATGGGTGTGTGAAAGTGTAGTGTATAGGTGTAGTGTATAAGTGTAGTGTGTGTGTAAGTCGGCCCCTTCACTGCGACCGGGCCACGCAGTGGCGGTCCTATGGCCAAAGAGTCCTATAGGAACTCACCATTTAAACTTCCATATTTGATTTCAACCCTCTAGGTGATTAGGGGTCTATAGTCGAGTTTGTAGAGTTTGCGGGGAGTTAAGAAGTGGTTTGAATTTCTAAAAGGTGGGTCCCGATTCTAGTCCTCTAAGATAGTCAAAGGAAAAGCCTAAGGCTAGATCCTAAGTACTAAAGAGAAGAAGAGAAGACCTCATCAAAAATGAGGTCAACAAATGGACCCCCGATAGGTGTGGTGAGCTGACGGAGCACACCGCGCGTATTGGTGTTGACCGAAGCGATCAACAAAACCAACACAAACATCCAAGTGACAAACTTAGGACGAAATAGAGGAGTTTTCGCTGGGGAGTAGCAAGTATATCTCTGAAACCGGAGATTCCTGAACTCTCGCTGGGGAAAGGAAAAGGAGGTAAACTCCAAATCACATGACCTGGGGGAATTTTGATTTAGATTTTATTTTGTTTCAATTTAAGTTTTGATGTGTGAGTTTAGATTTTAGTTTGGAGTTTCAATTTAGATTGAAGTTTTGTCAAGATTAATTTGAGGGATTTGATTTGAAATGAAAAAAGGAATTCTGAGGTTTTAGATGTAACATCTTCAACCTCGAAAGGAAATTGAATTGATTGAATTGAATCATTGCAATGAGGAGAGATCTCAGAGCAATGCGGTATTGGATGTAAAATCCTTAACCTCAAGAGTTTGATTTTGATGTATTTCATTGCTGTAGGGAAAGAATCCTAAAGCAATGCAGTCTTGGATACACAAAAGTTTGAATTTGATGTATTTCGATGCCGTAGGAAAGAATCCTAAAGCGAGTGCGATCTTGGATGTAAAATCCTCGACCCAAAAGTTTGAATTTGATGTATTTCGAGTGCGATAGGGAAGAATCCTAAAGCGAGTGCGATCTTGGATGTAAAATCCTCGACCCAAAAGTTTGAATTTGATGTATTTCGAGTGCGATAGGAAAAGAATCCTAAAGCGAGTGCGGTCTTGGATGTAAAATCCTCGACCCAAAAGTTTGAATTTGATGTACTTCGAATGCAATAGAAAAAGAATCCTAAAGCGGTGCAGTCTTGGATGTAAAATCCTCGACCCAAAAGTTTGAATTTGATGTACTTCGGTGCAATAGGAAAGAATCCTAAAGCAGTGCGATCTTGGATGTAAAATCCTCGACCCAAAAGTTTGAATTTGATGCACTTCGAGTGCAATAGGAAAGAATCCTAAAGCGGTGCGGTCTTGGATGTAAAATCCTTGACCCAAAAGTTTGAATTTGATGTATTTCAGGTGCAATAGGAAAAGAATCCTAAAGCGATGCAGTCTTGGATGTAAAATCCTCGACCCAAAAGTTTGAATTTGATGTACTTTAGTGCAATAGGAAAGAATCCTAAAGCGAGTGCGGTCTTGGATGTAAAATCCTCGACCCAAAAGTTTGAATTTGATGTACTTCGGTGCAATAGGAAAGAATCCTAAGCGAGTGCGGTCTTGGATGTAAAATCCTCGACCCAAAAGTTTGAATTTGATGTATTTCAGGTGCAATAGGAAAAGAATCCTAAAGCAGTGAAGTCTTGGATGTAAAATCCTCGACCCAAAAGTTTGAATTTGATTGAGATTTGATTTAACACTTATGTTGATTTTGTTTATCTTTTAATGATTCAAATTTTACTTTATTGTTTATTTAATGTTCATGTGAATTTGGTGTTCGTTATTTTTAGATTTTTTTTTAGGAAAGTTTTCTTTTATTCTTCTTTTTTTCTTTTCTCGTTCTTTGTTCGAAGTTCATTTAACTTTAATGGCGTTTCCCGATCAATTTGCACAAAAGAGGTGAAGGCCAAAAATGTGACATGGTCACTTTCATTCCAATCATGTTGAAGATACATCATACAACTCGATCTGGAATACATCTCATACAATCCATGTAGACTCAAAATGGACTATGTATGATCTTTGGCGATCCATCAAAAGAAGCATCTGTCAAAAATCCATGTCTGAATAGTGGGGTACATGGTTAATAACATCACCTTCCAAGCCATCCTTGGCAAGGATGCCGACTGGATGTACGTTGGAGGTGTGATATCTCCCATGTAACTCACGACTCATAAGGCGGAGGTTCTCTAGCTACGGGTCCGGCTGGAAATGGTAAGGTGTCTTCTTGTCGTCCATTCTCACGAAAGTAACCGAGATCCGCTTCACCGGCACTCCCGGTATGCAATGCTTAGCGATATCCGCTCCGTTGCCCTTCGGTATCATGACGGAACCTACCGGTAAAGGTATCTTTACCGGCCCTCGGAACTCACCCGGGCCTCGCTATCCGGAGGTCGGATCCGAACATGATGTCACACTCGTTCGGGAAAGAGATCGTGCGAAGGTCCGACGAAGTCGTGGTGATCTATATGTGGGGGTATGCGATCACCCTGTTTGTAGATGTTGATAATGCAGCTATTGGGTATGCAATCGCTGGCGGTACCCTCCATGTTATCAATCTTTTTACCATTCTCTTGATGACTAATGGCATCGGATCTACTTGCCCATGACGGAGTATCCCGGTGGGTTTCCCTTCTCGTCTTCAGCAAAGTTGTAGCGAGCATCCGCATTGTATTGTGATTCTTCCCTTCCACGGCATCCATCTCCAGGGTTCCGAGTATGTGTTCTCCCTTAGGCGGCCTGCTCGGCCCATTCTTTTCAAATCCCGGATACAATCCACGATTTTCTGTTGTTCATATTCTGAGAATACGTCGGTATGTAGCTCGAGACCCTCTAGTATGTTGATTCTTCTTCCTTTAATTCTCTCGAAGTATTCAAAGGTTTTCTTTTCAACATTTTGCATTCTCTCCGGCTCGTATTCCGGAATGATCCGCAGATGGCGAGGCCTTGTGACATATTGTGGGATATATGGTTCAATCCCTTAACGTTCTCCCGCATACCTTGGCTCCTCGGGGATGATGCCTGTCGGGACATCCCCGGGGTTGCTTCGCAACAAGGTCATGCATTATTGGTGGTTCTATCCGGTGGCGTGGTAGCCTTCTTTCTTCGATCTTCCGGGGATTTCCCTGGTTCTTTACGTTATCCTAGGAGTTGGCCTCCTTTCTTCGGGTTCCCGGTGAACCGGTGTCCTCGAAGTGTACGTGCTGGCGATAGCAAGCTGTCTCGTCGCGCCGGTCCGCGGCTAGTTTTGTTAACATCTTACGGATACGGCGATTCTTATTTCTTCGTTGCGTAGTCGTGAGAGTAGCCCTTCGAACTTCATGAATCTCTGTGGGCGCGGCGCTGACAAGCCTGCCCTCTGCTGTAGCGACTACAGATTTCATTTTCTTGTCTTCTTCAGTATTTGCCTTTCTTTTCTTGTTGTTGGATTGGTGGCTTGGGCCACCCACTTTCATCACTTGTCTGCCCGGCGGTTCTTCTCGGTCAGCCGGGACCCGGTCACTTTCCTCGTATCGTAGGCTCCGCCGGTGCGAAATCCGAGTTGATCTCGATTATCGCTCCATCTTTCACCCTCTTTTCATCGAGTGCAAGGCTTACGCCATTCTTAAAGTTCGGGACCAACCGCCCGGTTCGACATTTCCCTGCGAAAAGATAAGGAAAAGGATCGGGGGCCGTACTAAGAACAAGAACATTAAGAAAATGTTTATTAAAGACATTTTTTTTATTTCTCTTATATTTTAAAATTTAACGGGAATGAAGCGGGATAAGATCGGGAAAGAGATTTTGATTTGGAAAAGAAAACAAGGAAAACTTTATTATCACGATCTTATTTATTTTAACACATTTTATTATTTTTGGGTTCAGACCCAATCATAAGTAATTACTTCGCTCGTGTTTCTTTGGGGTGAAGAATTCATTCCTTCGAAACATCAGGTAGCGTAATACTTTTTCAAGTATCGTCCATTGATCGGAAGCATATGTCGTTCTCCCGGCGATTCACTAGGCGGTAAGAACCTCCCGAGTATACTCGCTTCAACCACAAACGGTCCTTCCCAAGTGGGTTCAAATTTTCCTCCTATCTAGCGGTGTGCAAGAATAGGTCTCTTGAGAACGAGAACTAAGTCACCAACTTTGAAGGTTCTTGGGCGGACCGGTTTGTCATGGGCTTGAACCATCTTAGCTTGGTATAGTTCTAAATTCCGTTGCGGCCGCAAGTCTTTTCCCTTCCAAGCTTTCTAATTCTTCGAGTCGTAATTTGGCGTTCTCTTCGTCGTGATCTTGTTTGCAAGTCGCAATTCGAGTGAAGGAAGCCGAACCTCTAAAGGTAACACTCGCCTCGGACCCATACACCGGAGCGTAAGGTGTAGCTTGAGTAGGAGTTCGAAGGTTGTCCGGTAAGCCCATAAGGCTTCTAACAATTTCTCGTGCCAATTTCTCTTATTATCGTCCAAGGTTTTCTTTAAGATTTGAAGGAGAGTTTTATTAAAAGCCTCGCCGAGGCCGTTTGCTCTTGGGTAGTAACTTGTTGAGTATCGCCGGTCGATTCCGTGTCTCCGACAAAATTGTTGATTTGCATGCTTCGAATGCCGACCCATTATCCGAGATAATTCGCGCGGCACTCCGAAACGGTAGACAACTTGGTTCTTGAAAAGCGTAGCACGTGGTGTGCTTTCACTTCTCTAAGTGGAACCGCTCTGCCCACTTGGAAAAGTAATCGTAGCCGCAAGAATGAAGTGATGTCCTTTTGAAGATGGTGGTTCTATCGGACCCACTATATCCGTGCCCCAACATTCGAATGGCCATGACGCGATTGTCGGATGTAGCACATTTGGAGGTTGGTGTAGAACCACTCCGTGCACTTGGCATTGATGACGGCTCTTGGCGATTTTCATGCGGTCGGTCATCATCGAGGGTCGATAGTATCCTAATCTTTTAATTTTCATTTTCATCTTCGGACCGTCGGTGAGCGCCACGAGTCCCGAATGCACCTCTTTAACGATTTCACGGGCCTCGGACCCGCTTAGGCACCTTAGCCACATTTGATCAAAAGACCTTTTGTACAATGTGTTGTTTATTAATGCGTAAGACAGAGTTCTTTTCTTGATCTGATGGGCTAACGACCTATCGTCCGGTAGCTTTCTCTGTTTGCGGGTAGTCCATCGATGGTCGTCTCCAATCTTCTGTGTTTTTTGTCACTGTTGCAACTGATTCTTTTTCTTTTTCTCATTTGTGTATTGTGTCTATGTCAAGCTGTGATAGGACCTGACGTCCGTGAACTGACACTTCCACTGATTCATCTTCCAAACAGGCAAATTCTTTTGTGTGACGGGCTAAAGCATCTCGTTAAAGCATTTTCTTTTCGGAAATTTTGTAGATTGTCACATTTGGAATCTGTTCCAACAACTTGTATGGCATACTTGGAAGTATTGTTCGAGTCTTGGCTTTAAAATTCTGTACTCGTCCGGCGATCCGTTGAATGATTAACTGCGAATCCCCGTAGATGTTGATGTCCGTTATCCCCATTTGAATAGTTAATTCCGAGTCCCGTTATGAGGGCTTCGTATTCGCTTCGTTGTTTGTACACGGCTCGTCAAATGGTAGGAGTATCTTAACATCCCCGCTCCGGCGTTATAAAGATTAGCCCGATTCCTGCCTTACCGGGCACTATCACTTGCGATTCTTCGTCTTTGTGCACTGAAGATGCTCCGTCGAAATATAATTCCCAACGTCGATCATCAAGGTCTTCTAGGTTCATTATTTGTTCATCTAGCAAATCGTCATTGAGAGGAGATTCGGCCGGCAAAGGGTGCACCGCGAGGAAGTCTGCTAAGACTTGTCCCTTTACGGCACGCAGAGGCACGAAAAATTATATCGAATTGCAATAATATCATTGACCATCTGGCAAGTCTGCCGGAAAGTGTTGGACGAGTCATCAAGTATTGCAATGGATTAAACTTCGAGATCGAGTTGACCTTATGAGAAAGCATGTAATGCCCGAGCTTTTGATGCTGCGAAGATCGAGGACAAACAATGCTTTTCAATTGCGGGATACCTTACTTCCGTCGGAAGTAAACGACGGCTTAAGTAGTAAAGAGCATTTTCTTTACCCTCATCATTGACTTGGCTAACGAGGCTCCGAGAGAGTCGTCTAGAGCCGCGGTGTAAAGTATCGACGGTCTACACCGAGATCGGGGCTGCTAAGACAGGAGGTGTCATTAAATATTGTTTAATGTCCTCGAACGCCTTCGAGCATTTCTCTTCCCAAATAAATTTGGCGTCCTTTTTAACTAGTGCCGAGAAAGGTCGACACCTACTGACGGGTTTGAGATAAAGCGTCGAAGATATGCCAACTTCCCTTGAAAAGATCGTAGTTGTTTTAAGGTTTTAGGAGGCGGCATTTCTAAGATAGCTTTAATCTTCTCCGGTCGATTTCAATTCCACGATGTCGGACAACGAATCCTAAGAATTTCCTGGAGGTGACGCCGAAGGTGCATTTTAAGGGATTCATCTTAAGGTTAAATTGTCTTAATCGTTCGAAAACAATTCTCAAATCATACAGGTGGTTTTCCTTTACTTTGCTTTTGATGACCACATCGCCCACGTAGCATTCGACTTGATTGTGGATGAGATCATCAAAAATTCTTGTCATTGCTCTGCGGTAGGTTGCTCCTGCGTTCTTCGGTCCGAATGGCATTATCGTGTAGCAAAATACTCCGATCGGTGTTCGAATGCTCGTAAGCTTTTCATCTTACGGAGCCATTTTTATCCGGTTGTATCTCGAAGATCCATCCATGAATAAAAATATTTCATGTGTCGAAGCAATGTCGATCATTAATTCGGGATCGGTAGAGGGAATTCATCCTTTGGACATGCCTTGTTTAAATCTCCGAAGTCCACACGGATTCCGATCCGACCATTCTTCTTTCGATCTGTCACCGCATTGGCTAAACAAGTCGGGAATTGTTCTTCACGAGACAAATTTAGCGTCTATTAGCTTTTTAACTTCGGCTATGACTTGTTGTTCGATTTCTAGACGCATTCTTCCGGGACCTTGTCCGATCGGAACGAAGTAGGATCCACTCCTAGCTTATGAAGCTGCGACCCACGGAGCTAATCCCGGCATCTCGTCATAATTCCAAGCAAAACAGTCTTTAAATTCCATTAATAATTTGATTATTTCTTCGGAGTCTTCTTTGTTGAGTAAGGAGCTAACAAAGGTAGGTCTAGGCTCTTCGCTAGTACCTAAGTTAACTTCCGTTAACTCATCTATTGTGCATTTAATTTCTTCTTCGAATTCTGGTGGAGCGTCTCCAATTTGTAAATCTTCGAGTTCGTCTGTAGTTTCCATGCAGTTTTCATTGGATTCGCAAGTGACAACCAAGCAAAATTCAGTATCGTCAACTAACCCTACTTTGCCGAATCCGAGACCATGCTTTGATTGGGAGGACGACCAGAGTTATTCCATAATTTTTCAAAATGTTGAGATTGACCTTTTGTCCATTGTCGAAGTAAGAAACCACGTTGAATTAAATTTTGAACACAGGGAGAGTACCACTCAAAAGGCAATTCCATTAATTCTGATGAAGTGACATCTTCGAATTGTACATTATTTTCAGTTTTGGAGGAAGAAGCACCACGGTAGAATTTGATTGGCCTTGCACCGTCGTTACGTACCTCTTTGACCACCATACCCTCGATCTTATTAAAATGGATCGGGGTTAGGGTCATAGTATGTACATAGTGGTTAATCTTCTCGTACATCGATTTGTATTCTTCGTTCTTATCATCTTCGAGAGAGAACTTGAATTGCGGCTTCTTCTGACTTATTGTCGCTGCTTCTTGTTTGATTTCTTTTTCTTCTTCAGAACTATCTTCCCAATCAACATTGATGGCTGGTTTCCTCTCGTCCAATCGTCCTAACATCTCTACCACGGCCTCGTCCCCGGCCTCGACCTCGGATGCGAGTTGTGGAGAAACCTTCACCATCTCGCCGGAAGGGAGTGGTGAGTGACTGCTGGACTAGAATTTCAGGTTCATCGTTGTCCCGAACTTTCTTTGCTTCATTTGTTACGGTATCTCTGGAGAAGATTGTTTTCTTTGGCGGTTCATAATAAGCTGCATCTTCATGGATTCCGATCTCATGTACGGAGAATGGTTGTAAGTCGCCTTTGATGCACTGTTCCCCTCCATCGTAGTATTTGATGCACTGATGCAGAGATGATGGTACCATCCTGTTTTCATGTAACCATGGTCGGCCCGATAGAGCGTTGAACGATGTTTCGAATCGATTATGTGAAATTTTGCGGTTGTCTTTGCTAAGTCACCGGTCTTCATCGATAGCGTTATTGACCCGAGGGCTCTTTCTCCTTTACGGTTGAATCCTCTTAATAACATTTTGTACTGTTTCGAGCTCACGAGCATCAATTTCCAAGTATGCTAGCGTTCGAAGACTCATTATATTGATTGATGCTCCCGGATCCACCAATACTGCGGAGAGCGTAAACTTCCCAATTGTAATCGAAATGTACAACGGTCGGTTGTGATCTCGTCGTCCCAGTAGTAGGTCATTGTACGTGAAGGTAACGCCTCGTTGTTCCTTTAACGAGCAAACCTCATCTAAGGAATCTCCGGCCATTTGAGCTAAGCAAATTTCCGGATCAAGTAAGGCCTTGATCAGAGCTTCTCTCATCTCCTTTGATAAGATGAGAGCATCGTAAATGCTCAGTTTGGCCGGTAGTTTCCTAAGATGGGCTAACACGTTGTAGTCCACTTTGTTCTCATGCGTCTCGGCTTCTTCTAGAATGGGTATTTCTTCTGCTGCGGTTGGTTCTTCTTGAACAACCACCTGCTTTCCTTTATCTTTTGGACCCACTCTTGGAGGTAGAACTTTTCCACTTCTCAAGTTGACTTCTGTAATTTCTTCTGAATCTAGTGTTGAACTTGTCGGTGTCTCCTCCCGAATCGGAATGACGGGCTCTTCCGGATTATCTTCAGAATACGAAGGCTCTAACTCTATCGTAACTGGAGCTCCTCGAAACTCACAGATAGATTCGTTGCTTGTTGAACTCTTGTAGCCTCCTTGATGGCTGCCTTCTTCGTTATTTTGCTCGTCGAGATCGTGTATGATTTGAGAATTGTTGTTAGTATCGAAGTCGACGTCCGGATTGTCGCTAGTTACGTAATCGTTAGAAACAGTCAAAACGTAGCCAACGCCATCACCCTTATCATTATATGTTCCCACCGAAGTGAGCAGATAATCATACAAAATCAGAGGTTCGAGGGATTTCTCCCCCGAATCGGAAACAACTATCCTAGGATAAGCAGCCCCTAGTCTAGCCTTAGGAGTCTCGGTCCCCTCTTCTTCGTCAATTTTCTTCTTTTCTTCAATCATCTCCTGTTGAGGTGGTTCTTCTATCGCAAGTGATAGTACCGGCTTAACAGGTCTCGAACTCTGAATTGAAGCTCGCACCGAAGCGGTTCGGATGCTGTCTAAAATCTTCTTCGAAGACCTCGTCCAGGCATTAGTCCATCCATCATTAGTTGCATAGGGATCTATTGGAATGACAGGATCAATTAAGATAACAATGACGGAACCTCCTTTCTGGGGTTCCTTCATGTACTCCTTCGGGATTGTTATATTCCCTTTCCGAAGGTTGTCGTTGAGCCAACTTTTAAAGGTAATGCAATCTTCTATTTTGTGCCCAAGCATCCAGGTGGTAGGGGCAAAAGTTAGGATCACCTTTCTTGTTGACTTCCTCTCGGTCTTTTAGGCTCGGCAGCTGGAAATCGGAGTCTTCATCGAACTACGGAACATTTTCGATCTTGCTTCATTCTTGAACGGATATTCTCTCGCTCGAAGTTCCCTTAATGTACGTTGCGGACGAGACGGTTGTTCATACTTGTGGAGACGATCGATATCTGGACCGGGGTTGCTTGGTAATTCTGTTGTGGTTGCTTGCGGTCGTTACGGTGGTATTTGCATCGGTTGATTGCCTTTGTCAACTTGTTGCAATGATCCCGGATTTCTTTTCGAAGGTCTTCACCGACTTCGCTTGTCCATCTTGTCGTCGAAACTTAATTGCTTCGCCTCTTCTTGCAAGCTTCCGGCCTTGCTTAACAACTTCTCGAAAGTCTTAATAGTGAATCCTTTGAGGAGAAGTGCTTTATCGGGCCGTGAATGCTTTTAAGTAAGATGTCGATCGCATGTTGTTCTTGCAGTTGTGGTTCACACTTCATGCTTAAGTTTCTCCATCGAAGTATGTAATCCACCAAAGTTTCGTTCGGCCTTTGTTTCTCTACCACTAAATCACCTATAGTGATGTGGTGCTGAGCTCCGGCAAATCGCTTAATGAAGAGGTTCTCTAGTTCTGAGAATGTCTTCACCGAACTATTTGGTAATTCTGCATACCAGTCGAAGGTGATTCCTGACAGACTGCTGACGAAGTGTCGGAAGAGTAATGCATCGCTCCCGCCGGCATTACAACAAGCGGCACGAAAGTGTGCAACATGCTTGTCGGGGTTCCCGGTTCCGTCGAAGGTCTTGAACGAGAGGTGGTACGAAGCCTTTCGGGTATTGGACAGCGTCGAATTCTTCTGGGTAAGGTATACCCGTCCGAATGGATGTCCCGCTCTTCGATTGTGCTAAGGCTTCTCGCACCTGCTGTTCCACCAAGTTTTGATATCGTTTTCAGGGATCATACTTTGTGTTGTATCCTTTTTTAGTTGATCATCCCCATTGACGGATGTAATCTCCTTTCCTCCGTCTACGATGTGAATGACCTCGCGGGGTGTCTCTCTTTGTGGTTGTACTTGACTGCGGAGAGTGGCCGGAGCTACGGCCATCTCTTCCATCCTTTTCACCATTTGAGCGATCGTGTCGTCTTTTCCCGAAGTCGCCTTCTCATCGGTCCGGCTCCTCTCTTCTGCGGCCGCAGGAGCACCTTGCGAAGCCGATGAAGCTCGTGTCTCAACCATGTTGATTTACGCGTATTCGTCGTCCATGAATTCCGATGAATCAATCTCGTCTCCGAACTATTCTTCTCTTTCTTTTGCCAACCGTCGGATATCGGTTCTCGACTTTTCCATGGCATCTTCTAGCGGGGCTTTACGTGTGTCTTTGCGGTTGTCGTGCGATAGCTGCCGGGTCCCCTTTATCGCGAGTAGCACTTTCTTCGATTCCAGCCTCCCGGCGAGACTTTCTTTCTCGAGCCGCTCGTTTCGATCTTAATCGCCCGGTAGTGGGACGCCATACCATCCTTCTAGCGGCGGAAGGTCTAGGACCGGATGGTCCGTCGGCCAAATGCTTCGGAAGGTGGTATCCTCCCTAATCTGTAATCCCGAGACGACGACGGGCGGACTAGCCTTCATTCTTTTACTTGGCTTTTCCGTCATGATGGCGGGTTCTACTCGGGCCCAAGAAGGTCGTAGAATCTCCGATACGGGGCGGTTTTCCTTCTTTGCTAACTTTTCTACCAAAGTTTGCGGTCGAGCAAACAGGCGTAGTTCTAGTTCTTTTCTTGCGGCTATCGTTGTAATATGCGGGCCGAGGTAATGTGGCGACGAATCTTGCGAACATTCTCCTCATCCTCTGCGGTGGAGAGGGGATGGAACCTCGCTTCCTCCCAAAAGTGGTATGTAGTCGAGCGGCGGTGTATATTCGGCGGCGATGTATATTCGAGCGATTCGGGATTTCCTCTAGGAAAGCAATCTCGGCGGCTACGGCTTCTCTAGCGATCCTTCTACTTCGTTTCTTCTTTGGGTCCTCGTCGGTGACGGAATCTTTGAACTGGACCGCATTTCGAAAACGAAGGTCTCACGAGAAGATCCGTACCCTCCACGGTAACGGGTTTACCATAATTCCGGATTTCTTTCCCTTTGATTTGGCGAAGTCGGGGTAGGTGCGAAACAACTAGACCAGATGGGGGTAGTAAGAACGGTCCTCTCGCGGACAGGCGGTACTCCTCTTAGTCGGGATCCTTTGCAGGGGAGGAAACTCTTGGGTCGACCTAAGGTTGAACTCAAGCAGCCGCTCCTCAGCTTCAGATACCTTGTTCGTCAGTGCAAAGAGGGAGACGTCGGTAATCTTGACATTCGTGTTTTCAAATCCTTGTCCAAATCGGATGATCCCATTGTCGGGCAGCTCACCCTTATAGACAGCGAAGTCCAGTCCATTGGTGAAGGAGAAAATCAGCTTTGGGGCTTCCATTTCTGCAGGGTAGATTCTGGTTGTCAGTCCCAAGTTATGCTTCTTTTCTTTAGGATGAAAAGAAAGGGATTGAAAAGAGTCCGAACACATTCTTGTTCATGTATTTATAAGAAGGAATCATTTGTTAAAAGAATCACTTATTAGAGGGTTTGTTTATTTAGAACGGAGTGTTCGAAGGTGTAGAGAAGGCAAGGAATCCGATTCGAGTTGGAAAGGAAAAGAAAGTCTTATGCGAGACTTCTCGACTCGAAGGATCATTCCTAAACTAACACTTATTGGGGGTCCGCCCCACCTCGTAAATGAGGTAAAAGGATCTCGGAACCTCTCTGTTTAGGGGTGTCTAAACAGTGGCTCCTAAATCCGAGAGAATGTTGGCTATACTTGTTCAAGGTAGAAATGAACATAGTATTCCAACGGAAAGAGTGGTAGTTTGATCCATTAAGGACATGGATACACTACCGATTTTTGAAAGCAGAATTATCTGATTATAATGGAGAGAGGAATTGTCCTCAGAGGAGTCGCCAGAAATCTGTCGGCATATTTTTAGGTTGTGTGTTTTATTTTGAAAAGGGGGTCGCCTAACGTGTTCGTCGGCGAATTTTTTAATTTAATTTAAATAAATAATTTGAAAAGTAGTATTTGATTTTGAAAATAATTTTAAATTTGAAGATTTTAAGATATGAAATCAAACCGATCTCACATCCCAAATAGTTTATATAAACTAGCATCGTACCATAAACCGTGTATCTATCCCGAAGAATAGGCACACTGCTTGATGGTGGGGCTCGATTAAATAAACTAGAAGATTTGTGACATCCGTTTGGTCTGCGAACCAATTTTATAAGCCGACAAATTCCCTCGCTTAATATGAAATCATTAAACGGGGTTTATATTACACAGGTTCTTTAAAATTCCTATAAGGGCAAGCCACTATAGTTAATTACATCTTAAGTGACGGGAATCACCTAAGAAAACTCTCGATAATAATCGATAATTCGCTCTCAAGAATTTCAAAGTTTAAGTAATCAAAGGATTGAAGTTTGGAATTTCAATAGGGAATGGATCAAATTTGGAACATTTTGTTTTGGGAATCGAAAGGAAGAAAAGTAGGAGAAATCACGGATTCGAAGCGAACTTCGGTAATTTCCCGACTATCCTATTGTTTGGCTTCGAGTTTAGGAAAGTCTTAATATTTATTTAAATGTATTGATCTTGTCGATTTTAATTAATTAGGACTTATATTTATATGATAGAATCATACAAATAGCCTCGAAGATGTGAGGGTTTATGTCGTATCAGACGACTACCTCGGAATCCTAAGATCGGTTAGGGCTTAATTTGCAATGGAAATGCCTAACGAAGAGTTGAGGATTTATGTTGCACTAGACAAACTACCTCGAAGTCCTATGGGTTTGTTATTTAATTCTAGGAAAGTTTTGCTGAAGTAGACTCGAGTTATGCTCGATGACGATGGCCGTGCTTGCCCACCATGCTCCGAGCTCCTTGTTGTTGCAGAGGTTTAGTTTTAGAAATCATAAATCGGGAGATGAGAAAAGTGTTTTGGTTTAGAGAAAATCTTAATTTCCGGGTGTTTTTTATGTTTTATTTAAAACAAATCTTAAAGTTGATTATACGACACCGGTTAAGATCCCACGGTTCCATCCTTCGGCATCATTATTTTTATCGGATTCACTTAGTCCGGATGAATTTGCTAAACTCAGCTGAATGAGTTCCACACTTTCATTTAGACCGTGGGAAATCCGGTTAGCAACACGTAGGTTACATCATCCGAGGTATTCCCGATCATCCAACGGGACGTTTTAATTTAGTTGTAATTGTAGTTTTGTGTTACGTTTTTGATTAAATTTTGAGTTGTTTTATATTTTGAAATGTTGTGGCGGTGAATTTTATCTTGCAATGACTTTTAACTTAGTTTTGGTTTCGGTTTTAGGGTCTATCCTAAAGGTGTGAGTTTTCATGCAACGGTTGTTTATCATGCAAGAAAAGTAAGTGCAATGCGGTTAAATAAATTGCAAGAAGGTAAATTGCAAGAAAGTAGATTGCAATAAAATAAAAGCGTACTCGGAGGGTCTTCCCGTCATCCCAAGCTGCACTTAAAACACAATTAGAATATTTAAGCAAGTTCCTAGGTAAAGCTAAGGTAAGGGTTATGGTTTTCTACCAAGTTCCTAATCCTATAGCTAGTCATTTCCTATGACGTCTAGGTCTTTGTGTTTTGGTTTGAGGACGATTTTCTTCATCGAAAGAATAATTAAGTTCGATTGTTCTTATGAACATCCTATCATATCGAGGAAGTGCTTAAGACAAATCTTAAACATCTTTTCAATATTTTCAGGATTGTTTTAAGTCCAAATGAATTTAATTATACAAATGAATTAATCGTCCGAGAATTCAAGTTTTGTTAACTTGCTCGAGTGAACTAGGACATTTGAATATCCTATGAGTGAAGTAACATTTCATTTAATGTTCTATTTAGGAGTTATGATGACTAAAGCATTTGAGGGTAAATTGGTGTTTAGATCGTTTGTGATTTAGTTTAATTTCAATTAATGAGTTTAAATTTGGAATAGTGTTCAAGTTGCTTTATATTTAATTTCTTTCTGTTTTAGGTGATGTTATATTTAATTCAATTTAATTTAATTTAATTGAGTTTTAATTTAATATAATTCAATTTACTTCAATTTAATTTGATTTGATGTTACATTAATTAATTTGATTTGATTTAGTTTTAATTTAATTTGATTTAATTTAATTTAATTTAATTTAATTTAATTTAATTTAATTTAATTTGATTTAATTTAATTTAATTTGATTTAATTTAATTTAATTTAATTTAATTATTTAATTTAATTTAATTTGATTTAATTTAATTAAATTAAATTTAATTTGTTTAATTCAATTTAATTTAATCTTTAATTTAATTTAATTTTTAATCTTAATTTAATTTAATTTAATTTGATTTAATTTATTTTATTTAATTTAATTTTAATTTAATTTAATTTTTTAATTTTAATTGAAATTTTTAAAAGAGTTTAATAATTTAATTTTAGTTTAATGATTAAGTCTTTTAATATTTTGAATTTGAGTTATTATTTTAATTAAGAATTGAATATTAATGAGATAATTAATTTAGGGATTTTTAAATTAAAGAATAAATCTCTTCCTAATAATATCCCTTATTTTAATAATTCCAATTTTATTATTCTTCCAAATTTAATCAATCATTTAATTAAAGTTTAATCATTTTAAAATTGCTTAATGGGTTTCTACCCTTTAATTATTTAAATTTCAATCATCCAAATCAGATTAGGATCAAATATTTTACTTGTTAATGTTTTATTAAACCTAAAGTTTTAATTAAGGGTTAAAAAATTTAATTACCACTTTACCCTTTAAGCTTAATAATTTCATAACTCACTAAATTGAATTCGAAATGAACTTGAAATTTTTATGTAACTTCACTCATATGTCAATAAAGACATGAGAGGAGAAAATGTGATTTTTCTGTATTTAATTTATTTATATAATTATTTTTGGTAGAAAATAGAGATTTTCAAGGAAAATTTAATAACATGACCAAGGGAAAGTTTCTATCCTTAAGAAAATTAGGGGACATTCCTAATGACAAGTGGACCACTTGGACCAATTTTGGTGATTTTTTGAATTATATTATTTTTATTATAATTATTTTAAGTTTTGGAGTGTTAATTAATTTAAAAATAAAATAAATGTTGAAAAATGAATTTTATATTTTTCAAAAATCTCTCTGATATCAAGGAAATCAGACAAGCAAATTTTGCAATTTTATGATTTTTCTATGATTTATTATAATTATTTTAGTGAAAATGCTAGAAAATACATTTTTTTAATTTTAAAATTACCTTAAAGCTTTAAAATTTAATATCTCACTAAATAGACCTAAGAAAAATGTGGGGTTTATTCCTAAGTGATTAAAATTCAAAATTTGACATTTTGGTGAATTTTATTATTTTTGTGATTTTTATTATTTTTTAATTATTAAAAATATTAAAATATTATTAAAAATCAACTTTTTTAGAAAATTGAAATTTTAATTTTCTTAGATTCCCCTAATATCAGAGAGGCTCCAAAACCAGTTTGGTGAATTTTTGAAAGGTATTTTAAAAGTTATGAATTTTTAAAGTTTAAAATGACTAAGTGGCTTAATCAACCCAATTAGTGGGGCTAACCAAGTCCAATTGACCTCAAAATTTTATGGTGGATTCCTCTGATCCTAAAGGTCAGTGGAGAATTGATTTCAAGTCAATTTGATGCATGGTTAACTCTAATTAATTAGAGACCTATTTTGGTTGTTTAAGCCAATTATGGTTGTTTTAAATGAACTAACTTAAAACCTATTTTTCCTAGGGTCCTCTGGTCATAAGAAACATCCTCAAATTTTCCTAGAATTTATTTCACAACATGCTATTTATTGGAATTAAAATACTCAAAACAGTAACATGAACTTGAAAAATCAATAACTCTTCATAGGGATAGCCTCTGACTTTGGAAAATTCAAGGAATGTTCCCAAATTCGGAGGCTTCAAAGCCCTATGGTCTCATGCCATGGTGAATTGTATACATGCATGGAGAATTAAAAGTATGCAGAGAGTAAATAAATTATAAAAAATAAAATAATTGATGAAATTAAATGATTTCTTTTCCACATTATTCTCCTCTGTTCACTGAGCAAGAGGGTATTTTTATTTTATTTTTCCGATTTTTCTACACGGAGTTATGAATTTTTGAAGTTTAGGGAATTAAATAAATCAAAAAATACCCTAATTTTCTATTTATCCAAGCGGCGCCAACTCATCCTCGGCATCTCCGAAACGCCGCGTGTCGCGCTCCCATTCGACGCCGCCATCCGAGTCGAGCGGCCGGGCCCCGCGGTTCTTGTACCATCACACGGTCCGACGCCATCCGAGCCGTCCGTCCGCGCGTGTATTGAATGGATGGCATCCGTTCATCGTCCGGAGCGTCCTCGCCCGAGAGCCGTCCACACTAAATCCCTAAGATCTCACTCGATACTCGATGGATTTTCATGTTCTTATGCTACATGGATTCGTCTTGAAGAGACGAACACATCTATACGGTTATCATGCATTGAAATTAAGGCATTTGAAATGGAGAATCTCCGGAAGCTCGGGATGAAGAATCGGCTCATACCTTTGCTCGGAGAAGTGTGGCTTCGATCCGAGAGTTGTTGCACCTTCGATTGGATCCCGACAAGCTCCGGATGAAGTCTCTCGGTCCGGTGAATTGTCTAGATGTGATTTCGACCAAGCACGATCACAAAGCTTGGAGGCTGGAGCAAGCTGGGTGGCTCGGAGATGGGGCTTTTCTTGGTGGACACCTTCCTCGGTGCAGTGAAGGTGTAGAACCAATCAATTTGGGAATTGGCTCAGCTGTGGAGAAGTGTCCTGGTTTTGGGTGGAATTTCGGTTGGGAAATTGGATTTTATCGGTGGGGATCGGGGCAAATTGACACCGGGGATCAAGCTTGCTTTAAGGGTGGAGAAGGGTTTGGATCAATTTTGGCGGAGTTTCGGCAAGGTTTGTGCGACTCTCCTCCATGGCCGTGAGGGTGAGGGGTTTAAATAGGAGAGGCTGGAGAGCCTTCCGGGGGAGTTGAGGCATGGGATCAGCTGCTGCGGTGAGGAGAAGAACGAGCCATAGTGACCATTTGGCATGGGGCGGCTCGGTAAGTGGGAATTCCAAACTTTGGCTCCTCCCGAGGTCTCGGCCATGGTGTTTTCGGCAATCCGGGCGGGTGGCCGGCGAGCATGGGTCACCCTCGGGTCCGAGGTGGGTCGGGGGCTGGAGGTTTGTGCAATCAATTGGCAATTGCCATGTGTAAAGGCTTTGAATTAAAATGGAATGGGGAGGGGGTCATTTTGGCCTTAATTTGGTCGACCCATTGGTTTGGGTTGGGTGCACCTCCCCATGGCTCTGATTTTGAGTGAGAGGATCGGTTGGGTCGACCGAGGGAGAGTGGTGTGGTCTCTATCCATGATGAGGTGGCTAAACATGGTTTAGTGTGTGACATGCTTAAGGTAAAAATTGCTTAATGAAAGATTAGGAAAGGGGCCCTCCTTTTACCATTAATGGCATGGTCACATGTCAAGCCTTCCATGGTTTCATGTGGCTTGTCCATGGCTTGCATGGCTTGTCTTTGGCTTGGGGAAAGTTGAGTCAATTTCATGGAAATGGGTTTTAAGAATTTTGGATATTTTGGTGAAAATTTGCATGAAGCTTGATTTGGAATGGTTTAATTGATGATTTTAAAACTTAGGGGTGATTTTGATTAAATGGATGATGAGGGGAAGTGCCATGTGGGCTTTGGATGGATTTGGGCTTTTGAATGTGGTGAAGTGGGCTTTTAGGAAAGTTTAAGGGGAATGGGTTTTTGATTTTAGGATGGGCATTTGGGTAAAGATTTTGTGAAGAACTTTGTCAAATAAATGTCATAATTGGTTTAGGGATGTTCTATGAAGGGCTTGGAGTCAATTTGGTGTGATTTGGAGTTGAATTGGTTTGAATTTGGGTTTATTTGGTAAGTGGGCCTATGTAGGTCCAAGTGGGCCAAGTTGGGCTAATGTTGGGCTAGAGTTGAAATTGATGTAAAATCAATGTTGAGAAATGTTTATGGGAGTGTTTAAAAGAGGTTTTGACTTTGGTTGGGCTTTGATTTTGGGGTTTTGGCTCATTTGGGTTAGGTTTGGGTTTAGGTCAAAATTGAGCCTTTTAGCTTTGGGTTGAGTTTGAGTGGGGTTTGGGTCTAAATTTTGGACAAATCATGTTAGTGTTTTGTTTATGGGAATGTTAAGGAAGATTTAGAAAAGATTTGGGGTTAATTGGAATTGAATTGGGTGAGTTTGGGTTAGGTTTGGGTCATGGGTCCAATTTGGGCTTTAAGGCCAAAAGTGAGATTGGATCCAAATGTAAATCAAATTGGACTTGGATTTGGTCTAGATTGGTATTGGGAATATTGAATTGAAGTTTCGAATTGAATTGGAAAAAATTGGGGTCAATTGGGTAGGTTTGGTTTGACATTGGGTTCACTTTGGGTTAAAATGGGTCAAATTGGGGGTTTTGACAAAACTAGGGTAAATTGACAAAATTAGCCCATGGTGTAGTTGGACAAAATGAAATTGGGAATATTTGGGATTTTCTGGAATTTTCTGAATTTTTGGATTTTTTGGCCAAGAGGGGTATTTTGGGTATTTGGAGGGTATTGGGAGGTTTTCTTGGAATTTTTGGTATTTTTGGGTATGGATGATCAATTTAAGTGATGTGGAAATGTTGGGGAATGATTTTGGAGAATTTTGGGTAATTTGGAAATTTTTGAGAATTTTGGGTAGTTTCGAGGGTTTTTTTGGTAGGTTTAGTAGGTGTAGGGCCCCGGGGGTCAAAAATTGAAAATTTGGAAAATTGAAGATTAGGTGGATGTAAGTGGAAAGAAGTCATTTTGGTTGAGCCATGAAGCCATTTCAAGCCCATATGAGTCATGAAGGGACTCATTTGAGGCATTCATTATGTTGTTCCTAACCCTCTAGCGAGGGCTTAGGGGTTAAGGACCATCCATGTGAATCACCCACATGAGTCGGGAGGTCGAGTTAGGTATGGGTGTGTGAAAGTGTAGTGTATAGGTGTAGTGTATAAGTGTAGTGTGTGTGTAAGTCGGCCCCTTCACCGAGACCAGGGCCACCGGAGCGGTCCTAAGGCCAAAGAGTCTATATGAACTCACCATTTAAACTTCCATATTTGATTTCGACCCTCCAGGTGATTAGGGGTCTATAGTCGAGTTTGTAGAGTTTGCGGGGAGTTAAGAAGTGGTTTGAATTTCTAAAAGGTGGGTCCCAATTCTAGTCCTCTAAGATAGTCAAAGGAAAAGCCTAAGGCGAGATCCTAAGTACTAAAGAGAAGAAGAGAAGACCTCATCAAAAATGAGGTCAACAAGTACTATTTGGTTTTGAAAATAATTTTAAATTTGAAAATTCTAAGATATGAAATCAAACTGATCTCACATCCCGAATAGTTTATATAAACGAGCACCACACCACTGATCGTATATCTATCCGGAGAATGAGACACCTTTGCTTCATGATGTGACTCGATTAAATAAACTAGAAGATTTGTGACATTTGTTTGGTTTGCGAACCAATTTTATAAGCCGACAAGTTCCCCTGCTTAATATAAAGGAATTAAGCAGGGTTTATATTACCTAGGTTCCTAAAGTTCCCCATAAGGGCAAACCCCTATAGTTAATTACATCCTAAGTGACGGGAATCACTTAAGAAAACTCTCGATAATGATCAGTAGTTTTGCTCTCAAGAATTTCAAAGTTTAAGGTTTTCAAAGGATTGGATTTTGGAAATTTCAAAAGGGAATGGATCAAATTTGGAACAGTTAATTTCAGGAGTGCAAAGGAAGAAAAGTAGAAGCTGAGGATCCAAGAAGAATCTTGACAACTTCTCAAACTATCCTATTGTTAGGCTCGGATTTAAGAAAATTCTAATATTATCTGATATTTCAATCTTGCCAATTTAAAATAATTTGGACTTATATTTGTATGATAAAATCATACAAATAGCCACGAAGTTGTTAGGGTTTATGTCGTACCAAACGACTACCTCGGAGTCCTAAGACCGGTTAGGGCTTAATTTACATAACATGATTATGCAAATGCCTAACAAAGGGGTTGAGGATTTATGTTGCACTAGACAAACTACCTTGAAATCCTACGGTTTGGTTGTTTAATTCTAGGAATGTTTAGCTGATGTAGAGTTGTTTTGCTGACGAAGATGGTCGTGCTGCTCGCCGTGCTCCAAGCTCCTTATTGTTGCAGAGGTTTGGTTTTAGAAGTCATAAATCAGGAGATGACAGAAGTGTTTTAGTTTAGAGAAAATCTTAAAACCCAAGTGTTTTTAATATTTTAATTAGAACAAATCTTAAAGTTGTTTAAACAGAACAGATTAAGATCCCACGGTTCCATCATCCCGGCACTGTTATTTTCATCGAATTCACTTAGTCCAGATGAATTTGTTAAACTCAATTGAATGAGTTCCACACTTTCATTTAGACCGTGGAAAATCCCGTTAGCAACACGTTGGTTACATCATCCGAGGTATTCTCGATCATTCAATGAGTCGTTTTAATTTAGTTGCAATTGTAGTTTTGTTGTTCTGTTTTTTATTAAATTTTGAGTTGTTTTATATTTTGGATTGTTGCGGCGGTGAATTTTATCTTGCAGTGTCTTTTAATTTAATTTTGGTTTCAGTTCAGGGACTACCCTAAAGGTTTTGGTTTTCATGCAACAGTTTTTTATCATGCAAGAAAAGTAAAGTACAGTGCATGTAAGTAATATTGCAATAAAGTAAACTGCAAATAAGGTAAACTGCAACAAAGTAAAAGCATACCTGGAGGGTCTTCCCGTCATCCCAAGCTACACTTAAAACATACGTTAAGGCATTTAAATATTTCAACAAATATCTAGGTAAAGCTAAGGGAGAGGTTTTGGTTGTCTACCAAAGTCCTAATCCTATAGCTAGTCATCTCCTATGACGTCTAGGTTCTTGTGTTTTGGTTTAAGGACGATTTTCTTCATCAAAGAAACAATTAAATTCAATTGTTCTTATAAACAATATATCATATTGAGGAAGTGCTTAAGACGAGTCTTAAACATCTTTTCAATACCTCTAGGATTGTTTTAAGTCTAAGAGAATTTAATTATACAAGTGAATTAATCATCGAGGGGTTTAAGTTTTGTTCTCTTGCACAGTGAACTAGGACAGTTGAATATCCTATAAGTGAAGTAACACTACTTGATACCTCATTTAAGAGTTATAATAATAAGAGCTTTAAAAGGGCAAATCAAATTATTAAGTATTTTAATGATTTAAACTTAATGATTTAATTTTAATTTTGACTTGATTATAAAAAATCGATTTAAGTTTGGAATAGTGTTCAAATTATTTTAGATTTAATTCTTAATGATTTAATTTAGGTTTGTTGATAAATGATTTTGAATTAATTTAATTCAATTTAATTTAATTTTAATTTAATTTAATTTAATTTAATTTAATTTAATTTAATTTAGTTTTAATTTAATTTAATTTTTAATTTAGTTTAATTTAATTTAATTTAATTTAATTTTAATTTTAATTTAATTTAATTTAATTTAATTTTAATTTAATTTATTTTAATTTTAAGTTAATTTAATTTAATTTTCATTTAATTTAATTTAATTTTAATTTAATTTAATTTAAATTTATTTTACTTTTAATTTAATTTAATTTGATTTTAATTTAATTTTAATTTTAATTTAATTGTGATTATTCTTTTAATTTTTTAATTAAAACTTAAGTATTATTGAAGTGATTTATTTAGGGATTTTTTTTAAATTAAAGAATAAATGTCCTCTTAATAATATCCGTACTTTAATAATTCTAATTTCTATTTTTCCTCCAAAATTTTAATTAATTAATTAATTAAAGTTTTATTTTCATTTTTTTTTTGAAATGGTTAGTAGGTTTCTACCCTTAATCATTTAAGTTTCAATCATCCAAAAATCAGTTTGAAATCAAATATTTTACCCTCCCCTTTTGATTAATCCTAAAATTTTAATTAAAGGTTGAAATTTTTAATTACCATTTTTGCCCTTCAAGCTTAATAATTCTATAACTCACTAAATAAAGCTCAAATGAACTTGAAATTTTTATGTAATCTCACTCACATGTCAATTAAGACATTAGAGGAGAAAATGTGATTTTTCTGTATTTAATTTATTTATGTGATTATTCTTAATGGAAAATAGGGGTTTTCAAGGAAAATTTAATAACATGACCAAGGAAATACTTCTGTCCTTGAGAAAACTATGGGATGTTCCTAATGACTAGAGGACCATTTGGACCAATTTTGGTGACTTTTTGAATTATATTTTATTTATTAGAATTATTTTGAATTTTGGAGTATTAATTAATTTTAAAATAAAATTAAAATTAAAAAAAGGATTTTATATTTTTCTTAAATCTCTCTAACCACAAGAAGTTTAGAGAAACAAATTTTATAATTTTTTAATTTTTCTTTGATTTATTAGAATTATTTTAGTGAAAAGATTGGAAAATACATTTTTTAATATTAAAAATTAAATCAAGCCTTTAAAATTCAATATCTTATCCTAGGGACTTAAGAAAAATATTTGGTTTGTTCCTAAGTAATTAGAATTCAAAATGTGACATTTTGGTGATTTTTAATATTTTTATGATTTTTATTATTTTAAAATTTTTAAAAATATTAAAATAATGATAAAAATCAATTTTTTTAGAAAATTACAATTTTAATTTTCCTAAGTTCCTCTGATATTAGAGAAGCTCCAAAACCATTTTGTGAATTTTTGAAAAGTATTTTGTGAGTTATGAATTTTTAAAGTTTAATTTTACCCATTTTGCTTAAGAGGCTTAATCAACCCATTTGGTGAGGTTAATCAAGTCCAATTGATTTCAAATTTTTATGAGATGTTCCTCTAATCCCAAAGATCAGTGGAGGATTGTTTTTAAGTTAATTTGATGTGTAGTTAACCCTAATTAATTAAAATTCAATTTTGGGTATTTAGACCAATTAGGGTTATTCCAAGTGAACTAACTCAAAACTTATTTTTCCTAGGTTCCTCTGGTCATAAGAAACATCACCAAATTTTCCTAGAATTTATTTCTCAACATGCTAATTATTGGAATTAAAATATTCAAAATAGTAACATGCAATTGAAAAATCAATAACTTCTCATAGGGATGGCATCTGACCTTGGAAAATTCAGGGAATGTTCCCAAGTTCAGAGGCTTTAAAAGCCCTATGGTCTCATGCTATGGTGAATTGTCTATGTGCATGGAGAATTGAAATAGTGCAGAGAGTAATTAAATAATTAAAAATAAAATACTAAATGAAATTAATTGATTTCTTTTCCACATTATTCTTCTCTGTTCACTGAGCAAGAGGGTATTTTTATTTTATTTTTAGGATTTTTCTACACAAAGTTATGGATTTTCTAAGTTCTGGATATTAAATAAATCCATAAAATCCTATTTTTCTATTTATCCGAAACGGCGCCTCGTCAACCTTAGCATCTCCGAACAGCCACGCGGCGCTTTCTGGTTCGGCACGGCCATCCGACTCAGCGCTCCAGTGGCCCACGATTCATGTACCATCGCGCTGTCCGGCTCGATCCCTACCTTCAGCTTGATACATGCTCGATCCGACGGCTCCTGGTCATCGTCTACGACTGGTGTGCACCCATGACCGTCCACACTAAAACCCTAAGAACTCACTCGATTCTCAACAGATTTTTGTGTTATTATGCTCTATGGATTCGTCTTGAAGAGAGGAACACATCAATACGGTACACATGCATTGAAATCGATTCATATCAAATGGAGAATCTCCAAGAGCTCGGGAGGAAGAGAGAGTTCATACCTTTGCTCAGAGAAGTGAAGCTTTGACTTGAGAGTTGTGTCACGTTCGATTGGGTCCAAGCAAGCTCCAGATGAAGTCCCTTGGCCTAGTGAATTGCCTAAGTACAAAAGTGACCACAGCCGATCACAAAGCTTGGAGGCTGGAGCAACTGGGTGGCCTGGACAGGGGACTTTCACTGGGGAACTTCTCCTCTTGGTCTGGTGAAGGTGTAGGACCAATTAATTTGGAGATTGGCTCACTGTAGTGAAGTGTCCTGTTTTTGGGAGGAATTTGAACTCTGAAATTGAGCTCTGTTAATGGGGATTAGGGCAAATGGACACTGGAGATCAATTGCTCTAAGTGTGGAGAGTGGTCTGGGACAATTTTGGCAGAGTTTCAGTAATTTTGTTTCAGCACCTCTTCCATGGCCGAGAGAGGTGGTGTTTAAATAGGCATGGCTGGAGGCTCTCCCAGGGGGAGTTAGGGGTTGGAATCAGCTGCTCAGGTGAGGAGAAGAACAACCATGGTGGCCATTAGGCATGGGGTGAGAATTCCAAGCTTGGGCTCACATGATGCTCTCAGGTGTGGTGTTTTCCGGCGGCCCAGGTGGCTGGCCGGCAGGCATGGGTCACCCTCAGGGTCAGGAGGTCCAGGGCTGGGGTTTAGTGTAGGGAATTGGCAATGGCCATGTGTAAAGTGATTGAATTAAATCGGAATGGGGTAAGGGTGTATTTTTGCTAAGTTTGGTCAAATGTATGGATTGAGCTAGCTGCACCACCCCATGGCTAGTTTGGGCTGAAGAGAAAGTGGTTTAGGTCAGCTTAATTAGTGGGGAAGGGTCACCATCCAAGTACAATTAAGTTTAAGCAAGGTTTAGTGGAATCATGGAAGTGGCTAATCCCCTTAAGGGAATATGGAAAGAGCCTCCTCCTCTTGCCATCTTGGGTATGGTGAGGTGTCCAAGGCTTTCATGGCTCCCATGTGGCTCATGCATGGCTTCATGGCTCCATTTGGCTTGGGAAAAGTTAAGTCAACTTTCATGAGGAAGAATTTTGTTATTTTTGGCATTTTGGTGAGAGTTGTCATGAGGTTTGATTTGGAATGGTTTGATGATGAATTTGAAAGTTAGGGAAGGTTTTAATTGGAATGGATGATGAAGTGTAGTGTCATGTGGGCATTAGAGTCAAATTTGGTCCTTTGAAATTATTTTAGGAGTGGGCTTTTTTAGGAAGGCTTAAGGAAGTGGGCCTTAGTTTTTAAAAATAAATTTATGGATAGGAATTCTGTAAAAGGTTGGGCAAAATAATTGTTGGATTTGGTTTAGGGATGTGTCATGAGTGATTTGAAGCAAGTTTGAGGTGATTTGGAATTGGATTGGGTCTAATTTGGGTCTCTTTGGTAATAGAGTCCAAATGGGTCAAAATGAGCTATCTTGGGCTAAAGTCGGGCTAATGTTGAAATTGATGTAAAATTAATGTTGGGAAATGTTTATGGGGGTGTTACAAATAAGTTTCAACTTTGATTGGGTTTTGATTTTGGGATTTGGGCCCATTTGGGTTAGGTTTGGGTGTAGGCCCATTTAAGGAATTTTGGGTTTGGGTTGAAATTGAGAAAGGTTTGGGTCCAAATTTTGGGCAAATCATGTTAGTGTTTTGTTTGTGGGGATTCTAGGAAGGTTTTAGAAAAGATTTGTGTCAAATTGGGATTGAATTGGGTTGGTTTGAGCTAGGTTTAGGTCATGGGTCAAAATTGGACCTTAAGCTTTTAAAATGAAATTGGATTCAAAGGCCATCCAAATTGGGCTTGAATTTGGTCTAGATTGATATTTGGGATATTGAATTGAAGTTTAGAATTGAATTGGGTCAAAATTGAGACCAAATGGGGTGATTTGGTTTGACATTGGGTTCATTTGGGTTTAAAATGGGCTAAATTGGGGGTTTTGGTAAAAGTGGGGTAAATTGACAAAATTGGCCAATGGTGTAGTTGGAAAAAATGACATTGGGAATATTTAGGATTTTCTGGATTTTTCTAGGAATTTCCTGAATTTTTGGATTTTTTGGTCAAGAGGGGCATTTTGGTAATTTGGAGGGCATTGGGGGTATTTTTAGAAATTTTTGTATTTTTGGCTGGAGATGGTCAATTTGAGTGGGGGGAAAATGTTTAGGATTGATTCTGAGGACATTTAGGTGGTTTGGAGATTTTGGAGGATTTGGGCAATTTCAAGGGCTTTTGGTAGGTTTGATGGGTGTAGAGTTCCCGGGGTCAAAAAATTGAAATTTTGGAAGAATGAAGATTGATCAAATATGAGTGAAATGGAATCACTTTGGTTAAGCCTATATGAGCCATGAGAGGACTCATTGGAGGCATTCACTATGTTGTTCCTAACCCTCTTAACCAGGAGCTTAGGGGTTAAGGTCCATCCATATGAATTACCTACATGAGTCAGGGATTCAAGTTGGGTAATGGTGTGGTTTTAAGATTTGGATTGTGTGTGTGAGAGTGTAGAGTATGAGTGTAGTGAGTGTGTAAGTCAACCCTCACCAGTCCAGGCCACCCAGGGTAGTCCTAAGGCCAAAGAGTCCTATAGGGAACTCATCCTTTAAACCTTCACATTTGATTTCAACCCTCTAGGTGATTAGGGGTCTACAATCAAGCTTGTGGGGTTTGCAGGGAGCCAAGAGGTGTTTAAACTTCTAAAGGGTGGGTTCCACTTCTAGTCCTCTAAGATAGTCAAAGGAAAAGCTTAAGGCTAGATCCTAAACACTAAAGAGGGAAGTGAAGACCTCATCAAAAATGAGGTCAACAGGGTAAAAGGTGGTCAATATCATAATTGTATAAGGATATGTTTTGGGCTTAAGGATAGCAATGGATTGATTTCCCAAGCTTTCCATGATGAGCCTTCATTAAGGCTCAATTTTGATTTTCATTTTGGCTCCCTTTTGTTGGGTGACTTAAAGAGGTAGATAAGGTTCTTAGCTAGAGCTAGTTTTACCTTTCCCACATGAGCTTTGTGCATCATTCTATAGGTTTGGAATAGAATGACACATAAGCTTCTCATTCCCATAATTCCATGTTTTAGTTATGATGACCCTAATCATGTCTTAGATAAGGGTTTAGGTGAGTGATTTTCTCATTGAATGAAGGAGAAGGTGAGTGATGAGCTCACCACATCTTTCTTCCAGGTTCTATGAAGGAATGACACATCATTCCTCCCCTTCATGAAGGCTTCATAATGGTTATTTTTTCTTGTAGGAATTGGTCATGTTGAACCAAAATGGGTCACCTAGGTCAACATAGGTCAACCGAGTCATTAGTTCAAAGGTGACCAATTTTGGTTTTTCTTAACCTTTTCATGGTTTGATTGGTCATTAGTTCCAAAGACTTTGTCATTTAGAGGTTAATTTTGTCATGTTGACCAATTTTAAAGTTATGTCAATCCAAGGGTCAATGTGGTGACTTTTGGATTTTGTATTGATCTTCTTGACTAATGTTAAGTTGATTAGGTCAATAATTGACCAATGATGTCAACGTGGTAATCTTTTAGATCTTAGGTTGGTCAATTTAATCAATTTGGTCTGTTTAGGTCAAGGTTTGACCTATGATGTCAATGTGATGGTTTTCAGGTCATGGGTTGACTGATTAGGTCATGATTTGACCAATGTGGTAGTCATTAAGTCAAAAATTAACCAATTTTACCAAATTTGACTTTTTGGTCGAAGGTTGACCTGCTGGGTCAATGGGTTGGTTATTAGGTCAGAAATTGATCATTTTGACCAAAATTGACTTTTTGGTCAAATATTGACTTATTGGGTAAATGGGTTGGTCATTGGGTTAAGGATTGACCATTTTGACCAAAATTAACTTTTTAGTTAAATGTTGACCTATTGGGTCAATGGGTTGGTCATTGGGTCAAGGATTGACCATTTTGGCCAAAATTGACTCTTTGGTCAAATGTTGACCTATTCTGTCAATGGATTGGTCATTGGGTCAAGGGTTGACCATTTTGGCCAAAATTAACTTTTTGGGTCAAAATTTGACCAGTTAGGTCAATAATTGATGAGACCAGGGTTTGTCATTACTGATCAACCCTAGTCAACATTTATCAAACTTGGTCAAAATACCCAATTTTGAACCAAAAATGATAAAAAATAATCAAATAATTAATCCCAAAATTATTTTGATTAATTTATTGGCAAAAAGTATAATTTATAATATTTTTGATTAATTACATAATTGATTAAAAATGGAAATACAATTAAAAGCCATGAATATAAAATTTGAACATGTGACACCATTTATGACATAATAAATGATTTTTAATTTTTCAAGCTCATTAATGACACCATGATTACCTCACATAGGTTACACACAACCCATGAGACCCATTAAAAATAAATCAAACCATTAAATAAGTCATGACATATCACCTTAACTATGATTAAAAAGCATGAATACACTTTAATCGTAAAAGGAAAAGAGGTGTCATCCTCTCCCATACTCAAGCTATGAATCATTACCTTGCATGAGATGAAGTGGCTTGTCATTTTAACTGTTCCATGGACAAACAAATAAGGATGAAACAACACTTAACCTAACCTTTAGACCATGGTTAACTTACATAATACTTCATCATGACAAAATTATAAAAGTAGGAAAATAAAAGGATTACATGGCATCCTCTCATCAAAACTTAATTGACATGGAAAATGGACGATGGCTCGCTCTTATTGAGTCACCTTGCTCCTCTCTCTTATCCAATAGAAAGAAACATGACTTGAGTTAGCCATTTACCATGGTTAGAACAAATGATGAAATGGATGAATGTGAAGCCTATGTGTCATCCTCTCCTCACCAAAATTGAATGACTAATGGAGACTCATGTGGGGAAGTTTAATACACATCCCTTAAACCAATCCATACACCTACTTGACCAATCAATGGGAAGAGACCAAAAGGCAAAACCCAATCTTCACTATGGTTAAACACATGATAGGAATCCTTGGAATTTCCAATTATCTTATCCCCTCAGCCAAAATCTGTTCCCAAAACATTATGAGAAAGTTAACAACTCCTCCAAATTAACCCTAGCCAAACCAAGCTCTTCTAAGGCTATAAATAAAGCCCAAACCCAAGAAGGCAAAGAGAGACCAAAATATTGGAAGATGCCTTTACACTGCCTAACTCCCTTAACCCTAAAAAGTAAAAATGTTCCTTAGGACCTAGGCAATTAATCCCTCAAGAAATCAAGCCATGAAATCCACCTAATCTCTTCAATTTGGTTAACCCGAGAGGACCCAAAATAGGACATTTTGGGAGTGTGAAATCAAACTCTTCAAACCTTGAAATTGCCTTCGTAAATCCATTTAGGGACTGTGTGATGAGAAGCCCAATCGAAATTGGCCATCCCTGTAGCCTTTAAGCCATTTATTGATCAAGCTCATTCAAACCGAGTGCCTTTTAATCAAAATCATATAGGGACTCAATGTAATATTAAATCGAGTAGGGGAAAAGCCTTCTCAAGACCACATGAAGCTTCCAAACCAATCAAATCGAGCACAAATCAACTCTGGCCAAGGTATGGATTTTCCACTTTTATGGCATTCGGGTTTCACACATTGTGAAACAAACCGTTTCAAGACCCCCTACATCACCGTATGGATTGGTTCGTCATCTCAAAACGATCTAATAGAAACAAATTTCACTCAATTTCATCAAGAATCAAGAGATATCTTGTTCCAAGATAATGGATGGTCTATGAGATTGAAGGGGATGAACAGGATGAACGGATGGCGTCCGTTTCTGAGTTTTGGAAACGGAATCCTGTGATTAAAACTCGTTGTCTCCGCTATTCGGATCCCTGCACAAGATCTACCATGTTTCAAACCATCCGAGGACACGCGATAACTTAAGATTTGTCTGAATTTAATTAAATCCAGATAAACCTTAAAACAATCAAAATTATATATCTTCACATAGAAAAAATCCTAAAAATATAACAAAAATACCCCTGAACACAGCATAAAGAGGAGAAAATTATGAAACCAAAATCATAATTTTATTCTCTGTATTTAATTTCTAAATAATTAAATGCTCTATGGAGTATTTTAATTATTAAAAATTAATTATAAAACAAAAAAATATGAAATTTTGGGAAAATTTTCTAGGCTCTTAGGAATATCCCTTGATTTGCTTGGCTAGAAAAATCATTTAACACACAATTTCCTAATTTTGAAGAAACTTTGTAATTATTTTTAATAATAATTATAAAAATGAAAATTAAGGAAAATAAAATTAAAAAATGGTTAGGAAATTTAATGTGACAGATAATAACCTTAAAATGACAATCTTTAAGCCATTGAACAATTTTAAATGACATCTTCAAGATTAGGGTTAAAATTCATTAAAAATTACTAACTTAAAACCCTAAAAATCCTATCTTCACTCAACATAGCCCATTCAACAATAGACTAAGTCAAAATTGAGTCTAACACAAAATAGACTCAAGCTAAACCCTAATTGTGTCTAAGACATCAAATTAGACCTAATTAACTTATTAAACCTTAATTACATTAGGTTAAATCTAAAATTAAATTTTAATTAAGTTTAAGGATATATTTAACTTAATTAACTCAATTAATTAAGTTTAGGGACATATTAAACTTAATTAACTAATTAAACCCTAATTATATTAGGTTTAATCCGAAATCAAATTTAAATTAAGTTTAAGGATATATTAAACTTAATTAACTCAAAATTAAACTCTAATTAAGTTTAAGAACATATTAAACTTAATTAACTTAATTAAACCTTAATTACATTAGGTTTAATTATAAATTAAACATTAATTAAGTTTAAGAACATGTGAAATTAATTAACTTAATTAAACCTTAATTACATTAGGTTTAATTCAAAATTAAAATTGAATTAAGTTTAAGAGCATATTAAACTTAATTAACCTAATTAAACCTTAATTACATTTGTTTTAATTCAAAATTAAACTTTAATTAAGTTTAAGAACATATTAAAATTAATTAACTTAATTAAAAGTTAATTACAATAGGTTTAGTTCAAAATTAAACTTTAATTAAGTTTAAGAACATAGTAAACTTAATTAACTTAATTAAATCTTAATTACTTAAGGTTTAATTCAAAATTAAACTTTAATTTTGTTTATGGACATATTAAACTTAATTGACTCATTAGACCTTAATTACATTAGGTTTAAGTAACCATTAAACCCTAATTAGGTCTAACCCATTAGACTTAATTAAACTATTAAACCTTAACCAACTAAGGTTTAATCAAACTTAAACCCTAATTAAGTCTAACACATTAGACTTAATTAAACTATTAAACCTTAACTAACTAAGGTTTAATCAAACCTAAACATAATTAGGTCTAACACATTAGACTTAATTAAATAAACTATTAAATCTTAACTAACTAAAGTTTAATCAAACTTAAACCCTAGTTAAGTCTAACACATTAGACTTAATTAAACTACTAAAACTTATCCAGCTAAGGTTTAATCAAACTAAAACCCTAATTAAGTCTAACACATTAGACTTAGTTAAACTATTAAACCTTAACCAACTAAGGTTTAATCAAAATTAAACCTTAATTAGGTCTAACACATTAGATTTAATTAAACTATTAAACCTTCACCAATTAAGGTTTAATCAAACCTAAACTCTAATTATGTCTAACCTACTAGACTTAATTAAACTATTAAACCTTAGCCAACAAAGGTTTAATAAAACTTAAACCCTAATTAAGTCTAACACATTAGACTTAATTAAACTATTAAACCTTAAACAACTAAGGTTTAATCAAACTAAACACTAATTAGGTCTAACCCATTAGACTTAACTAAAATATTAAACCTTAACCAACCATGGTGTAATCAAACATAAACCCTAATTAAGTCTAACACATTAGACTTAATTAAAAGATTAAACATTAACCAAATAAAGCTTATTTAAACATAAATCTAACTTTAGTCCAAACAATATTGGAATTAAGTCAAATCAAACTTAGGTTCAACATGACATGAATCTAAGTCAACCTAAACCTAACTTAAGTCCAACCCATATTGGACTTAAGTCAATTCTAATTTAGGTTCAACATGACATGAATCTATGTTAACCTAAAACCTAACTTAAGTCCAACCCATATTGGACTTAAGTCAAATCTAACTTAGGTTCAACATGACATGAATCTAAGTTAACCTAAAGCTAACTTAAGTCCAACTCATATAGGGCTTAAGTCAAATCAAACTTAGGTTCAACATGACATGAATCAAAGTCAACCTAAAACTAACTTAAGTACAATCCTTATTGTACTTAAGTCAAAATTAACTTTGGTTCAACATGACATGAATCTAGGCTAACCTAAAACCTAACTTATGTCCTACCCATATTGGACTTAAGTCAAATCTAACTTAGGTTCAACATGGCATGAATCTACGTTAACCTAAACCTAACTTATGTCCAATCCATATTGGACTTAAGTGAAACTTAACTTAGGTTCAACAAAACAAGAATCTAGGTTAACCTAAAACCTAACTTAAGTCTAACCCATATTGGACTTAAGTCAAACTTAACATAGGTTCAACATGGCATGAATCTAAGTTAACCTAAACCTAACTTATGTCCAACCCATATTGAACTTAAGTTAAATCAAACTTAGGTTCAACATGACATGAATCTAAGTTAACCTAAAACCTAAATTAAGTCCAACCCATATTGGACTTAAGTCAAATCTAGCTTAGGTTCAACATGACATGAATCTAAGTTACCCTGAATGTAACATAAGTCCAACCCATATTGGAATTAAGTCAAATCAAACTTAGGTTCAACATAACATAAATCTAAGTTAACCTAAACCTAACTTAAGTCTAACCCATATTTGACTTAAGTCAAACTAATTTAGATTCAATATGACAAGAACCTAAGTCAATCCTAACCTAAGTTAAGTTCAACCCACATTGGACTTAAGTCAAACATAAGCTTAGGATTCAGCCTGACATAAATACATGCCTAAGACGAACCTAACTTAAATTCAACACAAATTGAACTTAAGTCAAACCTAAAAATTAGGTTTAACCTAACTTAAATCTAAGTCAAATTCAACATAAATTTAGGTTCATCCAAATTGAACCTGACTTGACATCAATATTAAGTTTGATTTATAATGAACCAAACTTAACAAAAATTCAATTTGAGTTCAACCATACTTGAACTCAAGTTAACTTAATTGTTAGGATCAATCTATATTAAACCTAACTTAACTAAATGATTAAACCAAAATTGTTAGATTGAAATGACATTGAATCTAATTATTAGACTTTAAATAATTTAAGACTTTTGGATTCAAATAACATCGAATCTAAAATATTAAAATTTAACTTTTTGTTAGATTTTAATCCTAATTGATATTAAACTTAATAAAAATATAACTTAAGTTTAATCTACCTTCAACTAACACTCTTTTTCTTACAGATTAGGAATAAGTGTTAGATTTTCTTTGCATATTATAGGGTGTCCTAACTCTGTTCTATAGGATGATCAAGATGAAGCGAAGACATTAATATATTTTAGATATTCTTTGCATGTTATAGGGTGTGTGATACACATAAAATATAATGTTTTAAAGCACATTTTTATACCTATTTTTGATGATATTATATTTTAATGGAAGGTATTTTTGTGGTTTTCTTGCAGGTATGATTAAAATGACTGATTGTGATAAAAGAAGCAAAAAAGGATCTAATTTGAAGCAAAAATTGAAAGGTGTGCAAAATTGACCTCTGTCACTTATGCGTCGGATGGCAGGCGCATAGGCGCCACAGTTAAAGTGATAAATTTTAATTTATTTTGGCACAAATTTGAAGGGATTTTTATGTATGCTTTGGTTTAAATTTCACAAACATCCCATCAGCACCAAAATTCATTTAAAATTTGAACGGATGCATGCATTCTTTGTGGATACATTGAATCTGGACATATTTTGAATAGCACCAAGGCACCTTTTGGAGAATTATTAGTAATGAAGACTTGAAGATCAGAAAGTGGTGCCACACCCAAGAGAAGCGTTTAGGAGAAAATTTTGGTGTGAGAAGTTGGAGGAAAGCTTGAAGTTGTTTCTAGGGAAAGAGGAAGAAGGAAAGCCCTCTTCTCACCAAATTTTCTTTACTCTTCTACTTCACTTTATCATAGTTTGTATTATAATTTAGGAGAGTCAATCCTCAGAGTTAGGTGCCAACCTCTGTGAAGTATTATAGTGGAAAGCAAAACTTCAGAGGAACTTTCAAAGTCTTGTAGAGAGGATTTTCAGATAAGTGTTTATCTTTATTTTACATTTAGTTTTTATGTAAAACTTGTTGTATTTTCACTATGATTTATACTTTTAAATGAAGTTATGTTTGTGTTTTCTTCATGAGTTCTGAGTAGTTTTCTTTATCTTTTTTCCTTTTAAATGATAAAGTAATTAAATTATGGAAGGAAGTTGTGTGAAGTATAGAAGTTTAATGTTGGAAGAAGTTGTGATGATTTATTTCCTTGCACGTAATTTACTTCTTGATTTGGTCCATTAAGATATAAAAATTTGTTGGGAGATTATGTAAGATCCATTGCATCATTATCTCAATCAATATATAGAACGAATCACATGCAATTGTATTGATGAGAATTGTAGTTCATATAATTGAGTGTAAATAAATATGGAGATATGTTTTAATGGGGAGTAAAGTTAGAGGACTTTAGAGTGACCGAATAAAGCCCCCTAATTTGGTTTGAGGTGAAAAATTTTGTTATAAGATGTTAACCCCTAAGTGGAGGGAATAGAGGGAACTTTAGAGTGAGAGCTGGTATCTTCTCCGCCTAACCCATCTACAAAATTTCAAAGCTTCAAATAAACTAATGTTCTTTATTGAACCAAGTAAGGGTAAAGAATATATTTTCTCCTATTTGGCACAACACATTTAAATACTTCAACAAAAAAATTCCATAGCTACCACTGATTCATTAAAAAAGGAAAAAGATATTTTATTTCATTGCTTTCATATTTTTTAATAGTCTTATTAATTTTAATTGCTTGCTTTACTTTTTCTTAAATAGAAAATTTCAACAATAAATTTCAAATTATCTATTTTAAAACATACTTTACAAAATTAATTTAGAAAGGAAAAGGTTAATATTCTTATTTTTGTATATTTTATATATTTCCCTATGGGTTTAATATCTTGGGGCTTAATCAGTCCTATATTACTTGATAAACGATATGTATTCTTGCATAGAATCCCATATTATAAAATAATTAAAATATATTTCTTATTTGCTTCAGAATCGAGTTTTCGGCATCCATTGCCGGGGAAGAGATAATATCATTGGAACAAAATATAAAGTGAAAAACGTAAACAAAAATATTTGGGGATCAATTTTTTGGCATCATTGCCAGGGAAATTAATTAGAATTTTATATAAAGAAAATTAAGAAAAATTAAAACTTTTACCTTTTCCTTGCTTTCATTGGTGTGTTTTATTTTATCTTATTTTATTTTGTATGTGTAGTTCAGGTCTTGAAGGACTTGTGTCTTACGATTCTGAATTAGAGAGAACTATTAAAAAAATTAAAAAAATTAAAAATACTGAAAAAGATCAAAATGTTCAAGAAATTGTGAATCAAGAAAATCAAAATGTTAACATCCATCAAGAATTTAGACCTTTAATGGATTATGCTAACCTTACAGTAGATGAATTTCATGGTATTATTCAACACCCTATTTTAGTTGCTAATTCATTTGAACTTAAACTTGCTATTATCTAAATGGTACCGAATAATCAATTTGGAGGAGCACGAACTGGAGATCCTTATTTACATCTTGCCAGTTTTCTAGAATTGTGTGCTACTTTTAAATATGATGGTATTTCTGATGATGTTATTAGACTTAAACTTTTTCTTTTTCACTGAGGGATAAGGCTAAGATATGGTTAAATTCATTAGCACCTAGATCTATCAGAACTTAGAGTGATTTAGCAAAAAAATTCATTGTTAAATTTTTTCTACCATCAAAGATTGTGAATCTTAGAACTGATATAACATCTTTTTGTCAGTTTGAAGGTGAGTCTATATATGAAGCATGGGAACAATTTAAAGATCACCTAAGAAAGTGTTCACATCAATCGATACCAGATTGGTTAATAATTCAGACTTTTTATAAAGGATTAGTTGAATCTCTTAGATAAATTATCGATGTTGTTGCTGGTGGTTTATTGATGTCTAAAAATTTTGTAGATGCTTATGCTTTAATTGAACAAATAGCCACTAAAAATTTTTAATGGCCTTCTGAAAGGTTAAATCCTAAAAAGGTAGCCAACATTCATGATAATGAAGCTTTTTTAATGCTAGCAAATCAAGTTGCTGCAATGTCAAGAAAGATAGACCAATTTGAAATGAATTTTTCTCAGCCAATTCCCATGATTGAAGAAAATTCATTAGGCTAAATGGTTCTCAAACTTCATGAGAAACTTTGAATGTTATAATTAAGCCTAATAACCCATATTCCAATTTTTATAACCCAGGTTAGAAAAACCATCCATACTTTAACTGCAATAACAATAACCAGGGTGGTAGAAATCAACAATGGGGGAAGAACCAAATAAGCCCATTGAGAAATTGGAAAAACAAAGGAAATAATAATTACAGACAAACCTATCCTCCAGGATTTAACAATACTTCACAATTTAAGGAGAAGAGGTTGTCTAGTGAAGAAGTGGTGTTATAAATGGGAAATCAATTGCAAAGTCAATGAGCTACAATCAGAAATATTGAGAATCAATCGGGACAAATTTCCATTCTTTAAGTTATAGATCCCATGGAATGCTTTCTAGTAATATTGAAGTAAATCCAAGAGATAATAATAAAGAGCAAGTAAAAGCAATTCAATTGTGAAGTGGAAGAGAGTTGGAAGATAAAATTCAAAACGAGATTGAAGTAGAGAAAAAAGAGATTGAAAAACCAAAAGACAACTCTTCGAAAGGTTTGGAAAGACATATTTTTCCACCTAAGATTGAATTAGTAAAGCCACCACCTCCATTTTCTCAGAGACTTCGTCAACAAAAGTTGGATAAGAAATTTTCTACGTTCTTAAAGATATTTAAGAAGCTTACAATCAACATTCCATTTGTTGAAGTCTTAGAAAAAAATGCCCAGCTATGTGAAATTTATGAAGGATATTCTGAACAGAAAAAGGAAGTTTGAAGATAATGAAACTGTTGCACTTAGTGAAGAGTGCAGTGCAATAATTCAGAAAAAGCTTCCTGAAAAGCTTAAAGATCCTGGTAGTTTCACAATTCCATGTGCGATTAGAGACAAATTTTATGGAAAAGCTTTATGTGATTTGGGTGTAAGCATTAACCTTATGCCATTATCAATATTCAAAAGACTGAGATTAGAAGAAATAACCCCTACCACTTTAACTTTGCAATTAGCGGATCATTCGATCACACATCCTAAAGGAAATATGGAGGATGTTTTGTTTAATATTGATCAATTTATTTTTTCTGTTGATTTCATTGTGTTAGATATGGAGGAAGATAAAGAGATACCCATAATTTTAGGAAGACCTTTCCTAGCCACAAGAAGAGCAATGATAGATCTACAAAAAGGGGAATTAACAATGAGAGTCAATGACCAAACTGTTAAAGTCATTATTTTAAATTTAATGAAATATCATACAAGAGGTAAAGATGATGAATGTTATAGAATGGATGATATCAGATATTTAAGTGAATGCCATTTCAAATCAGCTTATGAAGAGAAATCTAAATGTGAAGAATTGGAACATGAGCAAGAAGAGGAATTACAACATTTTGAAGATTTTCATGAGGAAGATTTAAATTATGTTCATGAAAATTATGAATTGTTGGACATGACTGAAAAAGATGAATCTTTTGGTCCATCAATTGGAAAGCCTCCTGAAATTGATTTAAATTTGCTTCCTAACCATTTGAAGTATGCCTTTTTAGGTGATTCCTTAACTTTGCTAGTTATAATTTCCTCTCAATTGACTAAAAAGAAGAAGAGAGTTTGCTTGAAATTTTAAAGAAATATAAGAAAGGCTTTGGATGGACAATAGTTGATATTAAAGGAATCATCCTTCAATTTGTATGCATTGAATCCTAATGGAGTATAATTGCAAACCTCGAGCTGATCCTAAAAGGAGATTAAATCATATTATGAAAGAAGTTATTTAGAAAAAATTTTAAAGTGATTGGATGCTGGAATTATCTATCATGTTTCATATAGTGCATGGGTTAGTCCTATTCACTAGTACCTAAAAAAGAAGGAGTTATTGTGACTGTTAATGAAAAGAATGAGATTATACCAACACGACAAGTTACTGGATGGAGAATATGCATTGATTATAGAAAATTAAATTTTTCTACAAGGAAAGAACATTTTCCACTTCCCTTTCTTGATCAGATGCTAGATAGATTAGTTGGGCATAAATATTTTTATTTTTGTGATGGATATACTGGTTAGCACCAAAAACAAATTGCTCCTGAGGATTAAGAGAATACAACGTTTACCAGTCCCTATGGTACATTTGCTTTTAGAAGAATGCCCTTCGGTTTATGTAATGCCCCTACTACATTTTAGAGATGAATGATGACAATTTTCTGTGATTTAATTGAAAAAGGAATTGAATATTTTATGGATGACTTTTCAGTGTTTGGAATTTTATTTGAGTCATGTTTTTAACATCTGTCTAAAGTTCTAAAATGCTGTGAAAAAACTAATTTTGTTCTTAACTGGGAAAAATGTCAATTTATGGTAGCAAAAGGAATAGTTTTAGGACATTGTATACAGAAAATGGTATGGAGGTTAATCCTGCAAAAATTGAAGTGATCTCTAATTTAGCTTGCCCGACCAATGTAAGGGGAATTAAAAGTTTTTTAGGACATGATGGATTATAGAGGCGGTATAACAATGACATTCAAAAATTTCGAAACCTTTTTGCCGTTTAGTAGAAAAAGATGTAATTTTTAATTTTGATGATGATTGCTTAAGAGCTATAGAAACATTAAAAGAAAAATTAATCACTGCATCTGTTATAGTGTCACCTAACTGGGAAAAACCTTTTGAATTAATGTGGGATGCTAGTGATTATTCTATTGGAGTTATTTTAGGTCAAAAATATGATAAAATTCTCAAGGTAATCTACTATGATAATAGAACTCTTAATGAAGCTTAAAATAATTATACTACAACTGAGAAAGAGTTATTACTTATAATATTTGCTTTTGATAAATTCAGATCATATTTATTTAGAACTAAATGTGTGGTCCATAATGATCATTCTACTATTAAATATTTAATGAAGAAGAATGATACAAAACCAAAACTGATAAGATGGATTCTTCTTTTGCATGAATTTTATTTTGAGATATTTGTCAACCATTTTAAAATTCATGTTTGGTTGAAAAATATGCTTTTTGGGTGTTTCATTTTGAAAAGGGTTTTAATTTTATAAAAATAGAAATTTTATTTAATTTAGTATATATATACATATATATATGTATATATATATATATATATATATATATATACATTTTTTTTTTGAAGCAAAAATATATTAAATTGAAGAGTTGATACATCTAACATGAGGGATCTTAATTAAATCCCCATGTACAAGAGAACTAAAAAAAGGAAAAGATGAGACAACAGAACTACAAACTATATTAAAGGAAGAAGATGCAGTAGAAGCAAGCCAATTTGCAGGCTGATTCCCTTCTATGTAGATGTGAGACCAAATAATATGCTTGTAAGCAGTAATAACCTTGATCTTTTTTATCCATATATGAAGGAACCATGGTATAGCAGATTTCTGTGTTAAAATCTGTAAAAGAAGCAATGAATCAAGTTCAAAATGAAGAAAATTTAAGTTCATTTTTTCAGCAATTTTCAATCCCCAAAAAACGAGAATTATTTCGCATTCTAGTGCAGAACAAGCCATGACAGGGGCAGCAAAGAACCAAAGACATTGTCCTCTAAAATCCCTGCAAAGTCCTCCAATACCAGCAGAAGTAGCTTTAAGACTGCCATCTGTATTAATTTTCAACCAAGGATGCATAGGAGCCTTCCATAGTACTAAAACAATTTGCCTTTTCTTATGAGTCTGAGAAGGAGTAATAAAATTCTGCAGTTTGTTAAGATAAGACCAGCAATTCCAAATAATAGATTGAGAAGAGAAAGAGACATTAAAATGTTTAACATCATTTTGAGCCAACCAAATGAACCAGAAGATAATCAAGGGAGTGTAGTAGCAAGAACCATCTTTCCAATCCTGCCAACAAGCCTCAATAGAAGACCACACAAAAAATTTTTCATTCTGACCTAATCTGGATAGAATCTCCTTCCAGATTTGCTGAATCCGATTGCAATTAAGGAAAATATGGAATAAAGATTCCTCATCAAGATGACAAAAAGGAAAAATAGAAGGACCTCTAATACCTTTAAGCTTCAAAATATCATCGATTGGGAGTAGCTTCTTAAATAATTTCCAACAAAAGAAGGACATAGATGGAGTGATAAATTTATTCCATAATTTAGTAACCCAATCATTTTTATGCCAGATGAAGCAAGAGTGATAAACAAACTTAGAAAAACTCTGAGTAGATGAATTCTTAGGTATTAATCTATCCTTTCCAATGAATCGAATAGGAATGGATAAAATCTCGTTAATAATTTCAGGATTAAGATGATGTTGAAGCATTTCAGAATTCCATTTATGATCTTTCCAAAGAATCAGCAACAATCTTAATATTAGAAGAAGAAGTATAATGATTTGTTAAAGAATCATCATACAACCATTTATCAAACCAAAAATTAATTTGGCCATTTCCAATATCCCAAGTAAAGAGATCTTCAGCCTTCATTCTAATTTTAAGCAACTCCTTCCATGTTCTAGAATCACCCACTTTATATTGAACTTGAGTAGGATGAGTATTATAACGAGTATTTACCATGCATAAATTTAGACTAAAGAGAATCATTAGCTCTAAACTTGAGCCACTCTGTTTACAATAGAAGGATAAGCTTAGATGTTGAAAGCTTTTAAACCCAAGACCACCACAATCAACAGGCTTGCACAATTTATCCCAATTTGTCCAATGCATTTGTTTATGATTACCTTCCCATAAGAATTTGTTGAACATAACAGAAATTAATTTCTGAGTACACTTCTTCATTCTGATCATTTGAAGGATGTAAAGGGGAAAAGATGTTAGAACACTTTTAAGAAGAGTTATTCTTCCCCCATTAGATAAAAACTTGTTAGACCAGCAGTTAAGTTGTGAAGATATCTTAGCAACAATATCATCAAAATGGCATAACTTCCTTCTTCCCTTAATCAGTGGAAACCCCAAATACATCAAAGGAAAATGAGCCTCTTTAAAGCCAGTGAAATCAGCAATCCAATTTTTAATAGATATGCGGATTTTAGATCCTGCTAGAAATTGACATTTAGGTTTGTTGAAGAGCATACCAGAAACACTTTCAAACATAGCCAAAGTTTTCATTAAACATTTAATGGATTGCTTACTTCCATTAGAGAACACAATAATATCATCAGCATAGGCAAGATGGGAAATTAGTTGTGAAGATCTATGATGAAATTGAGTATATGGATGAGACTGCTGAATTTGATTTAACATCTTGGATAGATAATCAAAAGTTAGAATGAAAATGTAAGGTGACAATGGATCACCTTGTTTAATACCTCTACCGGAAGAGAAAAACCATGACACTTCCCATTGATCATAACACTATAATGATTATTGGTAAGCCATCTAACAATCAAATTACGTAAATCAGCTTTGAATCCCCTTGCCTCCAATACATCAATAATGAATTTCCAACTTATTGTATCAAAAGCTTTGGCCAAATCTAATTTAAAAATAATGTTGGAGCCTCTACACTTTCTATCCAGCATCGCTTAAAAGTTCTTGAGCCAAAAGCACATTCTCACTAATACTTCTCCCTTTTAAGAAAGCGAGTTTGATTTTCTCGAAATTAAATCTTCCAAGCAATGGTTGTAATCCGGCCACAAGAATCTTACTTATGATCTTAGAAAAAGTTGAAGTTAACTAATTGGTCTAAAATCGGACCAAGAAGCTTTCATTGTATTCTTAGGAATCGAATAATAGTTGAAGAAGCAAAATATTTAGACAATTGATTACCATGGAAGTAACTTTGCATGACAGCAGATGAATATCGATTTGATAATATGCCAAAATTTTTTATAAAAATCAGGTGTGAACCCATCCGGTCCTGCAGCCTTATCACTTTCCATAGAGTTAATGGCAATAGAAATCTCATGTTCATTAGGAGCAGCAGCTAAATCCAATGATTGATTAATGAATCCAGAAGAAGAAAATATGGAAGCAGAGAACATATTAGAGTTAGGGGTCTTGGCAGCAAACAACTCACTAAAATAAGAAACAGCATTCTCAGCAATATCCCTAGTATTTAACAGATATCTGTTGTCAATTGTCTTTATTTGGAGGATAGTGTTGACTCGATCTTTTGTATTTAATAAGAGCATGGAAAAATTTAGAATTTCCGTCTCCATGATAGAACCGGCTATGCAGCAGCTTTACTGCTGCGTAAATAACTCTTCTTGATGAATAGCAGAATTTAAATTGGCATAGGCGAGCAGCTAATTGTTGTTCGAAGCTCTCTCAACTTCAACATCTTTTTCCACAGCAGAAACAAAAACTTCAGCTGAACAGACCTTTTGATGGATATTTCCAAATACATTCCAGTTCCATACTTTAAGTTCCTTAGCAAGTCTTTTATGTAAAAACCATAATTTGATAATAGGATTTGGAAAACCAGTGATTGGAGCACACCAATTCCTCTCAATTACTTTATTGAAATCAGGGTGATCAGACCAAACATTTAGATACTCGAACGAATTAAATTTCACCACGAAAAAGGAGCACAACGAGACAAGCAAAGGAGAATGATCGAACCCATTCTAGCCAAATGTTTAACTTTGGAAATAGGGAACATGTTAATCCAAGATTGATTAACTAATATTCTATCAAGCCTTTCATATAAAGATCCTCTCTTCCAAGTAAAAGGAGAACCTTCAAAGCCAATATCAACAAGCTTGGCAGAATGAATATCATTAGTAAATTTCAGCATCTCCATTAAATTAGGATTCCTGCCTCCTTTCTTCTCACTAGGATGAGCAATGCAATTGAAATCTCCACCCACCATCCAATTTTCTGACATTGTTAAACTAATCTCATGAATTTTATTCCAAAGCTCTAATCTGTCATTAGGGAGAGAAGCAGCATACACAAAGGATGCAAAACCCTGAAAATGATCTAACTGAAAATGAAAATGTAAAATCTGGGAATGATCAAGAAGAACATTCACCAATAATTCCTTTCTATAGAGCAGCCAAATCTTATTAGAACAATTTGATAAAAAAGAAAATCCAGGAAATTTTCTCGATGTATTTATCAAAATTAGATTTCACCAAAGGTTCCAAAAGCACAATCACCCAAAACTTATGAATCCCGTTTAGACTCGAATTCTATTAAGGGAGCCAGGATTGGCCACTCCCTAATATTCCAAGCATATGAACTTAATCATGAAGGGGAAGCTTTCCACTTCTAGTAAGCCTAGAAGAGGAAGAAGGAATAATGTTAGCTTCAGATAAAGACAATACATCAGCAGATTTCTTTTTCTTTTTAGACTTCTTGATCAACCAATCATCCTTAAGATCATTAGTAGCAACATCAAGATTATCCAAGGAAGAAGTTAACCCATCTTGAGTAACATTTTGAAAAATGGGATAATCAACAGGTTTGGGGATGGTTGAAACCGAATTATACCGTATATTATTAGAAAAGTTTAAATCTCTTCCAACATGTTCAATAACAGTACCTTCTTTCTCAAGAATGATTAAATCAGAAGAAGTTTCAGAATGAATAATAGATGGAACATCTGGTACATTAGAAACAGTTGCGAGATTCGAATAATATTCTGCAAAGGTAAATCAGAAATACCAACAGGATCCATCACTTCCATGGCGAGAATTGTTTGTAACGTGCTCATTATCAGTAAAACTAACTCCTTGTTTAAGTTGAACCAAGATTGAATTAGAATCATCAGAAATAGATGCAGGCTTAGATAAAGATAAAGTAATTTCAGGAACCTCAGAAGGAATTGAAGGAAGAATGCCAGAAACAGCAGAAGCCATCCTCCCAACTTCTACAGCAGGCACAATAGCAGGCATTACAGCAGGCACTACATCAGGTACAACAGGCACTACATCAGGTACAGCAGGCACTACATCGTGCACTACATCAGTTTGGAGTTATCTGCAGGTAGAAATAACCACCTTAGCTGGCCTAAGATTAGGATGAATCCTATAACAGTTGTCTTTACAATGACCAAACATCTTGCAATTACAACAGTATGCAGGCCTTTGTTTCATAAGTAGTGGTTTCCAATATCCATTATGTGGAGATCCAAGCCAAATTTCCTCAACATCAGGAAGAGTAATGTCTCTTTCAACTAGAATCCTTGCTAAAGAAGGTCTAGACAAATTAAAAGTAGAGATATCCAATTTTAGAGGCTTCCCAAAGCAAGTACTAATTGCATAGATCACTTGATGATTGAAATATTGTAATTTCAGATTAGGAATTCTAAACCAAACAGGAATAATAGGAGCTTCTTGATTAGAATTAAAATCAGGAGACCATTTCAGAATTTTCATATATTTTCCATCCATCATCAAGAACTTTTTAGAAAACAAATTTGCATAGTCCTCATCTTTAGAAAGTTTAATCATAATATGTCTTCCATCAAACAACCCAACCTTCCATGAACCAGACAATTTCAAATCTTCAAAACATTTCCTTATTCTTTCCATCTTAGGATGCCCATATTGAAATTTCCCCACAAGAGTATATTTATGAACTTCAACCAAGGAAGCAAGCTCAGAATCCGTGAAGATTAAGGCGAGGCTTACCTCCCTTCTTGCTTACTTGTTTAATAAAAGGGCAATTACCCCTACCAATGAACTGTTTCATGGTAGCAATTAGGAAAAACCAATTTATCTGATAGATCAGCAGCAGCATTTACCACATCCACAAAAGAAGTCTTGCCAGGAATAGAAATAGAAGAAGAATCAGCCATGAAAAGATAACCAGATAAAGAACAAGAAAATTCAAAAGATTTGAACTTCAAGAACCCGGGAAAACCAAAAGAACAAAAAAACCTCCAATCCAAATTGCAGAAGCCTACCCGAACATCAGAAATTAAGCAGGAAACAAGAAAAGAAGGATCAAACAGGAGAAAAATCCAACTAAAATCAAAAGAATTGAGTAGAATTTGCAAATCGCCTCAAGAAAACTTCCTGGAAATCCGGAACTCCATGTCTAAATCTATATATATATATATATATATATATATATATATATATATATATATATATATATATATATGGGTTTTGGAATTAATATATTTTTTTATTTTAAAGAATATGAAATCAAACCGATCTGATATAAATAGTAGTTTAAATAATTATGTATTTCAGCGCAAGACATGTATTTATCCCGAAGAATAACTACAAGGCTTGAGGTGAAGCTTGATAAAATAGACTAAAGAATATACGACATTCGTTTGATTTGTGAACCATTTTGACCGACAATTTCCCCTACCTAATATGAAGGAATTAGATAGGGTTTATATTAATCTGGGGTCTTTAAGTTTCCTATAAGAGCAAGCCCCTATAGTTAATTACATCTTAGATAACCGAAGTCACCTAAGAAAACTCTTGATTTAGATCAGGAAATATTTATATTCATGACTTCCAAAGGTAAGGTCTTCCAAGAAAATGTAATAGTCGGAAATTCAATAGATGAATGGCTCAAATTTTTGGAACATTTCATTTTATTAGAATCTAAAGGAGGGAAGGCTAGGGGAAGAACACAGATTCAAGGGAAACTTTAATGTCCTCCCAAACTATCTTATAGTTGGCTATAAATCTTGAAAATTAAGTTTTTTGAATTTCAATCCTGCTAATTATTTATAGAAATTACATTTGCATAATATCTGATTAAGAAAACAACCTAGAAGATTGGAGGATTTATGTCACATCGGACGGCAACCTCGGAATCTTAAAGTGAATTAGGGCTTATGTTACACAACAGGGCTATGTAAAGGCCTAGAAAAAGGTGAGGATTTATGTTGCACAAGACAAACTACCTCGAAGTCATATGGCTTGTTGTTTAAACTAAGGAAATGTTTTTCTGATGTAGACAAGTTTTACTGTTGAAAATGGCTGCTGCCCACTATGCATGCTCTAAGCTCCTCGTAGTAGCAGATTTAGTTTAAAGAAGTGTCAATTGAGGAGAAGAGAGAAGTGTGAGGTTTTATAAATGTTTAAAATTGAGATGTCTTAATATTTTATTAGGGGAGCATTAAAGTTGATTATAGCAACACCAGTTAAGATCCCACGGTTCCATCATCCCGGCACCGCTATATTCATCGGATTCACTTAGTCCAAATGAATTTAGTAAACTCAACTTAATGAGTTCCATACTTTCATTCAGATCATGGGAAAATCCTGTTAGCAACATGAGGGTTACCTCCTCCAAGGAATTCCAGATCATCCAACGAGATGTTTTAATTTAGTTATAATTGTGATTTTTTTTTGTTTTGTTTGTGATTAAATTTTGAGTTATTTTATATTTTGAATGTTGTGGGGATAAATTTTATCTTGTCTTGATTTTTTTTAATTTAGTTCTGGTTTTGGATTTGTGGCTCTCCTAAAGGTTTCAATTTTCATGCAGGGTGACATTGTTGTTTATCATGCAGATTACAAGAAAAGTAAGGTACAGTAAAGAAAACACGGAAAAAGAAAGCGCTGCAAACTTATAAAAGTGTATCTGGCGAGTCTTCTCGTTCCTCCACTTGAAACTTTAGTATTAGGTGCAATAAATATTTTATATTTGCAGGGAAGTAAAACCCTATGGATATGTTCGTCACAGGCCTATCAAGTCCTAGGTCATAACTCGGTGGGTCCTATTCACTTATGAGATATTTTCATTTATTAAATATGATCGATGCAGTAGTCCTGCAAGGTGTCCAAAAGACTTGTGAAGAGCCTTTAAGATATACCTAGATTTTTCACAATTCTTTTGAGCTTCCTTGAGATCATTTTGAACCTATCATAATTATTAAATAATCCATCTATTTTATACCCTTATGCTCAGTGTTGGGGTTTTAATCATTTATAAGAGCATGGTAATTATCATTTGTTATATCATTTAGAGATTATGGGGTGAAAACCCCTTTAGGCAAAGTTGATTTGTTTGGGAAAATTAGCCAATTAATTTCATAACTGGGCTTGTAGTGTTTTCAAGTGTTTAGAATTTGACTATGTTTGCTTTTCTAAACTTCTTTTGACAAGTTTGATTAAGCCTAGCTCACTACCAAGCCCTTAAAATTTTGGTGGATACATTTGTAATTCTTTTTAGAAAAAGTTAAATGAGTTTAATTGATCTTGATCAAAATATTGGGCTATCATATAATAGGGGTGTAAGTTAGTGGATTATTTACCTTCAAGATTAACCCTTAACCCTAAGGATCATTTTGTTTAATTATCTTCCAAATTAGAACTAATTAGGAAAATTCAAACATTGTTTTGATATGAAAAAACTAAAGTTGGTTTCTACCATTTATCCCTTTAATGTTTCAAACATCCAAAAATATCTTTTAGGATCATTAATTGCCCATTTTAACCTTTGATTAGGCCTAAAAATTAATTAAGGCTAAAAACCCTTAAAATTACAACTTTGCCCTAGTGCTTTATTTCTTCATAATTTCTTAAATTCAAATCAAATGACTTTGGAACTTTCATGTTACCTTACTAATGAGATAATTAAACCATCCGAGGAGAAAATGTGATTTTTAAAATTTTAATTTAATTTATATATTTATTTTAATGAAAAAATAGTGGTTTTTAAAGAAAATACAATAACTTGATCAAAATAAAATATTTTACTTTGAAATTTTTATTAGAGGTAAACCTAGACTAGAGGACCACTTGGACCAAATTTCATGATTTTTTGCAGTTTATTTTAATTATTATAATTATTTGAATTTCCAGAGTTTTAATTAATTAAAAAAAATTTTAAAATTTAAAAATAAAATTTTTTAAAAAATTCTCAAAGGTTAGGGAACCCAGAGAAACAAATTTCAACATTTTCTAATTTTTATTTTAATTTTTCAAATCATGTTAGTGAAAAATTAAGGAAATTCATTTTTTAGCCTTTTAAAAATTCATTTAGGCCTTTAAAAATTAATATCTTGACTTAGGGACTTAGGAAAATTATGAGGATGGTTCCTAAGTGATTGGGAACCCAAAATTGAAATTTTAATGATTTTTAATATTTTTGTGATTTTTAATATTTTTTAATTATTTAAATATTAAAATATGATTTAAAATGAAGATTTTATAAAAAATTCAATTTTATTTTTAGAAAATTTCTCCGATCACGAGAGAACTCCAAAAATTAATTTTTTTATTTTTGAAGTGGTATTTTAATTATTAAAATTCATTTAAGTGCCAAAAATGTCATCAAGCTTAAGAAAATCATTTAACTTATTAAATTAATTCTAAATGACTTAAAAAATTTTAGGGGTGTTCCTCTATTACTGAAGCACACTGGAGATTCATTTTTAGGTTATTTTAATTTTTATTTTATCTTAATTAATTAAGTCTTTATTTTAGGTCAAGTTAATTATTAGTGCACATCTTAGTGATTTAGCTCATGAAATAATTATCCTAGGGTCCTTTGATTATAAGAGACCTACCAAAATTTACTTTGCATTTTTCTGATTATTATTTTAATTGTTATAATTTTTATACCAATACAGACAAAATAACTTGAAAAATAGTGGTCTCCTCATAGTGATGCCCCCTGACATTGAAAAAATCAGGGAAGATCCCTCATGACAGATAGAATAAGACCACCAAAGCTCAAGCCATGAAGAAATGTTTGAGCAAATGGAGAATTAAAAGACACAAATCAGTATTTAAATCATTAAAATTAAGATATACATAAGAATATTTCAAACCATTTCCATATTGTTCTACTCTTTTCACTGAATAATAGAATATTTTTCTTTTATTTTTATATTTTTTCTAGGCCAAGATATGAATTTTTAAAGTTATGGTTAGTTAAATAATTCAGAAAATAGGGATTTTCCTACTTAACCCACGTCGGCGCCATGCAAACCTACGACAGGTCAAAAGCACACGTGTCTCCTTCTGGTTGGGTGCTGCCTTCTGAGTCAGCACCACGCGGCTCTGCGGTTCTGCTTCATCTTTCCATCCAGCGCCATCCTAGCCCTCCGTTTAATACACACTTAATCCAATGAAACCTGAGCTTCACCCCCAACTGGTTCATCCTGAGAGTTGTCCACCCTAAAACCTTAATATCTCCTAGAATCAACCAAATACCTTCGAATTTGATCCTATGGAATCGCCTAAGCATGGCAAAAATATCCATATAACTAACCGTTTTAATTAACCCTAATTACATGAAGAATCTAGAGAAGCTCGTGAAGAAGAAGGAGGCAATATATTGGCTCTGAGAAGTGAAGCTTCAACCAGAGATGCTCTACAACTTCTTTGGAGTCCCAGGAGCTCAGGGAAGAAGCCTCTTGCCGTGAATTTCCTAGTTATGAAAGTGACCAGACCCAATTTTGAGCTATGATGGAAGTCTGGTGCAGAGGCCTTCTGTGATGGGGCTTTGATGGGGGGATCTTCTTCTTTCACTGCTGGGAAGGTGTGAGTGCAGTTAATTGAGATTTGGTA